>OX578134.1:93239479-93861979 GCA_951213105.1 Amaurobius ferox
TGTAGTATGCTAATCACATATAACTTCAACCAGTTTATATAATTTTATTATAATTATTCGAAAAGCATTATTGAATAATGGAAATGTTTTCAGTTAAAAAATATATTTAGACTAAATGTAAGTATAAAAATATCTAAATCATGTAAATAATTCCCATAATATCAGAATTATTTTCTTTATTCCCTAAGAGTTTTTTGTATTCCTCTTTGAAATATTTTTTTTTAAGAAGAAGCTGATATAAAACACCTCAGTACTCTGGACGAAGAGCGACAAACTCTGGGGACATGAAAAAATATTAATTATTTAATTAAAATGTGATCCATATTAGCACAGCTAAACTTATATTCGTCATTGATTATGCATTATTTTTGGATCTCATCCGTGTGAGAAATCCGTCGAGAATTGAATGTATTTTTTTATTGAGTAATTCTTTTGTAAATTTTAAGATAGGATCTAACTGTGTTTTTTATTTTCTTTGATCGCGTATTGAAAGAACAGTAAAAATAACTAATCTATAGGAATTAAATTCTAAATATATTTAACTTGGGTGGATTTGTTTTTTACATTTAATGTTCTTTTCTGTAACGTATTGCAAATACTTATATGTCATACAGTAAAGTGTGTTTATAAAAAGTCAATATGTTTTTAATTAATTGCTAAAGCATCATAGCTATTTTATAGATTCCTAACGACATGAGAGAAATCTAATATTATGAGAGCAAAAAGCATTTGTTGACACAATATTAAGAGACTAAACATACTACGAGGTCAGGCACATGATTCCTGAATATTTATGTTAGAGGAAAAAGTAGTCATGTTAACCTTCTCCTTACGGCGGTACAACAGTTGTACCACTGAAAATCTCTTCTTCTAGAACTGCGCTGGTTCAACTGCTGTACCAGTCTTTTTCACCCCCATTTTTCTGGAAAAGTAGGGGGACGCCTATGGTACCTGCCTACAGTCCTTCCTCCAAGTTTCTCCTGACAGAAGGGGAAACGAGTTATGAACAAAAGACAAGTTCCTTGAAGGTGTTTATTTACAGGGGTGGAATTTTCAGTTATTTTCCGTTCTGGAGTTGAAAAAGTGGATTATTGGAGCCGTAACGTAAAGGTTAAACACATATTTCGATATGCTAATTATGATCTGGGGTCTGAATTACGCAGTGATACGATTTATGGTAGATAATTGTTACAACAAATTGGTGCACCTCTCCATCTCGATTAGATTGTCCGTGATTATTTCAATGACATTTCTCTAAGCAGAGAGTAAGAAATAGGATCCGTTAGTCCGCAATCACGTCGGTCATCCGACCTTACACACTGAAATCTGTTGCGAATGTGTTCATTTAGGTACATGTATACAATAATGATATTAATAACCTCATAGTGCTTAAATAATACACTCGGGAAGCACGCGATATGATCCAGATGGATATGTTGAAGAAGAGGCTTCGAGCTGCTATGAACTGGTGAGAAACGTGTTTTGACGTGGATGAAAGTCATGATCAAATACGTTGACTAAAACAATTGATATGCATAAATAATTTCTTAAAAATGTGCTGCCGCTTTGTAAGGACCTTGTATAATCAGAGTTAAATATATTCCGGTACGATGCATCATATTAATTATTTAAAATTCGTATAAGCTCACTGTTTATAGCCGCAACTTCATTAGACAGGTTTTCATGTATCTGATTAATTACAAGTGAATTATCATGTTTCAGAACATTACACTCCGATTTACCTAAAATTACAATCGACTAGAACATTAAATTGAACTCCGATCACCTGCATATCTTGACGTCGTCACCGTCAGGACAGCTGACGGTCAATCCTTCTTCTTAAATAGTGGATCCTTCTGTTACACGTTATATATAGATGTCAAACGTCGCTCATTCACATATTTCGAATGACAAGAGGTTGATACGAGTTGTGTGAGATGATGATGCAAAATATCTAGAAGAATGTTTTAATATATTTTGTTTGTTCGATTTTTAATTAATTTTGTAGAGGGGATTATATAGCTTTGACAGATTAAAGAATGTAGTTCATTTTGTTCAAATCGGATCGCAATAGATGAAGTTATCAAATATGAAACTCTTATATGTAACGTTTGCAGTCAATCCGCGGGACGAGCATGAGATCAGTCCACTGGGAGAGCATGTGATCAATCCACTGGGAGAGCATGCGGTCAATCCACTGGGCGAGCATGCGGTCAGCATAAGCAATATGTGCATACTGAGATATGACACAGAGATCGTTGAATATAGTAAGCTTTCGTTTTTTAAAATTTTCGAAAGAAATTTGGGACAATTGTTTGTAGTTTCGAAAATAAATCCAAATAAATTGACGAAGTTGCAGATTCAGGTCCACAACTCCCCCCCACAAAAAAAAATTATAGCCACAAATATTGAAAGGTTCCGTACAAGGTAAAATAGTTGAATTTAAAATGTAGGTAGTAATATGCCCTATTACCTGGATATGGCACATGTTTCATCCCAAATAAACAAAATTATACATTACAAAATTACACATTAATTACACATTATACATTACAAAATTACACATTAATCACACATTATACATTACAAAATTACACATTAATTACACATTATACATTACAAAATTACACATTAAACAAAATTACACATTATTTGTCAATAATTTTTACGATCATTTTACCAGAACTGGATGGACATCGTTAAAACACAATTTTAATTTGCTGTACTTAAAATATTATACATTTTAATGTTGCCCAAGAAACCTGACAATAATAAAGCAATTTTCAGAAAAATGGAAATTCTTATTTTAATTCGGAAGAATTAAAAGTCAATTAATTTTCAGTAGAGTTAATTTGCAAAATGTAGTTTGTGATATTTTTGATGTATATAAAGTTGTTTATTTGTGAGAAATATTGTTGGGAACTCGTAATGTTTAGTTTTTTCCTGGGTCGATTTCTCCCCTGCATACATCTTTCTCTCGGAGACAGGCCAGCAGCAGAAACATCCGACGGGCTTTTCGTGACGTGACCATGACGTGCTTTTAGGGTTTCCATAATTTCCACTTCCAAGAAGCGTTGACAGATTTAGTGATTTATCACGGATTTGGCGACATTTGTCAAATTGCCGAATATTCGAAAAACTCCTCCAAATAACGATTAGTCTAGGAGATATGGAGAGATTTCCAGACGTTACTATAGAGACAATAAAATCACCCATACCCTTCATCAGTGGCAATATAAAAAATTACTGTGGAAACAAGTTTATATATAGACCAAATCGGCAATCAAAAAGACCATTAAATGGGCAGACCATTTAATTGTCATTATTCCATAGCTAATTTACACCATTTATATGTCATTATTTCGTAGATGATTTATATCATTTAATTGCCATTATTCTGTAGCTGATTTATGCAAATTTTGTCTGCCGATTTGGTCTATATATAAGCATGTTTCCACGGTAATTTTTCATATAGCCACTGATGAAGGATATTCTGATTCCCGAAAGCGCTCTGGCCTTTTAATGTTTGTACGTCTTATAGGATGGATTATTTGATTAAATGACCTTTTTATCTATGATTTGTTTCTGTAACTTATGCTTAAATCTAGGTTAATATTTGTGAAAATTATTCTGACAGACTTCATCTATAGTATTGTTGAATTAATGTGTGTGCAGTTAAAGTGTGGTTAAATGTAATCGTGTAGAATAAGTGACCCACAGTACCACAGCAAAAGGATATACGCATTCTAGTTAACGCATTGTTTTTAAAAAGCATGATAAGTTATGAAAAGACCCGAGTTCATCGTTTTGAAACTAACTGTTAAATCTGAAACGATATAAGTTTATTTCGCAGAGAAGAATATTGTTTTCATTAAAATGTAAATAATATGTGGTTTTTCATATTGCATTCATAACATCATGTAATGGTCATTACATAAACAATTGGATGTTCAGTATAAATGCTTAATGTCACAACAAATCAAATGCCAAATTGCTCTATGTGTTAATAATTTTTAATAACTATATGTTAATTAAAAGAAATTGCCACGAGTAAAAAAATTTGACACCTATATCATATCTGTTAAACAGCACATTATTTTATTTATAAATGCTCTTTAAATTCAATGTAATCCACTCAGGTGAAAACACTTTGCGAAAAGCAAAACTCTTGAGAATTGTTACTGTACTCCCTTCATCCATGTCGATGAATAATGAAACAACAATAAGACTAGAAATAGTTAAACAATTTAAGACTATAATATCAGATTATTTGATGCAAACAATTCTGAATATTTAAACACAAGAGAAACAGACACTCGTTTATACAAGTCTCATTTTTTATATTTTTATTTACGCTTACTGCTTCTACTCACATGAAGTAAAATCACTTGACTATTTTACCGATGTTCTGAAGTATATTTTTTATAAATAGCTTTATAGCATTGATGCCTTATCTTTTATTCATCGTTAAAGTAACGATATACCAGGCACATTTTTAAGTTTATAAAAAAAAACATGTTAAAATGTATTCAGACATCATGTATTACATATTTAATTTAATAATGGAAAATGGTAATCATAATCTTATTTATGTATATCTTTTCAATTATACCTGAGCAGTAGCAATTACTTGATGAAGGGTATTCAATCTTCTAATTATTTGTCCTCCTTGATTGTATCTTTGGATATGTTTGACCTGCACCAGGTAGAGATGGTTGATAGACTACTTACGAATAAAAAGTTTTATTATGACTTAGTCTGAAATTTTATAAACTAATGGGTTTAGCAACCATAATGGTATTTATCATACTACAGAAATGTATCTACCTTTTCTGCTGTGACTCTCTCAATTGTAGAGGTAAAACACGATCTTTTGACTGCTGTTACTAAACGCAATAACAAGCTGATGCCGATCACTTGACCTTAGAAACAAATTTGCTGAAATATCGAATTTGAGAAAGTTAAATAAAAGAGACCATAAACCGATAATTTTGCAATATAGATACTTTTTGGCTTTTTCATGATGTGTATATGAACGTTTAGATGTTTAGAGAAGTTTAGAAATTAAAAAAAATAATATAAGATGATAAA
The DNA here is from genome assembly GCA_951213105.1 of Amaurobius ferox. Taxonomy (NCBI): domain Eukaryota; kingdom Metazoa; phylum Arthropoda; class Arachnida; order Araneae; family Amaurobiidae; genus Amaurobius; species Amaurobius ferox. Next base: position 93,244,571 of record OX578134.1, read on the forward strand.
TTTAACAACGGAGCTCACAATGAATTCCTAAAAACCAGATAACGTTTTAACAATACACTTTCTTATAACAAAAATACAATAATAAGTTATTGTGTAGGTGCACATGGTAATGACGTGACTTGTCATTTCAAATAACAGGCAACGCCACGTTCATTTTTATTTATCTACTAGCAGCATACCCGTTCTTCGTACGGAGTATATAATATAAAGAAACTTGAAATTCATAATCATGCCCAAATTCTTATAGTATACTAAATGACATGTTTAATCAAAATATTCTGTTAAAATATTTAATATAATGCTCCTAAAAAGAAGTTTAAGAATCTCTGTTCTCGCTATATAAAATTATCTTCATGGACATATCTGAAGAATAAAACATCTTGGACCCCTTATGTAAGCAAATATAAAAAAAAAATATGGAATTGAATCAATATATGCAAAATAAAAGCGTTAAAATTGTATAGGACCCGTACTAATTATATACGCGAATATTAGAAAATATAACCTGAATTAGTAGATTACATGTATAAATTGAAAATACCAATAAACCCGTAATCTTTAAATCTGAAGACAGTCATTTATTCCAATATATGTCAAAATTAAAGTGCTAAAATTATATGGGAAGATATACACGTACTACTTATAATGTCCGATTATTAGTAGAAGATTACCCGTTTTGCAATATGAGTCACAAATGTTTTTTGGTAAAATACAACTGACGACGTAATAAATTGAATATATAATTAATCCCCTTAATCTTCATACCAGAAGACTGTACTTGATTCCAATATATATGCCAATATATGTCAAAATATATGCCAATATACCTGTACTACTTATATTCTCGTAGGTTAGAAGATATACCCGTGCATTCCTAGAAGATTACTCGTACAACGTACAATATGCCTGTGTCAGCAATTTTTGCCGCAATAAAACAATGGCGTAATAACTTAAAAATATCAATAATCCCTGAATCAATAATTCCGGAAAATATCAATAATAATAATGTTTAAACCTGAAGAGTATAATTGATATTAGCCAGTCCAAAATGAAATGGAAATGAAATTTATTTTATATACATATCTTCATTATTCAAATCGGAAAGGATTTAATAAAAATCGTCTGCCGCATAAACACATTGGATTTAAATCCGTTGCTAAGCGACATGATATCATTTGCTTCAAATAAATTGGTAGAAAAAATATCGTCTAAATAGTTATATTTCTATGGAACATTTGGCGACAGTTTCGTCAAATTAGCGACATTTTAAAAAATCGCCAAATTTATCGCCAAGTGGGACTGTAGAACTGACAGTTCCACTTTGCGACAAATTGACGAAATATCATCACAATACTATCCCCTAACAAAAAACAATTAATATCATTTATGTAGCGCAATTTTATCAATTTCAAGATATTTTTATAGATTTGAAAACATTTTTATCAATTTGGTGACATTTTAAAAATTCGCTAAATGTATTACTAAGTAGGATGGTTGGTCTGACAGATAAATGCTAACCAAACATCATTTCAGTACTCTCTTCTAACAAAACAAAAAAAAAATTTCATTGATATGTAGAAGACCCAAGCCACACGACCAACCCGAAGGTTTATGGCAGCTGTTTGTGTGTCGTTTATATCAATTTGGCGACATTTCCGTCAATTTGGCAAAGTTTAAGAAAAGTTGTCAAATTAGCGATATCCCTCCAAATTCGTATCTTTGAATTTGCAGATCTGAATGAAACATTCTTATCCCGTTTCAATATACTAAATGAAAACACAACAACTGTATTAGAAGATATACCCGCTCTACTCTTTTTCGGTTTCAACAATCGGCTATATGAATTTTTTGGCTAAACACAATATATGAGTTTAGTAGCTAAATACGATATAAGCTTGAAAACTCTTTGCCAAAATAAATGAAATTGATGTACGCAGTCAGCAATTAATATAATTAAAAGAAAAATCAAACCGTCCATTCATAAAATATACTTTTATATCCATTTATCCATTTATTTATTATTTAAATCGAAAAAAAAATAATAAAAACATTAACAAACACATTTAATTTAATTGCGATGCCGAGCAACATGATATATCCTCCTAAAATGTTAAAATTTATTAACCACTAACAGCACACCCGTTATTCGTACGGAGTGTATAATTTAAAGAAACTTAAAGTTCGCAATCAAGTGCAAATTCTGTTAAAATATTAAATTTATTGCTCCTTAAGAGAAGTTTAAGAATATATGTTCTCACTATGCAAAATTATCTTCACGATCCGATCTGAAGAATAAAACATCCTGCTCCCTTTTGTAAGCAAATTTACAGAAGAAAAAATAGGAATTGAATGAATATATGCAACCCCGTTCTAATTATATTGTCGCAGATCAGAAAATATGCCAATGTGTTAGTAGAAGATTACCCGTATTACAATATGCGTCTCAAAAATATTTGCCAAAATAAAAGAGATGACGTAATAAATTGAAAACATCAATAATATCCGTACTCTTTATACCAGAAGGTCGCAATTGATTCCAATATATGCCAATATATATCAAAACATATGTCAATATACCTGCACTACTTATATTCTCGTAGATTAAAAGATATACACGTGTATTTGTAGAAGATTCGTACAACATACAATATATGAGTTTAAACAATTTTTGTCATAATAAAATAATTGCATAACAACTTGAAAATATCAATAATCCTTGAATCAATAATCCCCGAAAATATAAATAATAATAATTTTTAAACCTGAAGACCGTAATTGATATTATCCAGTCAAAAATGCTATAAGAAAAATCAAATCGTTCTTTTCTAAAATATATTTTTATATCCATTTATTTATTATTCAAATCGAAAAAATAATTATTAAAATTAACAGACAGATTTAATTTAATTGCGTTTCTGAGTAACATGATATGAGATAGAATCTTATAAGATGTTAAATATGTCATGTCTTATAACATAAACTGCGAAATTAAATAACGATTTTGATTTCTCTATACTTCTCATTGTTCCGTAAAAGCTTGTTTTAAATAAACCATGAACCATGGAGATAGATTTCCCCTTTAAATCATGTTTCAAACAATTCATGTTTTCAGAAAGTGATTAATTAACGCAAAAAATCTCCCATCAAACTCAGAGATTAAATTTTAATTCACTTTCAAACGATTTTCAAGCTTTTCGTTTGGATAAACCACGGAGTTAGGGAGTAGAACTCCTATGAAAAAGTTCCGTTTTTCATTAATATCTCGACAACCCTAGGTCTTAGAAACTCGAAACTTGGACAAAATTTATGGGGGGATATTTCAAGGCTATTCACCAAATTTCATTAAATTCGGTTCAGCCGTTTTTCCGTGACGATGAGACAAACGAAAATTTTGTTTTTTACTAATATCTCGATAACCACTGGTCGTAGAAACTCAAAACACAGATATAATTTTAAGTGGGGCTATTTCTGGGCTACCCACAAAATTTCATCAAATTCGGTTCAGTCGTTCTCCCGTGATGGTGTGACAAACAGACAGACAGACAGACAGACAGATTTTCATTTTTATTTATATAGACTAGCAGCATACCCGTTCTTCGTACGGAGTATATAATATAAAGAAACTTGAAATTCATAATCATGCCCAAATTCTTATAGTATACTAAATGACATGCTTAATCAAAATATTCTGTTAAAATATTTAACATAATGCTCCTAAAAAGAAGTTTAAGAATCTCTGTTCTCGCTATATAAAATTATCTTCATGGACATATCTGAAGAATGAAACATCTTGGACCCCTTATGTAAGCAAATATAAAAAAAAAATATGGAATTGAATCAATATATGCAAAATAAAAGCGTTAAAATTGTATGGGACCCGTACTAACTATATACGCGAATATTAGAAAATATAACCTGTATTAGTAGATTACATGTATAAATTGAAAATACCAATAAACCCGTAATCTTTAAATCTGAAGACAGTCATTTATTCCAATATATGTCAAAATGAAAGTGCTAAAATTATATGGGAAGATATACACGTACTACTTATAATGTCCGATTATTAGTAGAAGATTACCCGTTTTGCAATATGAGTCACAAATGTTTTTTGGTAAAATACAACAGACGACGTAATAAATTGAATATATAATTAATCCCCGAAATCTTCATACCAGAAGAGTGTACTTGATTCCAATATATATGCCAATATATGTCAAAATATATGCCAATATACCTGTACTACTTATATTCTCGTAGGTTAGAAGATATACCCGTGCATTTCTAGAAGATTACTCGTACAACGTACAATATGTGTGTGTCAGCAATTTTTGCCGCAATAAAACAATGGCGTAATAACTTAAAAATATCAATAATCACTGAATCAATAATTCCTGAAAATATCAATAATAATAATGTTTAAACCTGAAGAGTATAATTGATATTATCCAGTCCAAAATGAAATGGCAATGAAATTTATTTTATATACATATCTTCATTATTCAAATCGGAAAGGATTTAATAAAAATCGTCTGCCGCATAAACACATTGGATTTAAATCAGTTGCTAAGCGACATGATATCATTTGCTTCAAATAAATTGGTAGAAAAAATATCGTCTAAATAGTTATATTTCTATGGAACATTTGGCGACAGTTTCGTCAAATTAGCGACATTTTAAAAAATCGCCAAATTTATCGCCAAGTGGGAATGTAGAATTGACAGTTCCACTTTGCGACAAATTGACGAAATATCATCACAATACTATCCCCTAACAAAAAACAATTAATATCATTTATGTAGCGCCATTTTATCAATTTCAAGATATTTTTATAGATTTGAAAACATTTTTATCAATGTGGTGACATTTTAAAAATTCCCTAAATGTATTACTAAGTAGGATGGTTGGTCTGACAGATAAATGCTAACCAAACATCATTTCAGTGCTCTCTTCTAACAAAACAAAAAAAAATTTCATTGATATGTAGAAGACCCAAGCCACACGACCAACCCGAAGGTTTATGGCAGCTGTTTGTGTGTCGTTTATATCAATTTGGCGACATTTCCGTCAATTTGGCAAAGTTTAAGAAAAGTTGTCAAATTAGCGATATCCCTCCAAATTCGTAGCTTTGAATTTGCAGATCTGAATGAAACATTCTTATCCCGTTTCAATATACTAAATGAAAACACTACAATTGTATTAGAAGATATACCCGCTCTACTCTTTTTCTGTTTCAACAATCGGCTATATGAATTTATTGGCTAAGCACAATATATGAGTTTAGTAGCTAAATACGATATAAGCTTGAAAACTCTTTGCCAAAATAAATGAAATTGATGTACGCAGTCAGCAATTAATATAATTAAAAGAAAAATCAAACCGTCCATTCATAAGATATACTTTTATATCCATTTATCCATTTATTTATTATTTAAATCGAAAAAAAATAATAAAAACATTAACAAACACATTTAATTTAATTGCGATGCCGAGCAACATGATATATCCTCCTAAAATGTTAAAATTTATTAACCACTAACAGCACACCCGTTATTCGTACGGAGTGTATAATTTAAAGAAACTTAAAGTTCGCAATCATGTGCAAATCCTGCTAAAATATTAAATTTATTGCTCCTAAAGAGAAGTTTAAGAATATATGTTCTCACTATGCAAAATTATCTTCATGATCAGATCTGAAGAATAAAACATCCTGCCCCCTTTTGTAAGCAAATTTACAGAAGAAAAAATAGGAATTGAATGAATATATGCAACCCCGTACTAATTATTTTGTCGCAGATCAGAAAATATGCCAATGTGTTAGTAGAAGATTACCCGTATTACAATATGCGTCTCAAAAATATTTGCCAAAATAAAAGAGATGACGTAATAAATTGAAAACATCAATAATATCCGTACTCTTTATACCAGAAGGTCGTAATTGATTCCAATATATGCCAATATATATCAAAACATATGTCAATATACCTGTACTACTTATATTCTCGTAGATTAAAAGATATACACGTGTATTTGTAGAAGATTCGTACAACATACAATATATGAGTTTAAACAATTTTTGTCATAATAAAATAATTGCATAATAACTTGAAAATATCAATAATCCTTGAATCAATAATCCCCGAAAATATAAATAATAATAATTTTTAAACCTGAAGACCGTAATTGATATTATCCAGTCAAAAATGCTATAAGAAAAATCAAATCGTTCTTTTCTAAAATATATTTTTGTATCCATTTATTTATTATTCAAATCGAAAAAATAATTATTAAAATTAACAGACAGATTTAGTTTAATTGCGTTTCTGAGTAACATGATATAAGATAGAATCTTATAACATGTTAAATATGTCATGTCTTATAACATAAACTGCGAAATTAAATAACGATTTTGATTTCTCTATACCTCTCATTGTTCCGTAAAAGCTTGTTTTAAATAAACCATGAACCATGGAGATAGATTTCCCCTTTAAATCATGTTTCAAACAATTCATTTTTTCAGAAAGTGACTAATTAACGCAAAAAATCTCCCATCAAACTCAGAGATTAAATTTTAACTCACTTTCAAACGATTTTCAAGCTTTTCGTTTGGATAAACCACGGAGTTAGGGAGTAGAACTCCTAGGAAAAAGTTCCGTTTTTCATTAATATCTCGACAACCCCAGGTCTTAGAAACTCGAAACTTGGACAAAATTTATGGGGGGATATTTCAAGGCTATTCACCAAATTTCATTAAATTCGGTTCAGCCGTTTTTCCGTGATGATGAGACAAACGAAAATTTCGTTTTTTACTAATATCTCGAGAACCACTGGTCGTAGAAACTCAAAACACGGATATAATTTTAAGTGGGGCTATTTCTGGGCTACCCACAAAATTTCATCAAATTCGGTTCAGCCGTTCTCCCGTGATGGTGTGACAAACAGACAGACAGACAGACAGACAGACAGACATACAGACAGACAGACAGACAGACAGACAGATTTTCATTTTTATTTATATAGATATGTTAATTGATAATTAAATTTTAAATTAATTTTTTTTGTACATTGAAGGTAGGGGATATCTGTACTTTTGATATATATTTAATTGCGCTTTAAATATATTAAATTTTAATGTACTTATGTTTTTAATAAAAAAAATGAAACCAGCATGCCTATAAACATAAAGAATTTCTGAAATTCAGAATGAACTAAAATGACAAAACTTTCTTTTGCAATACACATGAGTTGAAGAAAAAATTGAATCCTATCCAACAAAATTTAACAATTTTACAATGCCATTCGCAGCATCAGTCATTGGCAACATAAGTCGATGGCAGCATCAGTAGACGGTAGCATGAGTTGACGGCAGCATCAGTCATTGGCAACATCAGTCGATGGCAGGCAGCACCAGTCACTCTAATGTCTCTGTTAGATACACAAATGAAATATTATTTCTAAAAATGACGAATCCATTTAATGAATTAGTAGGAATTTCATTCGAATTTTGTTTAAAAGATAATTTTTCTACCTTTCCGCTGGTGTTGAGATGGAAAGTATATGAATATATTTCGGGCTCTAAAATTTGCTAGTGTATTATTGAAAATTTTGAAAATAGAATGACTGAAATAATTATCTTTTGGATCACTCGAAATGAAATAGTTTCCGAATAATAACACTCAATTACCCACAGATTAAAGTACAGGGGATCCAAAAGTCCTTGACACATTTTAAAATTGAATATAAACTCAAGTAATTGCCGTACGATAGTGAGGTTTGGACTGAAATGCTTTTCACGATGAAAAGTTTTGGTTAAACAAATAAAAAAAATAGTTGCAAATGTTCCCCATAGATGGTGCTGTACTTTGAAAATACCAAAAAAAAGCATAAAAACTGAAGACGGGTAGTGAAGAAATAAATGCTTGCCCGGCCACTTCTTTTCCGATCCAAAACTCTTCCAGTTTCTAAAAATTTGCTATGTCAATCCGAAATTCTGTTTCGAGATGCAGCGTTTTTTTATACTTGGCACAAAACTTCCTTTGAACTGTAATGATAGATTTAGTTTCAAAGTACCAACCTACGCAATGAGTTTTTTCGGTGGAAGTTGTCATTTCTTACTTCTCAGTGACAGTGTCAAAACGAATCTGAAAAAAAAAACGCAGATACACAAACATTTGTAAAAGTAGCGTCATCTATGGCCAAAGTTTGGAACTATTTTTTTGATTTCCTTAACCGAAACTTTTCAACGTGAAAAGCATTTTAGTCCAAACCTCACTGCCGTAAGGCAATTACCTGAGTTTATATTCAATTTTAAAATGTGTCAAGGACATTTAGATCACCCTGTATATGTGAAGGAAGAGTGGCACTCGGTTTTTCTACAACAGTTCATATTTTTGAGATACACCAATGTTCTAATACAGAGGCAATTAGTAAACGACAAATTACGCTTAAGAGGGCGACCCGGGATGGCGTTAATAGCCACTGTGCCATAGAAGTTATGGTACAAACCAGGCGTGAACAGTAAGTTCCTTTGATTTAATTAGCTAACTAACTAACTCAAATTTTAAAAATATTTATCAGAGGCGTATCGTCCCCAGTCCTGTAGTACATATACACCAAATTCCATGTCCATACGAAGTTTAGGTATTTCGCTACAGACGCCACATACAAACAGATATACATGCATGCTCCTTCATTGTTATAGACTAGTTAAAAGCCAATAAAAATACTTTAACAATATAGTAATTAAAATAACATAATACATGATTTTAAAAATCTGCTTCTACTGCCTTTACACATTTCCAATTTTTCCTTTAAACGCAAAAAAAATAATACTTATATTATTTTTCTCCTGAATCTTACATATTTCCTTCGCCAAAGAGTTTACACAACCTCCTAAGCTGATAAAGCGTTTCCTTTTTGAAGTTGTTGCTTTTGCAATGGACGAAATATAATGTGAAAGAATAGATGGAAGGGATTAATTGTCATTTTTTTTTATCATATGTGTATGAATCTGCGGATTAAGTACTCTTTCTTATTAGGAAGACATTTCCTTCTATACTCAGGGAGGATTTTCCTAATATTGAATCAAACTTGTATACCTTTATTTTCACAGATATATATCTTGAAGTAGCTTTCAGGTAATAATGGTTTGCAATAATAATGTCACGTAGAAATTTTGATGTCAGTTTAGACCTCCTTAAAAGGTTTGTTTAGACGATGAAATCCATTTAATAATATTTTCGTTAATATAACTTTTTCGTTTATACCATAGTGTTAAATCCATTAAAATACGAATTAATACAAATCAATTTTATTAAATTTGTTGAGTATATAGTTCCTGTTATTTTGGTGACAATACGCCGTACTTAAATTTGGTCCAACGTTTCCACTATTTCTCATTTCTTCAATTGTATGAACATTTTCTTACCAGTTGACATTTATTTAAACAAGGGAATAATTAGTGATTTTTAAATTATAAGTTACAAAATATGTAATTTCTTTGTGTTTTATTTGTGCATTAGGTCTCAAAGCTAACGAATGATCAAATATGGAAGAAAATTCAAAATGTAGCGAGGCCTACTTTGTTCGATGGTCACACTCTCTGTAGAAAACGTAAATTTTGATGACTTAATTCTTCGTTTATATTGTATCTCCTAAAAGAAAAATATATTCTTAATATTTACTGAAATATATATATATATATATATATATATATATATATGTGTGTGTGTGTGTATATATAGTGCATCACTTTAAATAGATCAGTTATTTAATTATTATTTATACACAATGGCATATTTTCTTCCTATACTGAAAAAAAGTTTCAAACACTTACTTTCTTATACTATCAAAGTTAAAATAATCTTCTTAACGCATAACTAAGTAAAGCAAAATTACATTTAATGGATTCTCATATGAACTGGTATTTACTCTAACTCTTAAGTTAGTCTCTACTGTAATATATTTTATTTAGACTGCTCTAATTTAAATTATCTCATATCGTGCCTGACGGACAAACATATAAAGCATCCAGTAACTGAAACAGACGTATATCATATTTCATAAAAAATTCTACATCCGTTCTAGATTCATTATACCTTCTAGATCAGTGTAAGGGGAATATTAGAATTGCTTTCGATTTAAAAAAAATCAGCTGGAACTAAGAATTTAATTCTTGCTTTCTCGATTGCGTCTAGAAGTACTACCACTTACTTTACTCAAACAATGGAAAATGTTTTTGAATTAAATCACATAACGTATGGAAATAAGATTGGCCATGGATCCCTATTCTATTCAGTCATAAGCTCAATACATTATTCATTTATAATCACTCATTATGACGCACTAGATTCCTTAGACAACTAGCCATTAGCTGAGCGTGAGTTAGCGTATGGGATCGTTGGCTACTATGCAACCAGATAGTTCATAAATGAACGACAACTACGGATTGCTTAGCATACACACGGGCCGCTTCGTTCCTAAATCGAAACTCTAATTGTGAAACGTTTAAATCGAAACTTCAATCGAAATATGCTTAAATCGAAACTGCATTTGCGGGCGTAATACGCCCTAAATATGCACGTGAGTTCGAAAGAGAACAAAAGAAAGCAGGTAGAGTAAGTGGATAGTTCGATATCTGGCTCAGTGAAACAGGAAAAGAACAATGAGATGTGCATGCCAATAAAAAGTCCATGTTAGTTGGAGCAACAGAGACTATGATAGATATAAGCGCTGTTTTCACATTCAAAAACCCATTCGAGGCGGTATAGTTATAGAAGGAACTATGTACATTTTCATGCGATTTGAACGATTTACAGTGAAAACACATATAATACTGGAATATTTGTACTTCAAACCATCTGAAAAAATTTTAGAATCCACGAATTTATAAAATGTCTTAGTTTATCCAACTCTGTTTCTATGTAGTCTATAAAAATGTTCGTTATTTTTCTATTCAGCAGACTATAATAAATTGTCTCTAGCCATATTTTGTTCATCTATAAAAATATGTTGATTTTTTAATTTTCAACAACAACCTGTATATTTGTATATATTTTGTTTCATTTAAAAATAGCGGGATTCCAGTGCAAAAAGCAAATGTTTTTATTTTTGGGAGTTTATTTCTGAGTAGCATTTGCTAGATGTTTTAAAGTTCCTTACAGCAATATTTCAAATCATTAGTTTATTCAAATAAAACCGTTAGGTTCTAAAGAACATATTAGCTTTGTAAATCTCGGGACATACATATATATATATATATATATATATATATATATATATATACTTAGAAATGCATTCTAAAAACATCAGGAATCAGTGAAAATATATGCTCAACAGATACCTGAAATACATGATCTTTTGAATAGATACATGAACTTTTTTATTTATCTCACACAGATGAAATCTGATTGTGGCAGCACATGGCTTTTCTAAATATTGCAATAAATTTACTTATTTCACAGTAAAAATCTACAGCACAATAATTTTAACGTTGAATTGCACATTTGTCTCTTTTCTGGATGACAGCATTCTAATACTTTGTCGAATTACCAAAATAATTTGTATTTCGTACAAATATAACTTGACAACCGGTAATATTGATAGCATACGCAGTAAGATATTCTGTCCATATATTAAACTGATTTAGTTATTAATTCATCGATTTAGCGTCATTTTTATCAATGTAGTCTATGTAGCCCACACATTATAAATACTTACGTAATAGTAAAATAAAGGTATAAATAAATAGTTGAGAAATTCTTGACGGGATGGGTCAACGGCCAAATAAATTTTGAGATTTTGGGATCCCTGTTCTAAGCTGATTTCAAACGATATTGTTACTTTTGCAATGTGCGAAATCTAGTAAAGAAAAGGTAGAGGATAAGATTTTACCTTTTTTCACTACTTACGTATGTATCTGCAAATTAGGCATTGTTTCTTACCATTTGTAAAACATATACATTTATACATCACGAGTATTATTCCAATTTTGATTCAGTATCTAAATCCCTTCATTTTCGAAACTGATCTATATTAGAGTCGTTTTCAGTTGCTTAAATAATAACTAGTGAGATTTGCCCTCTAGCAGTCACTAAATATGAGAACAAGTTTTTAAAGCAATCGATTTTTCAGCAGGTTTTGTGTCCGCAAAAGTCGCAAAACAACAAAAGTTGGTCGAAATTTATCTAGAGCTGGTTGAGTATGTCCATTGTAGAGGAGAAAATACAACTCTAAAGAGATATCACTTATACTATTACTTCTGGTTGATGCAGTAAGGTTTGCTGTTGATATTTGTACATAAATACTACATTGCAAAAATACTCTATTAACGTATGTATGAATATATGAAATGGCAAACGTAATATAGAAAAAAATCAGATGTGGGCAGCACATGACATTCCTTATATAATGCAGTGAATTTACTACTTTTACAGTAAAAAAATATATATATATAAATTATTTTATATAAATAGATTATTTTTATAGTACATATTTATATTCTTTCCCAGATATGGAATTTTCGTCTATACGTAGTCATTTTCATTGGTTTAACGTCATTTTTATCCATTTGACGAGTTTTTTGTTAATTTAGCAACCGTGAAAAAGTCGCCAAGTTGGCGACATTCCACCAAATTCGTCGCCAAAATCTCGCCAAGCGTTATGGACGAAGAAATAAGTTGTTCTTACAGCAGATAAATGACTATTGGCTTTCAAACACAAAAGTATTACTCAAAGTATCTTTTTCATGAAAGGAACGAGCTAGATTCACGAGAATGATGTCACCAAATTTATCGCATGGTATTACATATGAAAAGTTCCTTTCGTAATAGGAAATATGTATATTTTTATTTTATATGACTTTTGATAATTTTTTTTAAATGTGCAATATCTCGAGAACGGTTCATGTTAGCACTCTAAAATTTATGTCATTCGTTTTCTAATGAAAAATTACATTTTTGATTTTTTAACGATTTTTTCAAAATTTCATTCGAAAATTTAGGGGGTTTCTGAACATTCGATTGTGTATAAAAAAATAGACTTCCAGTGTTTACGGATTGTAATTTTTGTACCAAATTTTGTTCGACTCGGCCTATTCGTTCGCCAGTTGTCGTCTCCAAAGTCTCACTGACACACACACACACATACTTTCACACACACACACACATACTTTCACACACACACACACACACACACATACACACAGACATCACTTCAGAAATGTTCGACTCGTGATAAGGGATGCTTGAAACGTGCTCTCCTGACGAAAACTCGAATTCGAATTTTCGACCTCGTTACAATACTTTCTTTATACATTATGTATATAAGGAAAGTAAAAACATTGATCATTTGAAAATCATTACGTTAACTAATAATTTCATAGATATTTATGACAATGTAAAGGCAAAACCGAATGATTTGCATGAATCATAAAAGTATAAAATAGGATATACTGTCCTTGTAAATCCAATGTGTCATTTTTTGACATGGCATATGACCTTGAAATTATACAATTTATGCATTTGTAAGAAAACCATTAATACAATTAAAATTCTACCTTTTATTACGGTAACGTTCTTATATTTTTTTCATATTCCAGCATAACAATTAGTAAATGCAAAATCTCATGTTGAAGACTTTTATTTCCCTTTCACGAAACCAATTTTCCCATAAACATGCAGTAAATAAGAATACGTATATTACTTTTGGAATCAGCGATATTTCTTAAGCTAAAAGGGTATTCTCAATCTTCTAAGCATATAAAAATCTTCTCCAACGTTATTGATACTTTTGCAATAAGTAAAAACGAATACGGAAGAAAACGTGGTAGATTAGATATTGTATTTTTTCATCTTGTATGTTTGCATTTGCAGACCAAGCACTGTTTCTGATTTGGAAGACGTTCCCTTTTATAAACGAAAGGATTATCCGAATATTGCTTCAACGACAATATCCTTTTTATCTCAATTAGACATAAATAAAATTATTTTCAGATTTTAGTAGCACTGTTATTCTAGTTGACAACGGTTCCTGCGACAATAAAATTATCAGCTCTCATTTTATCTGATCTTACCATATAAGATAAATAGTACATGGACAATTAGATCAATGGTATGCCAGAAGTATCAGTAAAAGTCCTCTGCGTAGAAAATAAAAAAATACGAAGCTGTTTCAACACCAAAACTCACGGCATTTGGTTCATGCAACCAATATCCATAACGATTGGCCAAGCCTGCAGCAATTGCCGCCAGACTGAATCAACCTATTTGCCTTCCCACTCTAGAAATTTCATCTGTTAAACAACTTAGCCGAACGTCAACTGTCTGCTTGAACCACACATATTTATTTGATTGATATCTGATCCTATCTCTTCGATTGGTGATTGCAGGTTCAGGTGATCCACACCTGAACCTACATATCTGGCTCACATCTCATTCTATCTATTTGATCCACTTAATCATACATATCTGATTCACATAGGATCCAATCCTGATCGTAACTAAATATTCTACAACTGATTACTACTTTTGCATACACAATGCATGCATACAATTCATCCAAAACTTACTGTAAGCCATTTGAACAATCAACACCATCCACTCCATCACGAGGCTTCCTCAATACTGTCTGGATTTAACAAGGCACTCATAATACCTCAAATAAAATATCCACAAGACAAAAATATTAAATATATCCATCGTAAATCCTTAGATATATACACTGCTAAGGCATCAACTCTAGAATAAAAAATGTAGATTAGCAATCCAAAACATGCAATACATAAATAAATAATGTTACTCAAAAATATCAATTTTGCTATTTGGTATAACCATAAGAGTTGCTTGGGGCCATAATCAATTTATGTGTTCATAGAAATAAGAGAAGATTGGTATTGTCCCTTACATTTTTTGTTAATGGTGTTACTAAAATTCGACAAGTACCAAATTATCAATTACCTATCGTAGAATGTAGATTAAGCGAATCGGGTGGATTTTGGTACATGAATTTTAACCATTACTCAATCCATGAAGCACATAATCCATCCATGAAGCACATAGTATTGCATAATAAAATATGTATGCGTGTGTGTATGCCGTTTGTAGCGGGAAGTCTGAGCATACCACAGCCATGAAATTTGGTACAAATGTACTTCAGAATATGGGAAAATGTGTCTCGTCTAGTATTTAAAAAAATCGATATATTTAATTATTTTTTCACAATAAATAAAAATGCAGCTTGTGAGAATTAAGTTTCAATATATACTAAAATAAAGCAGGCATATAAACATTGGGTAGCAACAAATATTTTGAGGATGCACTATAGCCCACATCTTCAGACCAATAAGCGGTTTATTCTTTTAACGACAGCCAATGGAAAACTGCAATGTAGTAGACAAACAAACAATCTTATAGATAGATATAGACCGTCCAACGCGAAGATTCGTAGTGGAGATAACAAACATTGAATCTGGACCCTGCCATAAATGTATCAACACTGGAAGAAAATACGACCCAGCCCACTCATTACGTCAAGTAAAAAAAAATAGAACATGCCGCATTGATATGATAGTCAATTAAATGTGAGAGTGTATACGTGCATGTATGCCGTATATATGTATGCGTGTGTGTATGGCGTTTGTAGCGGGAAGTCTGAGCATACCACAGCCATGAAATTTGGTACACATGTACTTCAGAATCTGGGAAAATGTGTCTCGTCTAGTATTTAAATAAATCAATATATTTATTTAAATTATTTTTTCACAATAAATAAAAATGCTGCTTGTGAGAATTAAGTTTCAATATATTCTAAAATAAAGCAGGCATATGAAAATTGGGTAGCTACAAATATTTCGAGTATGCACTATAGCCCACATCTTCAGACCAATAAGCGGTTTATTCTTTTAACGCAGCTAATGGAGAACTGCAATGTTGTAGACAAACAGACAATCTTATAAATAAATATAGACCATCCAATGCGAAGATTCGTAGTGGAGGTAACAGACATTGAATCTAGTCCCTGCCATAAATGTATCAACACTGGAAGAAAATACAACCCAGCCCACTCATTACGTCAAGTAAAAAAACATAGAACAAGCCGCATTGATATGATAGTTAATTAAATGTGAGAGAGATAGAAAAGTAAAACATATAATTTTCTAGCAAAAATAAAGGAATGGTGAGAAATTAGAGGGAGATAGAAATATATAAAATCATATAAAAATAGAAAAATAGCAAGCATTATAATTTTTTAATTTTGCTGTACTTCTATCTTGAAGAGTTTTTGTGAAAGGACCATAATCGTAGCGTGACATTTACTATAGGGCAGGGTAAAACAAATGTATAATTTTAATATAATTGGTTTAATAACCGTAATACTTTGTTATTAAAGACCTGCAACAAATGGAGTATCGTAGATATTTCTGCAATGTAAATATTTCTGAACATTTATATGAAGATATTTGAATCTGTCAGATCATAAGACATAATTTTAAACCTTGCCGAGCATAGAATAAATGCATTGAAATAATACAAGATTTTGCACATCTTTACAGGGTGATCCAAATGGTATTAGATAAACTTTAAGGGAAGGTCCGGTTGGTATAAGAATATGTAGCCGCAAACGCTACAGTGGGATACTACAGATGCAGGAAAAAATATAAAAAAGTATGCAGGATAATATAACACAGGTTTATTAAACATAACAATTACAAGTAACAAAGTAACAATTACAATTGTTTATCATAGCATTAAAGTAGGTGTTCAAATTTCTTGCCATCCGCATCTGTGCATGTTTCAGTCAGGATCTGCAGGGGATTTAGGATCTCCATAGGACTTTTTGCAAGATGGATCGGCCGGAAAGGGTTTGCCAGTTGGCCATGATAGTCCGCCGACTTGTCACCCACTCATTTCTTCCTGTGGGGTTAGCTCAGAAGCCTTGCTTACGAGACCCTATGTAACATCTGATGCTGATATTGTTGGTAGAGCCATTGATGTAGCAGCATTTGTCCACGAGTGTCCTGGCATTTTTAACGAGGTTTGCCGATCCATGTGTCGACGTTGCCAAACATGCATATCTGTGGATGGCAAGCACTTTGAACACCAACTTAAATACTATAATAAATAATTGTAATTGATACTTGTGATTGTTATGTCTAATAAACCTGTGTTGCATTATCTGCATTCCTTTCTTTTTCTTTCTTCCTGAATCTGTAATACTCCATGGTGTCGTTCGCATCCACATGTTTCTATGTTGGGAAAATAAACGGTTTTATTTTTGTATGTCTAACTTACCCTTAAAGTTTGAATAAGATTTTTTGGACCAACGTATATATCAAATTTAAAATTATTTTCGGTACCTTGAAAATTAGATATATCTATATGTTTCATATTCATTAATTAGTTGTAAATAAATATCAATGATAAGCATAGTTTGAATAAATGCATCACCTTATTAAGAATTGTAGTTGACATTTAGTTTTAAACAGACACGATGTGTATACGCTTACATTTTAAAAGAGGAAAATCTACATTATTTTACCATTTATCCATTTACTTTTAATTTATAACGTTTTACAAACTAATAAAAAGTTAATATTCTTTAAGTGGTGTTTAACGCGCAATAAATTTGTGGAACAAAATATTTTAATTGCACTTTGCTTTTTATAAGACATGAAGAAGAAACGGTCCTTTTAATCGGTTAGCAATTATTCTTCTTATCACACTCTTAACCAAACATCCGAAATCCTTTGAGAATGAAAGGATTTTTATTCCATCATTTTAATTTTATGCGTTATAGATCCTCCAATAAAGATTTTTTTTTTCATTTTGAGACAAACAATTTTATAAATTTATTAAAGCAGTCACATTCTTGCTTTTTGACAAAAACTTCTTGGGAAAGATTTTAAAAGAAACTAAATGAAATATCATCTATCCGTAGAAAATATTTACATTATTGAAATATTTAATAGCTAGTTGAGCTACTTATATTCGCAGCCAAAACGATAAGAATAAATTAGCTATTATTATATTTGGTCATATCTCCAATTGTAAACCTAATTAGTTTTTAATTCAATTCTACAGAAATAGGTAATAAATCAAAAACCCACTCTTAAATCCTCCGAATTTAAAAAAGAAAACCGATTTTGAGACCAAAATGTTTACTAATTCTGTAAATTGCTTATCCTTTGTAAAATCTTATTTGAGCAGATGGAAAAAAACCGAGATTATATTATTCCATCTCACACTCAGAAAACACCGATATTCTGAAAATAAGTTGAGCAATTTCTGTTTATAAATTGAATGATATGAATAAGTGAAAAATTATTATAATCGGTCATATATCCACATATGGATCAGTTTCATAGTAACTTTCATTTCGCATAAATGAGTAAGTTCTCATTCTTAAATCCGTCAAATTTTTTAAAAGATTAACTATTTTACGACGACATAAGTTTTTAACAATTTAGTACATAGAAAAACCAATGTATGCATTAAAAGTTTCTAGATGATTTCTAAAGAACAAAGTAATATTATAAATGCACATAATTAAAAAGCGTCGATACTCCATACTTTTCGCTCCATACTTCGTAAGTTTGAAGGGAAGTACTATATAACCATGAAATTAACAAAAAACGTTTTATATTTTTACTTTTCTAATGCACTTGAATTCGTAAATTCCTTTAGATTTAAATAAAAAATATTTTTTACTTGCATTTTTTACTGATGTAAAGCATTTTAATTGGATATTTATCTATTTTCAATTCTTTTAATATTTTGAAAATCAGCATTCCTTGCAAGATTTCTAAAAACAGTCGTTCACATGTATTTAGTTAAAATACATTTTTAACGCATTTATGTTTAAATATTTCAAATCTTAGGATTCTGAAAACTAACTTTCTTTCGTATTCATGTTTGTTGATAGTTCATAAAGAATACATATTCCTGCATTTTTTTTTAATATTTGAAATAAGTTTGATTTTTTAAAGAGCTGGCGCGATGTAATTATCTTGAAAGAGCAAAAATGAGTAAGAATGAATAATATTTATGACTTTCCTTTTTAAGCATTCACTAGTATGGATATTTTGTTGTAATGTAATACATTTATGCTCGAACATGAAGTATACATGATTTTCAAAATACTTCAAAGTTAAATGTATTTTAAATGATTTATGTAATGTTTTGGGTTTAAAATTTGTAAATGTATTGCACAAATCTATGATTATATTTTATTTTTTTTTTTTAAATAAAGCCTTGAGATTCAATCTATAAATTTAAACTATTTATATTTCACCAACTTACGGGCAGGCGATTCTAATTTCTGTAAGGTAAGGTTGTGAGGCCTATATAAATTTGGTTAATATTTCCTTTAGTTTCGTTATAATTTATGTTTGACTTTATATTAACATCTTCTGACTGGTTCGGTTAAGTAGACCAATCACTGAGTCAAGTAACATTTGTGGTACTCGTTTGTCTTCATTATGTCTTTTTTTTTGCTCTGGTGTGTTTCACTTTGTTTTGAGGGTTTTACTTTCCGACCCTGCCCTATCAATGCCCTAATTTCGGAAATTTCATTCTTTCTCACCCATACAGCGTCTTCTCACTTCCAACCGACTTCAGCCGAACTATCCACCTTCTTACTACCAGAACTAAACGCAGCCTCTCTTACCCAGATTTTATCGCTCTTGTACCCAGATTTACACATTCGCGATCCGAAACTTATCTTGTCGCCAAAACAGGACCGCAAATGGTGTTTGGCTCGATTATTGGTCTATTTAACCAAACCAATTTTGGGACCGTCCTCTTTAGGCGAATTCTGTGAATTTGAAGTACATTTCTAATAATCCTATTTCGTAGAATTATTTTGACTTCAATATTTATATGACTCTTAACAATATATTTTTTCAATACTTCCTTGAAGAAAGCAGGCATAGGAAAATTATTTGACTACAATTGTTTGGAAGACACTTTTAGCCCTCTTTCCAAAGTAAAAAATCTGATGTGGGTAGCACATGACTTTCCTTATATAATGCAATGAATTTACTACTTTTAGAGTTAAAAAAATGTTATTCTTATAGTAGATGCTTATATTATTTCCAAGATATTGAATTTTCGTCAATGAGTCGTCATTTTCATTGATTTAGAGTCATTTTTATCTATTTGGCGAGTGTCTCGTTAATTTAGCAACATTTAAAAAAGTCTCCAAATTGGCGACATTCCACTAAATTCGTCGCCAAAATCTCGCCAAGCGTTATGGACGGACAAATACGTTATTCTTACAGCATATAAATGACTATTGGCGTTCAAATACAAAAGTATTACTCAAAGTATCTTTTTTCGTGAATGGAACGAGCTAGATCCACGAAAAAGATGTCACCCAATTTATCGCATGGTATTACGTATGAAAAATGAACATGTTTCTCAATAGGAAATATTTTTTTTTATTTTATATGATTTTTTGATAATTTTTTTGAAAAATGTGCAATATCTCGAGAACGGTTCGTGTTAGCGTTCTAAAATTTATGTCAATCGTTTTCTAATGGAAATTCACATAAGAAATGTCTATTTGCGTAACTTCATTAGGGGTCTTGATTTTTTGACTCCTTTTTCAAAATTTCACTCGAAAATGTAGGGGGGTTCGGAACTCTCGATTGATTATATAAACAATAGGCTTTCAGTGTTTATGGATTGTAATTTTTTACCAAATTTCGTTCGAATCGGTCCATTCGTTCGTCAGTTATGGTCTCCACAGGCTCACTGACACACACACATACTTTCACACACACACACATACACATACGTCACTTTAAAAATGTTCGATTGGTGATCAGGGATGCTTGAAACGTACTCTCCCATCGAAAACTCGAATTCGTATTATCGACCCCGTCACAATACTTTCCTCATACATTATTGTATATAAGGAAAGTAACAACAGTGTGCTTATGTATAGACGCTAAGAGCAATTGCGACTTGTCAGGAAATGAGACAAAAGTGAAAAAATTTTCCTGAAGTTGGTAAGACGGAATAAAAATGTAAAATCTACAAGTGTGGATCTTCAGAGCGAATAAACCAAAGATATCGGCCTTGTGTGATCAATAAATTTTAATGTTTTTCTGAATGAATTTCTCCAGATCATCAATATAATTCTAAAATCGCTATAATAAATCATTTAGCTACATTGAAAATTATTACGTGCTGTTTCTAAAGAAATTTATGCAAATTTTACTAAATTAACCTATTGCAATTTAATTCGATCTTTGAATGGAAGCATTTTCTTTAATCTTTGTCTCGAAAATCCGGAAATATAGAAATGAGAATAACGATGTATGGTCTAATGAAACAAAGTACATAATCCTGAGATATGCCTCACTATGAAAACAAATAGGGAGTTAAATGCGTTTGGTTCAGCACACAGTATTGGAATTGAACGTGTGAGAAAATACATGTAAATGAAAAATCAATGAAATTTCAGTCAACATGTAATCTTCTGCTTTGTTGAATTTGTTCAAGGAATAAAGCCTTTACTTTGATTTTTAATATTGTATGAATATGTGCTACTTTTACAAAAATCGAATAATTTCTTGCACATGTTTGATGTAATTGTTTCTCAAAGTCATTATCAACAACATAGTGTTGCATCCTATCAAGAAAGGTTTCAGATATAAGAACTTCAAAGTTTCCGGATAACTTAAGATTTATTCAGGGCAGTCAAAAACGTTAACTGAAATTAAATACAAACATTAACTACTAATTATCTGGCAAAAATTTAACATAATCGTTAGGTACAAAGAAACAGCGAATAAATGCACTCATGCCTAGCTCATATTAGACTCAAGTTCATGTTTAAAAATAACTATAATAAATATAACTATATATATATATATATATATATATATATATATATATATATATATATATATATATAATATATCTTGTGTTTCAGAAACAAGCATTTTTGTGTTCATTTCGTTTCAAATATTAGGACTTGATAAACAATTTTTTCGAAATTAACTATTCTTAAGGCTAGAGCTCTTCCACGTGCAAGCTTTAATGCTTGATTATTGATTATTTTGGTATTCCTTTTATTGTTTCCTCTCCATTGACATTTGTTGATTATCTTTAGCTTTCTGAACTGTAATTTGTTATATAATTTCCTCTTTAATGTTGAATTACATTTTATTTCATTGTATTCAGTAGGCATAAAATTTTTTAAGATAGAGTATTAGGAGTTACTTCTTACATTCAACTATTGGATTTACGATTTTAATATTGTTTATATATATATATATATATATATATATATATATATATATATATATATTATAAAACGAGAAAAATTTATTTTCAATTTTAGTGAACAGATTAAAAAGCTAAAAGCAAAAAATAATTTATAATACATCTTGTAAAGCGCTATGCTGCAATATTTACATGTGTATTCCTATATAAATTCCCAAAAAGGACCAGTAGCAATGTACTCGTACAGATTCTAGATGTGTGATAGAAGTACCGGCCGGGGGAAGTTGCGACCCCCAGCACTCCGGTTAAAGCTTTTTCCGCCATGGCAAACGCTCCCGGTAACCGATACTCCCTACACGATTTCCTTCATGACCCTTTATAAATCCGTAAAAATACATACATATACAATTTCAATAACATGTAAAATCTAAAAGTTTACTTTTCTACGCTAAAACTATCCATGAAGCATTCTGCAAAAATATAACAAATAATTTAAAATACAAAATTCTTAAGACTAATGAAATCCCAGTCTGAGAGGATATTTTTTAAAAATTGGATATAAGACCCATAAACCGCATTATTTCCATATAAAAACCTGTGTGTAAAATTACCTCACAATTAGTCATTTAATCCTTTTAAACCCTTTCTATTCAAAACTAATGTTTGAAATACTAGTCAGAGTGTCTGTATTTTTAAATATGGACTCAAGACCTATTGGCAACTCCATCGCCATATATATACTAATGTTTGAAATCATTTCACTCATGGTTAATTATTACTTTAAAAACTATATATTCAAGACTATTGAAATCCATGTTATTATTATTAAAATCCTTTTTGGATACCAAAACCTATTGGCTTCTTTATCACCATAAAAATCCTAATGTTTGAATTTACTTCACTTGTGATAGTTTAATGCTCATAAATCGATATATTCAAGTCCAAAGACATTCTAGTCAGAGAGTTATTTTTAAATATTGGATACAAGACATTTAAACAATATTATCACCTTATAAATATATAGACACATAAATACGCCATAGTCCAAACTCTGCGCAATACACCTTCCCATGGAACAACACATAACTTTTTGATTTTATACCACTTTCACATATGACTAAAGTAAATATTAAAAGTTCGTCCGATATTTCAGAAAACCCTTATAATCACGAACTTACAATCTGGATAACGCTTATAATGTTTCCACATAAAAATAGCCCTAGCTATAAAATTCCGGTGTATAGCCATATTGAGCTATCTGATTTATGATCCTCAATTTGGCATAAAAACACGTCACCCTCTGCGTATTACAATTCCCGCCATTAGGCGATATCCGAAAAGTCGTATGTTGTTATCATTCCAAAATATCTCTTCCTGGTTACGGCTGCAGTTAAACCATTATAATTGGAAACCAATCTTATCAGAAAAGCGGGAGCTCCTTGATAGCCTCCTAAAGAAAACGGCAATCACACTTGTATCTATCGTTGTTAGTAAAATTCAACAACTTATGTCGTTTCATTTGATTTACTATCAGATTTCTGAATATGTTACGGTGTAGACTAGTTGTCCATGACGTCAAATATTTGATATCAAAATTAAAGGTGTTACGTTTATTGTAAATACGATAACATTGTATAGTGGCAGGCTTCATTATAGTGAGATCTGAAAAATCCAGACTTTCATCCTCATTGCATGGTGTTTCTATTAAAGTTAAACATGGAGGATAAAAGTCAAACTTCATTGTATAACCACTATCCTCAAATCCGCATAGGATATCATCCACGTAACGTAGGAATAACATATCATTTAAAAGATGTGTTCCCCTTTCATATCTATCTAGGTAAATATCTGCCATAATTGACGAACAGTTTCCCCCCATTGGGATACCCTTAATTTGTTTATAAAAGTTTTCTCCATTGTATAAAACTGTCTCGAATAAAACCAACTCCACCAAAGCCTTGTACTTTCCAATTGCTATATATAGCTGCAAATCACATCTATTGTATGATTCTATTAGAATGCTATATAGATCCTTAATGTCTATATGTGATCCTTAATGTCTATAGCCCACATCTTCAGACCAATAAACTGTTTATTCTTTTAACGCAGCTAATGGAGAACTGCAATGTTGTAGACAAACAAACAATCTTATAGATAAATATAGACCATGCAATGCGAAGATTCAAAGTGGAGGTAACAGACATTGAATCTAGACCCTGCCATAAATGTATCAACACTGGAAGAAAATAGAACCCAGCCCACTCATTACGTCAAGTAAAAAAACATAGAACAAGCCGCATTGATATGATAGTTAATTAAATGTGAGAGAGATAGAAAAGTAAAACATATAATTTACTAGCAAAAATAAAGGAATGGTGAGAAATTAGTTTGAGATAGAAATATACAAAACCATATAAAAAGAGAAAAATAGCAAGCATTATAATTTTTTAATTTTGCTGTATTTCTATCTTCAAGAGTTTTTGTGAAAGGACCATAATCGTAGCGTGACATTTACTATAGGGCAGGGTAAAGCAAATGTATAATTTTAATATAATTGGTTTAATAACCGTAATACTTTGTTATTAAAGACCTGAAACAAATGGAGTATCGTAGATATTTCTGCAATGTAAATATTTCTGAACATTTATATGAAGATATTTGAATCTGTCAGATCGTAAGACATAATTTTAAACCTTGCCGAGCATAGAATAAATGCATTGAAAATACTACAAGATTTTTCACATCTTTACAGGGTGATCCAAATGGTATTAGACAAACTTTAAGGGAAGGTCCGGTTGGTATAAGAATATGTAGCCGCAAACGTTACAGTGGGATACTACAGATGCAGGAAAAAACATAAAAAAAAAGTATGCAGGATAATATAACACAGGTTTATTAAACATAACAATTACAAGTAACAAAGTAACAATTACAATTGTTTATCATAGCATTAAAATAGGTGTTCAAATTTCTTGCCATCCGCATCTGTGCATGTTTCAGTCAGGATCTGCAGGGGATTTAGGATCTCCGTAGGACTTTTTGCAAGGTGGATCGACCGGAAAGTGTTTGCCCGTTGGCCATGACAGTCCGCCGACTTGTCATCCATTCATTTCTTCCTGTGGGGTTAGCTCAGAAGCCTTGCTTACGAGACCCCATGTAACATCTGATGCTGATATTGTTGGTAGAGCCATTGATGTAGCAGCATTTGTCCACGAGTGTCCTGGCATTTTTAGCGAGGTTTGCCGATCCATGTGTCGACGTTGCCAAACATGCATATCTGTGAATGGCAAGCACTTTGAACACCAACTTAAATACTATAATAAATAATTGTAATTGATACTTGTGATTGTTATGTCTAATTAACCTGTGTTGCATTATCTGGATTCCTTTCTTTTTCTTTCTTCCTGAATCTGTAATACTCCATGGTGTCGTTCGCATCCACATGTTTCTATGTTGGGAAAATAAACGGGTTTATTTTTGCATGTCTAACCTACCCTTAAAGTTTGAAAATTTTTTGGACCAACGTATATATCAAATTTAAAATTATTTTCGGTACCTTGAAAATTAGATATATCTATATGTTTCATATTCATTAATTAGCTGTAAATAAATATCAATGATAAGCATAGTTTGAATAAATGCATCACCTTATTAAGAATTGTAGTTGACATTTAGTTTTAAACAGACACGATGTGTATACGCTTACATTTTAAAAGAGGAAAATCTACATTATTTTACCATTTATCCATTTACTTTTAATTTATAACGTTTTGCAAACTAATAAAAAGTTAATATTCTTTAAGTGGTGTTTAACGCGCGATAAATTTGTGGAACAAAATATTTTAATTGCACTTTGCTTTTTATAAGACATGAAGAAGAAACGGTCCTTTTAATCAGTTAGCAATTATTCTTCTTATCACACTCTTAACCAAACATCCGAAATCCTTTGGGAATGAAAGGATTTTTATTCCATCATTTTATTTTTATGCGTTATAGATCCTCCAATAAAGATTTTTTTTTTCATTTTGAGACAAACAATTTTATTAATTTATTAAAGCACTCATATTCTTGCTTCTTGACAAAACTTCTTGGGAAAGATTTTAAAAGAAACTAAATAAAATATCATCTATCCGTAGAAAATATTTACATTATTGAAATATTTAATAGCTAGTTGAGCTACTTATATTCGCAGCCAAAACGATATGAATAAATTAGCTATTATTATATTTGGTCATATCTCCAATTTTATAAACCTAATTAGTTTTTAATTCAATTCTACAGAAATTGGTAATAAATCAAAAACCCACTCTTAAATCCTCCGAATTTAAAAAAGACGATTTTGAGACCAAAATGTTTATTAATTCTATAAGTTGCTTATCCTTTGCAAAATCTTTATTGAGCAGATGGAAAAAATACGAGATAATATTATTTCATCTCACACTCAGAAAACACCGATATTTTTAAAATAAGTTGAGCACTTTCTGTTTATAAATTGAATGATGTGAATAAGTGAAAAATTATTATAATCGGTCATATATCCACATTTGGATCAGTTTCATACTAACTTTCATTTCGCAGAAATAAGTAAGTTCTCATTCTTAAATCCGTCAAATTTTTTAAAAGATTAACTATTTTACGACGACAAAGGTTTTTAACAATTTAGTACATAGAAAAACTATATGCATTAAAAGTTTCTAGATGATTTCTAAAGAACAAAGTAATATTATAAATGCACATAATAAAAAAGCGTCAATTTATTGTTCTCAATACTCCATAAAATTATTTAAAAATGTCACTAGAAAAACGTAAGTTTGAAGGGAAGTACTATATAACCATGAAATTAACAAAAAACGTTTTATATTTTTACTTTTCTAATGCACTTCAATTCGTAGATTCCTTTAGATTTAAATAAAAATATGTTTTACTTGCATTTTTTACTGATGTAAAACATTTTAATTGGATATTTATCTATTTTCAATTCTTTTATTATTTTGAAAATCATCATTCTTTGCAAGATTTCTAAAAACTGTCGTTCAAATGTATTTAGTTAAAATACATTTTTAATGCATTTATGTTTAAATATTTCAAATCTTAGGATTCTGAAAACTAACTTTCTTTCGTATTCATGTTTGTTGATAGTTCATAAAGAATACATATTCCTGCATTTTTTTTTAATATTTGAAAAAAGTTTGATTTTTTAAAGAGCTGGCGCGATGTAATTATCTTGAAAGAGCAAAAATGAGTAAGAATGAATAATATGACTTTCCTTTTTAAGGATTCACTAGTATGGATATTTTGTAGTAATGTAATACATTTATGCTCGAACATGAAGTACACATGATTTTCAATATACTTCAAAGTTAAATGTATTTTAAATGATTTATGTAATGTTTTGGGTTTAAAATTTGTAAATGTATTGCACAAATCTATGGTCATATTTTATTTTTTTTAAAAATAAAGCCTTGAGATTCAATCTATAAATTTAAACTATTTATGTTTCACCAACTTACGGACTGGCGATTCTAATTTCTGTAAGGAAAGAGGTTGTGAGGCCTATATAAAGTTGGTTAATATTTCCTTTAGTTTCGTTATAATTTATGTTTGACTTTATATTAACATCTTCTGACTGGTTCGGTTAAGTAGACCAATCACTGAGTCAAGTAACATTTGTGGTATTCGTTTGTCTTCATTAAGTCTTTTTTTTTGGCTCTGGTGTGGTTCACTTTGTTTTGAGGATTTTACTTTCCGACCCTGCCCTATCAATGCCCTAATTTCGGAAATTTCATTCTTTCTCACCCACACAGCGTCTTCTCACTTCCAACCGAATTCAGCCGAACTATCCTCCTTTTTACTACCAGGACTAAACGCAGCCTCTCTTACCCAGATTTTATCGCTCTTGTACCTAGATTTACACATTCGCGATCCGAAACTTAACCAAACAGGTCGCCAAAACAGGACCGCAAATGGTGTTTGGCTCGGTTATTGGTCTACTTAACCAAACCAATTTTGGGAACGCCCTCTTTAGGCGAATTCTGTGAATTTGAAGTTAAT
Source organism: Amaurobius ferox (assembly GCA_951213105.1). Taxonomy (NCBI): domain Eukaryota; kingdom Metazoa; phylum Arthropoda; class Arachnida; order Araneae; family Amaurobiidae; genus Amaurobius; species Amaurobius ferox. The sequence goes on from OX578134.1 coordinate 93,272,851, forward strand.
TTCTAATAATCCTATTTCGTAGAATTATTTTGAATCCAATACTCATATGACTCTTAACAATATATTTTTTTAATACTTCCTTGAAGAAAGCAGGCATAGGAAAATTATTTGACTACAATTGTTTGGAAGACACTTTTAGCCCTCTTTCCAAAGTAAAAAATCTGATGTGGGCAGCACATGACTTTCCTTATATAATGCAATGAATTTACTACTTTTAGAGTTAAAAAAATGTTATTCTTATAGTAGATACTTGTATTATTTCCAAGATATTGAATTTTCGTCAATGAGTCGTCATTTTCATTGATTTAGAGTCATTTTTATCTATTTGGCGAGTGTCTCGTTAATTTAGCAACATTTAAAAAAGTCTCCAAATTGGCGACATTCCACTAAAATCGTCGCCAAAATCTCGCCAAGCGTTATGGACGGACAAATACGTTATTCTTACAGCATATAAATGACTATTGGCGTTCAAATACAAAAGTATTACTCAAAGTATCTTTTTTCGTGAATGGAACGAGCTAGATCCACGAAAAAGATGTCACCCAATTTATCGCATGGTATTACGTATAAAAAATGAACATGTTTCTCAATAGGGAATATTTTTTTTTTTATTTTATATGATTTTTTGATAATTTTTTTGAAAAATGTGCAATATTTCGAGAACGGTTCGTGTTAGCGTTCTAAAATTTATGTCAATCGTTTTCTAATGGAAATTTATATAAGAAATGTCTATTTGCGTAACTTCATTAGAGGTCTTGATTTTTTGACTCCTTTTTCAAAATTTCACTCGAAAATTTAGGGGGGTTCTGAACTCTCGATTGATTATAAAAACAATGGGCTTTCAGTGTTTATGGATTGTAATTTTTTACCAAATTTCGTTCGAATCGGTCCATTCGTTCGTCAGTTATGGTCTCCACAGGCTCACTGACATACACACACACATACTTTCACACACACACATACACAGACATCACTTTCAAAATGTTCGATTGGTGATCAGGGATGCTTGAAACGTACTCTCCCATCGAAAACTCGAATTCGAATTATCGACTCCGTCTCAATACTTTCCTTATATATTATTGTATATAAGGAAAGTAACAACAGTCTGCTTATGCACAGACGCTATGAGCAATTGCGACTTGTCAGGAAATGAGACAAAAGTGAAAAAAAATTTCCTGAAGTTGGTAAGACGGAATAAAAATGCAAAATCTACAAGTGTGGATCTTCTGAGCGAATAAACCAAAGATTTCGGCCTTGTGTGATCAATAAATTTTAATGTTTTTCTGAATGAATTTCTCCAGATCATCAATATAATTCTAAAATCGCTATAATAAATCATTTAGCTACATTGAAAATTATTACGTGCTGTTTCTATAGAAATGTATGCAAATTTTATTAAATTAACCTATTGCAATTTAATTCGATCTTTGAATGGAAGCATTTTCTTTAATCTTTATCTCGAAAATACGGAAATTTAGAAATGAGAATAACGATGTATGGTCTAATGAATCAAAGTACATAATCCTGAGATATGCCTCACTATGAAAACAAATAGGGAGTTAAATGCGTTTGGTTCAGCACACAGTATTGGAATTGAACGTGTGAGAAAATACATGTAAATGAAAAATCAATGAAATTTCAGTCAACATGTAATCTTCTGCTTTGTTGAATTTGTTCAAGGAATAAAGCCTTTACTTTGATTTTTAATATTGTATGAATATGTGCTACTTTTACAAAAATCGAATAATTTCTTGCACATGTTTGATGTAATTGTTTCTCAAAGTCATTATCAACAACATAGTGTTGCATCCTATCAAGAAAGGTTTCAGATATAAGAACTTCAAAGTTTCCGGATAACTTAAGATTTATTCAGGGCAGTCAAAAACGTTAACTGAAATTAAATACAAACATTAACTACTAATTATCTGGCAAAAATTTAACATAATCGTTAGGTACAAAGAAACAGCGAATAAATGCACTCATGCCTAGCTCATATTAGACTCATGTTCATGTTTAAAAATAACTATAATAAATATAACTATATATATATATATATATATATATATATATATATATATATATATATATATATATATATATATATATATATAATATATCTTGTGTTTCAGAAACAAGCATTTTTGTGTTCATTTCGTTTCAAATATTAGGACTTGATAAACAATTTTTTCGAAATTAACTATTCTTAAGGCTAGAGCTCTTCCACGTGCAAGCTTTAATGCTTGATTATTGATTATTTTGGTATTCCTTTTATTGTTTCCTCTCCATTGACATTTGTTGATTATCTTTAGCTTTCTGAACTGTAATTTGTTATATAATTTCCTCTTTAATGTTGAATTACATTTTATTTCATTGTATTCAGTAGGCATAAAATTTTTTAAGATAGAGTATTAGGAGTTACTTCTTACATTCAACTATTGGATTTACGATTTTAATATTGTTTATATATATATATATATATATATATATATATATATATATATATATATATATATTATAAAACGAGAAAAATTTATTTTCAATTTTAGTGAACAGATTAAAAAGCTAAAAGCAAAAAATAATTTATAATACATCTTGTAAAGCGCTATGCTGCAATATTTACATGTGTATTCCTATATAAATTCCCAAAAAGGACCAGTAGCAATGTACTCGTACAGATTCTAGATGTGTGATAGAAGTACCGGCCGGGGGAAGTTGCGACCCCCAGCACTCCGGTTAAAGCTTTTTCCGCCATGGCAAACGCTCCCGGTAACCGATACTCCCTACACGATTTCCTTCATGACCCTTTATAAATCCGTAAAAATACATACATATACAATTTCAATAACATGTAAAATCTAAAAGTTTACTTTTCTACGCTAAAACTATCCATGAAGCATTCTGCAAAAATATAACAAATAATTTAAAATACAAAATTCTTAAGACTAATGAAATCCCAGTCTGAGAGGATATTTTTTAAAAATTGGATATAAGACCCATAAACCGCATTATTTCCATATAAAAACCTGTGTGTAAAATTACCTCACAATTAGTCATTTAATCCTTTTAAACCCTTTCTATTCAAAACTAATGTTTGAAATACTAGTCAGAGTGTCTGTATTTTTAAATATGGACTCAAGACCTATTGGCAACTCCATCGCCATATATATACTAATGTTTGAAATCATTTCACTCATGGTTAATTATTACTTTAAAAACTATATATTCAAGACTATTGAAATCCATGTTATTATTATTAAAATCCTTTTTGGATACCAAAACCTATTGGCTTCTTTATCACCATAAAAATGCTAATGTTTGAATTTACTTCACTTGTGATAGTTTAATGCTCATAAATCGATATATTCAAGTCCAAAGACATTCTAGTCAGAGAGTTATTTTTAAATATTGGATACAAGACATTTAAACAATATTATCACCTTATAAATATATAGACACATAAATACGCCATAGTCCAAACTCTGCGCAATACACCTTCCCATGGAACAACACATAACTTTTTGATTTTATACCACTTTCACATATGACTAAAGTAAATATTAAAAGTTCGTCCGATATTTCAGAAAACCCTTATAATCACGAACTTACAATCTGGATAACGCTTATAATGTTTCCACATAAAAATAGCCCTAGCTATAAAATTCCGGTGTATAGCCATATTGAGCTATCTGATTTATGATCCTCAATTTGGCATAAAAACACGTCACCCTCTGCGTATTACAATTCCCGCCATTAGGCGATATCCGAAAAGTCGTATGTTGTTATCATTCCAAAATATCTCTTCCTGGTTACGGCTGCAGTTAAACCATTATAATTGGAAACCAATCTTATCAGAAAAGCGGGAGCTCCTTGATAGCCTCCTAAAGAAAACGGCAATCACACTTGTATCTATCGTTGTTAGTAAAATTCAACAACTTATGTCGTTTCATTTGATTTACTATCAGATTTCTGAATATGTTACGGTGTAGACTAGTTGTCCATGACGTCAAATATTTGATATCAAAATTAAAGGTGTTACGTTTATTGTAAATACGATAACATTGTATAGTGGCAGGCTTCATTATAGTGAGATCTGAAAAATCCAGACTTTCATCCTCATTGCATGGTGTTTCTATTAAAGTTAAACATGGAGGATAAAAGTCAAACTTCATTGTATAACCACTATCCTCAAATCCGCATAGGATATCATCCACGTAACGTAGGAATAACATATCATTTAAAAGATGTGTTCCCCTTTCATATCTATCTAGGTAAATATCTGCCATAATTGACGAACAGTTTCCCCCCATTGGGATACCCTTAATTTGTTTATAAAAGTTTTCTCCATTGTATAAAACTGTCTCGAATAAAACCAACTCCACCAAAGCCTTGTACTTTCCAATTGCTATATATAGCTGCAAATCACATCTATTGTATGATTCTATTAGAATGCTATATAGATCCTTAATGTCTATATGTGATCCTTAATGTCTATAGCCCACATCTTCAGACCAATAAACTGTTTATTCTTTTAACGCAGCTAATGGAGAACTGCAATGTTGTAGACAAACAAACAATCTTATAGATAAATATAGACCATGCAATGCGAAGATTCAAAGTGGAGGTAACAGACATTGAATCTAGACCCTGCCATAAATGTATCAACACTGGAAGAAAATAGAACCCAGCCCACTCATTACGTCAAGTAAAAAAACATAGAACAAGCCGCATTGATATGATAGTTAATTAAATGTGAGAGAGATAGAAAAGTAAAACATATAATTTACTAGCAAAAATAAAGGAATGGTGAGAAATTAGTTTGAGATAGAAATATACAAAACCATATAAAAAGAGAAAAATAGCAAGCATTATAATTTTTTAATTTTGCTGTATTTCTATCTTCAAGAGTTTTTGTGAAAGGACCATAATCGTAGCGTGACATTTACTATAGGGCAGGGTAAAGCAAATGTATAATTTTAATATAATTGGTTTAATAACCGTAATACTTTGTTATTAAAGACCTGAAACAAATGGAGTATCGTAGATATTTCTGCAATGTAAATATTTCTGAACATTTATATGAAGATATTTGAATCTGTCAGATCGTAAGACATAATTTTAAACCTTGCCGAGCATAGAATAAATGCATTGAAAATACTACAAGATTTTTCACATCTTTACAGGGTGATCCAAATGGTATTAGACAAACTTTAAGGGAAGGTCCGGTTGGTATAAGAATATGTAGCCGCAAACGTTACAGTGGGATACTACAGATGCAGGAAAAAACATAAAAAAAAAGTATGCAGGATAATATAACACAGGTTTATTAAACATAACAATTACAAGTAACAAAGTAACAATTACAATTGTTTATCATAGCATTAAAATAGGTGTTCAAATTTCTTGCCATCCGCATCTGTGCATGTTTCAGTCAGGATCTGCAGGGGATTTAGGATCTCCGTAGGACTTTTTGCAAGGTGGATCGACCGGAAAGTGTTTGCCCGTTGGCCATGACAGTCCGCCGACTTGTCATCCATTCATTTCTTCCTGTGGGGTTAGCTCAGAAGCCTTGCTTACGAGACCCCATGTAACATCTGATGCTGATATTGTTGGTAGAGCCATTGATGTAGCAGCATTTGTCCACGAGTGTCCTGGCATTTTTAGCGAGGTTTGCCGATCCATGTGTCGACGTTGCCAAACATGCATATCTGTGAATGGCAAGCACTTTGAACACCAACTTAAATACTATAATAAATAATTGTAATTGATACTTGTGATTGTTATGTCTAATTAACCTGTGTTGCATTATCTGGATTCCTTTCTTTTTCTTTCTTCCTGAATCTGTAATACTCCATGGTGTCGTTCGCATCCACATGTTTCTATGTTGGGAAAATAAACGGGTTTATTTTTGCATGTCTAACCTACCCTTAAAGTTTGAAAATTTTTTGGACCAACGTATATATCAAATTTAAAATTATTTTCGGTACCTTGAAAATTAGATATATCTATATGTTTCATATTCATTAATTAGCTGTAAATAAATATCAATGATAAGCATAGTTTGAATAAATGCATCACCTTATTAAGAATTGTAGTTGACATTTAGTTTTAAACAGACACGATGTGTATACGCTTACATTTTAAAAGAGGAAAATCTACATTATTTTACCATTTATCCATTTACTTTTAATTTATAACGTTTTGCAAACTAATAAAAAGTTAATATTCTTTAAGTGGTGTTTAACGCGCGATAAATTTGTGGAACAAAATATTTTAATTGCACTTTGCTTTTTATAAGACATGAAGAAGAAACGGTCCTTTTAATCAGTTAGCAATTATTCTTCTTATCACACTCTTAACCAAACATCCGAAATCCTTTGGGAATGAAAGGATTTTTATTCCATCATTTTATTTTTATGCGTTATAGATCCTCCAATAAAGATTTTTTTTTTCATTTTGAGACAAACAATTTTATTAATTTATTAAAGCACTCATATTCTTGCTTCTTGACAAAACTTCTTGGGAAAGATTTTAAAAGAAACTAAATAAAATATCATCTATCCGTAGAAAATATTTACATTATTGAAATATTTAATAGCTAGTTGAGCTACTTATATTCGCAGCCAAAACGATATGAATAAATTAGCTATTATTATATTTGGTCATATCTCCAATTTTATAAACCTAATTAGTTTTTAATTCAATTCTACAGAAATTGGTAATAAATCAAAAACCCACTCTTAAATCCTCCGAATTTAAAAAAGACGATTTTGAGACCAAAATGTTTATTAATTCTATAAGTTGCTTATCCTTTGCAAAATCTTTATTGAGCAGATGGAAAAAATACGAGATAATATTATTTCATCTCACACTCAGAAAACACCGATATTTTTAAAATAAGTTGAGCAGTTTCTGTTTATAAATTGAATGATGTGAATAAGTGAAAAATTATTATAATCGGTCATATATCCACATTTGGATCAGTTTCATACTAACTTTCATTTCGCAGAAATAAGTAAGTTCTCATTCTTAAATCCGTCAAATTTTTTAAAAGATTAACTATTTTACGACGACAAAGGTTTTTAACAATTTAGTACATAGAAAAACTATATGCATTAAAAGTTTCTAGATGATTTCTAAAGAACAAAGTAATATTATAAATGCACATAATAAAAAAGCGTCAATTTATTGTTCTCAATACTCCATAAAATTATTTAAAAATGTCACTAGAAAAACGTAAGTTTGAAGGGAAGTACTATATAACCATGAAATTAACAAAAAACGTTTTATATTTTTACTTTTCTAATGCACTTCAATTCGTAGATTCCTTTAGATTTAAATAAAAATATGTTTTACTTGCATTTTTTACTGATGTAAAACATTTTAATTGGATATTTATCTATTTTCAATTCTTTTATTATTTTGAAAATCATCATTCTTTGCAAGATTTCTAAAAACTGTCGTTCAAATGTATTTAGTTAAAATACATTTTTAATGCATTTATGTTTAAATATTTCAAATCTTAGGATTCTGAAAACTAACTTTCTTTCGTATTCATGTTTGTTGATAGTTCATAAAGAATACATATTCCTGCATTTTTTTTTAATATTTGAAAAAAGTTTGATTTTTTAAAGAGCTGGCGCGATGTAATTATCTTGAAAGAGCAAAAATGAGTAAGAATGAATAATATGACTTTCCTTTTTAAGGATTCACTAGTATGGATATTTTGTAGTAATGTAATACATTTATGCTCGAACATGAAGTACACATGATTTTCAATATACTTCAAAGTTAAATGTATTTTAAATGATTTATGTAATGTTTTGGGTTTAAAATTTGTAAATGTATTGCACAAATCTATGGTCATATTTTATTTTTTTTAAAAATAAAGCCTTGAGATTCAATCTATAAATTTAAACTATTTATGTTTCACCAACTTACGGACTGGCGATTCTAATTTCTGTAAGGAAAGAGGTTGTGAGGCCTATATAAAGTTGGTTAATATTTCCTTTAGTTTCGTTATAATTTATGTTTGACTTTATATTAACATCTTCTGACTGGTTCGGTTAAGTAGACCAATCACTGAGTCAAGTAACATTTGTGGTATTCGTTTGTCTTCATTAAGTCTTTTTTTTTTGGCTCTGGTGTGGTTCACTTTGTTTTGAGGATTTTACTTTCCGACCCTGCCCTATCAATGCCCTAATTTCGGAAATTTCATTCTTTCTCACCCACACAGCGTCTTCTCACTTCCAACCGAATTCAGCCGAACTATCCTCCTTTTTACTACCAGGACTAAACGCAGCCTCTCTTACCCAGATTTTATCGCTCTTGTACCTAGATTTACACATTCGCGATCCGAAACTTAACCAAACAGGTCGCCAAAACAGGACCGCAAATGGTGTTTGGCTCGGTTATTGGTCTACTTAACCAAACCAATTTTGGGAACGCCCTCTTTAGGCGAATTCTGTGAATTTGAAGTTAATTTCTAATAATCCTATTTCGTAGAATTATTTTGAATCCAATACTCATATGACTCTTAACAATATATTTTTTTAATACTTCCTTGAAGAAAGCAGGCATAGGAAAATTATTTGACTACAATTGTTTGGAAGACACTTTTAGCCCTCTTTCCAAAGTAAAAAATCTGATGTGGGCAGCACATGACTTTCCTTATATAATGCAATGAATTTACTACTTTTAGAGTTAAAAAAATGTTATTCTTATAGTAGATACTTGTATTATTTCCAAGATATTGAATTTTCGTCAATGAGTCGTCATTTTCATTGATTTAGAGTCATTTTTATCTATTTGGCGAGTGTCTCGTTAATTTAGCAACATTTAAAAAAGTCTCCAAATTGGCGACATTCCACTAAAATCGTCGCCAAAATCTCGCCAAGCGTTATGGACGGACAAATACGTTATTCTTACAGCATATAAATGACTATTGGCGTTCAAATACAAAAGTATTACTCAAAGTATCTTTTTTCGTGAATGGAACGAGCTAGATCCACGAAAAAGATGTCACCCAATTTATCGCATGGTATTACGTATAAAAAATGAACATGTTTCTCAATAGGGAATATTTTTTTTTTTATTTTATATGATTTTTTGATAATTTTTTTGAAAAATGTGCAATATTTCGAGAACGGTTCGTGTTAGCGTTCTAAAATTTATGTCAATCGTTTTCTAATGGAAATTTATATAAGAAATGTCTATTTGCGTAACTTCATTAGAGGTCTTGATTTTTTGACTCCTTTTTCAAAATTTCACTCGAAAATTTAGGGGGGTTCTGAACTCTCGATTGATTATAAAAACAATGGGCTTTCAGTGTTTATGGATTGTAATTTTTTACCAAATTTCGTTCGAATCGGTCCATTCGTTCGTCAGTTATGGTCTCCACAGGCTCACTGACATACACACACACATACTTTCACACACACACATACACAGACATCACTTTCAAAATGTTCGATTGGTGATCAGGGATGCTTGAAACGTACTCTCCCATCGAAAACTCGAATTCGAATTATCGACTCCGTCTCAATACTTTCCTTATATATTATTGTATATAAGGAAAGTAACAACAGTCTGCTTATGCACAGACGCTATGAGCAATTGCGACTTGTCAGGAAATGAGACAAAAGTGAAAAAAAATTTCCTGAAGTTGGTAAGACGGAATAAAAATGCAAAATCTACAAGTGTGGATCTTCTGAGCGAATAAACCAAAGATTTCGGCCTTGTGTGATCAATAAATTTTAATGTTTTTCTGAATGAATTTCTCCAGATCATCAATATAATTCTAAAATCGCTATAATAAATCATTTAGCTACATTGAAAATTATTACGTGCTGTTTCTATAGAAATGTATGCAAATTTTATTAAATTAACCTATTGCAATTTAATTCGATCTTTGAATGGAAGCATTTTCTTTAATCTTTATCTCGAAAATACGGAAATTTAGAAATGAGAATAACGATGTATGGTCTAATGAATCAAAGTACATAATCCTGAGATATGCCTCACTATGAAAACAAATAGGGAGTTAAATGCGTTTGGTTCAGCACACAGTATTGGAATTGAACGTGAGAGAAAATACAAGTAAATGAAAAATCAATGAAATTTCAGTCAACATGTAATCTTCTGCTTTGTTGAATTTGTTCAAGGAATAAAGCCTTTACTTTGATTTTTAATATTGTATGAATATGTGCTACTTTTACAAAAATCGAATAATTTCTTGCACATGTTTGATTTAATTGTTTCTCAAAGTCATTATCAACAACATAGTGTTGCATCCTATCCTCAAGAAAGGTTTCAGATATAAGAACTTCAAAGTTTCCGGATAACTTAAGATTTATTCAGGGCAGTCAAAAACGTCAACTGAAATTAAATACAAACATTAACTACTAATTATCTGGCAAAAATTTAACAGAATCGTTAGGTACAAAGAAACAGCGAATAAATGCACTCATGCCTAGCTCATATTAGACTGAGGTTCATGTTTAGAAATAACTATAATATATATAACTAATATATATATATATATATATATATATATATATATATATATATATATATATATATATATATATATATATATATATATATATATATATATATATATATATATATATATATAAATATGAGAAAAATGTAATAATAATAAAAATTCAAATAATATTAACATCACCATACAGGTAGAAGCAAAACTATGGCGATATTGCCGATAAGAGAAAAGAACAGCATCGGCCCGAATTCAATGATTAATCAGAATTAAATTCATCTTCAGGTCTGAGTATTTAATTCTAATTAATCCATACAAATACCTCTTTCAGATTGAGCAATAATACATTACTATAAATACTCAAACACAGACTACAGGCATCAAAAGATGAAAAAATGAAGAAACATTAAGGACATTTGTATTACCATGTGACATGAACCCTTATTTTTTCACCACGTATATACGCGATCAACCTCATCAGAATAAAGTATCTAGAAGCATCGGAATGAACATGTCGAAATACAACCAAGGAGGCAGTACGAACATTCACAGCAGCACTCTCAGATCCGTCCAGTGAGTTATAGCAGTAGACAGGTCAATTACTCGTATAAACAATTCAGAATACGAACTTGAAGCAAATATTTAAAATTCTTACTAAACAAGTGATTCATAGAAGAAATGGATAAACGAGAATGCCACTCTACACCATTGTAAAGGCGCTCAAATCGTAGTTTCAAACTGACAAAAATTAATATTTTTTAGCGAAAATAAAATTCAAAACATTAATAATAATGTATCTTATTTTCCGATTTTTTGAAAATTTTTTTTTAGCTTATTTTATTATTTTTCATTTTTATTTATTTATATAATTAATAAATAATTATATATATATTTCTTAGCCACTATAATTGGGAAAGTTGTCTTGGATGTTATCGGGTAGAAGTTAATAAACTGAGTTGATAATTTTAATAACGAATTTCGGAGGATATGCGTTATTAGTCGCTGTACTAAATAATCCCATAAAATGTGCTAATTTACAATTTTCATCACACATTTTATTGATTCTTAGAACTTGGTTTATTATTGTATTTCTAAAAACTGATATATGCAAACAAGAGTTAAAATGCTGAGTTTTAGGTGTATTAAATTTGAAATTCTGTCTTTTATCATACAAGTTTATAACCATAGTACAATTTCGTAAATTTAAATTTAATTCCAAAAAGTTTGAACATTAGATTCATTATTACTTGCATTTAATTGTAAATTATTAGGATAAAAATTAAATCCTAGAGGGATATTATTAAGGGATACACATAATATGTCATCTAAATGTCTAAACATATGTACATCATGCAAGCTTGGATTAATGTCTTTACATAGAAGAATAAATACAGATTAGCTAACGGTGAGGCACACAATGTGGGACAACAAACTGTTGTTTAAAAAAAGTACCACCATGTTGAATATAATTCTCATAAAGAGTGAAATTAAGTAATTTTTTAAAAAGAAAATTTGAATATTTTAGGGTAATATTATATTTTCAAAAATTCCTAAAATAATTCTATACAGATCATCTATATCAATATTATTAAACAAATCTTTGAAATCATAAGTATAAATACTATGGATATTAGTAAGAGTTTTTAATTTCTTAACTAATTAAAAACTGTTTTCAACACTATGACAATAATTAGATATCTCATCTGACAAGGATATTTCATTTAATATTTTGATAATAATTTACCAGCATTAGTAATGTAAGAATTATGCCCACTAGTAATAGTTCGAAAAGCAACAGGGGATTTATGGAACTTCGGAACTAAAACAAAATATGGAATATTATTACAACTATTTTTAGATGGATTTGATTATACTTGGCTGATATTCTATTGGATACGATTTTAAAGTTAGTATTATGTAAATTATAGATTTGATTATTAAGTAAGTGTGACTGGAGGTTACTTATATAGTAATATTTACATATGATTGGGTAGTTACTACTTGCCTTATCGACATATGTAATGACAAAATCATTTTGAATTTATTTAATATCCTTTTTAATTGAATTAAGTTTATATGATTTATTAATTTTCTGATTATATATATAGTGATTTAAGTATTGTTCTATTAAGACACTCCAGGGTTTGAAGGCTTCTCAGGGATTTTATATTAATAGGTAATTTTATAGATAAATTTATTTAAGTCAAGAAACAAATCTTTACAAATTAATTTATGTTTATATTTAGCAGGTATACGGTACTTAGTACCAAGTAACATCAGTGATCTCAGTGCATCATAATTAATAATATTTAGATTTCCCGTTATAACATGCCCATGGTGTTTATCTACGAAGTCTTTGTATTTATCTAAATGACAGTGGCAGTATGACTCCTTATCCAGTTCATAATTTTGATTAATATATTCTAGATTTGGCTATTTGATTATAATTGAAAATATAACGTCCTAGTGGTTTATCAAATGGAAAGTGGAAATGAGTACAACTATATATTTTAGCGACTGGCAAAAATACAGTCATACTGTATTTGCCCGGTGATACAACAATTACAGGGTAGTTGTATAATCGATAACCATTTACCCTTGTATCTTCCTTTGACATGTCCAATTTAAAGAAGTATTTCTCGCCTATACAACATGATGCTTCCAACCTTGTCGCAAATATAAAAAATGTCTGTAATGTTTCTAGATGTTCTACTGACTCGATCCATAAACATACTGGATCTCCGTTTTTTAATTGTACATATAGTCATTATTTTAATAATATACGTGCCTTCAAGTTCCAAAGATGTAAATCCCATCGATGTAAACTCTGCCCAGTGGCAGACCCTCTTCAAATATCTACTACCAACCCCAGTTATGGAATATTTTGCAAGACTTTTAATGTCATCTATTGTATTACATGCCTAACATGCCAAGTTAAATATATCGGCCAAACCAAAAATCGCCTGCACTTACGCATTAATTACATCGCAGTCAAGTTGGTAAATCACTTAAAACGGATGCACATATAACTAATTTGGAACTTCGTCATTTTGGATACCATGATTTCTCAAAAATAACTGTTACTATCACCGATGTTGTACCCAAACTGCAAGAGAGATTGTGGTGGGAAAATACCCATATCCACCAATATGGAACAGCTTACCCTTATGGACTAAATACAATCATATTTCGTGATAATTATAATTTCGAATCTTGCAATAATGAAAAACGAATGCCGGTATTGCAAGATATCCCTTGTTTTTTAAAAAACGATGGCAAAGAGGAGGCAATAAGAAATATATGATTTATAATGCAACTCTCGAAAGGATCGAACAGTTCATAAATAAAGTGAGAACACAAATAGTAATTAAACCTGGATGGATTAAAAATCTAATATTCGGTATCAAAAAACGTTATGTTAAACGCATCTGGTATTATTTACAAGAGTATCAATTCGAAAAGAAATCAATGAAAAATAAAGAAATTGCATGTACGAATTTTGCAATAATGTTGGATTCACTGAAACTAAAGGCCAGTTTGTTGAAAGTGGAATTAAATTCACCTACCAAGGAGAAAATTACATCAGAATTATTTATAACTACCTTTAAAAACAAAAATTTTGACGAGTTGCCAATCAAATCCTATATCAAGGACTTAGCACATCTCATGCCAATACCTAATATGGATGTTAAATCTATATAAATAAAAATGAAAATCTGTCTGTCTGTCTGTCTGTCTGTCTGTCTGTCTGTCTGTCTGTCTGTTTGTCACACCATCACGGGAGAACGGCTGAACCGAATTTGATGAAATTTTGTGGGTAGCCCAGAAATAGCCCCACTTAAAATTATATCCGTGTTTTGAGTTTCTACGACCAGTGGTTCTCGAGATATTAGTAAAAAACGAAATTTTCGTTTGTCTCATCATCACGGAAAAACGGCTGAACCGAATTTAATGAAATTTGGTGAATAGCCTTGAAATATCCCCCCATAAATTTTGTCCAAGTTTCGAGTTTCTAAGACCTGGGGTTGTCGAGATATTAATGAAAAACGTAACTTTTTCCTAGGAGTTCTACTCCCTAACTCCGTGGTTTATCCAAACGAAAAGCTTGAAAATCGTTTGAAAGTGAATTAAAATTTAATCTCTGAGTTTGATGGGAGATTTTTTGCGTTAATTAGTCACTTTCTGAAAACATGAATTGTTTGAAACATGATTTAAAGGGGAAATCTATCTCCATGGTTCATGGTTTATTTAAAACACGCTTTTACGGAACAATGAGAAGTATAGAGAAATCAAAATCGTTATTTAATTTCGCAGTTTATGTTATAAGACATGACATATTTAACATGTTATAAGATTCTATCTTATATCATGTTACTCAGAAACGCAATTAAATTAAATCTGTCTGTTAATTTTAATAATTATTTTTTCGATTTGAATAATAAATAAATGGATATAAAAATATATTTTAGAAAAGAACGATTTGATTTTTCTTATAGCATTTTTGACTGGATAATATCAATTACGGTCTTCAGGTTTAAAAATTATAATTATTTATATTTTCGGGGATTATTGATTCAAGGATTATTGATATTTTCAAGTTATTATGCAATTATTTTATTATGACAAAAATTGTTTAAACTCATATATTGTATGTTGTACGAATCTTCTACAAATACACGTGTATATCTTTTAATCTACGAGAATATAAGTAGTACAGGTATATTGACATATGTTTTGATATATATTGGCATATATTGGAATCAATTACGACCTTCTGGTATAAAGAGTACGGATATTATTGATGTTTTCAATTTATTACGTCATCTCTTTTATTTTGGCAAATATTTTTGAGACGCATATTGTAATACGGGTAATCTTCTACTAACACATTGGCATATTTTCTGATCTGCGTCAATATAATTAGTACGGGGTTGCATATATTCATTCAATTCCCATTTTTTCTTCTGTAAATTTGCTTACAAAAGGGGGCAGGATGTTTTATTCTTCAGATCTGATCGTGAAGATAATTTTGCATAGTGAGAACATATATTCTTAAACTTCTCTTTAGGAGCAATAAATTTAATATTTTAACAGAATTTGCACATGATTGCGAACTTTAAGTTTCTTTAAATTATACACTCCGTACGAATAACGGGTGTGCTGTTAGTGGTTAATAAATTTTAACATTTTAGGAGGATATATCATGTTGCTCGGCATCGCAATTAAATTAAATGTGTTTGTTAATGTTTTTATTATTTTTTTTCGATTTAAATAATAAATAAATGGATAAATGGATATAAAAGTATATCTTACGAATGGACGGTTTGATTTTTCTTTTAATTATATTAATTGCTGACTGCGTACATCAATTTCATTTATTTTGGCAAAGAGTTTTCAAGCTTATATCGTATTTAGCTACTAAACTCATATATTGTGTTTAGCCAATAAATTCATATAGCCGATTGTTGAAACAGAAAAAGAGTAGAGCGGGTATATCTTCTAATACAATTGTAGTGTTTTCATTTAGTATATTGAAACGGGATAAGAATGTTTCATTCAGATCTGCAAATTCAAAGCTACGAATTTGGAGGGATATCGCTAATTTGACAACTTTTCTTAAACTTTGCCAAATTGACGGAAATGTCGCCAAATTGATATAAACGACACACAAACAGCTGCTATAAACCTTCGGGTTGGTCGTGTGGCTTGGGTCTTCTACATATCAATGAAATTTTTTTTTTGTTTTGTTAGAAGAGAGTACTGAAATGATGTTTGGTTAGCATTTATCTATCAGACCAACCATCCTACTTAGTAATACATTTAGCGAATTTTTAAAATGTCACCAAATTGATAAAAATGTTTTCAAATCTATAAAAATATCTTGAAATTGATAAAATTGCGCTACATAAATGATATTAATTGTTTTTTGTTAGGGGATAGTATTGTGATGATATTTCGTCAATTTGTCGCAAAGTGGAACTGTCAGTTCTACAGTCCCACTTGGCGATAAATTTGGCGATTTTTTAAAATGTCGCTAATTTGACGAAACTGTCGCCAAATGTTCCATAGAAATATAACTATTTAGACGATATTTTTTCTACCAATTTATTTGAAGCAAATGATATCATGTCGCTTAGCAACGGATTTAAATCCAATGTGTTTATGCGGCAGACGATTTTTATTAAATCCTTTCCGATTTGAATAATGAAGATATGTATATAAAATAAATTTCATTGCCATTTCATTTTGGACTGGATAATATCAATTATACTCTTCAGGTTTAAACATTATTATTATTGATATTTTCCGGAATTATTGATTCAGGGATTATTGATAGTTTTAAGTTATTACGCCATTGTTTTATTGCGGCAAAAATTGCTGACACACGCATATTGTACGTTGTACTAGTAATCTTCTAGGAATGCACGGGTATATCTTCTAACCTACGAGAATATAAGTAGTACAGGTATATTGGCATATATTTTGACATATATTGGCATATATATTGGAATCAAGTACAGTCTTCTGGTATGAAGATTAAGGGGATTAATGATATATTCAATTTATTACGTCGTCTGTTGTATTTTACCGAAAAACATTTGTGACTCATATTGCAAAATGGGTAATCTTCTACTAATAATCGGACATTATAAGTAGTACGTGTATATCTTCCCATATAATTTTAGTACTTTAATTTTGACATATATTGGAATAAATGACTGTCTTCAGATTTAAAGATTACGGGTTTATTGGTATTTTCAATTTATACATGTAATCTACTAATACAGGTTATATTTTCTAATATTCGCGTATATAATTAGTACGGGTCCCATACAATTTTAACGCTTTTATTTTGCATATATTGATTCAATTCCATATTTTTTTTTTTATATTTGCTTACATAAGGGGTCACGATGTTTTATTCTTCAGATATGTCCATGAAGATAATTTTATATAGCGAGAACAGAGATTCTTAAACTTCTTTTTAGGAGCATTATATTAAATATTTTAACAGAATATTTTGATTAAACATGTCATTTAGTGTACTATAAGAATTTGGGCATGATTATGAATTTCAAGTTTCTTTTTATTATATACTCCGTACGAAGAACGGGTATGCTGCTAGTCTATATAAATAAAAATGAAAATCTGTCTGTCTGTCTGTCTGTCTGTCTGTCTGTCTGTCTGTTTGTCACACCATCACGGGAGAACGGCTGAACCGAATTTGATGAAATTTTGTGGGTAGCCCAGAAATAGCCCCACTTAAAATTATATCCGTGTTTTGAGTTTCTACGACCAGTGGTTCTCTAGATATTAGTAAAAAACGAAATTTTCGTTTGTCTCATCATCACGGAAAAATGGCTGAATCGAATTTAATGAAATTTAGTGAATAGCCTTAAAATATCCCCCCATAAATTTTGTCCAAGTTTCGAGTTTCTAAGACCTGGGGTTGTCGAGATATTAATGAAAAACGGAACTTTTTCCTAGGAGTTCTACTCCCTAACTCCGTGGTTTATCCAAACGAAAAGCTTGAAAATCGTTTGAAAGTGAATTAAAATTTAATCTCTGAGTTTGATGGAAGATTTTTTGCGTTAATTAGTCACTTTCTGAAAACATGAATTGTTTGAAACATAATTTAAAGGGGAAATCTATCTCCATGGTTCATGGTTTATTTAAAACACGCTTTTACGGAACAATGAGAAGTATAGAGAAATCAAAATCGTTATTTAATTTCGCAGTTTATGTTATAAGACATGACATATTTAACATGTTATAAGATTCTATCTTATATCATGTTACTCAGAAACGCAATTAAATTAAATCTGTCTGTTAATTTTAATAATTATTTTTTCGATTTGAATAATAAATAAATGGATATAAAAATATATTTTAGAAAAGAACGATTTGATTTTTCTTATAGCATTTTTGACTGGATAATATCAATTACGGTCTTCAGGTTTAAAAATTATTATTATTTATATTTTCGGGGATTATTGATTCAAGGATTATTGATATTTTCAAGTTATTATGCAATTATTTTATTATGACAAAAATTGTTTAAACTCATATATTGTATGTTGTACGAATCTTCTACAAATACACGTGTATATCTTTTAATCTACGAGAATATAAGTAGTACAGGTATATTGACATATGTTTTGATATATATTGGCATATATTGGAATCAATTACGACCTTCTGGTATAAAGAGTACGGATATTGTTGATGTTTTCAATTTATTACGTCATCTCTTTTATTTTGGCAAATATTTTTGAGACGCATATTGTAATACGGGTAATCTTCTACTAACACATTGGAATATTTTCTGATCTGCGACAATATAATTAGTACGGGGTTGCATATATTCATTCAATTCCTATTTTTTCTTCTGTAAATTTGCTTACAAAAGGGGAGCAGGATGTTTTATTCTTCAGATCTGATCGTGAAGATAATTTTGCATAGTGAGAACATATATTAAACTTCTCTTTAGGAGCAATAAATTTAATATTTTAACAGAATTCGCACATGATTGCGAAATTTAAGTTTCTTTAAATTATACACTCCGTACGAATAACGGGTGTGCTGTTAGTGGTTAATAAATTTTAACATTTTAGGAGGATATATCATGTTGCTCGGCATCGCAATTAAATTAAATGAGTTTGTTAATGTTTTTATTATTTTTTTTCGATTTAAATAATAAATAAATGGATAAATGGATATAAAAGTATATCTTATGAATGGACGGTTTGATTTTTCTTTTAATTATATTAATTGCTGACTGCGTACATCAATTTCATTTATTTTGGCAAAGAGTTTTCAAGCTTATATCGTATTTAGCTACTAAACTCATATATTGTGTTTAGCCAATAAATTCATATAGCCGATTGTTGAAACAGAAAAATAGTAGAGCGGGTATATCTTCTAATACAATTGTAGTGTTTTCATTTAGTATATTGAAACGGGATAAGAATGTTTCATTCAGATCTGCAAATTCAAAGCTACGAATTTGGAGGGATATCGCTAATTTGACAACTTTTCTTAAACTTTGCCAAATTGACGGAAATGTCGCCAAATTGATATAAACGACACACAAACAGCTGCCATGAACCTTCGGGTTGGTCGTGTGGCTTGGGTCTTCTACATATCAATGAAATTTTTTTTTGTTTTGTTAGAAGAGAGTACTGAAATGATGTTTGGTTAGCATTTATCTGTCAGACCAACCATCCTACTTAGTAATAAATTTAGCGAATTTTTAAAATGTCACCAAATTGATAAAAATGTTTTCAAATCTATAAAAATATCTTGAAATTGATAAAATTGCGCTACATAAATGATATTAATTGTTTTTTGTTAGGGGATAGTATTGTGATGATATTTCGTCAATTTGTCGCAAAGTGGAACTGTCAGTTCTACAGTCCCACTTGGCGATAAATTTGGCGATTTTTTAAAATGTCGCTAATTTGACGAAACTGTCGCCAAATGTTCCATAGAAATATAACTATTTAGACGATATTTTTTCTACCAATTTATTTGAAGCAAATGATATCATGTCGCTTAGCAACGGATTTAAATCCAATGTGTTTATGCGGCAGACGATTTTTATTAAATCCTTTCCGATTTGAATAATGAAGATATGTATATAAAATAAATTTCATTGCCATTTCATTTTGGACTGGATAATATCAATTATACTCTTCAGGTTTAAACATTATTATTATTGATATTTTCCGGAATTATTGATTCAGGGATTATTGATATTTTTAAGTTATTACGCCATTGTTTTATTGCGGCAAAAATTGCTGACACACGCATATTGTACGTTGTACGAGTAATCTTCTAGGAATGCACGGGTATATCTTCTAACCTACGAGAATATAAGTAGTACAGGTATATTGGCATATATTTTGACATATATTGGCATATATATTGGAATCAAGTACAGTCTTCTGGTATGAAGATTAAGGGGATTAATTATATATTCAATTTATTACGTCGTCTGTTGTATTTTACCAAAAAACATTTGTGACTCATATTGCAAAACGGGTAATCTTCTACTAATAATCGGACATTATAAGTAGTACGTGCATATCTTCCCATATAATTTTAGCACTTTAATTTTGACATATATTGGAATAAATGACTGTCTTCAGATTTAAAGATTACGGGTTTATTGGTATTTTCAATTTATACATGTAATCTACTAATACAGGTTATATTTTCTAATATTCGCGTATATAATTAGTACGGGTCCCATACAATTTTAACGCTTTTATTTTGCATATATTGATTCAATTCCATATTTTTTTTTATATTTGCTTACATAAGGGGTCCAAGATGTTTTATTCTTCAGATATGTCCATGAAGATAATTTTATATAGCGAGAACAGAGATTCTTAAACTTCTTTTTAGGAGCATTATATTAAATATTTTAACAGAATATTTTGATTAAACATGTCATTTAGTATACTATAAGAATTTGGGCATGATTATGAATTTCAAGTTTCTTTATATTATATACTCCGTACGACGAACGGGTATGCTGCTAGTTGATTTATAAATTTGTACAAACCAATGGAAGAAAAATCTTTAATTATAACCGTATAAGTAAAAACATCAATGAATTCAAAAGTAATGTATGTGAGTGCCAAAATAGCCCATTTCGCAATTCTCATCATGGACATATTATCACAGGAGACCTTAATATTGTAGATAATCCACAATTAAAGTACATGTTTCAACTTGGTACTAAATTCAGAATACAGGAATATAAAAATATTGAAAACGACTTTGAACAAGATCTGAAGAAGTTTACATACAAACTAGCCGTCAAATACAGTCTGCCTATACAAGCATTTACGGAATGGAAATATCACCTGACCAAAAAGTTCAATCTGCACTATAAACAATTACGTAAAAAAACATATTATCCATCTATAAAAACTGCAGTTAAAAAGTGTGAAGATAAATACGCTATAACATACACGGATAAAGTCGTCTCTAATTACTCATTTACCTGCCGTAATTTTTACGTCGATACTTTAAGTAACAGTTATCAAGACACCCAAATGTATACCCAGTTACATCAAACAGGAAAAAGTTTAGAAAATAAAATAAAAGCTTTGTATAAACGAATTGATATTGATCTAAAAACAGTTAATTTTCCTTATCTTGTACTTATACCGAAGCTTCACAAAAATCCTGTCAAGTTCCGTCCTGTTACAGTGGGATGTGGATCCTACTTAACAATAGCCAATGCAAAACTTTTAACACTTCTCAAAAGTGTAATGACACAACTCAAAAAACATGGCACAGTAATGATAAATAATAGTTGCGATGTAATCAACAGACTACAATTTTATAATAAGGACTTACGTTTTAAAAGTTTTGATTTCCGAGATTTATTCAACAATATAAATCTAGGAAATTTATATGAGATATTGAAGGAGATATATGCAATATATGACTTAAAGGAGGTCATTACTATCGGAAAATATCAAGACTTGTTCCGCATCGTGCTGTTTGAGAATATTTTATTTGATGGAACAAACTATTTTCAACAAATAAAAGGTATCCCCATGGGAGGGGGCTGTTCCTCCCTGCTTGCCGACCTTTATTTGAATAAATTTGAAGAGGGCACTCACATCTTACATGAATTACCATACTTTCGTTACGTTGACGATGTCCTTTTTGGACAATATACGAATATGCCACCGTTTGATTTTAGTTTTTATCCTAAAGAACTGGAATTGATTGAAAATAAAGGAACGGAAGAAAACATTGTTGATTTTTTAGATATCACACTAAAGCAAGATAGTAAATATGGCACATATACTGTTTTATTTGACAAAAGAAACAACTTCAATATTAAAATTAACCACATTATTGACTGGAAATCCAACTTAACTAAAAACATATTTAGAAATGTTGTCATCAATCACCTCAAGAGAAATCAACGTATTAATACTTTCAAGACTGATTGTATCATACATAACAGAAATATCATGCAAGAAGCAATAAAAAGAAATTATCCGAAAACTTCTTGAAATACTATTATAATTCAATTTTCAATACAGAAAGAGAAAAAAATGCATACTTTAGAGATATAGCGGATGTTTGCAGTAACACTTTAAGTTCTTAGTGGGACCATTGCGCATGTGTGGACAGCGCACCCTGGTGCACGTTGATAACAGATTTCTGCTTTAAGCGTCAGCATGCACTTCATACGGATTACATTCCATCCCTTTCTCTTGCAATGGTCGCTTCTAAAGTCTTGCAATGGTCGCTTCTAGTCTTGAGGTCGTTTCTGGTCTTGTGGTCGCTTTTAGATGGTTTGCTTCGCTTTTTTTTCTGTGTCTTTGACTTCACACATATCCGGAAGATAGGCCACTGCATGGCATTGGTTCCGGGAGTGTTGCCCGGGCTTAAAAGCACGCTTCTAACCGGGAAAGAGGTGTCGCAATCCACCTCTGCCATTTATGCTATGCAATTGGTCGTTCCCCTCTTTTATTTGAATCTTATATGATACTTTTTGTGCATGTGCTGCTTTGCGCCAACACTTGAAATATAAGAATTTCCGTTGTATAAAAGTTTTCACTTCGTTTTATATGATATATATATATATATATATATATATATAATGGTTTGGAAGTCCAATGAAAGAAAAGTGGGAATCTGTAACTGAAAAGACCTAACTTTCTAACAAGTCTACAAAATAGAAGTATAAATCAGCAAATATTCAATCATATGGATACATATAATTATATTATAAAAGTGTTATAAAAGTAATAGACTAAAAAGCCTAAAAACCAATCAGGAGAATACGAGCAACAGAATTCCTCTAATAACATTGGACGAAAGCAGAATTAAAATATAGCAAATTTTATTACTGCATTTAGCGCAAATGCAGCATAAATTTGAATAGACTGCAAAAAAAAAAAAAAAAAAAAAAAAAAAAAAACACCATAAATACCGTAACATACTAAAAAAATAAGGATACGTTGCAAATATGCCTAAGTAAAAAATAAAGATTCAGCAAATAGGAATGACAATGCAAAATACATTTAATTTATTGCTCAAATGCAGCTTATAAATAAAATGATTTCAATAATAATAATAATAATAGTTTGAAAGTCCAATGAAAGAAAAGTGAGAAGCTGTAATTTCAAAAACCTAACTTTCTAACAAGCATGCAAAATAAAAATATAAATAAGCAAATATTCAATCATATGGATTATACTCATACGGATAATACATATAATTATATTATAAAAGTATAAATATTGACTAAAAAGCCGTAAAACCAATCAGGAGATTACGAGCAATAGAATTCCTGTAATGACATTGGAAGAAAGCAAAATTAAAATATGACAATTATTTTACTAAATTTAGCGCAAATGCAGCATAAATTTGAATAGATTGCAAACAAAAAAAAATCAAAAATACCGTAGTCTACTAAAAACATAAGGATACGTTACAAATATGCATAAGTAAAAAATAAAGATTGAGTAAATAGGAATGACAATGCAAAATGCATTTAATTTATTGCGAAAACGCAGCTTATAAATAAAACGATTTCGATAATAACAATAATAATAGTTTGAAAGTCCAATAAAAGAAAAGTGAGAAGCTGTAACTCGAAAAACCTAGCTTTCTAACAAGCATGCAAAATAAAAGTATAAATTAGCAAATATTCAATCATATGGATTATACTCATATGGATAATACATATAATTATATTTTAAATGTATTATAAATGTATAAACATAGACTAAAGAAGCCGAAAAACCAATCAGGAGAATGCGAGCAACAGAATTCCTCTAATAACATTAGACGAAAGCAAAAGTAAAATATAACGAATTCGATAACTAAATTTAGCGCAAATGCAACATAAATTTGAATAGATTAAAAAAAATCATACCGTAGAATACTAAAAAAATTAAGGATACGTTGCAAATATGCATAAGTAAAAAAATATAGAGTAAATAGGAATAACACGGCAAAAAACATTTAATTTATTGCGCAAATGCAGCTTATAAATAAAATGATTTCAATACTAGTAATAATAATAGTTTGAAAGTCCAATGAAAGAGAAGTGAGAAGCTGTAACTCGAAAAACCTGGTTTTCCAACAAGCCTACAAAATAAAAGTGTATATTAGCAAATTTTAATCATATAGATTATACTTATATGGATAATATATATAATTACATAATAAAAGTATTATAAAAGTAAAAAAAATGGACTAAAAAAGACGAAAAGTTAATCAAGAGAATACGACCAACAATACACATACACACACACACACATATATATATATATATATATATATATATATATATATATATATATATATATATATATATATATATTTACCAAAAGGAATACCTAAAAACTGAAAAGCAATAGATGAATGCGAAAGACGAAAAGTATCACAAGTGGCCGGGGGGAGTTGTGACCCCCACTCTCCGGTTGAGCAAATGCTTTATACCATGGCGACACTCCCGGAAGCCGATACTTATACATGGAATGGCCTTAATACCATCAATACCGAACAGCAAAAACCCACAGCAAAAATACAAATATTCAAATTGAAAGATACATAAAAAACCAGTTCAATTTCTCTATGCTTTAACAAAAGAAACTACCCTATAACCCGTTTCTACAAAATTCAAAAACTCATCTTACCAAAAAAGTCCGATGTACAAAACTCCAACCAGAAGTCAAACTCACCAATATCCGAACCCAGTTCACGTGAGACAACGCTATTTATACAAAGTTTTAACAGTTTAAATATCTGCTCTTACATTCAGTTACAGTTAGCCCATTGAATTCTGAAAGTATTTTAATTACAAAACCCATGGGGTAACCATGTTTTACAGCTTCATCCATAAACTCTGTATCGTATAGTATTTGATCACATTCCCTACTATTCAAACGTTTATTTCTATTCAATTGGTTAATGATAATATTACGAAAAACATTTTTATGCAAATTACTTGACCAAGGTGTTATGAAATTTATTTTAAATGGAAAAATTTTTCTCTTATCAAAAATTCTGAAATATGTTTTATCATTGTCTTTAATTATACACAAGTCTAAATAATTTAAACTTCCATCCGAATTGCAAGGAGTTTCTATAAGTTTTAAAGTTTGTGGATAAAAACTAAAATCCATTTTAAAATCTGCAGCATTACAACACAAAATCACGTCATCGACGTATCTCATGTAAACCATTTCATTTAGTATATGGGTACCCGTTTCATACTTGTCGAGATAGATGTCTGCAAGAACCGAAGAACAACGTCCCCGAAGAACAACTTATATATATATATATACATATGCACGCAAAACGACGCATACACCCTGAGATACTGACATTTCTCTGCGTGTCTGATGTATACATTAAAAAACAACGTCCAATGTATTTATTTCTCTAGATATAACATTTAGGAATTCCGCAAAAATGAATTTCAAAGTGTCGTGCATATGTCTAAATCGGAACGATGTGTGAAGAAACTCTCCGAAATCCACCACCTACTATATCTCCTCTTTATTAAACTCCCACATATGTCTAAAGTCTGTTTCTGTTTTGTATCATGCAAAACTGCCTTCTTTGATTGCCTCGTTTAAAGACTGGAATAACGGCATGTTGTTGGAAAAGCAGTTTATAGCTTGACCGACTTTAAGACTTTACACGATATTTCACTGGACCATCGTTTACTCATGTTAACTCATGTAAACTGCGACTCGGAGATTGATATTTGATAATGATGGCAGAAGATATATAGTTTAATGTTACGGAGAACGTACATTTTGGAATCTTTCGTTAAGAATTATTTCATGAGGCTGAGAAATATTGAGATGAGGATTATGGTTATGATGGTGGTAAATATTCATGCACGGAAAGTTTGAATTTTAGCTTTAATTGTGATGTCATAGATACAAACAAGGACAAAGCGTTTTAAAAAATGAAAGGTTTTTTATTTAACACATCCTAAAAGACGTACAGGACATATGTTAAAAACTGCCAGATAGCTTTCGGACGTACATACGCCCTTCATCAGTGTCTACATGAATAGTAAAAACATGGAATGTTTATATATAGAGAGACCAGTTTAAAGCAAACGCTTTTTTTAAACGCTTTGTCCTTTTTTTTTATCTATTGAATGCAGACGTGTTACCAATCTTCATTATTATGTGATGCCATATTTTAAAAAATAAATATTTTCTATGAATTTGATTTTTTTTCAAATGTATTAAACATTTCTTTACATATATTTCTTTATATGTAGTATATTTTTTGTAAAACATTATCATCCTAAAGTATTTTCTCTTATGAAACTATGAGCATGTGAATGTAAATAGCCAAAAGTTGTTTTAGGAACGCGTTTATTTTTGAAATAAAATGCTTCTCATACATTACTTAGGAATACAGCTCGATTAATATAATTAGTTAAAAAATATCATATACCAAATTTTCTTGTTCTCACAAACGACTTTAATAAATTTAATTTGAAATTAAATGCATTTATAAAAATTACATATATTTTAGAAACAAACACTGCTAACAGAAAATGTTGTAATCATTCCTTCAATGGAACAACTGACGAATCGATTTTGCTCCTGTTGATCGTCGGCAGTAACTAAAAATATATATTTACATTAGTAATAATAAGATGATCAAATTTATTCTTATAAGAAGCAAAAACAAATTAAAAAAAAAAAGATGATAAAAATTGAAACAGAATTAGAGATTCTGCTAATATATATTTTAATTAATCCTGCATGCTATTAATAGCAAACCGTTCACATTAGTTTTTCTAGAAATTTAACACGTTTTGGTCCAAAAAGTAAAATATCATAAAATAAAATACATTTACTATAATCAAATAAATAAATACTTTGAAATTATTCTTAATCGGAGAAAATAAAAGCCATTTTTACGAGTTATTACAAGCCGTCATTAAGATATTGGTAGTTTTAGTTTTCCTCAAAGAGCTATAAACGTAATTCAGATATTTTAATGCGAACTAGCGCATTTATTTTATTGGTTAACTGGAAAAATGCTAATACCTTTCAGCAGGTATGAGTTTTTAGCAAGATCTAATTAATTTTATTATTTACCTACAATGTCAATATTTGCTAATATGTTGGAAAAGACATGTTTTGGGCACCTCAGATTTTTTATATTGTTAAAAGAAAAAAAAGATATATACCACATAGAATAAAGCAAACATAATAAAATCGTGTTTCATTAAATGAAAGATCATTGTAATTTTTTCATACTGTGACACATTAATATTTTGTATTTCATTAAACAAAAAATACCTGTTAACAAGCAGAATACTCAAAATCAACTGTGCTAAATAACAATTTTATAGTTTTCACAAAATATTTATAGGATTGCTTGGTTTTATATGTAGATAATTCTATAATTTTGAAAGGTAATTTTTAGGATCGCTGTTAAAGGTTGCAGCACAGTTTATCAGCCATTCTTTTTTATATTGGTTTTAATTTTAGACATTGTTCTTCTTCTTATTGTTTTATTTCTCATGCTTAAGATTTTAATTTGTGGTGCCATTGAGTCTGCGACATAAATATTGTGATCCATGGTACTTAAAGCTAAATATTTATTTCTAGCAACACATTCTGCATCATTGGCGAAAATTCGACTGTGAATAAATGTCCCGCAAAATCGCCAATTTGGCGACTTTTGTGTAGTGCTAAGTTTAATAACATTATGCTAAACTTCATCACAGTTTGAAAACATATGGATAAAAATACGAGAACCGTAAGTAATATACTATTTAATTAAAATATTTTCGACGAGTACCATTATAATCTTATGTCTTTTAAAGCCAAAAATTTTTTTAACAATTTTCATAATAACAAATTCGTTTATAAGCATATATATAGATTTTTGTTGAAGCATAAAACAAAGCAAGACTGTTGCATAAAACTATATGCATTTTATTGACATAAATATTGCATACAGCTAACTAAAATTTGAAAAAAAGCTTACTGTTATGTGGCACTTTATTAGCTTATTTCAGGAGTCGCACTCTAACTACATATATTCGCATCCTGGTTTCAAGTTTGTATATTCAGCAAGATATGCAATGGCAGTTAGAAAATGTGCCATGTTTTTGAAGCGGAAGCGTGAATTTTAACTTTAGCAATATACTCGGTTTTTCTGGTAATTTTATTTCTACATCTTGTGTAAAGGAAAAGTTTCACTTTATATTCAAAATACTTATCAGTCAAATTGAAAATGTAGATTTTATATTTCTGAGGATGTTCGTTGTTAAAACCTACTCTTTAGCATTCTGTACTTCTACAGGCCCATACTAGTACGCCATGTAAAATTGTGGAGAATGATTCTGGGGAGGCTGATATTTTATCCAAAGACTTCTGAGTAATATAATTTTAGACGTGGTCATAGTACTACAGATCAAGTTTGATGTTTAAATCAGTGCTTTAGAAATGCCCAAAATGTGAGGCCAATATATCATTCTATAGCGGCTTCTTTGTATTTGACTAAAGTGTTTGGCAAGGTCTGGAGAAGTAAATTAATAACTAACATTCACGACTTTCTCGGTATCAAGGGCACTTCCGTGCATATCTGACTGCAATATCTGGCTTCTTAAAGAACATATTTATCAGAATTAAATTCAACAAATCTCTATCAAAATGTGTTAAGTCAGAGAGTGCATCAAGCTTCTGTTTTAAGCCCTACCCTATTTTTCTATGATTCTGACTGGCATAGATCGGGTGATCTCTGACAGATATAAAATCGGAATATTTGCCAATTATATTGTTATCTGGCACTCCAATTCTGATCTTAAACTTATTGAATCTAATATTAACCTAACTCTCTCTGACTTATAAAGGTTTTCTCTTGATCATACCCTTAATTGCAATACTTCTACATCAGTGGTAAGTATTTTCCCTACAAATATACATATGTACAACTATCAGTCTATTCAATGTAGTTGGACTTTACTCTAGACTCGGAAAATACTTG
The DNA here is from genome assembly GCA_951213105.1 of Amaurobius ferox. NCBI lineage: Eukaryota > Metazoa > Arthropoda > Arachnida > Araneae > Amaurobiidae > Amaurobius > Amaurobius ferox. Next base: position 93,302,372 of record OX578134.1, read on the forward strand.
TAATATACATTTCAATAACTTGGTTTTGAGGTATAGAAAGACACTAAATATCTTCAAATATATTTCTGGACTTGATTGGGGAGCATACGCTTCTATTCTTAGAACTACCTACATTTCATTGATCAGATCCATTTTTGAATATGGTTTTCAGGTAAATTTTTGTGCCTCAGTTGGCAACTTCCAAAAATTAGAAAGACTGCATTCAAGTGCGACTCGTATTATTTCGGGTCTATAACATTTATCCAGGTGTCATTGTAATATACACGAGAGTGATCTGCCCACTTTAAGTCTAAGAATAGGTCCGGTACTCTAATAAATTGTACATTTTTTAAAGTCATAACCACACTTCTGTTTTTCTTCAGAAGTGGAACAGTAATCAACGACTGCAAAAGCCTCTTTCTCAAGAAGATTCTTTGAATCGCTGACTCTGATCTCACGACACTCTCTGAAGCTTTTTATTAATCCTACAAAAAGTATACCTTAAGATCACTTCCATCCTGAATCCATGTCCTACGTTAACAAGAAATCATATATTCCTGATTATCTGCGAAATTTGGCTCTGCAGACTGTCAATAGCAATTCTAATAGTGCTATGAGGATTTATACAGATGGTAGTTGTGAATATAGCAAAGGCATTGCATTATGTATGGAAAGCCATGTGTTGCCCACATAGGAATTTTGTTTATTTAATTGCTATTTTTATTTAAAACGCGTTTATTATGTTATTAAGTCCTTGCAAAATTTATCGTAAAGATGTTTTATATAGGCTACGTGGTATTTGAGAACGTTGTTTAATAAATTTGAACAAATATAATATAATCTAGTTTACTGACTGCAATATGTACATAAATATAGAAAGATAATGAAAACTAAGTGCCGAAACGTCGATGAAAAAGCAATGGTTACAAAATTCCATATTCCCAAGTCGATAGTTTTTGTAGCATTATGAAAAGCCATTAGTTATTTGAAAAATATTTTTCAATGATGATTAATTTTAATTAATTGCTTTAGGTTTAATTTCCTAAAATATTTATTGAAATAAAAACATATAAGTGTATTCAATAGTGTATTTTCATTACAACCTTTCATTATTAGTAAATAGTGAAAAAAAGGCAAAATTTCTTACGAAAGTGCTTATGAAGAGATACATATATCCCCGAGCACTTATCGAATTTTATTTGAAATTATAATTATGAAACTTCTGCAGAATAATCTAAAATTTATTAAGAGGTACTTAAAATGCGATAAACATGACAAACAAAATCTTTTAATTGCACTTTGTTGTTTTATTTTTACTAGACAAAGTGAAAACTATCTCTTTTAAATCTCTTAACTCATTACTCTACTTTTTAAAATTAAGTGGGTAATCGTCTGGAAAATGAAATATTCATAGTCTTGATGTTTTAAATTCATTTATTAATTACTTTTAATGTAGTATTTAAATGTACCTGATATTTAAAGCTATTATAAAATTCAATCATTTATTATATCTATTATATACAATCATATTGCCATGTCGAATTTCTCATATTCCAATGAGATTTCTCATATTCCCCGACTTTCTTTATGCAGCATATATTTAAAATATACTACAGAATCGAACGGAATTTTTGTAATCTAGCGGAAATATTTTCCAAGCTGACAAGCACTTAAAAGTTCGTAACCTGTCCACGGATGTTGGTATCTGCTATCTGCAAGCTATTTCTATGAGTATCTGGCTATCTTGGATAATCAAGTACCCAGATTATTATCTGGACATCTGGAAACCCAATCCTAGCTTATGGAACTTAACCTTTTCTGAGACTCTGAGAGTATGAATTTGGTCAGTATAGACTCTTGAATCTCAAGGTCCAAATTTGTAAAATTGTATGCTGGTTGTGTGATAAAGATTTTTCGATGTCATGGAGTTTTGCAAACTTGCAGAACATGGCAAGTTTCTGGCAACCAGTACAAATAATTGCTACTTCATACTAAAAATAATTGTAAAAGCAAAACCGGTCCACCGATACTAGTTTTTGTAATGGAATCAGAATTGATATAGTTAATGTAAAAATATAAATGTACAGCTGTACAAAATAATTAAAATGTTGCTAATTTGGCATCCTTCAAAATTTTATTTTAATCTGCATCATTACTCTCATAATATGGATACTTGATACAAATTGCCCATAGTTACTAAGGTTCATACTATACAGTGTTGATATATATAGTATATATAGATTCAGATCACTCCTTCCCGATCACTCAAATCTCAGGATGAGTCGAGTGGTCTAGGTTTTCGACCTTTGCTAACCTGAAACGATCAATGTAAAGGCATTCACATTGGATATCGTATAGAGCAGTAATACTACTATGGCTTATCTATATAAATAAAATTGAAAATCTGTCTGTCTGTCTGTCTGTGTCTGTCTGTCTGTTTGTCCCATAATCACGGGAGAACGACTGAACTGAATTTGATGAAATTTTGTGGGTAGCCTAGAAATAGCCCCTCTTAAAATTTAGTTTGTGTTTTGAGTTTCTACGATCAGTAGTTCTCGAGATATTAGTAAAAAACGAAATTTTCGTTTGTCTCATCACCACGGAAAAATGGATAAACTGAATAAAATGAAATTTTGTGGATAGCCTTGAAATAGTCCCCCATAAATTTAGTCTAAGTTTTGAGTTTCTAAGATCAGGGGTTGTCGAGATATTAATGAAAAACGGAACTTCTTCCTAGGAGTTCTACTCTCCAACTCCGTGGTTTATCCAAACGGAAAGGATGAAAATCGTTTGTTTAAAACGTCGAAATGAAATAAAACTTTATTTCCGAGTTTGGTGCAGGATTTTGGCATTAATTAGTCCCTATAGGAAAACATGAATTGTTTGAAACATGAATTTAAATGGAAAAATCTACCTCCATGGTTCATCTTTCACAAGCTTTAACTTAACTATGGAAGGTATAAAGAAATCAAAATGGCTATTTAATTTCGCATTTTATGAGGAAGATTCTATCTTATATCATGTTACTCGGCAACGGAATGAAATTAAATGTGTTGTTAATATTTACTATTATTTTTTCTATTTTAATAATAAACAAATGGATGTAAAAATATATTTTATAAATGAACGGTTTGATTGTTCTTTTAATTATATAAATTGCGGACTGCGTACATTACTTTCATTTATTTTAGCAAAGAGGTTTCAAGCTCATATATTGTGTTTAGCTAATAAACTCATATATTGTGTTTACCCAATAAATTCATTTAGCCGATTGTTGAAGCAGAAAAATAGTAGAATGGGTGTATGTATCTTCTAATACAATTTTAGTGTTTTCATTTAGTATATGCAAACGGGATCAGGATATTTTATTCTTCAGATCAGCAAATTCAGAGCTACGAATTTAGCGGAATATCTCAAAATAACTTCGTAACTTTTCTTAAACTTTACCAAATTAGCGGAAATGTCTCCAAATTGATAAAAATGACGCAAATCAATGAAATTAATTTTTTTTTTTTAGAATAGAGGACTGAAATGATGTTTCGGCAGCATCTGTCGGTCAGTCCATCCATCATATTTAGTAACACATTTAACGAATTTTTTTAATATCACCAAATTGATAAAAATATTTTTAAATCCATAAAAATATCATGGAATTGATAAAATCGAGCTTAATAAATGAAATTAATTGTGGTTTGTTAGGGGATAGTATTGTGATGATGTTACGTCAATTTGTCGCAAAATGGGACTATCAGTTCTACAGTCCCACTTGGCGAAAAATTTGCCGATTTTTTAAGTTATCGCTAAATTGGCGAAAATGTCGCCAAACCTTCCATGGATATCGCATTATTCAGACGATATGTTTTCCATCAATTTATTTGAAGCAAATGATATCCTGTCGCTTAGCAACGGATCCCATGTGCTATGCGGCATACGATTTTTATTAAATCTTTTCCGATTTGAATAATAAAGATATGTATATAAAATAAATTTCATTGACATTGTTTTTTTGACTGGATAATATCAATTACGGTTTTCAGGTTTAAACATCATTATTATTGATATTTTCGGGGACTGTTGATTCAGGGATTATTGATATTTTCAAGTTATTATGCAATTGTTTTATTATGACGAAAATTGTTGAATCTCATATTTAGTACGTTGTACGAGTAATCATCTACAAATGCACGGGTATATCTTCCAATCTACGAGAATATAAGTAGTACAGGTATATTGGCAAATATTTTGATATATATTGGCATATATTGGAATCAATTACGACCTTCTGGTATTAAGATTACGGGGATTATTGATACTTTCAATTTATTACGTCATCTCTTTTATTTTGGAAAATACTCTTGAGACTCATTTTGCAATACGGGTAAGCTTCTACTAACACACTGGCATATTTTCTAATCTGCGACAATATAACAAGTACGGGGTTGCATATATTCATTCAATTCCTTTTTTTTTTTTTTTGGTAAATTTTCTTACAAATAGGGCCAGGATGTTTTATTCTTCAGATCTACCCGTGAAGATAATTTTGCATACTGAGAACAGATATTCTTAAACTTCTCTTTATGGGCAATAGATTTAATGTTTTAACAGAATTTTCACATGATTGCGAATTATAAGTCTCTTTATATTATATACTCCGTACGAAGAACGGGTATGCTACTATTAAATATATAAATAGAGTACGATAATCAGTTCATATTATTGAAAAGTAAATTATAAGATAAAATATAAGAAAATGCATATGATATTTCTTATTCTATATTGGTCTGCAAATGTAGTAATGCTGAAATATCAATAAGTAATAACCTTCATAAAAACTTTATACTTACTTGATTAAAATGTAATAAAATATGTATTTTATATAACTATAAACAATCGTTAAATAAAACATCTATTCAAATTAATTTTCTGCATTTCATAAACATTAATTATCTTATAACTTCCAATACGCGTCCTCTAAAAAAGCAGACGTATGTCAGCTAGGTGACTATATTTGTTCCAAGGGCTCTTTACTGATTCTTCAGACTCTGTTCTTTTGGCCTGAGGAATGAGGCTTAAAACGTCCTTCGAAACAATTGTAGTCACCTAACAAACATATGCTTCTTTCTTTTAAGGAAGTATTGAAAAATATGTTCTCTCAAGCAGCAGTTTTGTTTACTGTGCTGATTAATCTAATGCATTATATAAACAAGAAACTTCGGAGATGCGTGTTTTGCAGTTATGTGAACATGTAATTATTAATGCATTTTTCTAATGGAAATTATCTAGACAAATGCTTGCAATTAAATTGCACCAAGTACATTTCCTTCAATCCTCATATGAATGGATTTTAAAACTTGTATATAATGCGAAATTATCAGATACAATTAGAAAACAATGAAATAAATCGAAAACACATTTTGCAATTTTTACGTTTGACACACAGATTTTACACTTATAATTATATTACTCTTTTTTTTTCAGATACATGAATTTAAACATTTGAGAAAAAAATATAATTTCTTAAGGATGTCCGAGAATTTTTTTGAATATGTAAAAAATTTGTGACATAGAACAAATGTTTTTTACTAATTCCAAACTAGCAATTGTAAATAATGACATATTTCACAAAGATTTTAAAAATTATGTACTGGAATTACGTTGTTAATATATAAAATATCAGATTCTTAAATCGCTTTGAAAGTAAGACCTTTTTAAAAAAAATGACTACTTAACAACGCGTTTAAAACATTGATATATTTTATGCTGATGGCAAAACATCTGTAGGAATAAAACTAGTATAAGCAAATACGCTTTTATTATTTGCATGTGATTTATATGTATGAAAAATGCATGTATTAAAATGTATGTAATTTAAATGTATAAAAGACAACGACATGTTAAATTAGGACATTTTAGCTGTTTTGTTATTTCGCGTTATTCCACAAAAACCTTCCTATGGCAGGCTCATAAAGGACTGGAATGCTATGCTTCAAAATCCAAAAAAATCAAATATATAAACAAATAGAGCAACATACCAAATATAATCTTAATCTAGCTATACTACCTGTGGTACAGTGCCTAGAAGTAAGGCACTATATCTGTAGGGAGGCCGCCTTTTACAAAGCGAATGGGCGTTGTCTCTTTAGCCTCTGATCTACCTCCTCTGAGGGTGGGCAACAATCTGGAGAAAGATGACTGGGCATCGAGCTTAGCTGTTCCTGAACTGGATCTTCCAGGATAGTGGGATGGTCTGTGCTAATTTAAAACCAGAACTGAAATACGTCAGAAATTGGGGTCAGGTTTCTGTGAAATTATCTTCGGGCCTCATTCAGTGACATGATAGGCATTTTTAAAGTCAAACAATTCCGTATTAGGTAGTAGCTTCCTTATCCTTCAGATTCATGTATTTTATGGAAAATGTAAATAAACGCAAATGAACACAAAAGCTTACTAAATAATTTGTGTTTTTATATGAATGTTTATTATATCCGAAAATAATTCGTACCGTAAGTTAATTATAGAGAAATTTCAACGCGATATTGTTACAATAAAAAGTATAATTTGTTTTTAATATTTAAAATTGCATTTCCTTGAGACGATGTACAATATGTTGAGAATGTGTAGATAATTATGTTTGGACCTTTGGCCTCAGGTGTAAAATTCGGGCTTCGTGGTTTTTTGACAGATGATAAGTTCAAGATACTATGTAAAAGATGTTATTCAAGTCGTTTGAGTGAGAAAAAAGCAGTTGACCAATTTGCGAAGTTGGCTGTTTCTGGCGGTGAAAAAAATTGATGTTAATTTAGAGTTGCGTAATTGTTAATTTAGAGTTGCGTAATTGTTAATTTAAATTTGCGTAAAATATAAGTTAATTGGGTACAAAAGAGCTTTGCATGCTGTTATCTGGAAAAGCACCAAATGAAAGATTTAACGTTACAAACAATTTTTCACCGTTAAAGAAGTAAATTCATTGCATTATATACGGAAAGTCATGTGCTGCTCATATCAGATTTTTTTTTATTCTTTCAAAAAGAAGTAAAAATTTGTATCCGGACATCCATATATTTGCCCCAAACTCTTCTATAGAGAACTGGACTGTCTATGTTGAAATATACATAAATAAATGAATAAAATATAAATATAAAAAATCTGATGTGGGCAACACATGACTTTCCTTATATAATGCAATGAATTTACCACTTTTACAGTTAAAAAAATGTTATTCTTAAAGTAGATACTTATATTCTTTCCAAGATATTGAATTTCCTTCAATTAGACGTCATTTTCATTGATTTGGCGTCATTTTTATCCATTTGGCAAGATTTTTGTTAATTTGACAACAATTAAAAATATCGCCAAGTTGGTGACATTCTGCCAAATTCGTCGGCAAAATATCGCCAAGCGTTATGGACGGAGAAATAAGTTATTCTTACAGCAGATAAATGACTATTGGCATTCAAATACAAAAGTATTATTCAAAGTATATTTTTTCATGAATGGAGCGAGTTAGTTCCACGAAAATAATGTTACCAAATTTATCGCATGGTATTACATATGAAAAGTGAACATGTTTCTCAATAGGAAATATGTTTTTTTATTTTATATGACTTTTTGATAATTTTTTTGAAAAATATGCAATATCTCAAGAACGGTTCATGTTAGCGTTTTAAAATTTATGTCAATCATTTTCTAATAAAAAATTACATAAGAAATATCTATTTGCGCAACTGGATTAGTGGTTTTGAATTTTTGACTACTTTTTCAAAATTTCCCTCGAAAATTTAGGGGAGTTCTGAACATTCGATTGCATATAAAAACAATAGACTTCCAGTGTTTACGGATTGTGATTTTTGTACCAAATGTCGCTCGAATCGGTCCATTCGTTCGTCAGTTATGGTCTCCACAGCTCACTGATACACATACACACATACACACACACACACACACACCGACATCACTACAAAAATGTTTTATTCGTGATCAGGGAATGCTTGAAACGTGCCCGTCGAAAACTCGAATTCGAATTTTCGACCACGTCACAATATTTTCCTTATCCATTATTTATATAAGGAAAGTAAATTATAAAAATAAATATTTGGTTGAGTTTTATTTTTTGTTAACGGAATTTTCGCATACAATCAGATTTGGTTTTAAAAAAATAATCACTTTGTTTCAATAAACTAATCCCATAATTCAATTAGCTCCTTAAACAGTTAATTTTTAAAATAAATTCTGCAATTAATGTGCGCATAATGTGAAAATGGTGTATGCCTCTTTATGAGAATATGTGTAAACATTTAATGAAATTCATATTTTTAAACTCTTATTTATTTCACATTTAATAGTTCTGAAGCACATCCATTATGTTCAATAATTCTCACTATTATTAATCACTCGTGTCAAAATTCAAATATTGCAGAATGCTACGTAACAGGGTTCATTTAAACACTGAAAATATCTCGATGTATGAAAAGTAGTTCGATGCTTGACCAGCTACGAAACTTTACATTCACCTTAATCGATCGGTCATTATCTCTAGTCAAACGGAAGCTTAATAATTATTATTGATAGCAGAATAGACAACTGGTTTCATGTTACTCTGGACAAAACATTAGGTATCCTTTAACATAAATGATTTTAGTACGTGCTAAAATAGTGAAAGTGGAATACTGGCTATGTCTGCTAAATTTTAAAGCAGATCTTGATTCTGAATTTTCAAAAATCATTTGATTCATTTTAATTTATTGTAAAATATAAAGCGGCAATGCAGGAAGTTCTTCTCACAAAAATATGCATTTTGCATTAAAAAAATATATAAATCAAATTGTTTTATGTATATAAATAGAATACTGTGTTACAAATGAAATATAATCTTTTCTTTAATGGCAAAAACAAATTTTAATACATAATTTAATATGTCAAATTGTCAGAACGCGTGTTTTAAATATTTCATTAAATCACTATTAATAAACTGTCTCCAAATGCAAATTTTGCAGAGCACCGAGTAGAATGACCTTGCTTCATTATCTCATTTAATGTCCGGAATAACCGCATACTGCTTGGAGTGTAGTTTGTTGCTTGACAAACTTCGAAACTTTCCACTCAGATTTCTTGAATTGCCATTAATCCCAGCAAAATACGTTTTGAAGTTTTATATATATTAACTTTGACAGGCGACACAAACAGTTTTATGTTAAGCTGGAAAAATTATCAGCAATCTTTCTCGATATTTTTTATGATGTGGAATATGGAAATGAAGTTTGTCTATGACATGTGTTATATTTCTGTGACGAAAATATTCAAATAAGTTAATGCAAAAATATTTCATAATGTTAAAGTTTAAGTGAAGTAAGTATAATTTACTTTCATTGCTTTCCTTATATACAATAATGTATAAGGAAAGTATTGTAACGGGATAGAAAATTCGAATTCGAGTATTTGACGAGAGAGCACGCCTCAAGCACCCCTGATCACGAATCGAACATTTTTGAAGTGATGTCTGTGTGTGTGTGTGTGTGTGTGTGTGTGTGTGTGTGTGTGTGTGTGTGTGTGTGTGTGTGTGTGTGTGTGTGTGTGTGTGTCAGTGAGTCTGTGGAGACGATAACTGACGAACTGACGAACAAATGGAACACGATGACGAAAGAATGAAATTCATGAAAAAGATTCTTTGAGTAACACTTTTGCATTTGAACGCCAATAGACATTTATCTGCTGTAAGTGTAACTTATTTCTCCATCCATAACGCTTGTTGAGATTCTGGCGACGAATTTGGTGGAATGTCGCCAACTTGGCGGCTTTTTTAAATGTTGCTAAATTAACGAAAATCTCGACAAATGGATAAAAATGACACTAAATCAATGAAAATGACGACTCATTGACGAAAATTCAATAACTTGTAAAGAATATAAATATCTAATATAAAAATAATCTTTTTTTTTTTACTGTAAAAGTAGTAAATTCATTGCGTTATATAAGGAAATTCATGTGCTGCCCACATCAGATTTTTTTGGTGTTAGAATGGGTTACGATTAACCCGTGCCACTCAAACCGTCAAATAACAGAAAAGGTAAACAAATTCGGAATTTTTACGAAAAATTAAAAATTGAAATTTATTATAAGTAGTATATGGGGCATACTCTGGGACACCCAGAGTATGCCCCATATACTACATATTCCTATCATATTTCAAAGATTTAGGACAACCTCTGTGACCAAGCATGCATAAAATCATTAAAATATGAGTATTTTTTTAAAAATCAAAAATCAAGAGAGTTTTAAGACTCTAAAATTTCATGTTTTTTAACTTAAAAAATGAATTATATGAATATTATAGAGACCAAATTTTAACTTTTTTTAAGATAAATGATCAAAAGATAGGCCGCTCTATTTTGGGGCTACCATAGGTTAAATAAATGCGTGAAAAACTTCCAAAATGTATGGAAGTCCTCTAAACTTTAAAATAAATAGGGGACAGACAGCCCCATATACTTCCTATCATATTTCAAAGATTTAAGACAACCTCTGAGCATGCATAAAATCATTAAAGTTAGAGTTTTAAGACTCTAAAATTTCATGTTTTTTAACTTAGAAAATGATGAATATTATTGAGACTGAAATGATCAAGGGAGCCCCATTTTGGAGCTCCCTTGATATTTATGAGGGGACCATTAGTCCCCCCATATATAGGTAAATTACCTACAAGGTGAAAAAAATTATTTTATTTTTCAAAGTTTTTAGAAAATAAAAGGATGAAATTAGATAAATGCGTGAAAAAAAGAGGACTTCCAAATGAAAGGAAGTCCTCCTCTAAGCTTTAAAATAAAAGAGATTCTAAATACTCAAAATAGACTCAAAAATAGAGAAGACTCTCAAAAGAGACTCAAAATATATTGGAACTTATTGATGATGAAACGTGTCCGAAAATTACGGACGCGTTTTATGGATTTTTTAAGACTGGAAATCCTACATTATTTATAAATCTTCTTAACATCATGGGTATTTTATCTTCATCATACCGTATTTCATTTATTCTAGGCAAAAATATTAATTCAGTTAAAGATGTAATATCGTTTTCTCTACAATATATTTTTTTTAAATTAGTTAAATTTTTTATATCTTTAAGAGATGTAATATCGTTTTCACTACAAGATAGTATTTCTAAATTAGTTAAATTTTCTATTCCTTCAAGTGAAGTTAATCTATTATCTGTACAATATAATTCTTTTAAATTAGTTAAATTTTTTATTCCTTCAAGAGATGTAATATCGTTTTCACTACAAGATAGTATTTCTAAATTTATTAAATTTTTTATTCCTTCAAGTGAAGTTAATCTATTATCATTACAATTTAATTCTTTTAAATTAGTTTCTATTCCTTCAAGAGATGTAATATAGTTTTTACTACAAGATAGTATTTCTAAATTAGTTAAGTTTTCTATACCTTTAAGTGAAGTTAATTTATTTTTATTACAATTTAATGTTTCTAAATTAGTTAAATTTTTTATTCCTTCAAGAGATGTTAATTTATTACCTCTACATTTTAATACTTTTAAATTCGTTAAATTTTCTATTCCATCAAGAGAATTTAATCTATTATTTTTACAATCTAATGTTTCTAAATTTACTAAATTATTTATTTCATCAAGAGATGTTAATTTATATCCCTCACAATATAATTCTTTTAAATTAGTTAAATTTTCTATTCCTTCTAGAGATGTATCAAAATATAATATAAAAATAGATTTCACTTCAGTAGGATTCTCTATATTTAAGAAAGACATAGTTTTTTTTTCCATACCATTATTATATACAACATCCATTTATATAGAAACATTTTTATTAAATATTTATTTATCCTCTTTGTTAGTTAATTGTCTCAAAAGATAAACACTCTCTCTCAAGACTGATTTAACTTCATATATCTCTTCAAAAATTTTCTCTTGGTAAGGTTCTATTTCATTATGACCAAACTTTTTATTTAATTCACTCATCTGTATTGCTTGTACTTTTTTCCAATAAACATTAAAAAAGTGATCAGGTAATAGCTCAAATTTATATTTAATCAAATAACAAAAATCTAATTTATGCATAAATTCTTCTATAAAATTTTCACTAAATGTTTGATATCTAGTTATATACAACCAATTTAAATCATCTTTTAATTCTCTCATGGTATCTTCTGTAAGATTTTGAAATATTGATACTTTATATAAATCTAAATTATCAGAAAATTTTATGATAAATTCGTTACTTAAAGTTTGATATTGAGATATGTTTACCCAATCTACATTATCTTTACATTTTTCTATAAAATCTTCTGATAATTTTTGATATCTAGAAATTTTAGGCCAATCATCAGGTTGAGCAAATTCTTCAATAAAAGATTCAGACAGTGTTGAATATGTCCCAATTTACATGACTAATAAGATTTCTAATTACATCTTCAGATAAATTTTTTCTGGAAAATTCATTCCAATCAATATCCATTTATTAGAAAGAAATTTTTTCAATATGCATATAAGGTTTTAAAGCGTTACCATCACATTTTATCTTTAATGTGATGATATCATCACGTTTACCATAAGCAAAACAGGTTACTACATCTCTATTAACATTTAAAATTTCCTTACCATTGATTTCCAGAGATATCAATGGACTTTTATCATATATATATTTACTTTCTACATATATATCTATATATATAGATATTTTCATATACATATCTGTAGATAATCGCATCTCTTGATCCAGTAATTTTGAGCTCATCATATTGAAATTTACTTTTTTATAATCCCCATCTGTATGAAAATCATCTAGTATAGTAATCCAGATATCTCTATTATCTAAATATATTTTATTGACAACATCGTTATCATTTTCAGGTTCAGAAACATTCGTAATTATTTTATTTTTTGCATCAAATTTATCATTCTGTAATATTAACGAATTTTTTTCAAAATATCTTTTATTCACAACATTTTTTTCATCTTTAGGATCTGCAACATTTCCTATTCTTTTTCCTTTTGCATCAAAAACTTTTCCTTCTAAATAATGTAAAGTTGTATCATTTAATTCTTTTATTCTCTTGCCTGTTTCTACAGTAAAGGATAAAAAACTCTCATCATATTTAGTTTCTATATGATCTCTCAATTCATGATGATTATTCTCTATTTTATTCAAAACAAAAATTTAGTGGTTAAATCTAAATCATCTATAGGATTTTCACAATTTTTTAAAATTCTATTTTCCATATCATAATTTCCGTCATTCATTAATTTAAAACCTATACCAGGAGGTCCAATAGGTCCTTCTTTCATTTGATCATCATAAGGTGGATAATAAGCACTCATTTATTTAATTTTAAGATTTTAAACTCTTAACCATTGTTATAGTTTTATTTTTTAAATTTATAAAACATCTCTTTCTTTCTTTAAAAATAAAATAAAACTTATATTCCTTTTGACTATTCGTTATCCAATTAAATTCAATATCTAAATTATTTAAATCGGTATAGTTTTCATGATTTGATGAGTCAAAAGGAAAAATAGGATACAGTTTACCAAAATTCTCCTTATTTATCAAAGGTCCTGTATCTGTATTATTATCGTAAAGTCCTTCACGTAAAAGAGCTTCATACACTCTACCATAATCTTTATTGGCAAAATTTGTTTTATAACGCATAAGAGGAACTTGTTTATTATTAATCATCAACCAGCATTCTGCCATATCTATATGATCAAATATCATATTATTTTTTTCATAATTACTATCTCTTTCAACATATTGAGGAATAACATAGACACTTAAAACTTCATCTGACGCTGTTGTTGCTGTCACAGATCCGCTGTTGCTTCTATAAGGGCCTACCATCTTAAATCTATGTCGATCCCAATTTACCTCTATATCTTTATTAGATAGATATGATTCCAGAAACAAACTTTCTGCAGAATTTTTTAATTCTATATAAGGTAAATGTAAGGTTAAACCTTCAACTACTACCTTATAATTTTCGTTTCTTATATTAGTATATATCATATTTTTATTTTCATTTCTTTGAATTTCTATTTTCACTTCAAAACCTGAAATTATCTTTTCATATTCTCTAAAGAAATCGATTATATCTTTTAAAGGTGTCCATATTTTAATGACACTGCTATCTTTCGTTAGTTCCCATCTCTTTACGAATCCTTCATTATAATCTTTATTCATTTTCAAATTATTAAAAAATTCAGTTATTTTAGTAGTATCTTCTAAAGTACCATCATATTTGAACTCATTACGGTCAGATGAATCAGATGTATCTAGATAAAAAAATTCATTTTGAGCTTGTGATGTTACATAATCAGGAGTATAATGAATTAATCTTAAAACATGATTCATGATTGAAAAATTTGACTGTGTATTTGATTCAATTTCAGTATCTCCTATATCTACTTTTAAAGTTTTGATAAAACCTCCACCATTTACCAGACTCACATTTTCGTTTCCAATGGATGATTTATCATTTTTTGTAATTTTTAATTTTTGTTCAAGATATCCTCTAGAATATAAAATTTTTGCTTTAGTATCATTAATATGAAAAACATAGGTAGCATTCTCATCTGAACTATGTTCTTTTGGATGAATTTCTCTTAATTCATAACTTTTAATGTGATCATTATAATAATAACGAGTATCACTTAAATCATAAATAATTTATTTAGGAAGAATTTTTAAACCACCTCCTTTGTTTTTCATAGAAAATATTACATTTAATATATTCTTAGGTTTCAATAAAACCTTTAAAAATCCTTGTATTTTTTTACTTTTTCTTCTATACATTTATTTAAGAAGAAATAAAATTAAATTCTACAGCTCCTTTATTTAAATCTATTAATTCACCTTTTTGATTAGTAATCCTCATTTTTATTCTTTCAACAGGATCTACTTTAACAGGAAAAAATATCCAATTATTAAATTCTTTTGAAATTATACTACCTGGAGGGTTTTTATTAGTGAAAGAATATATAACTTCTGAATTATATTGATTTATTAAAGATCCTTTTACAACATCACAGTGAATATAAATATTATCATTTCCATTAGATATATCAGCAATATGTTCACCTTCAATCTCTGTTTCTTCATCATAACTTCCATATGTCGGTTTTAAAAAGCCTATAATTTTATGAAAGTTACTTTCTGTAAAATCAATTACCCAATTTTTTTTCAGTTTAATAGATATTCTTTGTCTTGCTTCAATAATACCAAATTTGACAGGTGGATCCTTACCAAATATTTTCATCATATACTCATTTAAACCTCTTACAGTATAATTACCATTTGAGATAGTAATTGTTCTATCTGCTATGCCTAATGTATACATTCTAAATTTGTTATTTCCATAATTCTTACTTATATTAAACCAGGAAACTTCCATAGAGAATGAGTGTAAAGCTAATTTTTTTATTTTAAGAGGTGTAATAAAATTTACAGTAAATTCTTCTGATTTCTCATGACCTTCAGATTTTAATTTTATCATTTATACATAACAAAATTTTCATTATAGTCACTAGGTTTTTGTGTAGGAAATGATTTGAGAACATTTTTAGGTGATATACCTTTATTCCTTTCTCTTATATATTTCATACAAAATATACCACATTTCACAGATGAAGGTTTCTGTAAAAAACTATCATTATAACCTATTTTTTTATTGGATGTAACAAGAAATGATTTAATATTTTTAGGAATATAGTCCTTCTTCATATTGTCATATTCACCAAACGGATCAAAATATTCCACATATTTATATTTAGGATCATTATAATAACAAACCCAATGAGTTCCAGGACCTGTTGATACATCTAAATTAATGATTCCATTTTCAAATTTTCCTATAGTTTTAGGTAATAAATCGGAGGTAAACACACCTCTAAATCCTTTTTCATTTTTCATATTTTCTATAATCATTTTGTCACTGATTCCCACTGTTGATATATTCCCTTTCCAAGTTTTTTTTTTCCCAAATCCCTTTTTTGCACAGCTGAACTAGCTAATCCATGTAAAGCACCTGTTGCTATTGCTGGAACTGCAATTTTAGCAGCGGTTATTAAAGAGGGTATAAGTGCCGCTAGAAATGGTAAAAATCCTCCATTTTTATCTAATTGAGTTTTACTGATTGTAATTCTTTTTTTATCATTAATATGATTAATTTGAGTTTTAGTTAAATACATCTCACGATTAGGAGTTTTAGATATATTTATTTGTAATGTTACTTCTACTTTATTTTTAAAAGCTGATTTAAGTTTATTTTTCTGACCATCACTCAAATAGACTTTATATTTTATCATTTATTAACAGAGAAATTGTTTATGATATTGTTGTACATCATTATAAGTAATTTCTTTATTTTTTAATAACATATCTAACAATAAAGTTACTTGATTATACAATTTCTTTGATTTACTTCCGTTACATATTTTTTCTGTTAAATTTGATAATACATTCAATCCTTTACCCACCTTCATTTCTTTACTACTTCGAATCATATTTA
The DNA here is from genome assembly GCA_951213105.1 of Amaurobius ferox. Classification (NCBI taxonomy): domain Eukaryota; kingdom Metazoa; phylum Arthropoda; class Arachnida; order Araneae; family Amaurobiidae; genus Amaurobius; species Amaurobius ferox. The sequence continues at coordinate 93,318,881 of OX578134.1, forward strand.
ATCTATGCATATAATTTTGCAACATATTTTCTTTATTTTTAATTTCTTTTATATCATTCTTTTTCTGGTTTAATTCCTCCTCTGAAAAATTTTTAGCTCTAGAAATTATACTTTTTAAGTTGCCTCTTTTCTTAGATAATCCTTCTTTTAATTGTTTAGCTCTTCCATACATCTCCTCTAATTTTTCTTGATCATTTAAAAATACTGACGGTCTGTATAATTTTTCCTCTTTTAAATATTTTAAATTTAAATTTTGATCGATATCATAAGTATAAGATACTAATTCTTTCACAGCTTCAATAGGCTCTTCTATAGATGGAAATGAAATATTTTCTACAACATTTTGAATACTTTTTACAATCTCTTTATTTGATTTTTCATATTTTTCAATTTCTTGAGTGACTGGTTTATGAAATTCCTCTAAGGTCTTTTGAATACCTATTTTTTCTTTTAGTTGATCTTCATTATTCTTTCTTATTTCTTTTTCTATTTTTACTATTTTAATTGAATCTTTTATTTGCTTTAAAAACTTGTGTTTCCGTTCTTTTTCTAATTCATTCATTTATATAATATTATTTTTTTACTGCAGCTAATTTTACTCTTATGATAAAGATTACACAGATGAGTATACCTTCTTGACTATTCTTATTTCTTTTTCTTATTTGTTTTATAAGCTTTCGTCCTTTTTTACCCATTTATATAATATTATTTTTTTACTGCAGCTAATTTTATTTTTACTGCAGCAAATTTTATTTTTACTGCTAGTAAATTATGATAAAAATTAAAGATTACACGGAACCAGAAGAATTACCTGATCCTAAACAACATCCTTTGTTACCTAAACATCCATTTAGATTGCTTATAGTAGGATCTTCAGGTTCAGGTAAAACAAATTTACTGTTAAATTTGATTTATGATTTATTATTTTTTAATACATTATATATATGTGCAAAAGATTTATACGAACCTAAATATTCTAAATTACAAGAAATGTATACATTGTTTGAAGATATAGAAAGAGAAGATATTTTGAAATGTAAGAATATAAAGAATAAGAAAAAATTATTAAAATTATATGATAAATTCAAAAAAAAAAAAAGTATTATTTTCTTCAGATCAAAATTTTATTAATGTAGATGATTTAAATCCTACATTAAAGAATTTAGTTATTTTTGATGATTGTGTGATTGAGAAAGATCAAAAAAACATCGAAGAATTATTTATTAGAGGTAGAAAGAAAAACGCATCCTTTATTTATTTAACTCAGTCATATTATTTAACACCTATCAATATAAGAAGGAACTGTAATTACGATATATTTTTCACTCTACAACCAAAAGAAAATCAACAGATTATAAGAGAGATAGATGGTTTATTAAGTACTGAAGAATTCAAACAAATGTATAATAAAAGTGTTCAAGAAAAATATGATTTTTTTATGTTAGATTTAGTGAATCCAGATATGAGATACAGGAAAAAATTTAATCCTTTATAAATGGATGTATATTTAGAAAAAAGATTATATGTTTACAGAAAGAGTAGAAATATGTATCAAAAGATAAGTATTTCATTATCATTAAGTAAGGTTATTCTAAGTGGAACGGGTTTATCAGCAATAGCCTTTCTACCGCTTGCATTTTTAAGTTTATCAGTTCGTATAGTAGAAGCCATAGATCTTGCATTAAAAATAGCAGAAAGGAAAGAAGAATATAGACATTGTTATAATTTTTATAAAGAACTCATTAATTCGTTTAAAGCTAAGGATATGACAGAAGAAGAAATTTATATGCGTGAAAAGGATTTCATAAAAAGTTTAAAATTTAATCCAGTTGAAAAATACGTAAAACAAATGCAATTGAATGGATATAAATTTCTAAATAAATAAATGGTTTGTAAAAAGAAAGGTGGTGATATTGTTGGATGGATACAAGATAAAGTAAATCTTCCAGAAATGCATTTACCAGGATATCAATATTGTGGCCCAAATACAAAATTAGAAAAAAGATTAAAAAGAGGTGATCCTGGAATAAACAGAGTTGATAAAGCATGTAAAGAACATGATATTGATTACAATAAAACAAAAGATACAAAACTGAGACATGTTGCTGATCAAAAATTAATAGATAATTTAAATGCTATACAAGATCCAACATTTCAAGAAAGATTAGCTAGAGGAATTATTAAACCTATTATTAAAGTTAAAAAAACTTTTGGATTAGGTCTTTCTATATATTGTGTCAAGTGTAAAGATAAAACCCCAACTAAAAATTATTATAAAACTACTTCTAAAAATAATAAACCAGTTGGTAAAGGTATCTGAACTATTTGTGGAAGTAAAAAGAATACTTTTTTAGGGAGTTAAAAGAGACATATTATAATCCAGAAACAGGTTATTGTGGAATTAATGAATTGAAAAAAAAAACAGGGTTACCTAATGTTGAAGAATTTTTACATGAACAAGATGTATATACTAGATATAAACCTGTCATTCGTAAATTTAAAAGAAGAAGAGTTTATGTTCCAATCAGTAATAATCAATTTGACGCTGATTTGTTATTTATAAAAAATTATAGCAAATATAATGATGGAACTAATTATTTGTTAACGGTTATAGATGCTTTTAATAAATATGCTTGGGCTTTTCCTATAAAAAGAAAAACATCTGAAGAAGTTGTACAAGGTTTTAAACAAGTTTTTAAAGAAAGAATACCAAAATTCATTTTGACAGATGAAGGTACTGAATTTACAGGAAAACAGACACAAAAATTATTTAAAGATAATAATATACATTGGTTTACAACTAAAAATAAAGAAATAAAATCTGCAATAGCTGAGAGATTTAATAGAAGTATAAGAGAAAAAATTATAAAATATATGCATGCTAACAATACTAAAAGATATATTGATGTATTACCCAAATTACTTAAAAATTATAACAATTCATATCATAGATCTATAAAAATGACACCTGTTGAGGCTAGAGAAAATGAATCTCAAGTTTATAAAAATTTATATACTAAAAAGATCATAAAAAAACCTAAATTTAAGATAGGAGATAGTGTTAGAATATCTACAATTAAGAAAACATTCAGGAAAGTAGATGATTCTACATTCACTGAAGAGATTTTTATAGTTTCTGAAGTATTGAAAACAGATCCAATTACTTATCGATTAAAAGATTTAAACAGTAAAGAAATTGAAGGAACTTTTTATGAAAATGAAATGGTAAAATATAATAAAAAAGATGATGTATATAAAATTGAAAAAATCATAAAAAAGAAAGGAAATAAGTATTTTGTAAAATGGCTAGGATATCCGGATGAATTTAATAGTTGGACATCTGAATTAGTTTAAATATAAATGGATAATAAGATGAAATTAATCTATGATTCGGAAGAAGAAGAACATTTTTATGTTATCGATTACGAAAGTTTAAAACAAAGATATAATAGTAGAGTTTGTTATTTTAATCGATTAAGAAGGAGATATAATATTTCTCAAGAAATTGAGGATATGTTTTTAAAATTTTTATATTTTATGTATTATGAGAAATCAATTAACTATTACTATTTTATGAAAAAGATTTGTGATATTTTTAATATTGAAAATAATATAAAAGTTCAAAAAGTTAAAAAGAAATATGGAAAAATATGGAATGATTTCTTACAAAGTATTTCAAGAAATGTTTCTTAATAAATGGAGCTTACAAAAAAGTGCATACACTGTTTGACTATGAAATCGGTAAATGAGTTTTACATATATCATAGAAATGAAAAAATTTATTTCCAAAGTCATTGCAAATGTTGTGATTCCATAATCAAATATAAAAAATTTAAATGTGAATGTGGTATGCAATATACCTATACACACAAAAAGCGGCATTTAAAAAGTATTTATCACAGTAAGCATCTTGGAAAAAGTATTGTTAAAAATGTTTCCTAATAAATGGAGCTCAACTTAAAGACTATTAATGAACTTAGAAAAGTAGTAAAATTATTGAATATTAAACAACCTAAAGACTGTAAGAAGGATGAATTAATTAAATTATTAATTATATATATAAAAGAAACTGGAGAATATAAATATGTTTTAGTAGATTTATTAAATTTAGATATATCAAAATACTTGGAAAAAAAGAAGAAAATATTTATTAGAAAACCTCAAAAACGTAATAAAATTAAAAAAGTTTTTGATTCTTTTAATTTGAAATTTGATAATAATGAATTTAAACCAAAAGAAGAAAAAAAGATTAAAACAGAAATGAATCTTAAAAAATTATTTACAGTTATTAATAAGGATATATTTGGTTTGAAGTCAAAGACTATTGGTGAGCTTAGAAAAGTAGTAAAACAATTGAATATTAAGCAATCTAAAGGTTGTAAGAAAGATGATTTAATTAAATTATTAACTAAATATATCACAAAAACAGGTGAATATAAACCTGTTTTAGTAGATTTATTAAATTTAGATATATCAAAATACGTAGAAAAAAAGAAGAAAATATTTATTAAAAAACCTAAAAAACGTAATAAAATTAAAAAAATTTTTGATTCTTTTAATTTGAAATTTGATAATAAGGAATTTAAACCAAAAGAAGAAAAGAAGATTAAAACAGAAGTGAATCTTAAAAAAATATTTACTCCTGATCTTACAGAACAATTGAAACAATTTATTAATGAACCTAAAAATAGACGTAAACTTAATAATATATTTAATTATTTTGGTTTGAAATATAAAGATGGTGTATTGGTAAAAAAGAAAGAAAAGATAGTAGAAGAAGTTAATCTTGATTTATTTAAATCTGATTATGAAATTGTTCAAATTAGTCAAAAATATATTAAAAAATATAACACATACAGATATATTTATAAAATTGTAGAAACCAATGAACTTAGACCTGAACAATATTATAACATCTTAAAGGATTTATTCAGAAAAGCTATTGGAAAAATAGAAGGAAAAGTAGATATTATAGTACACAATCCTATATTAAGTCAACCTTTTCATCCTAAAATGATGTCAACTAGAGAGGCTTATGATACCTATTTAGATGTTTTAACACATAAAATTGAATACAAAGAATTAGATATTAAAGAATGTACATTCAATTTTCATGTCATAGAATTACCACACGGTGGAAAACATCTAAAAATTCTCAAAGATGATGATATCATAAACAAAAAGAGTATTTGTCAAATTAAAAATAACGATAATATATGTTTAGCTAGATCTATTGTAGTTGCTCTATCTATTCAAAATCCTGAACTTTTATGTAAAAAATTAAATCATGAAACATTAACTAAAAATGACATTCTATATATTAAAAAAGGTAGAATATTACAAAAAAAGTTAGCTGAAAAATTACATGATTTATGTGAAATACCATTAGAAATATGTAATTTAGAGCATGTTAAAATATTTGAAAAATTCTTAAATATTCAAATTACTATATTTTGTAGAGAAAATTTTAATGAAAGAATATACAATGGCACTTATAAAACTACTTGTATTTATATTTTAAAAAATAGAAATCACTTTGATGTGATTACATCTGTTACAGGATTTTTAGGAAAAAACAATTATTGTGATTACTGTAAGGTGAGTTATAAAAGAAGCGATCAGCATACATGTTTATTAAAATGTGATAGATGTTTTATAAAAGATAGTAATTGTGAAGGAGATGATATCCAGTGTAATGAATGTTTTCGAAGTTTTAAAGTTGAAAACTGTTTTGAAAATCATAAATTGTCTGTTTGTGAAAGACTATGGAAATGTTTAAAATGTAAGAGAAATATTAACAGAAATAAAAGAACACCTGAAGATCATAAATGTGGAGAGAGAGAGTGTAAAAATTGTAGACAATTGGTCTCAAAAAATCATAGATGTTATATGAAAACAAAAAAAGCTAAGGGTAGTCCATGTATAAATATTTGTTCTACTCAAGAAAGGTGTAATATATGTCAAAGATTTCCTGATGGTAGTATATGTGAAAACAAATGTAATTATAAAAGTAATGACAGATATAGTTGGTGTAATGCATGTAAATATACAGGATTTACACAAAAATATATGTTTTTTGATGTTGAAACGAATCAAGAAACAGGAAACCATGAAGTTAATTTAATTATAAATCAAGAATTTTATGGAGAAGAAAACATATTTAAGAATGAAAACGATTATTGTAAGTGGTTATTTGATAAGAAACATGCAGGTTATACCTTATTAGCTCATTATGGAAAAGGATTTGACTTTCAATTTATATCTAAATATTGCTTTAAAAATAAAATGAAAGTTTTTACAATCTATCAAGGAAATAAACTCATTTATATGCATGCAAACGAATATAATATAAGATTTATAGATTCTATAAATTTTACATTGATTCCATTAAGAAAATTCCCTAAAACGTTTGGATTAACAGAATTAGTAAAAGGATATTTTCCTCATTTGTTTAACACTATTAAAAATCAAAATTATGTAGGAAAATATCCAGATAAATATTATTATGGTTATAATACTATGACTTTAGAAGATAGAGAATTGTTTAATAAATGGTACATATCTGTAAAAAATGAAATCTTTGATTTTCGAAAAGAAATTATAAAATACTGTAGGTCTGATGTAGATATTTTAAGAAAAGGATGTTAGGAATTGAGAAGATTATTTTTAGAAATAGCTAATATTGATCCTTTTAAATATGTTACATTAGCGGGTGTTTGTATGGCTATATTTAGAGATAAATTCATATCTGAAGGTACAATAGCTATAGATGAAGAGATCATCAAACAAGATCAATACAGTAAAAAATCTATTGCTTGGTTAGATTATTTATCTCAAAAACATAAAATAAATATACAGCATGCTTTAAATGGAAGAGAGAAAAAAATAAAATTAGATAATAAAACTTATAAAGTAGATGGTTTTTACGATAATACAGTATATCAATTTCAAGGTTGTCATTGGCATGGATGTAATAGTTGTTACAGAAAATCTATTTTAAATAAACAAAATCAAATATGTATGGCTGATTTATATGAAAAAACAAAAAAGATAAATAATAAGATAAAAGACGCAGGATATGAGTTAACTGAAATATGGGAATGTGATTTTGATAAAGATAAAGAAATTAAAAAATATATGAAAAAAGAATGAAAAAGAGATTTTATAGAACCCTTAAATCCTAGAGATGCCTTCTATGGTGGTAGATGTGAACCAACCAAATTAAAATATGAAATGAAAAATAAAGAGAAAGGTCGATATATTGATGTATGTTCACTCTATCCGACTGTAAATTATTTTGATTATTATCCAATTGGACATCCTAAAAAGATCTATAATCCTGAAAAATATGATGAGAATTGGTATGGAATGATACAGTGTAAAGTACTTCCTCCTAGAAAATTATATCATCCTGTATTACCTTATAAAGAAGAAAAATTGATATTTAGTTTATGTAAATCATGTTCAAAAACATTTAAATGCAATGAAAAGAAAAAATGTAAAAAGTGTTATGAAATAAGAAATAAATTATGTAATCATACAGATGATGAAAGAAGTTTTATAGATACTTGGACTACGGATGAAATCAATTTAGCTATAGAAAAAGGATATAAAATTTTAAATATATATGAAGTTTGGCATTTTGAAAAGAAAACAGATAAACTATTCAAAGAGTATGTCAAAATGTTTTTAAAAATTAAATTAGAAACAGATGATAAATTACCAAAAGACATTAATAATTATAAAAAGATTGTTAAAGAAAAATTAGATATTGAATTAGGTGAAATAAAAGAAAATCCCGGTATGAGATTTATAGCTAAAATCTGTTTAAACTCTTTATGGGGTAAGTTTGGACAAAGAAATAATATGAAACAAACTGAATATGTAATAGATTTGGAAGATTTTTATAGAATTATATTGAATGATGAAATTAAAGATTTGAATATGATATTTTTAAATGATGATTGTGTACAAATGGATTATAAGATGAGAGATGAGTATACCCAGAATAATTTTAATACGAATATTTATATAGCAGCTTTTACAACTAGTTCTGCTAGAATGAGATTATATAAAATGCTTGATAAATTAGGAGATAAAGTAATGTATTATGATACAGATAGTATCGTTTATATTGATGATGGTACTAATAAAGTAAAAACAGGTTGTATGTTAGGAGAATGGACAGATGAATTAGGTGAAGATAATTATATGACTACATGGATTTCTGGAGCCAGCAAAGATTATGGTTACATTCTTAATGATGGATCTGTAAAAGGAAAAGTAAAAGGATTTAAGATGAGTTATGAGAGTGAAACTAAGCTTAGTTTCGATGAAAGAATGAAAACTATAACAGGTGAAACTGAATATATAGATGTAGAAATAAATCAGTTTCAAATACAAAAAGATAAAAATATTAAAGTGCATAAAACGAATAAAAGATACATGTTTGGATATGATAAAAGAATAATTTTAGATAATTTTGATACTGTACCATTTGGTTATTAAAAAATGTTTACTAATAAATGGATGAGTGCTTAGGTGATATTCGAGCTTTAAATTTTACAAATTCTGTAGAAATTTACTATATGACTTATCTTTGTAATGTATTGTATGATATAAAATATGATAAAAAACTATTATCAGAAAGTTTTCATAGGTTGACTGAATTAATTGAAAAAGAAGAAAACGAAGATATTAAATTGAAAGGATTAGGAGTTTTATATGTTATTTCAAAGAATTTATTCTATTGGTCATGAATTTATAAAAAATGTTTATTAATAAATAGATGTTAAATGATTTATATCCTAGGAGACCTAAAATGTTAAATGATTTATATCCTAGGATATATTTTGATATAACTAAATATTGTACCTTAAAGTTAGTTGAATCAATAAAATATAAAGGTATATTTAAGTATGAGCAAGCTTAATCAATATATGAGTTTTTTTTAATATATTAGAGTGTTTATAATAACAATTTTATTAATATCAATTCAGGGGGGGATGACTATCCCCCCTTTATTTATAAAAAAATGTTTACTAATAAATGGAAGAGTTCAATAGACTGAGAGGTTATCCCAAGACGCTTAAATTAAATGATTTATATCCTGGGGAATATAATCTGATATCATTGAAAAAAATTAAAACCAAATATGGAGATACAGTAATTGCAAAGTTATATGTCGAAGTTGTCGAAAAGAATTATTACCTATCGAATAAACATGGTATACTTTCTGATAAATCTATAAAGGAAATCAATATAGGTAGATATATATTTAAGTATTCAGGTATGATTAATGATAAATACGAATACGAATTACATGATAATTATTAATAGCATAGCTGGTTTGAGATTATGAAGAACTTTACATACCTTTTTCATATAAAATTAATCCATTGTAAGATCATCTTCCTTCATTTTAATTACATTAGCTTGATTTATAGTTTTTTCTAATTTCGATTTTCTACAGTTATAATCATCAATAGTTTCTTCAATAGATCATTACTTATTTTTTTAATCTCTTTTTTAAATCTCTTCGTTTTTCATATGATTTACGTAATTTATCTTTTACATTTATTAAATCTCTTTCTAGTTGGGTTAGTGAACCGACTGTATTTTTTTCTATAGATTTAAAAAAAGAATTGAATCGGCATTGATTTTTTCATCATCTGTTTCCATTCTGTTTGAAAGGAAAGTTTATCACACAGTGAACCCTTTATATAAACTATCAGTCAAAAAGTGACCCTCACATCAGGAAGTGGTTTTTGTTTCAGGAAGCGATGTTAAATCTATAAAGCGATGTCAATAATTATTATTTTCCGGTCGTGTTAGAGAAATACACCACAAGCCAGGAAATGTTTTTGATAATAAATGACCTCAGACTTTTCAACCTCACAGATTGCACGCTCATATAAACGGATGTATTTTCGGGTGAGAAAGCATTTTTATATCTAGGTTCTTTTTATGGAACAGCATTTATTTTAAAACTTAATAAATTACTATCAAGATTTTATGATCTCTATAAAACGCGTCCGTAATTTACGTTTCGATATATTTTAAGTCACTTTGTAATCCTAGGATCTCTTTTAAAGTTTATTTCTTTTTTTCACGCATTTTTATTTAATTTCATCCTTTTATCTATGGGGGGACTAATGGTCCCCTCATAAATATCAAGGGAGCTCCAAAATGGGGCTCCCTTGATCATTTATCTAAAAAAAGTTAAAATTCAGTCTCAATAATATTCATCATTTTCTAAGTTAAAAAACATGAAATTTTAGAGTCTTAAAACTCTAACTTTAATGATTTTATGCATGCTCAGAGGTTGTCTTAAATCTTTGAAATATGATAGGAAGTATATGGGGCTGTCTGTCCCCTATTTATTTTAAAGTTTAGAGGACTTCCATACATTTTGGAAGTTTTTCACGCATTTATTTAACCTATGGTAGCCCCAAAATAGAGCGGCCTATCTTTTGATCATTTATCTTAAAAAAAGTTAAAATTTGGTCTCTATAATATTCATATAATTCATTTTTTAAGTTAAAAAACATGAAATTTTAGAGTCTTAAAACTCTCTTGATTTTTGATTTTTAAAAAAATACCCATATTTTAATGATTTTATGCATGCTTGGTCTCAGAGGTTGTCCTAAATCTTTGAAATATGATAGGAATATGTAGTATATGGGGCATACTCTGGGTGTCCCAGAGTATGCCCCATATACTACTATTATATGATTAATTATATTTGAAACTCCTATAAATATATCACTCCTATACTATTGACATAAAACTGCCTTGCAAAAATGCTTATTGCTCTGGATTATTAGTGGTTTACTTATTATGGCATTGATTTTCGTCGAGGACCAGAACTGAAGTCAATATGCAAATTAGAAGTTGAAAATATTGATTTCTTTCTATATGCTTTCGAGTTGGTTGCTGGGACATGTTTCCACAGATTTCTGTTTTTAACAGTTTATGTTTCTTTTTCTTAATATTTCAAAAATTTTATAATATATGTGATGTTAGAAATTAAAAGTATTTGCTATAATAGAGTGTAGGGGGCAAGTAATGTGATTTTGAAAGAATGGGAATAACATTCCTAGAGAGCTTAATGTTAACGGACCACCAGCAACACAGGTCGTGCAGGCAAGAAGCTCTGAAGATCTTCGGAGAAAAACAGCAGGATGGTCAAAATGATCAAAAATAGACGATAAAAGAATAGTTAGAAATTTAAAGAGATGACAAAATTCGAAGCTGTAGACTTTGCTTGAGGTTGAGACGCCGTTGCATGGAGAGAGTTCCCAAGAACAGTCTTGAGCGTTTTGCGATATAAGATGGTACTGCGCTTGTGTGGAATGATATATTGATCTGCAGATATCGAATGATGTTCTAATAATGATGGATAATGATGCGTACATCAAATGATGAGAAAGAAAATGTTCTATTGAAGACTAAATGGAGTACAGAACCAACAAGATCAGCTTGCAATTTTTGCAAAATTTACAATTGTGATTAAATGTGATTAAATCGGCCATCCAGATACATACATTCCCTTTTGGGGGTTCTGGGGTCGAAAGAAAAAATCAGCTTGATTTATTGTTATAGTTATAGAATACTACATAAATATGAAAAAAATGTTTATTATTTATTTTATAAAGCTATGTTTGATTAGCACTATTTGCATATTTGTTTTGCAGCATTTTGTGGAATCACTGAAACTTTTCTAAAAATTGGAATTACATTTTAAATACTTGAAAGATTGCTAGCAGAGTACACATAAACCCGACACATAGCTCATAAAGTATTATTATATGGGCATTTTGCAAAATTCGAATATTTATTAACCGTCTAATTTATTATAACAAAATAAATTAATATGAAGTAGATGTATTTAAATTTCATGCAGCAGGACTGGTCATTCACAAACTGTAATTCTTGTTTAGAAAGGTTCGACTTCTTTGCAGTTCAGTTATCATTTCAAATTAAGATAATTTGACGTGATACAAACAATATATGTTCCTTTAAATTTTGATTAACACGAATATAAGTTACACACTACACAAAATTATGCATTATATGTTTACAAATTCAAAATGTTGATATGATTTTGTACTAAATGATATAGATAAAAGGAAATTAACAGGTCACGAATTAAAGCAGTGTACCGTTTTCCACTTAACAAAACTTTTAAAACACATTTCCGAAAAGTACAAAGGCACCAAATGTTTATTATAATATGAAAAATTACATGTTACTCAGAAGTAAATTAAACTCGGTGCCATGATATTGAATGAGTGAAAACAGAAAAAATTAATTAACATCCGACCTACTTTTGTATAAAAATATTGATCATTATAACGGAATCAATAATACATTAGTACCTTTTCTTCAGAAGTAGAACTAAAGGTTATTCGGTTTTAAGTTTCATTTTCCTACTTCGATAAAGAAAAATCTTGTGTGGGCAGTACATGACGTTCTCTACAGACTCAAATTCAATTTTTTATTTCATATTTCATGATGCATTAGATTTTTATTTCTAAAAACTATGTAAACTATTCTGATATTACATCCCGTTTGTATTTTTTAATGCATATTCGTTTCATTAGCCAGCTTAATGCATTTTAAAACGTCTTCAGATCCTCAAAATTCCAAATACGTAAAATATCTAGAGACAGTTTCAAACTAGAATCATGGGGTCAGTTTTATTCACATTGTTATACAAAATTACATGAAGAACATGTGTATAATCAATATATTTCATCAGGTTAGTCATTTGTTTCAGCTTTTCAAAACCTTTGGGGATATTTCAGCAGAAAGGGTTGGATAGAATTTTCCGATTTATGTCAAAATCAAATCAGAATCAGACGATTTAACTGTTAAATTTTATGAAATGTCATCCAATACTTTTTAACTACGGTGAAAAAAATCTCTTCCAAATTATTAAAACATAAATATCTGGAGGATAGTTAATATAAGAAGAATGGGTTTGGCCTCTTTGCCGTCAAATATTATGTATTAAGCATACATTCAATTGATACATCTGAGCATATATGGTAGTTTTTTGCAGAACATTTTGCAATATATATATAAATATATATATATATATATATATATATATATATATATATATATATATATATATATATATTTTTTTTTTTTTTTTTAAATAACAAAGTACTAAACGTACCCGATTGTAAACTAATAGAAATTGCCAAGTCATATAGGTGCAATGCTGCTCTATTAATGACTTGTATATAAGAAAATCAAAAATGATCGAGAGGTGATATAAGTGCCAACAGGGAAACAACAAATGGCCAAGGGGGATTGTGACCCCTTGTTCCCGTTTATAGCCAGCTATTACTCCTGAGGAAACACTCATGGAACCGTTACGTGCCTGTGGCCATATTTCCTTGGAACGTCAAAGCATAAGACGTATTCCAGAAGTGAATGCATGGACTGAGTGGAGAAAAATTTTTTTGGATTGAGACAGGTTGAAATAAGAAGTTAACCCAAATGACAGATCATTCATCAATTCAAATATAAAGTGCCGAGCCATTCGATGCGTTGCCATTATATTATATAAAATAGGTGTTGCTAATATCGCTATCAAATGCATTAATTTCCCTGCAGTGCAAAGCATTATAGTGGTGTTTGAGGTATCCCATTGGATAGTGCTGTTTCAGCGCTTCCTTTATGAATTTTTTTATCACTTTTGATACGATCATCCTTATAAGTATGCAATCTTGAGTTTCGTAGAAAATGGTTTCTAACAATAATTTTGATATAAGCATTAAAATATTATATAAACATTAAAATATTTGATATAAACATAGATTTGATATAAACATTAATTACATCATCGATTGGAAATCGAACTTGAGCGCCAATATTTTCCGCAATATCGTTAGAAACCATTTTCTACGAAACTCAAGATTGCATACTTATAAGGATGATGGTATCAAAAGTGATAAAAAATTCATAAAGGAAGCGTTGAAACAGCACTATCCAATGGGATACCTCAAACACCACTATAATGCTTTGCACTGCAGGGAAATTAATGCATTTGATAGCGATATTAGCAACACCTATTTTATATAATATAATGGCAACGCATCGAATGGATCGGCACTTTATATTTGAATTGATGAATGATCTGTCATTTGGGTTAACTTCTTATTTCAACCTGTCTCAATCCAAAAAATTTTTTCTCCACTCAGTCCATGCATTCACTTCTGGAATACGTCTTTTGCTTTGACGTTCCAAAGAAATATGGCCACAGGCACGTAACGGTTCCGTGAGTGTTTCCTCTGGAGTAATAGTTGGCTATAAACGGGAACAAGGGGTCACAATCCCTCTTGGCCATTTGTTATTTCCCTGTTGGCACTTATATCACCTCTCGATCATTTTTGATATATATATATATATATATATATATATATATATATATATATATATATATTTCAGATATAGCTGCACATAGTAACACACAGAAGTCGCGCTAGAATATATTTTTATTTTAAAGGGTTCAAAACGTGTATATCCGTCGAAATCTCTAGTTGTAATTTTCAACGCGATTCAAGTCCTTTACTTATACATTACCATGATGGGGCAGCACACGACTTTTACTACAGGAACAAAATAATTTTCCCTTTCTTTCTTTCACAGCTGGGTATATTTGTATAAAATGAATTAAAACTGCGAATTCCTGCGAATTTCAAATAATTATGTCAATTTCCGTTTTCATTGGGTAACTGGACCCATTTTGAAAACGAAGCGGAAAAAATGCCAACAAACTAAAATACCTCGAGAAAGATTAGTCTTACAGTTATGAGGTTGGTATTATTCTTTTTATCGTGAAAATTTAAGTATCAAACAGACATTTAATTGATGCACATTTAAGCATACGTAGTCTTTTTCTTTTAGTCTTTGAATATTTTTGCGGGTCATTTCGTAAAAAATGCAGGTTATATTTTTCCGAATTACACCAACAGGGTAACCCACGAATCCCACCAGAAGCTACATATCTGTATCAAATTTTGTGAAATGTGGTCCATTAGTTTTTCAGCTAGAGTAGAAATATACGATTTTTGAGGACAGGTTCGCAAAAATTGCATATTCTTTTTTTCCGAATCGTAACGATATCTAATTAATACCAACCAGGGTAACCCACGAGTTCAGTGAATTTTTGTAGAAAATTCTTGAGCTATGGGGGATGTATACATTGCACAGACAGACACACGGGCATACAATCAATCAGATAGACAGACAAGCAAACGGAATTCCCGCTAGCAATGATGTATTTTCGTATTCTAGAGATCTCTGTATGGATTGGCGGAATTAATGGATGCTTCAGAACCCGAGGCGGGGATCTTGCGAATGAATTTACTGACGATAGAATTATTAGGGATCTCCAGTTGCAACTTGGTAATCTACCGGGATTTCTGTACCATTATACAATTGAGGAGATGGCCATTCTTTGTTGAACTTTCAAACTGTCTGGTATTCTAATGGCCTTTTAGTGGAGCATTCATGGATTTTTTAAGTTTATCATTTTTATTTTGATGACGCTGATTTCAGTTTGTCGTAAATTACTGATTTGAAGAAACACCTTTGGTTTATTTTAAATTTTGAAGTTCTAGTTTGGCTGCTGGGGTTTGGTGACTTATTCTTTCTTGTGTTTGCTTTTCCTGAAGTGTTGTAATCGGGTTATAGATAATTATGAAATTTGCATAATATTGTAATGGTGATTTCTGATTTTTTGAGTTGTGTTAGATGTGGCTAATTTTACCATGATCTTAAAATACTATATTAACACATTATTTAAATGGTTTTGTATGTTGTAACTGATGGAAAAATTATTTTTCTGTTAATATTTCTTGGGTTCTTTGGTTTAAGATTGATCGTAAATTTTGCAATGGAAGTCACTACTGTTTTGTAAATCCGTTTCAGATTTTAGCGGTGTTGATGCTGTTGATGTTATTAAGTATTCATTTCATCAATTGTGGGTTGTTTTCACATTATGAGGTTGCTGAGTTCGTAAGGCTATCGGGTTTTATTTTGATTTTGTAATTGATTTTGTTTGAAGTTTGGAGTTGGCGGCTGTGGAAACTAGAGTTGATTTTGTTTTGAATTTGGATTTTTATTCTGAATTTAATCAGAAAAACTCTACGGCATATTTATAAGATAATTTACTAGAAATGGGATGGATTATTGATTTTGGAATACTCTGCGGCGTCAAGTTTGTCACTGACCATAGATGCATGAACGCCAAATTGAAAATATTTGCATTGGCAGATTATTGTATTGCAGTTTTGTTGAATAGCATATTTTGTGTATAATAAGGATGTCTAAGTTGTTAACTTCTAGATTGCTGTTTAGTATTATAATTGTCTTGGATTAAAGAATATACATAATTGTTTTTAAAATCCTGAGATTTTAGAGACACTGTAGTTTTTTTTTTTGTTGTTGTTGTTGTTATGTTTTACTTAGTAGTTAATAGTGGGAAGTGATTTATAAGATTGTTGGGTTCGTAAAGTCGCTGAGTTTTCCTTTTGTTTCTATAATAGTTTTTGATTGAAGGTTAGAGTTGGCGACTGTAGGAGCTAAAGCTGGATTTTTTTTTAATTCGTTTACATTGAATATCCGGTTGCCTGATTCGGTTTGTTAATTGGGTATAAGGTTGTTCTACTAATTTTGTTGTTTTTATTCATAGTTCTCTCTGTTAACGTGTTTATATTTTCTATATTGTTATTATGTTTTAATTGTTTAATTATAATGATACATTGTATTGATATTACCCACGAATATGGCAGATGATTTGTAGTTCTTCACACATGGCAACAATCAGCATAGAAGTCTTGATAGGCATCCAGGTGCTTCCGTGGCCTAAGTTGTCTCCAGATTTTTCCCTCATCGCGCATGTATGGGATGGGATTGAACGTCGTTTAACTGCCCTGCACCCGCCGTAAACAGAGGTCGATATGTGGAGTAGGGTTGAATGCATATGGGCATCCCTCAGAAAAATATCTACACGCTCATTGCATCTGTTCCTCGAAGAGTTGCTGCTTGTATCACCGCAATATGTGCTCCTACTGTCTATTGATCATCCAGTCTATCCCATTACTGTATTTCATTATTCTTCTGGAATTAACATCAGTTATTTATATATGACATATCTGTCTGTGTTTTCTTTATTATCACAATATTTCTTTGCAATCACGATATTTCATGCTGGTGCAATACCCGTGTCGGAAAGTGTATATTTAATAACTAAACAACAATGAAAAACCTGTTATTAAGAAGAAAAAATAGGGGAGGGGGGAGGGGTATACATCACCCAGCAATCTTTAAGATATATAGATAAGGCAAAAAATGTTCACACCGATTTCATGCCTTCCAAAACATTATTTCATTAAATAACCTTGTTACTATGATTTCTTGTATGTGTGTAATTTAAATAATTTTGTCTAGATTCCAGACCATTATATATATTATATACGAATATTATTCATATTCCATGCTTTTAAATATGTGGCGCTGATGTAACCACTTAAAGTACAGTACATTTTCTGTATCTATTAAGTTTCACTCTAATAATTAATATTGAAAACCAGTTTACACATGAATTACAGAAGATTGGATAACCCAACATTACCTAATGCATCTACCAAATGTATGCAAATTACTGTTTTCGTAAGAGAAGACGGAATCTGCTGTCATATAATCTTTATACTAGTTGAAACGTAAAATAATTTAATTAAATTTTAACCTGCCTCGCATCTGAGAATATAAATGGACACCCTAGAATCGATAACACATTAGTATCGCTTTCTCAGGAAGAGAAATTAGAAAAAAATAATTCGATTTTTACTTTTTCCCAACGTTTTTCTCATCAAATGGAGGTAGAGTTGTTTCTAAGAGGAACGTCTTCGAACCTCTAGGATAAAAAAAACTAATTATTTGAAATGCAATTACACTGAAAATTACAAGTTTTGAAAGGTTAAGAAAATGGAAAATCTTGTAATGCGCGTGTTTTGGGAGCTGGACAAATTATTGGGTACGTAGATCATCCCTTTCCAATTAAGAATGTTGATGGTTTTCGAAATTCAGCATCGATATTACTGAAAATACTTTTACACGACAAAACTATAATTAGACAAGTTAATTAGTTTAACTAAATATCCCGATTTATGCAGATTTATTTTGTTTATTACAAGTCTCATAATTGATGAATATAATCGAACGTTAGTGCATATGTGTTCCTATAAGAAATAATTTAATTAAGATATGTTATAAAAAATACAATGCTATTATCAGTCGGAAATAGTCGACTTTCAAAGCTAATTTCTTAAGATAATAGAAATAGTATATTTTAAGGAGATTCATGTTCTAATTCTCGCAATTATATTTCGCCATTTTCTCATTTCTTTAATTTCTAAGTAGTTCGCAACTATATTTATCTTTATCGTAGGTTCGAAGGATCAACTGAATATAGTCAAAGCCTCTAAATTTTATCTAAAGAAGTTCATCATGAAGACATCCATAATTTAGACACATGCAGGATTCGACTGGATATTGCTAGAATTACTTTTATACAGTAGAACCACGCATTTTCTAGTTTGTTTTATCATCAACTTTAGTAATTAAAAAATATAATGTTGAACTACCACATTTTTAGTGTGAAATTGTAGTTAAGAAATATGAGTCATATAACACTAAGAACACCGTTGATGTAACACCGACATTTGAATGACGCAACATCTAGATGACCATGTGATCTAACGCTCAAAGACAAGTGACATGAAATGAGAATTATATGTTTAAACAAGAAACATTTTATTTTTATGATATAAAATGAGACATGGAATTAAATTTATAAGTTAAAACAACAAACATTTTATTTACACAGTTACAACGGGTTCGGGTGTTAAGCATAAAATTGCTGACCACATAACTATCCATTCAACAATACTTAGTTTTGTATACAAATTACAATCGATTAAACATAACAAAAAATAATGCAAAAGAAATATAAAAATCTTACAGGATTGAAGTACAGTCAGCCTTAGGTAGATGTGATTCGCCAAACCCTCATTTATTTACAAGTCCGACGAGGGAAAGTTCAACCCAGTGCTCCGTACAAGTAAAACACTGGACGATGATCTGAAGACATAGAACTTTTTCCTCCAGGTCAAGACCAGTCAATTTGATTAGTAAAAGGAAAGAGAATAAAGGGTTTGCATTCTGCGACGCGTGATTCATCTGATGTACTCATACTGTGAAACAACTCCATTGTGCTAAACAACCTCAGTAAATGTCAACTAACTCTGGTTCATAGGTTTGCATATGAAGAGAATCCTGAATGGTGGCCAAATGCTGGCCACAATGCCCAGTTACTCCACCAAGTCCTAGTAGGCTCACTTAACGCAGTTAATATATGGTTAAATGTTTACAGAGGTATTTCTGATTAAATGCATGTCAGGCATAAGAAAAACTCAGATAATTTATTCTAACACAACTATTCTCTGAATTTTTACACGTCGACATTTCGATAAGACTATAGCCGAAATAGCGATTAAACCCGACAGGTTTTCTAACAAATCTTACAACGCTTCTACGAAACTACTACTGACTGGTAATCCACCTCCTAAATACTTTATCCCAACTAATGTTCCCTTCTGCCATGCAACTTCCATCAACACGAGTGACTAAGTCTACGCCAGCCAGTAATCAGAAACAACTATAATTCAGGAAAACTGCTACATTTCTGTTAGTGTCAGGCCATACGACCAGTAACAAATTGTTAACAAGGAATGTTACATTGTCAGATATGCAAGTCAGTCGATGGAGGAGACTTCAGCATATCATGATCTGTTTACTTTTACTGCGAGGTGATTAATTGAAATATTCATTATGTTGCTTTCTGATTGATGGGTTTATGCTACTTCCCAGCACTGATATTTGCTATATTTTGAGATTTTAAGCCATTTTTACACATATTTTTATTTAGACATCCTAGCACTGCAAAACATATCATTAGTATATACTAAACAGGATTATTCTCCTTTACATATATATTGCAATCAGTACGCTGTTCTTATTGATATTTTTCCATCACATGATCTTTATTTTATCCACAGGAATATCAATCACCAGTATTATATGACTAATTTTATGAGTATATTCTATGTTCTAAATCGTTAATTTCTAACATCACGAAAGAGATCACTTGTAATGATAACATCATGCATTTTTCATCATTCACAATTCATCTGCTTAGTTTTATTCAATTACATTTTAGATTCAATTTTTAAATACACAATTTAAATATACAATTTAAACACACAGTTGAAATAGAAATATAGAATTAAAATTTGCTATTTAAATATACAAATTTTACTATACAATTTTATCTTCCAATAAGATTGCAAATAGAAAATCATTTTGAAACAATACCAATATTTCAATGAGCTAAAGTATATTTTCGAAATCTAAATAACTTGACGTTTAGTGTAGATTGTAAATGTAAGACAATTATGCAATTTTGAAGGTGCTTAGAAATATTGCACTAGAAATAGAAAGTAGAAACATCGATTTCAAATTGTAAGAGACTTGAAATCGATGCGCTAAGTTTGGTTACCTAAGATATCATAGTTCCAGTTAGAACTCTTAAATATCCAAATTTTGCATAAGCATCACGAGATATAAAAATCTGATGCGGGTAACGCATGACTTTTGCTACACAACTTAACGAATTTACTACTATGTACAAAAAATATGTCTAAGATTCAGGGCACAATGGTATTAACGTTGCATTTTACATCTGGAGCTTTTCCAAATGGCACCATGTAGAACTATTTCGAAATACCCAATTAACAGAGATTCCAAGCATCCATAATAAGCAATATAATCCATATGTTAAAATATTTTAATAATTAATTCATCAGTAAGAGCCATACAGCATATAGAGTTGTATTTCATTATTATCAATGTTTCAAGAGAGGAAAAGGAAAATAATTCATTTTCCCCATTATTACACATTTGCTATATACACAGGTAATGGAGGCATTAAAATAATAAATCGCATAAAGAACCATTCCTAAAGGTTGAGGGACTAATAAGTTCTCAAAAAAACTATATTGCTTTATTTAGCGCTTTTTACTGGAAAAATATTTCCTTATCAGGTACGCCTCTTTGTATATAAATGTGTGAAAGTATTGAATGAAGCACGAAGCAAAATACTAAAGCTGGTACTGCCTCAGAAAGCTTCAAGTTATTCAAAATAAAACAATTCGCTCGTTTATCAACTTCGGTCATCAGTCCTCATTCCAAACACCTTTTAAATGCAAATTCTATCATTATTCGAAACGCCCTTTCTCTATTCTTTCATTTTCGCTAGAAGTTTAAAGGGATGATCATATCTTCTCCTGTGTAAGCGGTTGATCCGCTTTGCTTACAAACACATTCAGAAAAATGAAGGAAAGTAAAATGAACTAAGTAAACGTTCAACTTAAATGGCCTGATCAGTGATCGAAATAATTAGTGGAAATAAACACCAGGTGCGATCCTTTCCCTGATGTGAAGCGAACATACTTCACAATTGCCGGAAACATAACTATATGGCAAGTGAAACAATACAGGAAATAATAATTCCATTTTTGGAGTTAAATGAACTTTAATTAAATGAATGATATCATCAAGCTCAGTACAACATATATGAAACATACAATTATATTTTTAATCATGGAACTTCTACGTTCCTTTCTTTCAATGCTTTCACTACATGATTAGACAAATAAATCAATTGCAAGTAAATTATATATATATATATATATATGCCCATTTTATTACTTAAGCTTCTATAAAATGATCCTTGAAATATACCAATACTATTATGAGAGTATATTTATACTATTTGAGTTATTACATTTTATTTGACAGGCATCTTAGACCATTAGAATTTTTGAATTACTATAACTAGTCAAGTGCTGGAAGTTTTCATAGTCCAGCCTTAATTAATTAAATCCTTATACTTACAACCATCTGGCATCATATAATCTAGCCATGGTAGGGCAGTCACAACCAGAAATGAGATTCGAAACATAGTTAGGTTTAATTCAACAAATATAGCCATTTTGCAATTTTGACGAGATAATGTTTAATTGACTGCCTCCACCAACTCTAAAATCAAATCTGTCAAACAAAGCCAGCGCGTCTCTCTACCCATACAGCATCTGACGTCACAAAACACATATACATGCGCGTTCGAATATAAAACATGCAGAAAACAGCGATAATAATGAACAACATAAAATTACAACACTCAACGGTTTTTCTTTCAAGCGGTAGTGCCGAGGTCACGAACATCAGATTCACTTCGCCGCAGGTTTTCGGACGAGGAATTTTCCATTTACATGACTTGAAAGAACATTTAAAACAGAAATACACATTTTCGCAGATTGCGACACCACACCTGGGCACTTCTCTATCCTCCGTCCTTGAGCTTTGAGTTCACAAGTGACTTATATACCAAATGTTGTAAACTTTTGTCGAATTGTTTTTGAGCTAGATTGCATACATATATTGCACATACACACACACACACACATATATATATATATATATATATATATACACGCACACACACAAGCACACACACACATCACGCTAAAATAGTATTTTCGTGTTTTAGATGTCCGGAAACGTGTAAATTCGTCAAAAAACTAGAGCTCCGCTTTCAGGCCGGATTCCAATGCTTTCTCCATACATTATCATGGAGGCAAAGTAACTAAAGGCACTCAATGCAACGCCGTTAAGATATTTTTAAGTTTGGGAGATATTGCAGAAATTTCGATTATATATTTTGTAACTATATGGGGAGTCCGGAACACAAAGTTGGTTCCGGGATCCACAAGAAACTTTCATTTGAGGTACAACAGGATTTAAAGAAAAATATCGAAAGTAATCCTGACAAGCTCAGCTGAGCATAGTAAGTATATCAAAGAAAAGCACGGCATTAATATATCTGATAAGAATGTATGCAATTATATAAATAATCTGTGGGTTATATATGCTTCGCCATGTAAGAATCCTTTATTAAAAAAAGAACATAAATTGCAGGATTCCCTCGAATGAGATTTTTACTTTTTGAAATTATTTTTTGCTTATGGAAAGAAAATCTTATACCACAAAAGAAAAGTTGTGTGTATTAGAGTCTTTTAAGGATAACTCTGCCAACGTTTTTAAAACTACAAGGGAGCTGGGGTTTACCCCAAAATTACTACGGGATTGGCGATCAAAAGAGAGGCTTTTATGGGATTCTTCAGCTAAAAGCACAGCAAGTAGTATAGGTTCTGGATGCTCAGCATTGTGTACAGTGCTTGAAGAAAAGATTACTATTTGGGTGAAGACTGGAATTTCAGTAGATAACGGTATAACTACATCTAAAACGATAGGAAACAAAGCTCTAGATATTGCTATGGATATAAGAATTGAAAAATTTCAGCGATTGGCTTCCCTCGAAAATAAGACCAGGTCATATTTTCGAGGTTTTCCCCTTATATTATCATGCATTGAAGGCAAAGTGACAAAAGGTACTTAATGTAACGATATTATCATAACTCTAAATATGAAAGATCTTCAAGAAATTTTAATTATATATATTTTTTAATTTGTTACTCGAGAAATGTATAAACTGTTTTATATATAGAACTGTTTATATATTTTTATATTATATTTTTATTCAATGGATAGAAAATTATTTGATATACACAATGTACATTATATTATACATTGTGTATATCGAATACTTTTCTTTCGATTGGATAACAATATATTCGCACTGTTACTGTGAGAAGTATTTTTCGTTTCAAAAAATGGGAAAGTATTTTCGAAGTAATTACTTATTTCATGTGCAAAAGTTTATTCTTGAATGATTTTAATAATACTTAATACTTTCAGAAAATGATTTAAAGCATATTTCAAATACAGTTAAGAATAAATTTAACAAAATTAAAGTTCACTGCATCATAAAATAAACAACAGTATTTCCAAACAAGGTAAGATATTATTTCCTTGGAATTTTAGCAAAAATTGTTAATAACATTAGCCTTTGATGCATAATTGAACAACAGCATTTTAATACCTTAATTTTAGGTAAAGTTTTTGACATAACGATGTGATGCGTGTTGCTAAGAACTTTTAAAGAGCTATATTCAAATTTTCCTTCAGAACTAAGTTTGAAGCAAAGATCAGCGAAATTTATAATTCCAATCATGAACAGATGGCTACGTAATAATCAGAAAATATATTAATTTGTGATATGATCAAGAATTAATAAAATTATTTAAATTTATGATTACGTTAGGCGAAGCGTGAATTTTCACCTTATCAACCATTTTGTTATAATCATACGGATGTCTATTATAATAAATTTTATTAAAATTGTCAATGTTTTTAATTATATCATCTACTATAATTATTACAAAAATATAATATAGCTGTTCTATCTTTGATGTGTATTAATGAATAATTTTAAATATAACATAATATGGATAAATAACATTGCAAATGTATATAAACAATGACAAAGCATCCATGGATGATTTATAGATTTATGTAGAGAAATTAATAATGTATGAATCGCAATTGATTTTCATCAGAAAAATACGTAAGGTCTCCGTAGTGCAAAGTTGCGCACTATAACATCTATTCTAAACAATGTTACATATTGTTTAAAATACTAATATTCTACATTTATTTTAAACATCTATGTTGCTGTTAAAAATCTCTTTGGTGTAGGAAAACCTTACACCAAGTCCAAAGACCACTGGTCCATGGCGAAGGGTAGTATGCAGCTTCACTTGAGACGAGGCTCCACAAGAGCAGAAGACGGACTTAGCCTCAACATCAGAACATCCATGCCAGCAGGTGGGACTCGAACCCACAACCCGGCCATCGAGCGATCTTTCGGAAACGCGTGCCTCGATCTTTGGATTACCGAGTCGGCCTAAACATCTATTCTAGCAATAATATTACAACTAAACTAGCAATAATATTACTACTATAATATTACTACTATATAGAGAGTTCATTTTTCTTATATATAAATACTAAGGAATAGAATAGACAATAACAAAATATCTATTTTCTATGAATACTACTTACACATATTCAACATACATATATTCTAAACAATACATTTACTACGATACGTTTGAGTTAATAATTTTATTTATTTAAATACAAAGGGACATAAAACACTGCCACAAAATAACTACAGGATCCACACACGTTATTGTGACCACCTCCAACTTATTACGCCAGCAGCACGTAGCCAATGATAGACAGCACTTGTCGTAAGCTAGCTTGGTGAGTATATAAGGTGTGGTGTATGTATTCTGAAAGCATATAACTCGTTACTGTCATGGCTAAATTTATCAGATTTGGAAATATGGATGATTTTCGGGTTTCGGGACAAGGGTGGCAGTATTTCCAAAACAACGTAGTTTGTGGACTGTTCGCCTGCTTCTGTGATTAAAGTGCATTGTCAATGACGAAATTGTGGATAAGAGACGTGGAAACTGCGTAGCCCACGTACCATTGAAACGAGGTTAACGTCGTCTGCGAACGTTCGGGAGGGTCTATCGCCGCTCCAAAGTGGAGCAACTCTCTGGCCAAGATTGCCAACTCCGATGAGTCACGTTTTCTTCTTCAAATTGATGGACGTTGACGTATAAAGCGTGAAAAATCGGAAAACAAACACTCATCAACAATTTGTAGAGGAACACAAGTCGGGAGGGGGCAACGTTATGTATTGGGGAATATTTTCGTGGCATTTTCTGGGTCCATTCATGCCTATAGAAGGCATTATGAACTGAATACGGTATGGATACTTCTGTATAGACCACGTACAACCATACATGCTGATTGTCTCTCTTGGGCCTGATGGAATTTACCAACATGACAATGCGACGTCTCAAGCAGCGAGAACTGTTCGAAAGTGATAGGAGGAGCATGATTAAGACTTCAAAGTATTTTCTTGGCCCCCATTTCCCTAAACGTAAATTCAATTGAGCATATCTCGATATAGTCTGTATTCAATTATTCTGTTTCAAAATGTATTCGATTATTCTGTTTATATACTGGCAAACTACTTTGACCGTAATCTTTACCTTAAAGTTGATTCCACAGCACTACAGCCATGTAAGCATAGAGTAAATACTTGCATATGATTTCTTTACTAAATAAAAATATTAGGAAAATGCTATAGTCCCAAAATCTCACAAATAGAAATTCTACCTATAAGAGCATTTCTGTTGGTTGTAAGGTCTACCTGAATTCAAACAATTCATTATCTAGCTTTCACATCCATAGAAGTAGGATCTGAATTCAAGGTGAATGTGGATAGCTCTGTGCACGCATGCAAACCGTAATGGACCTGAAGCCTCTTTAAACTGCATGCCTCAGACTAAGTTCTAATGGTATGCATTAAAATAATTGTAAAACCCAAAATAATCCAATCCAAGCAATTCCAAAAGCTTCAAGCATTGACTGAAGAAATATTTCTTGCTAATTTCTTTGGCAATAAAACTCTTTGCCGCTTCTTTGCCAATAAAACGCAATAAAATTATTTTCTTCGTAGTAATCATAATTTAAGCTTCCTATATTATATCTGGCTACATATTCTTTACATTGTACCTACTTACTTCCGCAAATATTCATTGCATTTCCTATATGAAAACCATATTTAAAATAACAGAGAGTGGAACATATAGAAAAAGACAGGTTTGCCTTGCAGTATCCATAATGTTTCCTTAGTGTAGAATATATGTGTTTTTTACTAAAATAAAATATTTTATTAAGAGATGACTTGCCTCAGAAACTTCATATTTCAATAAGGAAACAACTGACTTGTAAAGGCGTTTCCATTTCAGTAAAATAAACTTGTAGCACTATACATTTTCTACATACATGGAATAGTGTATTAGGGAAAGTATTGTGACGAGGGCGAAAATTCGTATTCGAGTTTTCCACAGAAGATAACATTTCAAACATTCCTGAACTCGAATCGAACGTTTTTGCAGTATAGTATGTGTGTATGTGTATTTATGTCCTTGAGTGTGTGGAAGCGATCTGTCATGAAAGAATGGAACGTTTAGAAAAATAGTATGATGATTTAAATGAAAGAGCACTGGAACACTAATGCAATCAAATTTTGCAATCGAATTGCAATCGAATCAACACCAACAATTTTCGAATGAAGTTATGAAAAAAATCATTAAAATACAGGACTTTAATCAATGTGCAATAGGTATTTCATTATGTTTATCTTGTATTACAAAACGAATAACTTTTACAACGCTATCATAAATCGTTCACGAGACATCGCTCATTTTTTAAATACATTTACACAAAAATTTCATAAAATTAAAACATAAGTAAGTAAAATTAAACTGGTTTACCCTAAATATGCAGTATTACGGGACAATAGGGGAGGGGTATATGAGTTTACTAACATCATTTTCTTGGATATAGTCTACTGCATTCATGAGAGAAGAATTCTATAGATTACAATTCAAACCATCGCTTAATACTATATATGAAATCTCCTTCCTCCTGTCTGTTTATCTCTATGTAACACTTGGCGATGCATTTAGCGTCAATTTAGCCACCTTGACAAGGAACTTGCAAAATATCCCCATCTTGGTGACTTTTTAAAATGTCGCCTAATTGATGAACACAAAATGGTCAAATGTGAAATATAATTAACAAAATAACGCCAAATTCATGAAAATTATACGTTTGGACTACGACATTTAATTTCTTTGACGATTCCTGTGTCTTAGAGGAAATTAATCTACTTGATGCAGCGAATGCCCTATACTATCCACATCATATTTTTTTCCATTATGTTTGTTGGGCAACATTTCTTCAAAAAGTAGTAGTTGCTTTTGAAAGAAAAATGTTAACAAACAAAAAAGGAAAAACATCATAATTGAAAGTATAAACACCTCACTAAAGAAGCATATATTTTGAAGCAAGATAAATAATTACAACGCAGATATGGCTCGATCCATCAAATTTTCTTTCCTCAATACTTTAACCTCGTCTGGAAAAGGATGTCAGACACAATAAAATTTTAGTATAAATTCTAGCGTTATTCATCAATGTCTCAAGCACTGCATTTAGAAAAAGACGAATAAAAGTATTAAGAGTTTCAAAACATTTTTAGCAATAATTTTGAAGAACATTTGAAAGATAAAAATCTGACGTGGGCAGCACATAACTTTCCCTGCAGACTTATATCCACGTTCTCTTTATTTTAATTAAATTTAATTCATTTTTAATTCAATTTTCGTTATCATTTGGTAACTGAATTTACTTTCAAAGATGGTGTAAAGAAAATACGAAAAAACTAAAGTATCTCGAGAACGGCTAGTCCTGGTGTAATGGAGTTGGTCTTATTATTTTCATCGTTAAAAATTACGTATAAAACAAGCATTTAATGGATATAATTGAGCATACGCAGTTTTTATTTTAGATTTTCACGATTTTTGCAGGTCATTTAGCAAAAAAATTCAGGTTATTTTTTTTCCGAATCGTACCAAAATCTAATCAGCACCGGGGTGACTCACAAGCGACTTATCTACAGATGTTTGTGAAATTCAATCCATTAGTTTTTTAGCTACAGTAGATACAGTCTTTTGCGGGCTATTTCGCAAAAAAAGGCGGGTTCTTTTATCCCGAATCGTACCCAAAACTAATCAGCACCAGACCCGCCCACAAGTGACTTACCTACAAAATTTTGTGAAATTCGGTCAATTAGTTTTTAAGTTAGAGTGGATACAAAATCTGCACAGACAGACAGACAGACATACACACAGACAGACAGCTCCACAGACAGACAGACAGACAGCTGCACAGACAGACAGACACACAGACACACAGACACACATACACACGTCACACTAAAAATAGTTTTTTCGTATTCTAGAGGTCTCGAAATGTGTCGATCCGCCAAAAACTCGAGTTGCGATTTTGACATTATTCCAATACTTTCCCTATACATTACCATGTATTGCAGGGAAAATAAAAATCTGATGTTAGCAGCACATGACATTCCCTGCAGACTTATACTCCCGTTCTCTTTATTTTAATTACATTTAATTCACTTTTAGTACAATTTTCGTTCTCATTTGATAACTGAACTTCTTGTCAAAGGTGGAGTAGAGAAAATACGAAAAAAATAAAATATCTCGAGAACTAGACCTAGTGTAATGGGGTTGGTCTTATTCTTTTCTTCGTTAAAAATTACGTACTAAACAAACATTTAATGGATATATTTGAGCATACGTAGTTTTATATTTTATATTTTGGAAATTTTTGCGGGACATTTTGCCAAAAAATGCAGGTTATTTCTTTCCGAATCACACCAAAATCTAATCAACACCAGGGTGTTTCACAAGTCACTTATATACCGAATTTTGTGGAATTCGGTCCATTAATTTTTCAGCTAGAGTGCATACAAGCTTTAGCGCGCCATTTCGCAAAAAAACGCGGGTTCTTTTATCCCGAATCGTACCCAAAACTAATCAGCACTAGATTCGCCCACAAGTGACTTACCTACCAAATTTTATGAAATTCGATCAATTACTTTTTTAGTTAGAGTGGATACAAAATCTGCACAGACCGACAGATCGACACACAGACAAACAGACAGGCACACAGACACACACACAGACGTCACGCTAAAAATAGTTTTTTCGTATTCTAGAGGTCTCTAAACGTGTCGATCCGTCGAAAACTCGAGTTGCGATTTTCGGCATGATTCCAATACTGTCCCTATACATTACCATGTATTGCAGGGAAAGTAAAAAGCTGATGTAGGCAGCACATGACGTTTCCTGCAGACTCAAATTCATTTTTTCTTTATTTCTTTAATAATTCATTAAATTGAGTTTAATTGCACAAAATAACACTAAATGTACATTTTTAATTCAATTTCAGTTTTTATTTGGTAATTGGATATTTTTCCAAAAGCGTCATAATTAATTGCGAAAAATCTTAAATACATTGAGAACGGTTAGTCCTAGAGTAATTGTTCTTATTAGTTCCTAGAGAGTTGTTCTTATTATTTTACTCAGCAAAAATTACTTATAAAACAAGCATTTAATTGATATATTTTAACATACATAGCTTTTATTTCAGATTTTGGCGATTTTTGAGGCCATTTCGTAAAAAAGGGCAAATTGTTCTTTTCCGAATAATACCAAAAAAAATTCAGCAGCAGAGTATCCTACAAGTAACTTATCTACCAAATTTTGTGAAATTTGGTCAATTAGTATTATAGCTAGAGTGGATACATGGAGTTTTTAAGGGCCATTTCGCAAAAAAGGGTTTTGTTTTTACGAATCGTACCAAAACCTAATCAGCACCAGGGTCATACCCATGTGATTTACCTACCAAATTTTATGAAATTCGGTCCATTAGTTTTTGAGTTACTGTCGATACATATATTGCACAGACAGACACACAGGCATCACGCTAAAAATTGTTTTTTCGAGGTCTCGAAACGTGTAGTTCCGTCGAAAACTCGAGTTGTGATTTTCGGCATGATTCCAATACTTTCCCTATACATTACCATGCATTGCAGGGAAAATAAAAGTATGAATGCAACCATTTAAAGTCCTAGACGTTATAAATACACTTTATTTATATTTCGTTAAAAATTCATTTACCATACATATTTTTTATATCGTAAGAATTTTATGATCTAGGCTAATAAGCAGTTGTTCATTTTTGTAGACATATACATTTTTCATTTGAATCAATAAGCTTGTTAATTTTGTTTTCTAATAGTAAGTGGCAATACAAAATCTTCCATTTCACTTCCAGATACTATCTACAATTCCCACGTTGCTCATAATTATGCTAGATGAGAAATCTTGTTATGATTATGCTCATTAATTTCAATTTTTGTAACAACCCGTTAAATGAAAATTAAATTTGAAAAGTTTATTTATTTATTTTTTATTTATTTATTTATTTAAAAGAATTTAAGCTACAGAACAAAGTCTCAGTAACAGCGTGTAAGATTTTTTACAAAATTTAATACAAAAAAATCTGATGTGGCCAGGACATGACTTTATATATAATGCAATGAATTTACTTCTTTAACGGTGAAAAAGTGATGAAAAGATCCATGGTACAGTGTTTGTAACGTTAATTTGTGCATTTGGCGCGTTAACGTGTACATCCGGATGAGAACATCTAAAACTATTTCGTACCCAAATAACTTATGCTATACGCAACTCTAAACAATTATCAATATGAATAGCATCCTCAATAAGCAATATAGACCATATATTTAAATATTTTAATAATAAATTCAACAATTAAGCGTCATTTTCATCAACTTGGTATCATTTTTTCAGTTTTGACGATATTTTCGTTAATGTAGGGCGATATTCAGAAAAGTATTTCTTATATATTAAAAGGCATGTTCATCATATGACGGAAGTAAAGATTTGCAAAATATTGCATCCTATTTAGCGTCATATTTATCAATTTGATAGCATTTCCATCAATTTAGCAGCAGTTTTGTCAGTTTTCAACAGTTAAAAAAGTCGCAAATTTGATGATATACCGACCAAATTCGTCGCCAATTGTGCCATGCGTTACAGACGGAGTATTATAGTAGAGTTTTATATGCTTTCCAAAATATTGAATTTAATCAAATAGTTGTTATTTTCATTGATTTAGGGCCATTCTTATCAATTTGGTGACATTTTTATCAATTTGGCGATATTTTCATCAATTTAATGGCATTTTAAAAACTCGTCAAGTTGGCAATAGTCCGCCAAATTCGTCGTTAAATTTCATCAAGCATTATGGTCTGAGAAATACATTATTCTTATAGCAGATAAACGACTAATGTCGTCCAAATACAAAAATATTACCAAAAGTATCTTCTCTTATAATAGATTCTTATTTTTTCTAATATATTTGATTTTCATCAATTACTCTTCATTTTCATTGACTTAGAGTCAATTTTATGAATTTGGTGATATTTTTATCAATTTGGCGATATTTTCGTCAATTTGACAACATTTAATAAACCCGTCACGTTGGCGATATTCCGCAAAATTCACCGACAAAATTTCGCCAAGCATTGTTTATTGAGAAATAGGTTAATCTTATAGTTAATAAACTACTAATGGCGTCAAACTACAGAGCTATTATCCAAAGTCTGTCTTCTCGTTGATGAAACGAGCTAGATCTACGAGAATGATGATAATAAATTTATCGAATAATATTACATAAGAAAAGGGAACAATTTTTACAATAGTTAGTAGTACTTTCCTTATATGCATAGTGTAATGTATAAGGAAAGAACACATTTCAAGAAACAAGTTTAATGTTTCGGAAGAACACGTTTCAAGCATCCCTGGTTACGAATGAAACACTTTTGAGGTGATGTCTGTGTGTGTGTGAGTCAGTGAGTCTGGGGAGACGATATCTGACAAACGAGTAGAGCGATTCGAATGGAGTTTGATACACAAATTACAATTCGCGAATACTGGAAGCTTATTGTTTTTAAACACAGTCGAATGTTCAGAACCGCCCTAAATTTTCGAGTGAAATTTTGAAAAAATCATCAAAAAATGAAAACCTTTAATAAAGTTTAATAGACATTTATTATGTAATTTTCCCTTCAAAAGCGATTGACACAAACTTTAGAACGCTAGAATGAACAGTTATTTAGATATTGCACATTTTTCAAAGAAAATTATCAAAAATTCCTTAAATTCAAGAAAATCATAATAACATCATTCTTGTGAATCTAGCTCGTTCCATTCATACGAAAAAATACTTTGATTAACACTCTTGTATTTGAACGCCAATAGTCATTCACATGCTATAAGAATAATTTATTTCTACATCCATAACGCTTCGCGAGATTTTGATGACCAGTTTGGTGGAATGTCGCCAACTTGGCGACTTTTTAAAATGTTGCCAAATTAATCAAAATCTAGAAAAATGGGTAAAAATGACGCTAAATAAATGAAAATGACGACTAATTGACGAAAATTCAATATATTGGGAAGAATATAATATATCTAATATAAAAATAACTTATTTTTTTACTGTAAAAGTTGTAAATTCATTTCATTATATAAGTAAAGTCATATGCTGCCAACATCAGATTTTGTTTTTATTTTATGTGATTTTTTGATAAAGTTATTTGAAAAATGTGCAGTATCTCGAAAACGGTTCATGCTGGATTTAAATTTATATCAATCGATTTCTAAAGAAAAATTACATAAGAAATGTTTGTTTAAGTAACTTTATTAAATGTTTTAATTTTTTGATGATTTCATTTTAATTTCATTTCAAAATTTAGGAGGGTTCTGAACATTCGATTCGGTGTAAAGCAATAAGCTTCCACTGATTGCGATTTTTGTACTAAATTTAGCTCACATTGCTTGATTCGTTCGTGATATATCGTCTCCACATAATCGCTGACACACACACACACACATTCTTTCACACATACACACAGACATTAACTCAAAAACATCTGATTCGTGTTCAGGGTTACTTGAAACCTGCTCTTCCATCGAAAACCCGAATTAGAATTTTCGACACAATCACAATACTGTCTTATATGTTACACTATGCATATAAGGGAAGTAATAAACAGATTAAAATATTATGAAATGCATTAATATGTAAACTATTGACAACATATGATTTTTAAAAGCACTTAGGAATGAATATAAAATACATCAAAATATAAAATATTTTAAACGCATGATTTTTAAAAGTAATTTAAAATGAATAAAAAATATTAAAATTATCGGGAAAGTTGTTCGAAACGTTTACAGAGATTAATTATAGCACAATGACAACCAATATTAGTACTGAATTTCCTTTCAGGAAATAAACTCTTGGTCTTGGTCGAATACAGGCGAACATGAAGCCCGATCCCACTTGAGACAGGGGAGCAATCAACTGTGTTATTGAATACATTCCTGAAGAAAGAAAATAAAATGAAATTTCTTATATAAGCTTTAAACATTAAATATATCACGAAGAAAAGTAATAGATAAGATATAACAGTAAGCATCAATTTTCTTATAATACAAATACATCGGTTTTATTTACATGAACAGCATGAATAGGCCTCCACAAATATATATTTACAATTATTTTTGTATAAATGATTGTAAAATATATTTTGCAATTATATTTTACCATTATAGGAATACATTTAAACCAATATACTGTTAAACGATGTTGTACTCAGTCATGTTTTAATACTGATCAGTATTATGAAATTATGAATGGCACGTGATTTTTAAAAGCAATTTAAGATGAATCTAAAACATTAAGATTATCAGGAAAGCTGTATGAAACGTTTACATAAATTAATTATGACATAACAACAACCAATATTAGTACTGAATTTTTTTTCAGCAAATAAACGCTTGTTCCTAGTCAAATACAGGGGAACACGAAACCCTATCCCACTTGAGGACACAGGGGAACAATCAACTTTGTTATTGAATACATTGAATGGGGAAAATTCAACCCTGTTATTGAATGCATTCCTGAAGAAAGTAAATAAAATGAAATCTCTTATATTTTATAAACTTTAAACATGAAATATATAAAAAAAAATAGAAGATAAGGTATAACAGTAAGTATCAATTTTCTTATAATATAAATACATCGAATATGTTTTCTTGAACAGCATGAATAGGACTCCACAAATATATATTTACAATCATTTTTGTGGAAATAATTGTAAATATGAAATAATTGTAAAATTTATTTTACAATTATATTTTACAATTATATTTTATAATTATAGGAATACAATTAAACCAACATACTGTTAAAAGATGTCATGTTTTAATTCAGTCATGTTTAATTCTAATTAGTATTATGGAATTAAGTTTAATTTCAGATTTTAGTTTTAATTCAGAAAATTGCGCATTAAATAGAGTACATTAGTCATTCGAAATTCAAAACTTCTTTTGTACTTTTATATTTTAATTTCTATTATATTCGTTGCAATATTCTTTTCTACTTATTGGTATAGTCAGACTGAAATTTTATTCATGCATTCAACGGCATGTGCGTGGTGGAGGTTGTTTTATCTTTATTTTGACCTAGACCGTCCGACCTACCCAAATATTTAAGCTATCTGTTTAGACGAAGGTATCTGTTTAGATCAGGGAGTAGAGATCTTCAGGGATCGCGTTTAGGAATTGCCGAATTTTAAGGAAACAACTTCGAACAGGAACGGGTAAAAGTAAATAAAAAACCCATAAATATATCAAAATTTGAACGAACAGGAAAACTTGAAATTACGTATGAAACAATACTCTCAATAAGTGAATGAAAGTCTTATTGTCCTATGTTCAGCAATAAAATTTATCTGTATACGAGGAATTCAAAAGAGTGCATTAGAACCGGACACAGAAAATAATAATTTCAGATAGGAAATATAAATTTTATTTATTCGGAGACTTCCAAAAATCAAAAGAAAATTTTGCTCTTCTCAACTTTTACATGCTGATTTGAATCGCTGTTTGCAATATGTAATATAATGTGTGTTTAATTTTTAAATTGCATATTATGATCATGACACAAAGCAACAGTTTGAGCTTTGAGTGTTCTCGGGCCGTTCGAGCTCGGATGAATTATTTTGAAAAACCTCGGGATTGGGAAACCTCAAATCTTAATAATTCTAGACCCAGCATGATAAAAATAAATGTGTCCAATCATTTTGTATTTCGTATGAAAATTCTATTAAATATTGCGCATATCACTGATCATGCTCTTAATGTCTTATGTACCAATTTACTTTTGCATATTTTTCTAGATTTAGTGGAATTATGGTAGTTTTATGAAAACTTAAAATACATAATATAAGTCGTGAGATAATCACTATTCTTTAAAAAATTATATTTTGATATACAAACCTTTACACAATATTCAGCAAAATGTCGATCTCATTTCCAATTTTTAACGCTCGGATTTACTGTGAATTAAGTTAATTTATTCATTAAATGTTCGATAATTATAGCAGCGAGCTGTGTTATTATATGGCATTGGAATATTTTATTTAAATTTGTCTTATTAGAAAAGGCGCAAATTGTTGAGATAAGTGAGATTAAAATATCATCGGTTTATTTTTCATTGGTTGCAACGTAATATAATGTGATTACAAGTAATTTTTATATCTAGAACGTATAACAATTGTTTCATTTTTGTTTTAAAATGATTTGAAATATATCGTAAATTTGTAGGGAGCTACAAATATTTTGTAAATCAATGTATTTTATTTGTACAAAACTAATTTGTATATTGCAAAATGTATATTCTCTAACGTTTTGTCTATGCTAAAAATATCATTAAGAATAACAAAAACATGGTATATATATATCGAATCCATTTAGAATTTTAAATATTATTGAAGTCTGGAACACCAGAGGGTACATTTGATAAAGTAAAGTGAATCTTGTAAAAGGAAAGATGGGAGAAACACCAATGCTCTCTCTCTCTCTAAACAATAAACAAATTAATTGCCTAACATAGTACATATATGTATAAGCATTTTCAGGTATATCTCATATTTACAGGCGTATCTTGCATTTAGAGGCATTACATATGATATGTTAGGTTTCAAAGTACTGTCGTAACTCGATAGTTTGGGCAACTTAAGGCAGTGACAATTTTTTGGTGCTTAACTATGCATATACTACACTGAAATCGTCATACAGATATAACATTTTTAAATAACGCATTTAAAAATAAAAATAGGCTGGCTCGAGCTATTAAATTTAAAATAGAAAAAAATATGCATGTATTACCGGTAATCTGAAGGTAAAGTAATATATACATTAAATTGTGAAGCAACATTTGAACCTAAACTTTATTTATAAGATATTGCGATAGGCTAGAATAGATGGAGTTAGGTAGATGTTGGTAGTCTACAAGTGCTCTGCTTTGATGACCAAGTGAGACTTACAGGAGACGTTAGTCTCTTTTAAGTACCTGTCTGAAGGGATTTGAATAGTCTTATCATTCCACTTTATATTTCGACGTAGCAGGCATAATTCCTTACTAAATCAACATTCACCCAGAGTCCCTATCATGCTTTCCAACAAGAGCAAATGCGATTTTATTAACCGAAAATATTCTGATAGAATGTTGGTAGTTAGGTTTATGTAAAGGGATGCGAGGTGAAACGTATTTGTAAACAAGCTGACAACAAGCTGGGAAACCGCTGCATGCAGTAGTGTTATGTAGTTAAAGTGTTGTAATGTGAAAGAAACGTCTCATGTCAATGTATTATGGCAATTTATAAGTGTCATAAATGCAAAGTGTCGCAAGTTGAAGCGGATCAATTCTGGGTATGTAGTTATTTACGGGACAGAGTCGATATGTGGGAGAATGAGGAATGCTCACCTATTTTACAATAGTTCTAATTTCGTGTACATATCAATTCCAATTAGATATGAATGTAATATACATAAATCAATAGATCTTATCTTGAAACTGGAAAGTGTATCTTCACTACGCATTTGGTTAAGAAATTATGACAGAGTATAAAATTAAACTTTAAAAAATCATATAGTTAACATTATATAAGTCAATTTCTAAATCAAATAACCACTTCGTTATAATAAATTTAGACTATTTAAAACAAATATAAAATATGTTTTAAATACTAATTAGTTACAACATAACCTAAACTATCGATTAAAACTTAAACTATCGATGCAGTTTAATTAATCATCATAAAACAATTAATATATATTTAGTGCAAATTTCTAAACAAGAAGACATTTTAAAGAAGTTATATAATATATGTTTCTATCCTGCGTCTGATCCAAATTAAGGTAAAGATAAGAGAGACATTTAATTTCAGTCATAAGCAGATGTTAATGCAATCATGAACAAGCAGTGATAATGATAATGTTAAATTAATTATTTAAACTGTGCATTTAACAGTAAATGCATGGCTCACTAATAAAAGATTCTGACTGCGACTTTATAATTTGACAGGATTCAAAAATGCTAACTATAATTGTTTAAAAATGTGTAAATAATAAAATTTTCGGAATTTTGTTCAAATGTAGTAAATGTAATTTGAATAAAATATTGTTTTTCTTGAATAGTTTAAAATCAGTTCAATTTCCAAATTGTTTGACTAGGATGATAATGTTAAAGTCCATGTCAAAACAATATTTAAAATGTTTTTCATTTTATTTTTCATTCAATTTGGATGCTAAATGAAAATTACACGAAATTCATAAATTCATAAATTAAAAATAAAAATGCTATACTGAATTCATGAGTTTTATGCTCAATGTCGAGTGAGGCACGTTGCTAACATTTGTTAGCTTTTTCAATAGTTTCTGATTTGTCTGTTCCGCTAATTCAATAACTTTTTTAAAGCAATTTCTGTTTGCCTGTCCCATTGAGTTTTGAGGTGGGTTGCTTTTGTGACTATTTTTTTCGCTTTTGTACCTAAAGTAAAAACTGTTTGAATACTGTTATTGCGTTTATGATATAGATTGAAAACATAACTAGATTCACTTTAATGAAATATAAAATGGAATCAAGAAAGTTTTAGGATCTACAGTTTTATTTTAAAATTTCAGGTCTAGACAATTTCGCAATGTAATTATTTTAGTTGCATATAAACGTTGCATAGTTTCATATAAATAAAGTTGCATATAAATCAAGAGGCGTTAGTTGCATATAAATCAAGAGACGTTAGTTGCATTTAAATCAAGAGACGTTAGTTATATATACATCAAGAGACGTTAGTTTCATATAAATCAAGAGACGTGATAGCGTCTCGATTACAAGCATGTTAAAGGTATCAAAAAGGCACAACCTGCAGTTATACGTGAATATAGGATCTTCAAAGTTTCCGATCAATATTTCTCGGAAATAAAGGTATGGATAAAAAAACTGATGGCGCATACACTAAATATTTTTGCAATGTTTTTCAATGATAAACAAATAGAAAGAAATCGTTTCACTAGTTGATAAGTTATTGTGGAGCAATATTATGTGGCAATATTTTGGGGCAATACTATGGGATATTTTGGGGAAGAAGCATTATACCTTATACAATACTTTGTGCCATATGTAAACTGTCATCTCAGGTCAGTGTATAAGTTTAATCATAAACAAGGACCAAAAATAATTAAGAATCAAATACAAAATAAACGAACTTCATAATATATCAACGAATTTAATCTAAATAAGGATACAATATAATACAGCCAAATAAAAAGTAAACTGTAACCACACACTAATCATCACGGGTTAAAAATGTCATTCACGTCATTTAATCACGTATTTTAATAGTTGAAAAATAAAATCCGATATAATAAGTCGGCAATGCGTTAGTGAATGTGATGTAAAAAAACATTTGCCATGCTATCTAATAGCAATCGTATCATTTTTCCATACCATTTTGTTACCATTGAAATACATACCACTGGGTTATCATTTTGTACCTGGGGGGCGGAGGGTGAAAAAAAGGCATGGCGAAAACTGTCTAATCTGTAAGCAGTTATGAAAGGGTTTCTTCTTTTACGTAAACAAATAATGTCGATTCACACTATTTAAAATCAACAAGTTAAATAATTAACTTAATTTTAGCATCTTAATTTTTCTTCTGAATTGAAGTGAATAAAATAATTTTCTTTCCAAAAATATGTTTGATTGTCAGCTGCTATTATACATCTGTTTATTCAATAAACAATTTGTTTCAGTTTCAAGTTGGGACTTATCCATAGACTGGCATATCTTTCAACTGGTTGGGACATATGCCAGAGCTTTAAGATATTTTTATTATTCTGTAAAAATACATATTATTGCAAGTTTTTGATATTAGAAGAAATGTTTCAGAAAGATCTACATAAAATTTGTGTAACATTTTGTCGGCGAAATTGACTTTAACTGGTTCGTATTTAAATGTAGCTTATTACCCCGACATACCATATATCACATTCCCCTATTTAATCTATAGTTAGCGCCAGCCCAACACTTTAAACTTTTCACAACCGATTGTTTAATTCGATCACGCGATAAAGTGCACAGCCCATAATACAAATTGGTTGTAGTTCGGTGATAGTTCAGCAAATTGTGGATGTCGAACACCAGAAAGTTCGAAGTGCAACGTGTGAGGAACGATTAATGATTATCTAAATTAATAGGTTTCCTTAATTACGCAGCAAGTCATCAGAAACCTGTCGATGCCAGATACTTTTAAGAATTAAGTGAACGGTTATTTTGAGTAATTATTAAATTGCTTTACCTCTTGGATAGCAGCTATCTTTAACATTATCTGGAATATTAGTTAACTTTCGAAGGCTGGGCATATGGGAATTTGAAAGGGCAAATAGTATAACTTATAACATATAAAAATGTAATTAAATAAATATTGCCTACCTGTCAGACCTGTCAGGCCTAAATTAACAGTATGAAAGAAATGAACTACAAGCTATTTTTACGTTCTATTTTGATTAACAGTGTATGGCAATTAATACTGAAAATATTCATCTTATCGAAAATTGGTTTATTTATGTTTTGTTTCACGATCGACGGTATAAGCACGCACAGTTTCAGCCTTCTAATTCGCCACCTATTTTAAGGGCAGTTCGGATAATCTTCTAGATTCCCCCCCATCATATACTACTTTTACCGACTCTAGAAAAGAAATCATAAATATGACTTGTTGTGTTCTATTCCGTAAACGATACTATAATGTTAAAATATTTAGTCTTATAGGACAACGGGGAAAAGGGTCTTCTGGAAAACTTAGAAATTCATTATCCCTCATTTTCTTCAACCAAGGAGAAGTCATCAAAAATGAGTTTCCATTAGATTCTACCATGGGTTTTGTATAACAAAAGCGTAAGAAGTCACTTTTCTAGGTCATCAGAGGGCTACCTGATGGCTTGGTGTGGCTTTTCAAAAATATCTATTTTTCACTCTCCGGGGGATAGAATCGAATATAAAGATCTGCTAGGTCCTGTCCCTTGTAATGACTGTAAGTGATTAAATATGCAGTTTTCAGTCTTCTAGAAGTTATGAAAAGCCAAAACCACGCTAGACAATTATTAGATGGATTTGATGAAAAAACAGAAATCCATTAAAGGATTTCTTTATATAATAAAATAATAGAGCGCTCAATCGGAGACTACTTATACTGAGGTTAAATGCTCGTATTAATACCCTCTGTATTAGAAGAGAATGCCTGATTTTCAGGCACTCTCTTCCAAAAAGGTTCTTCAGCATGAATGGGTAGTATATGGATGGGAGAACCTATTCATTCTAATCCCATTCATGGGTATATGAATGTGTTTATCACGAAAGGGAGTCTCTTCAGTATGAATAGGTACTTTATTTTTAAATAATCATCCTCATTCATATATGAATAACATGGATTATCTAGGTTTAACTCTAAATATTTCTGCCTAATTAAGTTTTGTTTCGTATTATCATCTATATACTTTTCGAAAGACAACATGCCATTTGGAAGGGTAATAAATGCTTCATACATACGATCAAATAACAAGCATTGATAATTATTTCCAAACTCATAATCTTAA
Organism: Amaurobius ferox; assembly: GCA_951213105.1. NCBI lineage: Eukaryota > Metazoa > Arthropoda > Arachnida > Araneae > Amaurobiidae > Amaurobius > Amaurobius ferox. Next base: position 93,360,532 of record OX578134.1, read on the forward strand.
ACAATTAAGAGGCACAGTAACATGTTAATGATTTATTTAAGAAAACATTCTATTCGAAGTTAAATGTGTGCCATTTCTCTCGTAGGGAATTTACAATATTCGACTCTAGCTGAAATCTATAACTCTTTATCAAAATTAACGTAATTCGGCTCTCGATGTTTATTTATTGAGGCAGGTGTGAGAAGCGAGTCAGACTGCAGGTGACATTCTCGGTATAATTTGACATCATTGGCGCGAAGTGGCTTGTCGCATATATTTAGCAGGTGGCAAAATTCAGGAAGGCATTTGTCGGGATTAAAATGTATTATTCCCACCAACCAAATGGGAAATCTCTAGAGTCAGGAAATTTTAGATAGGTTGTATTGACGATTCTGGTAGTGGGGGAATTATTTCCATGATTTGAAAAGTCCTTGTCGGCTCGTTTTGTGAGCATTAATCAGGACTAGACATCACTGAGATGTGCAATCTGAGTCCAATCCATATAACAATTTTCTAATTTATTTTAGTCTTCCCAGACAGTCCAGAAATTACCCATTAACGTAGACTATTTAATCCTTTTACCCTACTGCTATTAACTACCGGACAGAAGTTGATGTAACAGAATTATATATTGCCCATCTGGAGTCTGAAACCATAATGTGATTTAAAAAAGCTTATTCATACCCTATTGAAGCCACTAGGCAACCTGGAAGGCTGAATCATTTCATACAAATAATATAGTCCTCGGAACAGACTTAATGAAACCTGATTTTTGACGCTCTACCCTGGGGTGTTATAAAATAGGGATATTTTAAAAATCTTTGCCAGATCCTTCAGAAGTTCAACTGTGAATTAAAAGGCTGAATCTTTGGTCATATGTAGTACCAAATTTGGGACAGAAGCTAACAGAGTCGATCTTTTTATTTCTTCCACGATGCGAAAAAAATAGGATGTCTCAAAGTTTTTACAGACCCTCCATAAGCCCCTGTTACCATGAAGGCTGAAATGTTATGCACTTATGTTTTTGTTATTGTTGTTGTTTCTTAACCTCGTGGTCTAGGAATGGCCCAGACAAAATCCATAATACCATTACGAAGGATTCCCAGCCACTAGTTCTTGTTCGTTTGAGAGCTGTCGCACAGAGACACACAAACGATCAACAATATGACTAGGGTAGCAGAACAAGCAGAGTAAAGGGCAAATTTGGAAATGCTTGACTCCACATTCAAAAGCCTTTTACCTAGTATGTTCGCTTCTGAGTCTTGTCAGAGAAGTCTGATGCTGCTTGGGACCATTAAACTCTAGTCCAGGGTGACCTGTAGAATAGCAGGGATAAATGGGAGGAACTTTAGATTTGTTGGTATTTTTTCATATATACGCAGAGTTAATTTCCAAAGCAATGATCAATTGTTCCTTGGTATATGGAGAATTGCTGCTTTATTTCGATGAGGAACCATAAAGAACCTGGGAATATGGTATAGCCTTCCATATTTCCATGTAGCTTCGCCCAGAGTAGCTCTATCAGGAGTAAACTTCCGACGCACTTCACCAAGTCTAACCCACTGACACCCCCTTGCTACAGTGAGTCTGCTAGCAGGACAGGAGAGAGTTATATTCGTATAGTATTAACCACCTGACAGAACTTAACTGGCCAAATTTTGTAATTAAGAAGATTGTATTAGACGCTAAGCTCACTTTTTAAATAAAATAAAATAAAGCAATTGTTACGTGCTCTTAATATTCTTAAATATTAGTCATTTATAAATGTAAAGCCGTTAAGTGATCCGCTATTAGGCACCGAGGAAGACCGTGGTATGCCAGAAAGTGAACATGCGTTTTATGATGATAAAGTGCGTCATTATTCAGGCAAAGGTGTACCGGTCTAAGTGATAACAGAGACAGTATACTCTCGTTAGAAAGTGGATACTTTTCTACCTATATTTATAACAAATGGCATTTCTAATATGCTTAAAAATTCACGTTTTAAAATGAATACAAGGTTTAGGAAGTGACCTTCGGCTCAGTATCAACTTAGTGTGTGAACAACATTGACAACCAATCAGCGAACATGAAAAGGAGTGCAAGAAAATCCAACTAAGCAAAATTGTGTGATATAGCATCAAAGTTTCCCTACATCTTTAGAGGCGGAGTTCAAAAATATGTTGTTCTAATACTCTGTGAATTTCAATTAAGAACTTTTTTAAGAAATGAGAACGTTTTTAGATGTCATTCAAAACTCATGGAGCACTTTTTGAGAATTGCATGTTTCTTCTTTCAGAACGAATACAGAATTTGGATAAAGATTGGTTTGAAATAGATTGGTTTGCTAGCGAAAATTAAAATATGCGTAGTCGTGATCCATTCTGCGAAATTGTGGGAAAGTCGTGATAAAGATGATAAGATATCGATGTGATGAATATAAAACATTTTTAAAGTCTCAGAGTGAAATACAGCTGAAGAACGGATATGTACATGTTTAAAGGATATATACTTAAGTTTAATTTGAGCTATGTATTTAAGAACAAAATTTGTTTGATTTTAACTGGCATTATATACCTGATACTCTTAAAATTTTAAGTGCCTAAATGATAACGAAAATTAGATATTTGAATACTTGGGTTACATTTAATTATTGTGTCATTAGTTTAATTCCTTACCAATGTAATTGTTCTCTCAGCATTAATAGCAGCAATAAAGTCGGGATAGTACCAAAAAATCCAGTAGGCTTCTATGAGTTTTATAAGCTCAAAGATCAATACACTATCACGTAAAAGAGTCACTGACCGCACGGATAGTAAATTAAACAATAAATAAAACACACACTTTTAGACTAGTAAATTAAACAATAAATAATAAACACACTTTTGAACTAATACATTGAACACCGCGCTAATTTAAGCACCACAGAGCGAACTATCAATAGGTCGCAGCGCTGGAAGTGAGTTTAAAACCTCTTCCAGCGCTGCGACCTAACATCTGCGACTAGCACTTCGACCTAACATCCTGCGACGAAACATCCTATATTATTAACAGGTTTTGTGGCTATTTACCAATATAAAGCAAAAATAATGAAATTAAGCTTGAAATGTTAATTCAGTTATAAAAATTTCAGGTTTTTAATATCAAGTGTTATGCTACTGCTTGAAATTACATTAATTACACACATTTTAACTATCCAACAACACAAAAATAAGTGTGAAAGAGATGTATTATCGTGCGGTAAAAATTCCAACTATCGGATTTGGATGAACTTACACGTTGAGTCTCCCTTTGTACAAATTAACAATTTTCTCAACGATATTTGTCGGCCTGTATGTATGTGTGTCTGTGTGTGTGTGACTAGCAGTCAGCCAATCTGTCTGTCTGCTTATATGTTTGTCTGTCAGTTCGATGATATCTCTCCAACATATTAAGCAAATAAAATGAAATTTGGGACGGACATTTTGAAATCAGTGAACGGAAGCACCAAACTTCAAGAGTCTGTTGATATTTGGGGATCTCGAACAAAGAGAAGAAAACATTTAATTAAAACCGTATTTACATTATATTTTTTATACATATTTTAGTAAGTGTTTATCTCTTTTTGCAAAATAATATTATATCCGTTGAAAGTAACAAAGTGTATTTACAAATTTCGATTCCAATGAAAACTGCTATAATTTATTAAAACCATTCACATTTAGCATATGGCGTTAATAAATTAAGACAAGCTTGAAAGCAAGTCAGTGTTGATTAATTTCACGGAACAATCTGACATCAAAGCCCCAAAGTGTCATAGCTTGTATAGTTTCGCATAGGATCAAATCTGTCAGGAGTTAACAAAATAAATTATGAAAAGTAAGCGATATCTTCCTCTTTTCAATAGTGGCAGATGGAAAATAAAATTTAATCACACGTGAAATTGAAACACGTTGCGGGTGTGGACATATACTATCTAAAACAATAACATATGAAACTTATCATTATCCAAAATTTATATTAAGCAAAATTGTTGAGAATATATCATTCGCCTACAATCTCGTTTCCTTTCAACAAGTTTACATAATATCAATTGTGGATAAGTATAAGATTTGTATAACATTGTCTTGAACTGAATCTCACTACATACTCAATAGGCTTTAATTCCGTGGATTACTAAAATTTAATTTCCTTTTTCCCATGCGCGATTGCTGTGTAGGTACGGACAATAGAAAACGTGTTTCTCTCATAATTTTTATTATTATTATATTTGTGTTTTATTTTCTCGTTTTAATTTTACCTCCGTCACTCAAAATCTTATTAATTTTGACGCACAAACCTATGTCATTGCATTGAACCTATATAACTTGACGTACAAACCTATGCAATATACGTTAAAGCTATGTAACTTCGCGTACAAACCTATGTAATATACGTTAAACCTATGGAACTTGAAGTACAAACCTATGTAATATAGGTTAAACATATGTAGCTCGACGTACAAACCTATGTAAGATAGTGAAACCCCGATTTTCCGTTTCGTACGTTATCCCGCTTCTTACGTAATTATTCATTTGTACCTTTAAATAACTTATACAAATAACGTTAAAAAACCCCGTTTCATATGTGATCAATTTAAAAAAATTCCCGCTTAGTACGTTTTTCTGTTGAAAAGCTAAAATATGTTTTACATTTTAGAAAGGTCACATATAACGTTTCTTCCTTTCTGTGTAACTTGTTTTTCCGCATTCCTCCAAGGCCCCCCTCTTTTGTGTAAGAAGGGGTGGGGTGCAAGGTATTTAGAATATGTTGCATAGTTCTAATTGACATACTGGGCTGAGTTCCCTTCTTTGTACCGTTTGACTTTTCAACTGGTTGGGTGACATTTTCGATGGACTTGTTACCCATTAACACGTTTTCTACCTTAAGAACTTGGATTCATCCTTTCTGAGCGCCTAGAGTCTGACAATGCAATTCAAATTCATTTTCACCTCTAACATTTGACAAACAGGTGTGGAGACGCGTCTTCTTTTATTATCTGTTCTCTTCCACTCCATGTGAAGATGTCTAAAAGAAAATGTTTTTCTATTGCCGAAAAGGCAAAAATCATCGAAAAGGCCAGAATATTTCATGGCACCAAAGACTATTTGGAGAAATCACTGGGTATTGCGTATTCAACTTTGCAAACCATCCTTTAACAAGAGGTCGTCGTCGAATCAAATTCCAAAAAACTCGAAAATCTTCGAAAACAAGAAAAACTCTAAAAACGTTTGATAAAGTTGAAGAGGTCTTAATAGAGCGGTTTAAGCAAGCATGTGCAGCCAAGATTCCTATTAATGGCTCTATTCTGAAGGTGAAAGCTCTTAAAATTCCTTCTCGACAAGGACTGCATCAATTCACAGCTTCAAATGGTTTGATTCACCGGATCAAGAAACGGCACAACTTATGTTTCAAGTTGGTTTGTGGAGAATCCGATGATCTGGATGATGCTACAGTTAAAGTTTGTGAACAGAGTAAAATGCCTTCCCTTGTAAATGGATACTACTCCAAAAAAGACATCTTCAACGCAGATGAGAGAGGCCTATTTTTTAATCTGCTCACCTTGTCATAGTGGGAAGTTATCCTAAAAATATTTGACGGTTTTATTGTGCGCGAATGCAGATGGGGCGAAAAAAATAACTCCTATTGTAATTGGTACATCGAAGAAAACTTGATGCTTCAAACATGTGAAAAGTTCACCTCTAATGCAAGTAACAAGGCATGGATGACACAATCACATTTTGAAGATTTGCTTCGTACACGGTATAAGAAAATGTGTTTGCAAAAGGGAAAAATAATTTTATTTATTGATCAGCGCAGCGATCATTTTGATATAAAATTTGAAAAACGTACGTGTCGTTTTTCAAATTTTTTCCTGCAAATTGTACGAACAAGCTACAACCTTGTGACTTGGGGTTTACGCAACATTTCAAAATCAATTATAGAAATTTATTGATCAAAAAGACCCTCCTTGCTCTTGACTCTAGTAATCTTCAGCATGCCATTCAAGGAAAAATAAATGTACTAGAAGATTTGCATTTAATTTCTTTTGCATAGTATACACACGAGAAAAAGTGCATTTCTCGTGTTTCTGAGAAAGGTGGATTTTCAAAGTCAACTGAAGAATATCCAGAAGAACAACCCGAGGAAATTGATGAGGAGAATTTCTTGCCAGAACTTTGTTATTCAGAAATTGATCTTCCGGAGTATGTTGACTGCGATAGAGATGTTATCGCGTCAGAAATTCAGAAAATATCCGAACTGATGGCATCAGATGATAGTGAGGAAATTGACGATGAAGATCCGACACCCAGCTTGCCTCACCGGCAGAAGCGATGGAAAGTTTAAAAACTTTGAAAAGCTTTTTAGCTGCATATGGAAACCAGGAACTTAATTTGCAAAAACTTTTAAGTATTAAAAATGAAATATGTGATATTGTAACGAAAAACAAAAACAAGCTGAAATAACAAACTTTGTTAAGTTATAATAAATGTGAGTCTTATCTCTCTTTTTTAAATTAATTTAATCGTATGTCCATTTTTATGTGATCCCGTTTTTACTTTTTCGAGTTTCGTACGTTTTTCCTTTAGTCCCCAGAGAAACGTAAAATCGGGGTTTCAGTGTATACGTTAAGTCTATGTAACTTGACGTACAAACCTATATAACCTGGTTCACAAACCTGTGTAATATACGTTAAACATATGTAAATTGAGGTACAAATCTACATAATATACGTTAACCCTATGTAACTTGAAGCATAAATGCATGTAATATATATATGGAGTGACGTGTTGGAACCACGAAAATATATCATATGAAGACACCTAACCTTTATTCGCTAAGAAAATACATGAAAAAGTTACGACATAACTACATAATGTAATGAGGCGTAAGTTTTATATATGGAAATGTTTCACGAATGGAAATTTGTGATGAATTTCAGCGCTACGAGTTTCAGTTCTCAACGTGCTCTGGGATCTGAGAACAAGCCCATAAAAATGACGTACGTAAATGATGTTACGACATAACGTAATGTCGTGACAATTGAATAGATAAAATAGTTCTGAGAAATAAAACTATGTGCTGAGTTTTAGCATTCTGCGTGCTTCTTGAGTTGATGCTGGGCTTGTCAAAGATCTTAAACAAACAAACAAAAACCAGACAAGAAGAGCTAGTGCGAAGTTAATAAGATGTGCTGGAGGTAAAATCTTTCAAAATAAGAAAAACTAGGAATGACATAGAGAGAAGGGAATATAAAAATACTAGAAAGTATAGGATATCTTAAATGGGAGAATCATACGTATGTATTGATAAATTGCATTATTACATTTCTACACACATGGATCTTGACATTTAAGCCATACAACCGTTTTTTTTTCCATTATGTATAAGAAATAAAAAAAACAATGAAAGGCGTACAAGACAAGATGAGAGTCGTACAAAATGAGGTAAAATCTAGACAAGATGAAAGAAGCGCAGAAAGTCGGACAAGAACCGATGAAAGAATATATTAAAGCCGCGATAGAAGATATTAAAGAAGAAATCGAAATGGGACAAGCCGAGATAAAGGAAGACATTAAATTGTTCACGCTGGGCCTGAGGAAATAAGAAAAAATCAGAGTACTTCATATAAACATCCACTCTGAGGCAATTTTTTGTGGAAATTAATTTTACTTCAGCACGGAACTAAATATACCATATTAGGGAACACCTAGCAATAGAGAACCACAGTGCCTTTGGTTAGCTAGTTAAGGTACAAAATAAGCATCTCATGCGCGAGTCACGAAAGGGTAAGCACTCAGTGGAATGATACCTTTTTTCTTTCCAGCAATACATGGTAATGTATAGGGAAAGTATTGGAATCATGTCGAAACTCGCAACTCGAGTTTTCCACGGATCTACACCTTTCGTTACCTCCAGAACACGAAAACACTATTTTTAACGTGACGTCTGTGAGTGTGTCTGTCTGTGCAATATATGTATCCACTTTAACTCAAAATTAATATATCGAATTTCAGAAAATTCGGTAAGTAAGTCACTTGTATGTGACCCTGTTGCTGATTAGATTTTGGAACGATTCGGGAAAAAACAACCCGACTTTTTTTGCAAAATGATCCGCAAAAGTTGACTTTATCCGCTCTAGCTGAAAGACTAATAAATCAAACTTCACAAAATTTGGTAGATACGTCAACAGTGGTGCTGATTAGATTTTGGTATGATTCGGAAGAAAGTAACCTGCCCTTTTTTTCGAAATGACCCCCTAAAAATCGTCAAAATCTAAAATAAAACACTAGGTATGCTCAACTATATGAATTAAATGCTTGTTTTATACATTATTTTTAAAAATGACTGTTTTTAAAAAAGACCAACCCCATTACACTAGGGCTAGCCATTCTCGACATATTTTAGTTTTTTCGCATTTGCACTGAAAAAAGTTCAGTTATCAACTGCATAGAAACTGTTCAGTTTTCAACGGCATAGAATTATTTATCAAAATATTTATCAAAATTAACTTTAAACTCAAAATTTATCCACTGAGGCAGATGTGAGAAGCGTGTTAGACTGCATGTGACATGCTCAGTATAGTTCTACATTATTGGCGCAAATTAAATTGTCACACACTCACACAGTATAGTTTTCAAAAGGACATATTTTGAAAACATATTCAAGAATTAAAATGCGTTAGATATCCTAAAATATGAAAACAAGTATGAAGACAATTTTGGATAATAAGTGATATTTCAAATATAGTGAAGTAATTTTATCAGATAAAATATTCCAAAATCCAAATTTAGCAGAAAATTTTCGTATACTATGTTTCGAGGGAAATAAATTCAAAAACTACTTCATAACATTTCGTACACTTTTGGAAAAACTTCCGACAATGTGCATATATTCAGTTGATCAAAAAATTTCGAACACAAATCCTTTATCTGCCTTCTCAGGTCGTACAGTAAAATTAAAAAATCTAATGTGGGCAGCACGTGACTTTCTCTGCAGACTTATATCCACGTTCTCTTTATTTTAATTAAATTTAATTCACATTTAATGCAATTTTCGTTCTCATTTGGTAACTGGACTTATTTTTAAAGGTGGCTTAGAGAAAATACGAAAAAACTAAAGTATCTTGAGAACGGCTAGTCCTAGTGTAATGGACTTGATCTTAATATTTTCATCGTTAAATATTACGTATAAAACAGGCATTTAATGGATATATTTGAGAATACGTAATTTTTCATTTTGATTTTGACGATTATTGCGGGCCATTTCGTAAAAAAAGGCAGGTTATTTTTTTTCGAATCGTACCAAAATCTAATCAGCACCAAGGTGAACAACAGACGACTTATCTACCGAATTTTGTGAAATTCGATCAATTAGTTTTTCATCTAGAGTGGATACATTTTGGATCTCCACACAGTGGATCATTTGACGGCCATTTCGCAAAAAAAGGCTTTTTTTTTTTTTTTTTTTTTTTTTTTTTTTTTTTTTTTTTTTTGCGATACATACCCAAAATTAAACAGCACTAGATTAGCCCACAAGTGACTAGTGGATACAAAATCTGCCCAGATAAACAGACACACGCTATATGCACTTATAAACATGACTTATAAACATGAAATGCACGGTTTTTTGCTTTACAATCGTAGTATATTAAAAACAGGAAAATTACTGTCATGAGTCAAAATTTACATTTCAGTTTTTTGATAGTTTAGTCTAAGGAATACAGTCTCGTGTTATTTTCTTTGATTAAAATCTTAAAAGTAAGAAATAAGTATATTGAGGGAACTAATTGAGCTTTAGTTTCATTCAAATTCTGTAAATCGCGCCACAGTTTATTTTTTCTATTTTTGAATTTGTCGTTATATGAATAATATTTAAATTTTTATGAATCTCATCTGAAAACATTCTGTGAGATTTAGAATTTTGTGCTATTGTACATACGAAATCTTACCGTATCTCTTTAAACATGGTAAAAAGCATGTTTTAAAGAAAAATTTATCTTTACTATTTAAGCTGCTCTTTACTATTTAAGCTGCGCCTTAGCCCTTGAACTACTAAGTGGATTATATTGTCTTCTATATATAAAGTGGATTGTAAATTCGCCACCTTCTGATTTAATATGAAAATGAAAAAGTCTGATATGTTCGCTATTTCTTACCTTTACTTCTTTTCATATATATAATAACGTCATGTTTGACATAACTTTTCGTGATTTAAAATTGATAAAATCGATTGTAAGGTTTTGGTCCAAAGCCCAGACCGCCTGACTTGTCCTTGGACATGAGCAGCAATATGGACGGCCAGAAAGTAAGGTTTTGGTAAATTTCTAATTTTTGTTTTAATCAGACCTTAGTCTTCCACAGCGTCTAACCTATATAACGAGTTATTTAGGTGGCCAATTTAAAGAAAATCGTGTCTGATCCTGCAACCAAACCACGAATGAATTTTTAACTGGTCTAATGAAGATACATTTTGTTACAGTCCCAATAATATGTTCTTCTACCATTGAAATGGACTCAATAATCATACTGGGAAGTTATTATGATAAATATTGCACTGTCATTTTATATTTTTGTAAAATTATCCCCTTAAATTTTTATGGAATATCTAAATCACATTTTTAGCGGAAATCAAATTTTGTGATTGTATAATAACAGAAATAGTCCACTCTCAATAATTTAGTATGGGAATCATACTAAATTATTGAGAATTTCTTATTTAATATACTAAATGTTATTATACTATTTGGCACTGTTATTATAATTAATATTATTACACTATTATTATACTAAATATTATTACACTAATGTTTCTGAAAATGATATTATGGCTAAGGTACATGCTATATCCATTCTCTCTCATTAGAAATTTTCAATTTATGACTTCTTCAAAATATGTTTCAATTTATTAAAATTAGCGTAATTTGCCACCGGATGTTTATTAATTGAGGCGGTTATGACAATCGAGTTGGACTGTAGATGACATTCACTGCGTATAATCTGACAAAGATTGGCTCGATGAAGTTTGTCTCAGGGGATATTTATCGGTGGCAAAATGCAGGAAGGCATTTACTGAGATGAAAATGTCATATTTCTGGCGACGGGGAAAATTTTAGTGATAGCTATTTTGAACACTCTCCATGATTTTGAATAGTAATTTAATATGTATGTAATATAAAAAAAAATCAAACCACTAAAATAATTATATATATCCAGAAGGTTTATTCTCTAAGTTGTGATGCTCTATATAAAGATCTTCAGCTTCTAAAAATTGATAAAAACAATTTTGAAGGTTTTAAAATAGTCTGTTTCCGATTTATATTTATTTAGAACAAAGAAGCACAACTATTTTAGAAAAATGGTTCAGATAAGAAACATTTATATTTCTTTTGAAAAGAGTAAAAACTATCTGGACTAAAAATATAATTCGATTCAGACGAACATATTTTTTATTTTAAATAAATATGACAAATATAATTTACATTGGGCCAGCCTGATTTTCTAGTGTTTATACGCCTTGAATATAGAACTTAAATACTTTAAGATAGTGTATTTTTAATAGAGAACATTATTTAGGTATGTTGTCAATTTGAAAATACTGAAGTCAAATATTTTGCACAAAATATATAAAAATGTCAGTTTCAGATATAAGTAATTTTTTTTCGATGTATCAATCATGTGCTACAGTAGTTTTGTTTCCATAGCCCTAAAACAAATGAAGAAGTCACAAATCCAGAAATGTAGGTCAAAGTTGAGCGTCAGCAGGTCGATTGTGTCTATTGCAGAGTACGATATACAACATAAATTTGCATTAAAATCGGAGAATGTTGAAAAGGAAGATTTGAATAAGTAAGCAGCCACTTCCTCCCACCGCTGTATTCTACCGAAGTCGCCTACTCCATTAAGAGTGCTGAAAAAAGCCACCACAAAACGTATATCCCGTAAAAGAAAAATGTACTCCTGCAGCTATAATCAGAGCAGATATCCTAAACAGACGTAATTCATTCAAAGATCCTTCACTCCTAATCAGAAAGAGGAATGACCCAATCTTAAGTCAAAAGAGAAAGAGAGAGAGAAAGCTTCTTCAAGCGTCTGCTTAGGAGGACTTTAAATTGAAAGTTATTGAATATTCAATTTTATTGTAAAAATTTAACAAATAAAGTGACAAAAATAAGGGTTGCAGTTTTCAAGAGCAATGGAATAAGGACTCAAGATGACAAATTTTGAAGACTGTCAATTGAGAACTATTTTCATGTCCATAATTTTAATATGAGCAATACGATTAATTACTCAAAAATATGTTTTTACTCGTCTTTAAATATCCGTATAAAAAAACTATCGACGTTTTCAAACTTCCAACTTCTAGATGTTTGTATAAATTTATCTGTTCATTCAAACAAATTAATTGAGAATCTAACATGTATTTGGTGGAGGAGATAGTTTTTCCGTGAGTCTTGTTTTAACCCTAAAAATAGGTTTTTCACAAATATTTAAACATATATTAGTTTTTTCAAAATTTTGAATGTCATCCCCGGATCGGTAGCTACATTTTAAAAAGAAACAGAGGGCTTTATTTCACAATTAATTCGACCCTAATAACAAAATACCTAATTTTTAATTAGGGTCTTCGTAATAGAGGATACATGCAGACATACATATATACATGCAACTATTCTTTTCGCTTATTATTTTGCTGGCATAATACTTATAACTCTACAACTTACATTAAACACCCCGACATTCTATTTGTGACTTTATGTATTAGCAGCCAAATTACTTTGATTTTAATAAATATTTAATAAAAGTGCTCATAATTAGTAACAGTGTAATAGATAGGTATGTTGTCTAAAGCATTTTATTTGAAGTTTTCAATGCAATTCTTGAGATGATGTAAGAGATTGACTAAGATGAGAAAATGTTCTGCCCATAGAAATACACTGGGTCTTGAACATATTTTTGAGACTTGAATAATATTATTCTAGATTGTAATTTAACTTTCTCATTAATTAATTATTTAATTAACTAATTAATTTAACAAATAACCTTCAAAATTTACCAAAATGCACACAATTTATAAAAGTCAACGCGAATAATTTTTCAATGTAATCATTATATAGGGATTGTTATTTATTAACTTAATTGTACTAATACGTCATATTGTATACCAAGTCGTCCAAGACGTGGGTTTGAAGGTATATTTGCATAAACCGTACTAAATTTACATGTAACATCTATTTCCAATGCTGGTACACCGACAGACAATGATAATTGGATTCCGTTTGTATGCAACAATCGATCTTAGCTTCACATACGCTTATAGATTATTGTGTAGAATATATAGATGCAGTTGAGATATTAGAAAGGCACAGTTAATATTCTATGTTTGCTACGAATCTAAAGTTCTCAAACTTAAAATGAGATAGGTGATACATCACTTCATTAAATACCGTAAATTATCATTAAATTAGTAAATACATAGAATTCATTAAATTAGTAAATACATAGAAATATTTGCTTTAACATCATGTTAAACCACTATTAACATTTTGAAATTTATCTAATTCGATCGTTATAATTAATATATATATTCGATCAATATAATTAATTTATATAATCAGATTTACATTTAAACTATTGCTATCTATTGTGTGCAATATGATATATCAATCATCAAGATGTGTTTATGCATGCGATAAAATAACAAAAAAACTAATGCATAATCCCATAGATAATGCTATAACTTATAAAGCAAAATAATACTTTAAGCAAAATGAAAAATAAATTTATAAAAATTCATGGTAGTATGTTGGTATATTATGGAAATTATATTCGAAACAAAATTTCTTTATTTATTGAACAATTTAAATTTCATACTACATTAAAACATATGAATCGAAATTCTATTATTGATTTTTTCATCTGTTTATCATGCGCTTTAAAGGCAATTCCTAAGATGGGATCAACCATTAAATTTAAAAAAATCTGATGTAAGCAGCTTATGTTTATCCTTGCATAGTGCAATGAATTTACTTCTTTTATCTTTTAAAGTAAACAAGAAATATTAATCATGCGTAAAACATTGATCATGAAACACTTTCCAACTAAAATGCAATTTTATGTAAATTTCCCTAAAATGCGATATATTCAGCACTGTTATTATTTAAATTATCACAGCACCATAATAATTTATTAAACTTGGAAATTTAAAACTTCATCAAAAAATAAAATTCTTTAGCCTGCTTCGCTGTGTAAAATAAATGAATATTTCATTTATATCACTCATATTCCAGACTTATAATCCAGACTGTAGCAAAATAATTTTGCATTAAAATAATTCAGTAATTCTTATACAACTCATAGCTTGATTTGTTTACATTATGCATAAATTACAAGTAGGCTTCGTTGAACCAATATCACAATTTAGTGATAATTTAAAATAAAAAAAAATATTTTATTGCTTAGGCACAGGATTTAGATATACAGATAATATACAAACATAAAATTTTAGGGCATATGCAAAACTAATTACACATTTTAAAATTTTAATGATCTTTAAACATCAATATTTTTACGCTGGGGGGGGAAAAACGGATGCCATATTTTATTTTGAAATGAGTCACGTGATCTCTTCATATAATATGGATGTGATTAATATTTCAATTTTTGTTTAAGAAACTACTTAACATATTTTGATGACAATTTTATTTACACATTTTACGTGATAATTTGAATATTTCCTAATATTCTTAAATTAATTTGTGAAATTTAACTCCACCTAAAAAATGTTATACAATTATTATATGATAGATTTCGTTATATGAATTCATCATATTCATATCATAAATTTTATGGCAAGAAATTGAAAGTCGGTATCCTATATGATTGCCTATACAATAGCCACTCCGACTCTGAAATTTTCCGAGAATTTCATTACAATACTGGTGCACGTATTTACAGAATAATTTCATAACTGCACAAAACCACAGAAGCCGATATTTATGGCTCAAATCACAGACATCTGGTGTGCCATCTTGGTCACTTCGATAATTATTAACAAACATTATGCGGCAAAGCCCTTTTAATTCCCTTATAGCAAGAGATGTTTCCGAAGTTTCCTTAAATATGAAATTCGCCGTGCAGTTGGCAGCTAACTTGGAAATTCTTACAGTTGTGTAAACACCAAAAGTTAATAGTGTTTGGGAACAGGAATTATTAATTAAATTCCAAGTAGGATTACATTTTGGACGGCCATAAGAGGGATTAAATACTATAATAAAGATATAATAAAGATATAATAAAGATTGAAATTTAATTACATTTATAAAATAAACAAATTTGTATAATACTTTAAATGAGTTTACCAAGAAAACACAAAATGTAAATTAAAGGGATTCAAAATAGGATTTGCCAGTTACAAAATAAATATTTTTGCATCAAATATGTATTACAGATATTTAAAAATCCAGAGTTAAATTTCAAATGTAAGCGTATCATTTCAAATATTCAGTGTATCTGTTAGAAGAAGGCAGCTTTGTCATGGGCAGATATCAGCTAAAACTTTGTCATGTGCAGACATTAAAACTAAATTATTAGTATAAAGTGAGTCAAACTTTCTTTAATATACCCGTATCTTAAGTAAAAAACTTTACTTTGTGCACGCTTAATAATAAATGGATCACAACATAAAATGCAGTGAAATTATAGATAAGTAAGCATATGTTTGAACGGGGTATTAGTAATTCAAGTCACTTAAGCAAGAAATGTAATAGGGACCCATTTACACTGTTTTTGACTTCACCAAGCAAAAGTGTGTGCCTCTAAAAATAAAAGCATTTAAGAAAATGCTTTTATTTTTAGAGTTTATTTTCATAAAGCTTTTGGAATTTGTAATTTTCTATACTTCCTTTAATATCTTTTGTTTTGCTTTCACCTTTTTTAACACTTTACAACATAGTTGAAAAGTCTTTATGACTTTGTTCTTCCTGTCTGGCTGTCTGCATGATAACTGCCATAAAAATGACTTTATCAAAATGAAATTTTAGTATGTTGGTCAGCCGGTCTGTTTAACCTATGAAAATATAAATGAATAATATCACCCAATTAGTTTTAGATTGAATCCATCTTGTGTCAAAATCGTGATTTTCAGAGTTATTTTTAATTTGTATTTTCTGATGTGTCCGTCCTAAAATCGCTATGTTTTTGCTTAATTTCTGTGCATTTGTATTCTGAACCAACGCAATTAGAATATGATTGATTGTAAGTCGTTTCTACAACGGAGGTTAATTTTCACTTATGAAGAATGTAAGCACAGGAAGCTGTAAGATGAGTTGTATAAGAATTGCTGAATTTCTAAAATGCAAAATTAGTTAGCTTTAGAGTCTGCAATATAGCTGATACATTCATTGATATATTTATTGATACATTCGATACATTTATTGATTTTACATACTGACTCAGGTAATTTCATAGTACACTTTTTCGATGAAGTTTTAAGCATAGAGTTAATTTACTTTTACCTCCATAGTTTTCAGTTTTTAATTAAAATAAATTATTGTAGTCGTGTGATGAATGGAATGAATGGAAAAAGTGGATGAATGAAATATTTACTCATTTTCCCTAGAGAGCCAGGCGATTTTGATTTCAATGCCGTCATTTGAATAAAGTTCAATTTTTTAGATGAAGTTTTAAGTTTTCAAATATAATAAATTATTCGAGTATTGTGATAATTTTAAAAATATTACCGCTAAATTTATCGCATTTTTGAGATGTTTAAATAAAATTGCTTTGCAGTTGGAAAGTGATTCATAATCAATGCCTTATACATGATTGATCTTTCTCGTTTTAACCTCTAGTAGTTATACTTCAATCGTTGGCATCAATGATATTTGGATGAATATGCAGAAATAGTTTGAGAATATATTAACTGCTTCATCTTATATTAAAACCGCTGAAACCTAGAATATTTTAACCATATCTGCTATTCCCCACTGTAAAGTGTAGCCACCATTATGCTCTAACGTACCCGTTTGCTCTTGCTTTTACTCTACCTCGCGTTTGATAGGACCCCGCGATTTTCGAACTTTAAGAAACATTATATTTATATTCTACAAGATTTTATTTAAGCATTTAACCATTTTTGTTTATATTTAATGGATATTTTGGGTAAATCGGTTTTCGTATTTATCATAAAAATATGTTTAATTAGTCATAAATTGCAATACTTACATTGCAATAATAACAATAAAATAGTTTTATTTTTAAATTAAATTTTTGAAGGAATAACTGCTTGTTCTGGGCGTTTCAGATACCCCAGTAATATATGAGCCCTTATGTTTCTTGGAACCTTAAACGTCGCTTAACCACGCTTAATACTAGCTAAGTCATTGATGAGTATATTTCCGAAATCTTTGGATTTCATTCTTAAGTGCATGACGTTTGATCAGAATGCCCTGTTGCGAAATAGTCCAGTGATTCAAACACTCATGCACATGGATTGCATTCAGGGAACACAAATCTGATCCCTGGACAGCCCAAACATTCCTTGAGTTTACGCGGAATATGAGCAAATTTAATATGTGGATCCGAAAGCCCCTTTCGAGTGGTTGGTTGCAGGGGAAGCAGGGTACGGTCTCTGTGGATGCCGCATCTACTGTTTTCAACTTTACATTGGATTACACTGTCCCGGCCATCTAAACATACCGCACGCGTTTGGGTACGTCGGACGGTTGGGGTTGAAAGAAAGGAATATCAAAACGTCTAAATAAGCATATACGAAACCGGGCAAGCAGAAAATGGCCATAAACGACAGAACTCAATATTATATTGCCACCCAGTGTAATTATTTTCTATAAGTTTATAATTTTGTTTACACGCATTATTTTTTATTTTTTTTGCTCATGTCCTTGTTGACGAGTCGGTCGGTCTGGGTCTTCAACACTAGAAAGCTCTGCCATATTTTGTTCTGACATTTAGCAATATTCTGTATGATTGATTTAGTCTGCACTTATTTCAGTCTCCAATCTTGCTACACTTTAGCGTGTTGCATTTAAGAAATAAAATCAATGATTAATAACGTATGCTTACTTATCTATGGTTGTGCTACATATTACGACCAACTCAATGTATTTCATAGAACGTGTGTGTAGCATGTGAATTTATAGTACTGCTTTCTTACATCGGATGCAACTTGTATTCCGTATAAATGATTTAATCAAAAAGTTTAATATCTATATACACTCTTTACCAAGTGTCCGGCCGTCTGTACATCAGGCATTTTTATGCACTTTCTGTATATAGAGACTTGCAATTTGGTGCACTGGTTAATGTTCGTAATGTTCAAAATGCTAAATTTTAACAAAACATGCTTCGCGATGAAATACATGCTATGCATTTGCTGTATTGATAGATCGTTAAAAATAAAAGAAAGTACAATTTCAGTTTTCTAACATTTTATAATTTAGGGTTGACGTTCATTAAAATGTTCTTTTTAACTAATAAATGAGTATCTTCTTCTAAGTGGATAGAGACTTGAAATTTGATTCATAAGCGAATGTTCGATTAATCTCCCGAGAAAAATTGATATTTTTTTAATATTCAGTAGAGGTTGTGGTCTCTGCCAAAATGTTCGAAAAGTGAAATGTAGAAAACATATTTCGCGATGAGATAGCTAATTTTAATTTGGTGTAATACTGTAATAATTGAATTTTCTTAAGAAAGAAAGTGCATAATTTTAGTTTTCCAATATTTACTACTAATCGATTGTTCTAAATATAAACCGAGTATTTCATGATTAACTTTCTTAATATTTCTCGTTCGTTTTTGAGTAAAATAATATTTTGGTTTGGTTACCGAAATTAATATCCATATGATATCTAATGATGTATATCTAAAAAGTCCAATATATTTAAGTAATTAGACCAAAAACTAACTAGTCCAATGATCTAATTAATTCATTATATTAACTATATTTCTCTCTAATACGAATTGGGGAAAATTATGAAGAATTATCCAAATATTTGCAGATCAATTATATAGTATTCAAGTACAGTATTTAATTATAACGAGACTACATATAAGCGGTTTCACCTTTTATAAGATTTAACTATATTCTCAGAACATTAATTGTCAATAATTACACATATACAAACAACATTTCTACCTAATACCTTAGACATATTATTTCTTAAATTCACATTACAAATGTATGAAATGAAGAAGCATAACTTAAGTGAAAAATGAATGTTCTAAAACTTAAGAAAATAGAAACTGGGGAAATTTATGTACACCATATTTCTGTAACATATATTTTTTGCTTTTGTGAAAAAACATCTCTTATAACAAAACGCTGCACGATAGATAACAATATTTTATATCCTGCCTTAAAGTTCAGGTATAATGTTGTATAATTCATTAAATATATATTTAAACAAAATAGTTTTCTCACATCAAACCTTTTATTGTAATTGCAATTCCTCTTCCTTAATCATATAAGTTAATAAAAATGAATTCTGCTTTTATAATCGTATAATAATAGAAAGAGCAATTTCTGAATATATGCAGTTATTATTATACACATGATAAATATTAAAGTTTATCATACGTTTAAAAAAACAAAAGTGTTCAAATTTTATACAGCGTTTGAAATACTAAACATGTTCTCTAAATATTTGTTATGTACTTAATGATAACAACAACGCTATATTTTGTTTGCCAAAGTGTGGTAAATGTACCATCCTGGAGTTAAGTAAACGTTTAAAAGGAAGTACGCTATCGTATTAATATTTTAACCAAAGATAAAGATGCTAGCACATGTATAGACAAAAGAGACAATTGATCTAAAGGCGTCATGTCAACAATGCATGAGTTTTTATATATTCTGGTAATATTTGGTATATGTGTGTATGTGGTGGGGGGAGACATATACATTATTTTATTAGTTATTTCTGTAAGTACTAATTTTCTGATATTACATAGGTATTAATTTTCAGAGTTGTATCGAAACCGGCTGAAAATGTAATATGATAAAAAAATACATTATTAAAATAATACAAACATGTTACACCAAACTGGACAATATGAATAATTTATTAGATAACTTTTATCTTTTTATCTCATAATGGTTCGAGTGCAAAAAATATCTATCAAACCCTGTCATTTCAATTGTAAAATAAAATAAAAAATAATAATTGGTCTGATTACTTCCATAACACTTGATGTTATCCATATATTAACTAGTTGCCGCTATTATAAAATGATTTTCCTGGAATTGCTCGTTAACACGTGTTTAAATCTTCAAAAGCATCACCATACCCTGTCTAAATAAGTCTTTTTTAATCAAACTATTGTCCTTTGTGTATCAGACACCTTCCCTTATCCTGTAGTTGCTCTTATCAACCCAGGTACGCATCTTTCTAAAAACGAGACTTAAAGTGAAACACTTTTTCGAACTAGAAACTGAGAGTGGAGGGAAGGGGAAACGTTCCGTCTTTCTCTACTTCGATCACGGCACGCACTTGCGTAATCTATACTACCCTTATATGGAATGTAGACTCAGCGCTTTTGCGTGTACTACTTATATATTTTATTTATGAAGCTTCCTTTTGTATTTGTTGACAGGTGTTTGTTAAGGATTGTTAAAATGCGGGAGGTTTAATGCTTATACAATGCATTTATGAAGAAGCATAGTTCGCGTACATATTTCCCGACATTATATAATTTCTTTGATTCCATTCCTGTATCAAAATCCATTTCGATATCAAATATGTTATATTACAAGATTGAAACCAAAATGTTCTTAATTTGATTAAAAATATTTATTTTTTATATAGATCAAAAATAACTTACACACGTCTTGGACACTCTAACAAAATTAAAAATTAGTATTCCTACAACCCCCTAAATAAATAAGGCCCGTCAAAGATTTGGAGAATTTTAGTATGAGAACTTTTTATCCTCTCCCCCTCCTACATTCCAATTTTGTTACGGAAATTCTCAATGATCATGAATTTTAGGTAAGAATTTTTATATAAGTTGGAATTAATAACTTAGTGTAAATCTCTGAACATGTACTTGTAATGTTATTTAAATATTATCAAAGACGTGGCTTCTAATTAAAATAAAAATATTTCAAGGGGGTGGTTTGGCATATTCCTTATTCTCGATCCTCCTCCTACCCCTCCAAAACACGCCTAAGTAACGTACACCTACTTCTACCACATAATGTGTAATAAGACGGATTTAGCCATGGATAGATCTAATTATATTTGTTTATGTAAATGTTATGTTTCGATTAAATAATAGTTTTCACGTTAAAGTTAATAAAATATTAAGAATAATTAAAGCCATTCAACGTATCGAAATACAACTCTTGTCATCCATAATACTTCATTAGCAAACTCGTATGATATATTGCTCAGATAAAGCTCTATCAGAATGTGACGAGGCTTGTCAAATGATGGGTTTGTCAGATATTGACTAGTCGATATAGCTCAAACTATTAATCATTATAGCAGACGAGCTAATATGATGTTCAAAACGTATAATAAATGCCACATATTTTATTGTTGCATGGATAACGATCCTTAAAAGTATTTTCTATCTGTCCTCATCACTCAGAAATAAATGCTCCACCAGGTTAGTACTTGTACATCTGTGGCCCATATAATGTAACACAGTGTGGTAAATTAATTGTTAGAGGCTGATTTTGTATTTCGGCTTTTACCATGAACACCACAGAAATGTTGTAAATCTCGGTAAAAGTGGTTAGGTCAAGGGTGCTATACGCTTTTCCAAAAGACAGCTACCGGGATGGAATTCTTTGAATTCGTTAACTAGTGTTCGGGTTAGGTTCGTTAGAAACAAACTTCGTCACATCAGGATGGGTGAATTCAAGCCTCGGAAAAATGAATGGGGTCTTGTAAGTTGGTAGATGTTTGTTTCTTTTGAGGAAAAATTATTGCCAATCAAGCATATTGTTTGAATAAACAGTTGCTTCATTTATGTTGCAAAGAAATAATTTATTTCGAATAAATTAATATTGAATAGTTGAATAAATAAATCCGAATAAATATTGTTTTCAATAAATTAATATTGAATATTGACATATTGAATAGTTGAATATTCAATGGATCTAACCCTAAATCGTTTGTTTTGAATATGTAATTATATGAACGCAATATGGAAATTAAACTGTTAAATATCGAATTATTCCATAATACCAAATATCATTCCAGATTCTTAGTTTATTTTCAGATATAATTTTTTGCTATTAGCATGAAAACTTCCATATAGAAAATAAAATGATCTAAAATTATTTAAAAGTCTTGGTTAAATTTAATAATTAAATCACACTAAATTATTTAGCTATTCGTTTGTGTATCTCCAAAGAACATAAGTTTGTCACTTTATAAATATATTGGTTTGGTGCTGGAAAATACAGAGTTGCAAAGCATACTTTTAAAATTAAATATATTAATTATGGTCGTTGATCGTTAAGTTGTAAAACATTGCATTACGCCGCATATTAAAACCCACCATATTATATTATGTGCGAGTTCCTGGAATAACATATTTTAACATAATACTATACAATTAACTGCACCACTTTTAACTTTCAAATAACATTATTTATTAAGAACATTCTACTCATTATTAAATTAATTACAATGGTCACATTATCACATATAATTGCGAAGGAGATTGGGTATGTGAAACCATGTATTTTATTCAAACACGATAATGACCTTTTATATATGTTAATATCACATACCTTTTTTCTTGTCTTTGGACATTAACACACAGCCTATTGCCGTTTGTGATAGGCAATCGCAAAACTTGCTATTGCACATTGCCTCAATTTCATGACTGCACACTACTGACTCTCGTCTGACACGCTTGTGGCGAAGTAAAATTTGCATAAATACACTAATAATACTTACCCATAGTGTCCCCCTGTTGAACCTGTGATAGAATAGTGGGATTTGAAAAGATCAAAGTACATTTGCGTTTCACTGAAATAACCAGTCGATTTTGTCACCACTGGCACATTTATTCAACACATAAATTATTAACACTGATTATACTAATATTACAATAAACACAATTACAATGCACTTAAATCTACCCAGCTTGTCCTCGGGGTGTACGGGATAATTGAGATAATTCCTATTTCAAATTCTCATTAATTTAAAACACAAGCTGTGCAGCAAGGGAGGATTTCCAAAACATAATTTCACACTGACATTTTGATTTTTATTAGAATATAAATAATACATCATTCATAATTGAAATTTAAAAGAAACAATACCTCCACATAGATGAAATGGGTTGCAGTGCCAAATATTGAAAATTTCAGTTCTTAATGCAGAAGGATAGGTATGCGCGATCACACAGTTTATGGTAACACACTGATTTCGGAGATGGCACCGACTTGGTATTCCAATATGCATTATCACGAAGTTGGGGGATCACAGTCAGCTATACTCTCCTCCTCCCAATTGTCGGTTGACCCAGCGATTCCTGGAGATCCGGGAACTACGTGTAGGTTGATGTCGGTTGGGTTGTATCCCGCCTAAACTGGTGGCCGTTATCTCACAGAGACCGCACCGATGACAGTTGACACACTCAGCTGACGCATGTTGGACACTGCATATGAGCCCAGGATGTACGCCCCGCAAACACTCTGCTCATGTATACACGTCCATGAAGTGAGATATACACAGAGCGGTCGATTCGGTCCTTGCAGTCCCCACTGTTGTCGCGGCTTAAATGTAGTTAAAGAGTCCAAAGTGTAGCCCACACTACACCGTCTATATTCAAAGCTGTGTGGTATTGCTTAGCAAAAGTGATGACTTCCTCGCTGCTTTGATGATCGCTACCGCCCGAAGAATACAACACTCGATCTGGTTCAGTCCTAGTTTGATTTCGCAAATTAAGTCTATGGCTTAGAGCGGCCATAGACTTAATTTGCGAAATGGTTGAGTCTAGCTCCGCGCTACACTTGAGTATGTATTCGTAACAATGTCTAAAAGGCGTTGGATTCGTACTATAGGCATGGGCTACCGCCTAAAATGCGGCAAAAATTTTAGAATCGGGCTTCAAAACAAGTGCACATATACACTTGGAGAACTTTTCTCACGAGATCAGGATTAAGTCTGATTTTACATTTTTAAAGTTGAGTGCCTTCAGATTTTGAAGAGGGAGGAATAAAAATAGGCTGGAAGTCCTCGTCCTCGCATTCGATATTTCACTTATCTGCGAAGAAAGGGCGGTTCTATTTCCGACAAAATTACTGGACTTCGAAGTGACGCTCATTTCTTATCCACCCCAATAGAAATTGATAACCGGAGTGTTTCCCACCGCCAGGAGGTACCGAAATTGGCCTCAATGTGAGCAACACCTGACAGGGGCTATGCATTTCTAGAGATTTGTAGTATTACAACTTTACATCTGTTACAAGCTCGCCTTTATGAACATTTACAACCACTGTCATGGACCATTCAAACTATAGCGCCAAACTGTCCCATCATGTCTGTGAGGAGGCATCACCATAGAAAATTTTACCATTAACATTACTTACATTGAGATATTGCTACTCCCGCCCCTTTAATTCCTGGGGCTAACCCGGGGCATGAAACGTATTTGCATTGACGTGCAAATAATATGTTATGCTTCATAACAACGCTGAATCATAATCACTGCTTGCGCCGTAATTTCATGAATATTTCAATAGCTTCGTTGTTTCACCATATCTATGCATCTCTTACATCTTAATTCAATTCTTAACTAATATTGATCTGTCTGTAGCACCTTCTATCGTTTAGCATCTCTTTTTGCTTGAGGTCTGATATCCCCTCTTCGGCGATCATTGGTTGACCTCAGGACGACGCGGCAACACTTCCTTATTTTTTAAACCTTTAACCAATCCCATAGTGTTTCGTTTAGCTTCTAGTAACTGATCTGGCTCGACCACACCTCTACCTGAAGCTCCCTTATTTATGGTTTTCCAGACCTCTCGGGTCAGGGTTACTGTAAATTTTCGTCAACCAGTCTGGATCCTTTGTATCCTTGTGAAAACTCATAAATCTACTTATAAACCTATTTACGTGTATCCTGGTCTCACAATTGGTTATACAGTTTCTCGTCTATTTAGAAAAAACAATGTTATTTTAATGTGGCAAATTTTATTTATTTATTTTTTAAATGAGTTTAACAAATGTTTGTAAACCCAGATTACCCAATGATTACCCAGATTTTCTAGCCACTAAAAATGTTACCATAAAATTAAAAGTAAATTGAAATTTAGCTTTAAATAATAAAATAATAATAATTTCAATAAGCAAGTTCATATGCTATATTTATTAATAGTGTGGTGCACAAAAAAGACAATAATTGAAGTTAATTGAATTTAACTATTTACATTGCGTTGTAACATGAAATACCGCATTAACTCACTGTATTACTTTTCTGTGCGAGTTCCTGGAATAGTAAACATTAACATACTACCATAAATAATTGCACCATTTTAACTTCAAAATAAAATCCTTTATTAACAACATATATTACTTATTAAATTAATTACAACAATTATTCATTAATTGCGGCGGAGAGAGAAAATGTGAAACCAGTTAATTAAAAATGCCTAAAATGCATTGATGACCTTCAACAATTATTGAGGAACACAAACTTTCAAATGTGTCTTTGGACTTTGTGACCAGCTCGTACTCAATTTCGATCATATTGTACTGGAACCAACTCTCGGTATAGTTATCCCACTCGTACTCGTCAATCATATCATACGGCCATCTAAGTATTATTCTCGAACACTTCTGGAACAACTGTATATCAGGACATTGCGTTTTTCATTGCCTTTGTTATTACGTAGAAGTCGTAGTGAATTCCCCTCTCTATTGCATCTCTCTCTGAAAAATAGCCCTGTTGAATCCCGCGTAGAGGTTATATATATCACTTTAGAACATTCGGCTGCCGACTCCTTTGCATGGGGTCTATAACGCCTCTTGACTCTCTGATTGTCCGACCTTAGGGCAACGCGACCAGACATCTTCCATAATTGGTTATCACCTTTAACCACTCTCGTGGCTTCAGCTTGTTTCAAAGTAGGCAATTAACAAGGTTTATTGCCTACTTTGACCTTTCGGGTTAGGGTGCCATAAACTGGCGTCTTTAAGTCTGATGATATTGTTAAACAGTGCAGACATCGTAAATACAAACATAAAGCGGTCTTACTAAAAACCAATTAACTATATTCACAATATGAAAACTCATCAGTTTACACTCAGCTGCTTCATTGCATCTTGATAAAACTTATCTGAGGAACATATCATACGAGTTCCCCAACAAAATATTATGGATAGCAAGCTTTGTATTGTTTTACTTTGAAAGAATTTAACTATTGTAAATACTTATAAACATCTGTGTTATACAAATGTGTTATACACATGGAATTGAGTAAATATTTGAAATGCACATGGCACAAGGATTTCAGCAAAATAGTTATTAAGCAAGATGTACCTCTGTAAGTACCAATGTATTAAAATGTATACCCGTTCATATCGCTGGAACGACTACACTCAACACGAAAAAGTATACGTGAGAAACATGATAAAAAGAACATCCATTGTGATTGAACGAGATTTACTGTGTCACAAAAATATCGATTTTTTTATTATGTTTAAAGGTACTACTAGTAAAGGATTAGATGACACGTCCAATATATCTCTTAAATCTGTTTTTATAACAATGGAGGAAAATTTAAAGAAGAACCTTCCTAATGGATTCAGTGGAATATTAAAATGCAGTTATATGACTTCCAGTTTTGAAGACAGTTCGATCGTAAATTTTCTTCCTTTATAGTTTGAGAAAGAATAATTTTGAAATGTATGGGTGTATATGTGCTTTAGTGCTTTGTTTCATTGTATTTTCATGTTAGATATAATTATACGACAAGTAACATCTTGAATTCCTCATATCATCATATTCCACATTATTTCGTTCCATTTGCATCAAAATAATTATAAAAAAATATGTATATATTTAGACAAACCCTTCGAAAGAAGAAAGACAAAAATATTGCAAGGGAATAAATCAGTATTTAAAAAGAAATAAAAAAAATGAAATAATCAGTTTCGAAAGTTAATTTTATCAATGAAACTACTATGAAATTAACAGTGCTTGAGACTAAAACCAAAAAGTATATATCATAAAACAGAAGTACCCGTTTAAGAAGCTATATGAGCTAATTTCATCAACTAAAAGAAAATATTAAGCGATTAGTCAGTCAAACATATTCGTGAATGAGACTGAAATTAAGAAATAAAGGAATATTTGAATGAAAACCAATTGGTTTTAGATACTATATGAGCTAAATTTTTAAAGTCAAATATGTACATGAAAAATACTTCTCTGGTTACGAAAATGTAAGGATATTCAACAATAGCAAGATTATCCGAGTTCGAATAAATAAAAACTCTAGTTGTGAAACAGGTTTGGAAGCTATCTGAATTTACATTATTAAATAACTTCTAATAAAAAAGGAACACAAATCTTTAAACCACTATTGAATGATATTAGAATTAAGAAGAAGTTAATTAAATAATCTAAAAATAAATTGATTTTTATGATTTCAGAACCAGCATTTCTTGCCTCTTTGGAGGAGGGTGAGATAGGGGACTATCTACCTGCCCTTGTTGATATGTTTTTGATTGATACCACTCACTATCAAATTTTCTGTGTCCTAGATTTATTTGATTTTCTCTTCGTCTGCTTAGTTGCAATTCGTTCTCAGCGGTTGTTAAAGGTGTATACTATTATTTTAACCTGGAAAACGCTTCCCTCGAAATAGCTGTAAATTGCTTTATATATCATATGATGTCACTTAGGTGACATACCTACTTCCTTCAAGGAAGTATTGTTGTAAGCTTCCTTACAAGCAGCAGTTTTATATATTCTGATAATACCTTTATACCTCAAAATTACATGGTAGATAATGCAGATGGCTACAATCTTGAGAAATCGTATCCAATTCTTACAACCATACACACATAGACGGTACACTCATGCACACACACGCACGCACACAGATACGAACATATTTCAAAATGTTTCGTACAAGATCCAGGTCTTAAGATGTGTTTATATCAAAATATCGAATTCGAAAATTTTCAGGAAAATAATATTTTCTTTATAGAATAAATAGTTTGAGAATATAAGAATGAATTATTCAAAACCGAGAAGATACTCTCTTACAATGTTCGAAAGAGACAACATTACTTAAATGCTTAAAGAGTTTATTACGATATGTTTATTCTTATTTCCTAACAAATTAAATCAGAAAACGAAATATTTTAATGTATATTTATCTTGAATTATATGCTTAAATGCGTGTTTTTTAATAGTTAAAACAAAATAATTTACATTTATATATACTTAAATATATTCAGAAATTTAAATACGCAGTTCAGATATCTTTGAAAATATGTAAACCAGATTGGCAAAATATATGTCCATTTTCTTTTTTATCCTAATTTTTTATTTCGTTTTGAAACAATAAATTAGGGATCAAAATGTTCTCCATGTCTAATGTAACTCACGTCGTATGAAAGCTATTTATATGATTTATTTTGTATTGCAGGACATTTGAGTCTTTCCAAAACATTATCTTTAAAGTCTACATTTTGCTACAGATTCTCAGCGAATAACGAAAAGGATATTTTCGATTGCTTCTAAAAACGTATATTTCAATCAATACATGTTTCTACTTTGCTGCAACATAAATTATTTGAAGCATTTTATTCAATACACAAATTTTGATGTTTAGATTTTAACTGATTCATAAATTTGAGTCTAACAAAGAATTGGAACACTATATTTTTATTATGACGTGTATGAGTTATCTATTTACCTGCCTTATGTATGTGCATTCATTTATATCCACAGACTCAAGGCAATTTTTTCTTCTATCAGGAAATCCTCACTAGGAATTTTCATTAAACTGTTGTCTTCTTTATCTGTGTTTTAATATGAAGCTTAGTGGGTGCAAGTAGGAACAATATAATTGAGTTTTTAAAGGTTGAAAAGATATTAGAGGAAATAAAACAAAAATTTAAATGTGTATATAATTAACATTTAGTTAATTTTGCATAAATTAACAAATTACAAAATAAGTGTATTAGTTGATTTTGGAGATATCACCAACTTTCTTCTTCGGGACGATTAAATATATCTACATTCACTGAAGCAAGATTAGCTGCTGTCGTCGGAAAGAATTTCTGTTCATCTAACAGCTAAAACGTTGTTAAATGTAAGATATTCAAAGACATAGTGAACTAACTGCAGAAAAGTTCTGTGAAAAAGAATAGAAAAGAGATAAAGTTGCGAATTAACAGATTAAAGATTCGATGAGTATAGTCAGTGATTAAGACTACGATCTAAAGCACAGTATGGAAAATAAAATATGATTTCGAAAGCTTCAGCATATTTTCAAAATAACTATAGAAATTAATGTATAATAAAAGACAAGGAGCATTGTGCAAAACAAGGAGAAACAAAATGTAATAGAAATTCAACGCAAAAAATTAATTTATTAAGCTATTAGATCAAACATCTACAGATAAATTAAAAAGATAATAACAGATAAACTGTAATGAAAAACCGCAACTGGACTAAAATACCACTATGCTAGGTTAAATTTACTTCAAAGAATTTTCACTTTTCTTTTACAGGTTTTACATTCTAAAATAAAATTCCATTGAAAGTTTGAATAAATTTCAAACATATCCACTTCACATTATTACCGTCGAGGAAGCACATTACATCACATTTTACTCAATAGGAATTAAGAAAAAAAAAATAGAAAAATATGAATTTATAGAGAACGTCTTGTGCAGCTCATTTTATTCTATTTCAAAATTCGAATATACATTTTACTGCTTCATTTATAGGAGAATGCCTTCTTAAAAATCTACCTTTAGTAGTAAATAATATTATATCCTTATTAACGTATATTGGATTTTATTCTGGCTTTTTTTTATTACAATGAAGTGACTTCTGCATTTTACCATAGCAGGATACAATTAAGTAAAGCCTCGGATTAGTAGTTTTATGAATGGTATGGACATCTGTGGTTATATAGTCACACTTTCTTTACTTTTGCTTTGCTTTCAACGTTTCAAAATAGTTTTGTGTTCCTTCGGTATTTCATCACTTTTTTCCTGCTAAATAGTCGATAAGAGATGTAGGGTTGGCCAACTTTCTGAAACGAGCATGAGAAGCATGCTCTCCGGATGTCTTTTGTTGTTCAGAAGCCAGTGTTTTATATCCGCTGCTTTGATAGCCATGTTTATGATTATTCGGTAAATTAATAAAGCCATTTAAAAATATACATTTTAGTTAACTGGGCGTTATTGTCAGATGTACTGTTAAAATTACAGTAAACATTTACACATATTTACATTAATGCCAACAGTCCTACCGTGCAGTAAACACCGGTTCTCGTTAGATAACCGAAGTCAAGCAGCATCGGGCGCGGTTAGTACTTGGGTGGGTGACCACCTGGGAACACCGCGTGCTGTTGGCACATTTCGGGCGCGGTAGCTCGGTGGTTTGCGCGCTAGATTTACACGCTGCCACAAATGCCGCCGTGTTCATGTGGAGTACGATCACGTTAAACATGTGGGTTCGTAAGTCCTTCCGAGAGGTTGGTGGTAAGGGAAGGCGGGTACGGTCCCTGTGGATGGCTCCCCCACTGGTTTCTGGTCTAAATTATGTGACTCTTCCCGGCCGTCCAAACAGTTACCGTACATCTTTCTGGTAGATCGGACGGTCTGGGTCTCAACAACAACAACATACAGTATTGTGGAAATTAATTGAGAAATGTCATTTTTTTCGTTTTATCACACGTAAGCTTAGGAAGAAGCACTCCAAATTAGCTCAGAGTTCAAATTGCAGTTATTATAAAAGTAGCAGGTGTTCGTATGCACCTGGTAAGTAGCAGGTGTTCAAATTCCTCCGCCAGGTGGCAGGTGTTCCGCAGTGGTAGTTTCTCAGTTGTTGCGGGGCTCATTAGCGTCATGGATATCAGCGCGGAAACACGTGCTAAAGTGATTGCGCTTAGAGAACACACTTCTAAGACGTTCGAGGAAATATGTAAAATATGTGGAGTGCGTACAGCAAGTGTCGGGAGGATCTGGAAGCGGTTTCAGGAAACAGGAAATGCTGGAACCAACCGCTCTGGAAGATGCGGCCGAAAAAGGTCAACTTCGACTCGTGACGACAAAACTTTACATCGAATGAGTATTAAAAATCCTCGATTAACCAGTTTTGACCTGTCTAAGTCCATGGTGGCAGCTGGTGTTGATATTGCACCTTCAACAGTGCGATACAGGCTGTTAGAACGCGGACGGAGAGCACGTCGACCGTACAAGAAGCAGCTTCTGACGCTTCGCATGAAGAAAAAAAGGTTGGAATGGGCACGGAAATACAAAACATGGACTGAAAAGGACTGGGAGAAAGTTCTCTTTTCTGACGAAGCACATTTTGTGGTTCAGGGATTTAGATCCATGTTCGTGAGAAGGAGCCAAGGAGAACCTCTCAATCAGCACCACATCAATCAAGCACCCAAGCATCCGCCCAAAAAGATGTTTTGGGGTTGTTTCAGCGTTTTGGGGATAGAATCTCTTGTTCCCGTAGAGGGAATGATGAACAGTGCCAGTTACGAAGTCATATTGACCCGAAAAGTGCTTCCAACCATGGCTAAACTGTGGCCGAACGGAGATTGCGTTTTCCAACAAGACAGCGCGCCATGTTACACTTCGAAGCGAATCAAAAATTTCTGCTCAAAAAAAAATATTACCGTACTGGATTGGTCCGGGGATTCACCAGACTTGAATCCCATAGAAAATTTGTGGGCTATTGTCAAAAAACGGCTTCACAAATTTGACTGTATGACGATGGACAAGCTAATTTCGGCCGTTATTGACATGTGGTTCAGAGACGTTAAAATTAAAACTACATGTGCTAGTCTAGTACATTCCATGCCGAAACGGGTCTGTGATGTTATAAAGTCTCGGGGAGGTCATATCACTTATTAGTTTTAAATGTATCCATAGAAAACTTGAATAAAACTGAATTTTATAAAAAAAACTGCATTTCTCAATTAATTGCCACAATACTGTATTTACATTGTGGGTAAAATGCATTTAAATTACACTGATTTACATTGTGGATAAGAGTTTTATTAAACTTAGTGATATAAATTAATATATGGCGTAAATTTTGTTAGAGTGATGGATGTAATTTTATTACACCTTGAATTGACCGAGTTTTCCTTTAAAATGGCGTATTTTTCTATAGACGCATTAGATTGAATACAGCAAACATTTCATAAAGGAATTTGAGTGCGCATAAAAATTATACAGTGCATGTGAAAATAGAGGAATTTTATTGAAACTAAGCGCTTTGTAAATATCTATTACATCACAGATGATGTAAAATTTAAAACGCTTCATGTTGCAAATGTACAGTGATTGTACAATTTCACCTACTGTTTTTTAAAGTATCCGGAGACTCTCAAACCAGCTGAAGAAACTAACTATTAATAAAAGTGACAAACGAAACGAGCAGTGTTTCAGAAAATAAAAGCAAATATAATTTGTTTGATAGGTTGTTAGACCTAATATCAAGAACTGAATTAAAACCATACGAACAAATAAACTGTAATAACGTGTCAGTGATTAAATGACTGTGCAATTAATAAAATAAAAATATTGAAAATAACATTTGAATATGTTTCTAAAATAAATTTTATTCTTGTTTTATCGGCATTTCGTGAAAATAAAGGAATATGTTTATTTTCATTCTGTTAAATAAATTTATTTCGATATATTTTCATTTGTGAATATTTTGGAAAATTTTGCATTTTTAAACAAATAATGTGGCAGGTCCAAAGGTCGAAGATCAAATTAAATAAAGGCAAAAGTTAAAACAAAGCATATTCGCATGCTTTTAATTCAGTTGTTAGACTTATTATCACCAATCGAATTAAAAGCATGCGAGCAAATAAACTGTAAAAATGCGTCAGTGATTAAATGGCTACGGAATTAATAAAACAAAAATAGTAAAACATAAATTTGAATATGTTTCTAAAATAAACGTTATGCTTGTTTTATCGGTAATTTGTGAAAATAAAGACTATGTTTCTTAATAATATAGTGTAGTAAATGTATTCGTCTAAATAAAAATATAGTGAATGTATAGTGATAGAAAACTATAAACTGAAAATATAGTGAATTAATTTTTTTCTTCCAGATAAAATTTACTTCACTATATTTTCATTTTGAAATATTTATTTAAAACAACCTATGTACCAAGTGAAAATGTTAAAATATCTAGAAAGAAAACTAGGTAAGAGAAACAAACAAAAGAAATATATTCGTTTAAAGACAAACATATTCGTTTCATAATATAATGTGCGATGAAATGATTTGCATCTCATTTCACTGAACACGAATTGCAGACGAGAGCAAAACATATAAATTTGCAGATAACATCATGTTCTGTCCATTTTATACCATTAACAAAATTGGAATGCATAAGTAAATTGGAAAATTTGGTTCTTCATTTTCATGAAATACACTTTTAAAAATGTACTATCACAATAATTATTTATATTATATATTTATTAACGTATATTGAATCAAATACTGGCTATTTTGTAACAGTGAAGTCGTTTCTGTATTACATTAGAGCTATGCAAACACGCATTTAAGGCTTAGTAAAGCCTTTGATTAATGATGTTTTGACTGTGATAAAAACTGTGCTCAATGTTGTCATTCCGCTTCCTTCTTCAGTTCGACTTCAAGATTTTTAGATAGTATTTTGTGTCTCCGCTATTCCGTGCCTTTACTTTTAATGAATAGCGAATACAAGAATAATGTTGGCAGTATTTGGTTGTTTGAAAGACCGTATTCCTTATTTGTTTGACAATCATATATTTAGTTATTCGGGAATTTACAAAAGTGATTATAAAATTAAATTATCTGGATAGTATTGCTGGGTACATTATAAATTATTCTTGATTTATTAATTCTTCAGAGCCATAATCATATTTTACGGAAATGTAATCACAAGTTAAAAAATTTTCTCAGAATTCATATTTCATTTTAATATTTTTATTTTAATTTCGGCCTACGATAATTGATTGATATATAGTTTAGTTCTCATCACATTTTTCGCTTACTTCTGCAGTTCTGTAGTATGTAGCATACAAAAACAGAATATATTAAATCACTAAGTAGGCGTTGAATTATTTTCAGCTATTTATCATTTTCCATGACAGCAATAGTGTTGAAGTTCTGAATGTAATATTCTGGATCTTGATAAATCGCTAGAATGAAATTTTCTGATACATGGTGGAAAAAATAAAAATAAATAAGTTCGTAAATGTTAATGTATATTTGACATGATATGTTGAATTTTTTAAAATAAAAATAAGAAGAGCGGTATATCGCCTAAATTGAAATACTGAGCATTCACTACATAAAAATTGTATAGAATACTAACTATATACAATAAATCAGCCGCTCTTCATACAGAATATATAATGTAAAGAAACATAAAATTCACAATATGAGGGGAACTTTTAATATTTGGAGTCTTTGGAATTTTATATTAATTCGCAAAAAAAGGGAAAGAGGTGAGTTTTGCTTGCTGAGATAAACATCCAGGTAGAGCCATAACTATTTATTGATTTATGTTGATACTACAATTTTACAAAAGCAAACCATAACATTTTTGCGGATTAAGTTTCTGGACTTCTTAACAGAAGCATAAATATAGAATGATCTTTCATTTATGAATTTTGAAATTGAAAGGTCATAAACGAAAGGAATCATAAGTGAAAGGTCTACAATTATGGAAACATTTTCAATTCTACTTCGTTAATTTATAAAGCTTCCGCAATTTTAGAAATATAGAAACAAAGAACGATCGGTAAACGCTATCTATCAGATTTTGAATTGTATTTATGTGGATGCTCAAAACACATTTAGGTTGAATTATTTTAATACTTCGGTTTGAAAATCCAAATAGCAAATGCCTCCCGTTTGTTTGGATGTTTATATAACGATTAGGTGACACTCAACGTCAGGAGACAGTCAGAAGAAATGATGGCAGCAGATCGCAGTATAGAAGCACGCCTAAATTTTATGTGGTACTCTATCAAGGTTACCCCATCAAAATTTCATGAAACACGGTATAGCCGCTCACACATGACGATGAGACACACACGTACGTTTTTCAATTTTATTTATATATATAGAGTAAACTTTAAATAGAGTACCACCTGCACACTAGGGCGGAGCATATTTTTTTTTTTCGAAATTATTTTCCCGCTAGCGCAGAAAAGTTATGGAATGGTTTTACAAACATACGTACAAAATTTCAGATTGATCAATAAATATCTTTCGGTTCCACTTTGACGTCTAAATATGAATAATTAGCCGAAAATGATGAAAATTTTCACTTTTCAATGATTTTTATAATTTTCGAGTTTCTATTCCCGCTAGCGCGGAAAAGTTGGGCGAATATAAAAGAAACATAAGTACAGAATTTTAGAATAAACAATAAGTATAGAAAACTTAGGAGTAATTAATTAAAATTGTAAGAAATGGAAAACTTTTGCTTAAAAATTTATTTTTGGAAGCTTTAAACTTTGCTTTTACCAAAATTAGATATTCGTTAATAATAATTTCGAACATTAAACAATAAATCTTGTTATTCACACAATACACAGACTTTGTATAAATACGTGCGTTTTGAATTCCAGAATAAAAGTTGCAAATATGCATTCATTTGTTTTGATATTTTTCACTCTATACTGGTTTTTAGTTTCAAATGATGGCATGACACTCTTTGACTTCATTCTGGATCTGATGTATCCATCATCCTTGGTCTCTCCGATGACTGCAAGGGAAGGTTCTGTTGTCAGTTTTACTCCTCTTTCAACACACTGAGTGTGGCACAGGAAGTTTATGCTTCCCAATGCCGATGCTGGAGTTTCGCCAAACTTTATCAGTTGCACTATGTGTTCGTTCAACAAGTGCGTGGTAATCGGAGGTTCCGTTAGTTGGCAATTATGCCAGTCTGTGAGATCCAGTTAAGATTTAGCTTTAAAGATAAGCTCAGGAATTTGGAACACACGAACTCATGTCCCATTCTTATCCCTTGCTTTCAAAATCTTGGAGAGAGCAAGTTCTCGCACATTCTGGTCTGGGTCAACAAGCATTGCAAGGATTATTACTTCAGGATGACCATCGAAACCATTTCTTTGGATGACGCGATCCACAACTAGCTTCAGATTGTCTGTAAAATAACGTGAATCTTGAATTGTTTTCCAAACATTTCGTGCTCCATCTGTATAATTGAGATACGATTTGATTCTGAACCACGCACACGCAGTTGCTTAAACCTTCCTAATAAACTCCGCCAAAGCTTGTAGGTCATTGGATGTATCTGTGTACGAATATAAACAAGCAAGATTATGTTAGCAGTTGTCATCCAGCGGGTATGGAAAATATTTCAACATATTATACACAACAGATAAAAGTTCAGAATTCTGAAGCTGTTTTCCAATTGGTCTACAATACGTTTTAGGGTCAGTTGTATCACCATCTAAGTACTGCATTAGATTCCTGAGGAGTAGCTTGTTATCAGGAAACTGGCACACTAACCAATGTAATGATTTTTTACAAAATAGTTTTATACGGTGGAAAACACCATCCTTATTTCACGTGTTTACTGCGGTCCCATCACCCCCTATAATTCTAACAGTGTAGTGAACTCAATATGACGTTTTTTGCAAAATTTCATTATACTTTCAGTAATGTCTTTAGCAGAAGAGGTTATTGGTGATACGCGCCCTACATATTTGCAGCCAGGTTCTTCTATAAGTGTCACATGTTCTTCAAGCACTCTTTGATGATGCAGCGTTCCCTCAATGTTCTTCTGAGTTGAAGTTTGATCTTTTCGACCGCCAAAATACAGTCCTTTCAAGTTATTGATGGCAATGGAATTGAAATCTTGTACTTGGCTTTCCATGCGATATTTCTTTATTTCCCTTCTTATCTTATGCCTGTCTATAACATAGGGCATGTCATCATGTGTCACAACTCCTAAGTCTTCAAGAAGTGCACTTGCTACTGTTGCCGCAGCTCTGTCGGACACTTCCATTCTGTCACGCTAACTAGGGCTGGGAGGGTTGTTCGTGACATACTTTTACCACATACTTTCGATTACGATGACGTTGAAATTTTATTAGTTCCGGACCCAGAAGGTTTATCAGGCAACCTGCGGGGAATTCCCCTCAAATGGCCTTGATTTCGCTTGCGCAATCTTTATAGTGTAGGACAGTTCCATCTACTGGCCAGTTTAACCCTTACGTTACGGCTCCAAGAATCCATTTTTTTCAAATCCAGAACGGCAAAATAACTGAAAATTCCACCCCTCAAAATAAACAACTTCAATGACCTTGTCTTTTGTTCGTAACTCCCCCTTCAGTCAAGAGAAACTTGAAGGAACGGCTGTAGGCATTCTTCAAGGCATTCAACTGGGTACAATAGGCGCTGTCCTCCTTTCCCAGAAAAATGGGGTGAAAAAGATTGGTACAGCAGTTGAACCAGCGCCGTTCTAGAAGGAGAGATTTTCAGTGGTTCAACTGCTGTACCGCCGTAAGGAAAAGGTTAAGACCCAAAAGCCGAACTGGAAGATATTTATTGATTACTCTAAATTTTTGCACTTATGTTTCTTATATGTTCTTGTGAATTTCGTCCAATTTTTTTGCGCTAACGAAAAAAGAAAATCGGAAATTAAAAAAATGACTTAAATATGAAAATTTACATCATTTTCGGCTATTTTGGCACATTTAGACCTCCAAAGTGGAACCGGTAAATATTTATTGATTAATCTGAAATGTTGTATGTATATTTTTGAAACCATTCCACAATTTTTCCTCGCTAGCGTGAAAAGAATTTAGAAAACAAAATAAGTTCCGCCCTACGTGAGCACTTAATAAAAGTTCAGAATATCAAAAATAATTTAAATTCTTTTGCATAAAAATGCTGTGCATTTTATAGTTATTTTTACACTGAAACTGTGGCATATAGAACAATATGTCTTTTAAGAATATTGACTGTTGCCAATTTTAAACGTTTTCATCTATTTAAATATTATTATTATCAATTATATTTATAATACTATTTTTCAAAACTTTGATTAAAGATTTGAATCACTTATTATATCACAGATGTATTAATATCACCTGCACAAGACAAAGTTCGTGATAGATGTAGATGTAATGACAGTCCCACAGCATCCTGTTTTGATTGTATTTTGAAAAATCATATTTGGAGAATATTAAAGAAAAAATATAATATAATAGGATAAAGCACATGTCACAAGAACGACTTAAAAAGCGTAAATCTGACCAAATTCACCAGATAACTGATGCACAACTTCAAAGTCAAAGAGCTCGTGAAGCGAGCTTCTGGAATTGATGAGCGTCAACGAACACTGAACGAAATATCAACGAGTAGTTTACGTCTGCTCCGTAATCGTAATCAAAGAGTCTGCTGAGCGAGCTTCTGGAATTGATGAGCGTCAACGAACACTGAACGAAATATCAACGAGTAGTTTACGTCTGCTCCGTAATCGTAATCAAAGAGTCTGCTGAGCGAACTCCGACTACTAATGAGCGGCAACAAACCGGGCTTAGAACTCTGGGAGTTCTAAAGTATATTGACCGTCGAATGCACAGGTCAGAGATGGCGAATTGGGATCCAGGATTGGTAAACGTAAACGAACAAGGGATCCCCAACGGATGTATTACACCTGCGTAACAGGCGTCAAGAAAGACCTCGCAAAGCAAGCGCAAGTGAGTTGAAGGCAAAGCATCTAACTCGCGAAGCCAGTTACGGGACTTGGCGAGCGTGTAAGAGAGCAGAGGACAGAGCCCTTTAGTTATTTTAAAAAAGTGTTTATTTCAAAAACGCTTCCGAAATTAAATTCATTAAAATTCAAATTAAGCTTATATCCACATATCATATTTACTTTACTAAATATTCATTATGTGCGTTTCATTTAGTAATATTCATTTGTTTTATTATTAATAAAATGGTATTAATTAAATAACTATTCTGATTTCTTTACTTTTCATTGTTGAGTAAAAGCTTCGGAAATATAAAGCATGGGGATATATTTTCTATTTAAATTCATGTTTCAAACATTCATGTTTTCAAACAATTCATGTTTCCAAAAGTGACTAAATAACATAAAAATCACCCATCAAACTCAGAGATAGAGTTTTAATTTACTTTTCCGTTTTAAATCGGCGATTTCCAACCCTTTTCGCTTGGAGGAACCAGAGAATTAGAGAGTAGAAGACCTATGAAATGTTTCGTTCTTCAATAATATCTCGATAACCCTTGGACTAAGAAACGCGAAATATGGACTAAATTTTAAGTGGGGCTATTTCAAATCTACCCACAAACTTCCTCAAATTCGGTTAAGCCGTTCTCCCATACACACATACATACATACATACATACATACATGCATACATACATACATACATACATACATACATACATACAGACAGACAGACAGTTTTTCAATTTTATTTATATAGATTTATTTATGCCAAACCTGCATTTTCGGATTTAACAATTTTCAGAATAGTTCCTGTATATTTTTCTTTAATTATACTTCTTTATCACAAAAATTAAAACTGAAAGGCGTTTTTAAATTATTTGCATAGTTTTGCGTTAGAAAATTCTTCACAGTCATACACATTTTTTTTAAGCAAGGTGTCGTAATATAAGAATTTTTACACCAAACATTTACTTAATTCTAATGCAAATTTCTGTTTACGAAGATTGATTGATTTACATTCTACTTGATTTATAGTGTCAAAGAGAGAATATATTTGGCCATTAAAGAACCGTTGAAATTTTTATTTCAGCTATTTATCACTTATCCTGACATCTCGTTGGCAAAGAAAGTCACTGTTCTGAAAGCGATGTTCTGAATCTTGATGAATATATTAGTTATTTTCAGACAGAAGAGAGAGAGCGATTGTGTAAAATTAAATACATTCGTAAGTATTTATGTCTGTCTAACGAAATATATTATTCACAAAACTGATTGAACAAAATGTTATGTCGACTATTTTCAGACAGGAAACTTTCAATTTGAAACAACATATAAAATGTTGACAGAATGTTTTATATACAAAACGTTACTTCATTTATCATTTCGAATTTCGTTGAAATAAAATATAACGATAAAATGAATTATCTTAAGTTTCAAAATGTTGAACTCTTTTTTTATTAATTATTTTTAAGATTGAAGAAAATTGTGGATAATAAATACAAGTAAAAAGTAATTACATATTCAGTTAAATCAGCATTTGATAATCATATAGAATGATATTCTCAATATAATATATAGGCTATCTTGTTTCAATGTTTTATGTCAAATTGATGTATATTAGTAATTATTTGAAAATAACTTTTCTATTTGTCAGAGGTTGAAAGTTTATCATGATTTTCAAATTTTACAGTGATGAAGAAAACAAAAAATATAACTTTATATATTTTCTTAGAATAGTTGATTGTACATTATAAGATGGTTATATGCTAACAACAAGACAGTTGCCAAATGAACCAGATTATAAAATATGTTGCATTTATATAACGTTTGTCATACCGAGAACCAATTTTTGTGCTTGGACGTAAACTATTGTATTGATTCATAGGCTCATTTTTAGATTGTTAGAGTAAATTTACCATTACTAGCTGGTAAGATTATACCATTGTCTATCATCTTCAATGTCTTGACAGTCCAATATAGGCCTTGGCCTTCCTCAAGAGATACCATTAATACATATATTATTTTATTACGTATTCTCTAAACCGTGTATATAGTAGTCTATGTGCCATATTATCTTATCTGTCTCCACTAAGATGAACATATTCCCCATGTCACAGAATATATAACTACCGCATTAACAGTTTCAGATGGTTTCAATTATTCCGTCTGGCAGGCTCATTAACAATTTAACTAAATGAAATTCGTAATTTTTAAGAAAATATGCAAAGAACAACCAGCAAATGAAATATGCATACTTTTTAAATATATATTTCTATTCTTATATTCATTGCGATATAGTTGGATCGAATATTATCGATTATGGATTTCATAAGAAAGTCAAATTCAAACTTATTCTCCTGATATTTTCCATCAGACCAGGAGTGCAAGAATAAAATTTTACTTCAAACTATTTCATTATAATGCAAATTTCTGTCTACGAAGATTGATTGATTTATAGTCCCTGTTCCTCCATTCTTTGCTAGTCTTTTCAACGATGTGGTCTTATTCTGTTTACAAGGAGTGAATGCATTCCGCCATTAAATAACCATTGCAATTTTTATTTCGGCTATTTATCACTTCTCATGTCACCTCGTTGGCAAGGGGTGCCAAGAGTCTGAAAGCAACATTCTGAATCTTGATGAATTGGTGGGATTCTTTCAGGATACGTGGAAAGAAAAATTGCGTAAAATTAAATAATTTCCTAAATATTTATGTGACTCTAACGGGATGCATAAGCGTATTTTATATTTAAGAATGAAATTAGTTGTAAAAGTCTATGGCCAAAATTTGAGAAGTCAAGCATATTTAAGCAACACCGCGTACAACTTTTAAAATATCACAAATGGGAATCTCAATTCGATTTTCTCATGTATTCATATTACATTTAGTTCTACTGTTCTTATAATAATTAAAAAAGGAATCCAATTTGGCGAGCATTCGATGTTGCAATATTGACCAACTATTTGATGTTGTTGTTTTTGTGAATTATTAATACTGGCTTTGGATATACTAGACCACATCTTTCATGTCGTCTATCCTCAAGAAATTCATCACCAGAGCAGAAGCAGTAAGGCGATTCTGCTTATCCAACCCCCATGCAAGAGAAAATATGTCTGTGTGAATCCAGTTCCAAACTGCATTTTCGGTACTGAGAAAAATTCAAATAAATATTTGATAT
Organism: Amaurobius ferox; assembly: GCA_951213105.1. Taxonomy (NCBI): domain Eukaryota; kingdom Metazoa; phylum Arthropoda; class Arachnida; order Araneae; family Amaurobiidae; genus Amaurobius; species Amaurobius ferox. Next base: position 93,402,622 of record OX578134.1, read on the forward strand.
ATAAATGTTTCATGATTTAATGCATATTGGTCAAATATTGAATATATGGAAAAAATTTTATATTATGAACATCCCTACAATGCAGTACATTAATATTTATTTTCCTGTAGTGATACTCAAATATATAAGTCTGGTAAAATGAATAGATTGTAACTTATTTTTCACAAAATCATGATTTACATAGATACATTATCAAAATAAATTACACTTAACGACCTGTACTCAACAAAGACGCTTAACACGGCCTAATACACGATATAGAAAACATTGATCTTGGCACGGTGGAGAATAAAAGTGACAATAATGGTATAAAGCATGGGGATGAATAAATGATACATGTTTTGATGGTTTATTATGATAGAGTAGAATGTATGAAACATATATTTTTCGGATAATTGTAAAAAAGTATTTTGACATCCTAATTGTGAGACCAAGATACATTTAGGTTGTGTAGTTTATAAATATTTCTGATTTCTGATAAGCTTTACAAAGGGACTAGATTGGACTGGTTGACGGTAATTTACAGCAGTCCTGACCCGAGAGGTCAGGAAAGCCATAAAGGAGAGGACTTTAAGTACGGGTGTGGATACTGGAGTCCAGAGCAGTTACTGAAAGCTAAAGATGGAGCCATGTGATTAATTAAAGGTTTAATCAATGAGGGAGTGTTGTCGCATCGCTTTCAGGTCAACCAATGGTAGGCGTATCTAGACCTCAGGCAAAAGCTGTTGCAACAGAGAAAATAGTTACGATATGCATTAGGTTCCACAGATGTGCGTAGAAAAGGTGCATCAAAATAGGGGAGAGTATTCAATAAGTTACTCTGACAATGCAGTCATGTTAGAATATGCAGCAAATTAATCTTGCAGTGCAGTGGTGGTGCTGGCTTCAAAAATTAAAGCAAGGATCGCCGAAGAGGCGAGAGTAGACTGATAGAGTTCAGAATATACAAAATAGTGAGCTTGCATTGTGAAAAGCCAAAAAACTACAATAAAAAACCAACATGCAGTTAAGAGGTAAAAGACAACAAGAAGGTATGTGGAAATAAGATATTATAAAAGGTCATAACCTTATTTAAATATAGTATACTTGGTCTCACATACTCAATGGCCTCGTTAAATATATAAGAATAGGTATTGTAATTAAATTATGATAATAGTGTTCTTAATATATAATGTTATTTTAAAGTTAAAATGGGTTAAGGTAATTGAGTAGTATTATGTTAATATATTTTATTCCAGGAACTCGCACAAAGATAATATGGTGGGTTTCAATGCTATACAATGAAATGCATACGGCTTACAATTTACGACGATGTGTTATAATGTTTAATTTCAAATATGCGCATTGCATATATTTTCTTTTCTAGCACTACACTAATTAATATAAAATCTTCAGGAAAAAAATTATTCCATCTTGAGAATGTTGAATTTTTTATGCTTATCTGTTTTAAATTTGAAATGTAAGTTTTGAAAAGTAAATTTTACTTTCTCATGCGCAGAATTAAGAAATTATTTTAAAGAAATGTGTTTGAAATTTTATGTTTTTTAACATGGCAGCATAAGACAGAATTTGGCATAATCATGCGTAAAAGGTTTCATGTATAGATCACTGGAAATGAGACTTTATAGTTTCAGTCATTGTTGTGAAAAAAAAAGCCGCGATGCAATTATTTTGTTCGTGACGACAATAGTTCCCTTCATGGGGCAAGTTACCCGCCCCCTAGGTGTACATCATCAAGTATAGTCGAGATAAGTTTTCAAGCCCTTCAAAGTGACGGATAACACGCTATAATTGTAATCATTTGGAGCCATGATACCTAATTTTTAAAATTTGTTTAGCAAAATTTGAAAATAAAAATGCTACTGAAAATGGATTCTGTCATGAGAACGTCGAATTGAACCATGCTCTAATTTATTATTTAGCAACAAATATAAATTCTCAGTTATAGACTCTGGAATCTGCCGACGCAGTGGTCGAGCGGTCAAGGCGAGCTTTTCCACAGCAATTGCTCGACAGCCGCGTTGTGGGTTCGAGTCCCACGTAAGGCATAGATATTTGTGTTGAGGGCGCAGTGTGTTCCGCCCCTCTCTGGTGCGCCTGGGGCAACGTCTTAGGAGGGCTAAATGGTTCACGTTCTGGCCACTGACGAAAGGCGAATGGCGAAAACGAAAGACCAAAGTCAAGTGCCTGGCCATTAAAAAAAAAAAAAAAAAAAAACTCTGAAATCTGCATTGGTCTTGTAAAATGTTTTTTGCAGTTGTGGAAATGAACCACGTGCCTCTATCGATCCATATTATTATACAACAACCTGAAAGAAAACAATTTGTTTACGAATCAAACCTCGCACCTCCAAAAATGTATCTATCGCATAAACTGCGGAATTTGCAATATTTTGAATTAAGAATATTAAATTCACAATGCAAAAGTAATTACCAAAGAAAGTAAAAAAAATTGATTTCGAATTACTATTCACGTTGTCACGTGTTCCACAAGTAGCTGAGTGAGCAATTTTAAATCTCCATGACAAATTTGGTGACAAACTTGTTGATGAATCTGGAAAATCTGTCACCATGTGCGACAGAGGTAAAGACTTTTAGTTCGCAATAATTATCGTAAAAAGATATATTTTAAGTGTTTTTGTAGTGTAGGGTATATTGCATGAAAATACTCTGTCTTTAAACATAATTCATCAAATAATACGTCACAGAACTATTGACTTCCGCAAGTTTAGAACGATTATGCTGATTAAATATAATATTATGATATTCTCTTAATTATTTTCATTTTTTAGAAGATAAGTCTATATATATACTTGATTTTATTCAATTTTTACTTTGCAAACATATATATGTGGATTCTAATTTCAAACTATTCATGAACATTCAATATAAAAATAGCTAATTTTATAATAAGACAACACATTTCATAACATTTTACATTACCTTGATGCATTTCTAAATTAAAATTTTCCTCTTTTAGAAATATATTATGGTTGAACTGTTAAAGAAAAGGTATTAATGAGCCACACAATCAGTAAATTTTACATTTCTGGGAAATTATCTTCATTTTCTTTACTAAAAAATAGCTTTGGTTAGTTTTTTAGATTTAACTTTATGACTAAACCATTTTTACCTCACGAATACTAATTTTCGTAATTTGAAAACTTTTTCAAAGTAAGCTAATTTTTTCTCGTGTAATTACTGCGTACGGCACTAATTAGTTTTTAAAGTTGTTAGATTATTAAATTACCTTGCAGAACCACATCACTTAATTCAATTCAAATAAAAAAAATATGAATTACGTAGGTTAATTTCCTGTTTATCAAAGTATGTTAAGCAGAAGAGAAATCATTACTGAGAAATAAAATTAACTATTAATTTCTATAATTGAAAATTTATGTGTCATAAAATATATCTATAATGATTCGACGAAAATAGAACTTTCTTTATCAACTGTCAACCACCAAAATTGTTTCTATTCCCGTTTAATAGTTATTGGTAACTTGGGATGTGTAGACAAATTTTAATGATTGTTCACATATAGTAATTAAAATATAATATTAATATAAATAGCAACTGTAACAGATTTAAAAAGTCAATGTCGTCAGCACATGACTTTGCTACAATCTGAAATTCGTGTTACATTTTATTTTCCTAGTGCATTATATTGAATTTAATTGCACAGTATGAAATTGAAAGTGTATCATGTATTTGAAGTGTGTCATGTATTTGAAAGTACATTATATTTGTAGTTCAAATCGAATTTCCGTTTTCATTTGGTGATCTCATAAGTTTTAGAACAATGGTTTGGAACAAAAATTTTAAAAAACCTTTAATGTCTCATATGCAGTTGATCCTATTCAGATGAGGTAGGTTATATTCATTGTTCAATCTAAAAGGGCGTATAAAAAACAAGCACTGATTTATTACGGCATTTCAGCATTAGATTTTTTCAGATTTTACAGGATGGTACTTATATCGGCTAACGTAGGCTGCGTACCGGTAAATAATTATTATATTAAACTGTAGCCGTTTAAACAAAAATTTACAGGGACTTCGTCTTTATCCTTCTACCAATACGGAAAACAAAGGAAATAAATGCGTTCTAAGAAAATTTCAGTTGGTTCTTTATACTGTAAGATAGTTATATATATTGTAATTTAAAATGGTAAAACGTATATGTTATTACGTATTTAAAGTATACATTGGGTAAAAATTAAAAAAAGTATTACACTCTCATTTTCACATTTGTAAATTGAACACTTCCACAAATTTGAATTAAACACTTTATTTTAATACGGTACCCTGTAAGTTTTTGTTTAAAAAAATGCATATCAACATATTTAGTCATTTATTTCAGATTCTGAAGATTTTAGGATATATTTTGAAAAGAAAAATTAGTTAGGTTTTGTATTTGTAAAATCTAGCCATAAAAAATGCATATCAACATATTTAGCCATTTATTTCAGATTCTAAAGATTTTTGGATATATTTTAAAAAGAAAAATTAGTTAGGTTTTGTATTTTTAAAATCTAGCCAAGATCTAAGTTGCACCGGAACATCTCACAAGTGACTTACCTAAATCATTTTTTTGAAATTTCGTCATATACATTTTTATCTAGAATGGATACATACAAATCACAGAAATGAAGACGCACACAGAAATGAAGATGCACACAGAAAGACTGATACACATATAGATACACACACATCTATGCAAAGATGCACATACATACATACACACACATACAAACACACATATACATAAGGCACACAAGCATAATTGATTCGTATTATAGAGATCCAAAAGCGTTTAAGTACGCCAAAAACCTAGAAATCCAATTTTGGACCTCATTTCAATACTTCCCTCATTCAGTAATTATTTTTGCAGCTTATTTTAGAACTAATCATTTTTTAATTTTCTTAAAATAACGAATAAATTGTGTTAGTATCATATTACTCAAGCAATGGACAATAGCATTGTTTGCAATACATTTTGGCTTTTTAATTCTCAAGTATATAACATATCCCGAATTAAAAATTAGCAGAATGCAGCAAATTAGCAAATTAGCAGCTTTAGAATGAATTCTGTGACATTTCCTAACCATTTTTATATCAATCCAGTAAGTTACATTTGACACCGTTTGGCGCATTTTAATCAATTCTATGTATATATTTGATAACAACTTACATCACATTACTTTACCGGTCATTCCTTAGCCATCAATCACAACACCGAAGTACTTTTTTTCACAAAGACTGTCAGATAAATCTGTTATTCTTTCTCTTGGTTAATACTTCAGGCAACTTGCATTCATTTTCTCAAAGTCCTTCCTGTATAATGAACAACTAGACGCCATATATGATACTAAACAATAGTTAACGCCACATTTCAGTCACAAATCTACAATATGGACTTATGTTATATAAATTTATGTTTATCATTACATAACATATTCTGTATTGCTGTAAGATACTACGTTTTAAATTATGTTAATGAGTAAAGAATGTTCAACACTAATAAGTGCATTTGCAAGTACAAATCTATGCAATTATTAAATAATATAATTTCAAATACGATTAATAAAGAATTATGGACATCAGTAAATAAAAAATGTTGACATTGAAATGCAAACTGGAGAAATTTTCCAAAAAAGGAAAAAAATAAATTAATTAAAAAAACTGAAACAGTTGTGTATTGTAACATAAATGCAGATAAAATGAAATTAGGATTTAATGACGTGAAAATAATTGGTAGTGGAGGCCTGTTCATAGAAGTAGATGATTAAATACATAAAGTAAATATTGAAGCAGAGTTAACATTTAATCAAAAAATGAAAGAAACCATAAGGAAGTTTATTCTAAAAAGTGGAAGCCTGCGAAAGTTATAGAAGAAATGCTACAGAAGAAATATAGAAAAAATGCTATAGAAGAAATATAGAAGAAATGCTATAGAAGAAATATAGAAGAAATGCTATAAAGTTAAATGAGTGCTTAAAAGATCAAACCTGGTTAGATAAAGATGATATAAAGACAATATTAAGTTAAATAATCCAAGTTATTCAGATAAATGAATTAAACAAGAAAGATCAATCATGCTTAAAGCATTGATTATGAAACATTTTCCAACTTCAAATCAATTTTATTTAAATATGTCTAAAATGCAATACATTCCTCGGTAATATTTTAAAACTTATCACAATACTACATCAATTTATTATATTTGAAAACTTAAACCTTCATCGAAAAAAATGAACTTCATTCAAATGACGTCAATGAATTATAAATTACCTGGTTTAAACATCTCTTGAATATTCATAACAATCATTGAAAATATTTCATTCATATCAGCTATGCGGACTCCATGAGCTAAATAATTTTGTGTTAAAGAAATACAGCAATTCTAATACAACTCATTCTACATATTTTGCTGTTTACATTTTACATAAGTGGAAAATAGGCTGCGTTGTAGAAATAATCAAATTTGGATGATCATTTAAACTCAAATATATTGTAATTGCGTTGTTTCAGTATGTAGATGCACATAGTTTAAGCAAAAATAAAGGGGTTTTAGGACGGATACAACACTCAATATGAATTAAAAATAACTTTAAAAATCACGATTTTGAGACAAGATGGATGTCATATATGATTTTGAAGTGGGTCACGCGATCTTTTCATATCACGGTCACGTGATCGCTTCATATAAGAGGTGTAATAATTATTTTAATTTTTATTTAAATTCTACTGAATATATTCCGCTGATTTTTTTATTTATTCTATGGAACAATTTGAATAATGCATAAATTTTCGAAGCGATTTATGAATTTTAAATCCGCTTAAAAAATGTTTGAAAAATTAGGTCCCACAGGGCTCAATGTATTTCATTTTTTTAACCCGGGTTCAAACCAAAACTTATTGGGTGATGCTATTCATTTATATTCCCATAGGTCCTACAGACCGTCTGAACAACATGCTAAAATTTCATTTTGATTAAGTCATTTTTACGGCAGTTATCGTGCTAACGGACAGACAGACAGACAGAATGAACAAAGTCATAAATATTTTTCAACTTTGTTGTAAAGTGTTAAAAAGCGGCCGGAGTACAGTTATTTACCAAAATTGGATGTTTTTCTGGCTTACTTTCTAGAAGGGTCGAAGATATGGATTTGATGAATGTGAACTTGATGTGAATTGTATTGTGTTTGTTGTAATGTAAAATGTGCATGTTAATTGTATATTTTAGTTTTTAGCAGATCCAATTAATGTCAATGCCAGCTAAAGGTGAGACTGGGTCGTAAAAGAAGAATAAACGAGTGATGAGTTTCGTGGTAAGTTGCTGACTGATGTCTTTCATATGCCAGGTTTTAAGGTGGTTTATCTGACGAATAACACCAATGTTACGAATTTGTATGTTTCTACTAAAAGAGTAAGAAAAAATAGACTTGTCTGTAGGCCGATGGCACTCAGATCGCGTGGCTTTAGAACCGTGAGTTGGCGTCAGGTAGCAAGAACTTGCAACTCTCTGAACTGAGGGGGGGGGGAGGGATTGCTCTGATTTCTGGCGTTGTCGAGTGTTTCTTATTGCCTGTAAGAAAATTGAGAGACTTTGCCTCCTCCTGGAATGGCTTTGGTTAGGAGATAAGTAATATTTTTATACAGCCTATATGCTAACGCACAAATACAATAATCGTAACCCTAAAAAATCAACAATACAACAAGCATCAATGAATTCAATGCAGAATAAAATCAATAAAAACAATGCAGTAAGCCAAGACAACATCCCCAAAAGAATATATAATTTTATTGGTCAGAAAATTCCACCAAATAATGCCACTCACAAGCAAAATTTTAATTTACATATTCAGAAATTTCTTATGCATTAGTGATACATTGTATGATAGGAGATATCGTTTTAATTTATATTTTGATTTTGTTGAAGCAAATTATCCGTAGAAGGTTTATCTAAAGGGGAAATTTTAGTAAAATAATAAGTATACACATAATGTTCGTCATTCCTTATTTCATTACATAGACAATTAGGAGGAAATTTTAAGTTGAACATAAGTACATTATCTACAAATTACTGATGCCCAGTCAAAATAAATGGAGCATGGCTTGAGTCGAATTTCTCATACAAAATTGTATTTTAAATAGTTTGTTTTATTTATATTTTTCTTTTGTTTTGCAAAGAATATGCACCTTTGGTCCAAATGTTCACAGCTATAGTCTGTTACTGTTTTATTTTGAAGCGCTTGAAAAGATATTTTGATTAATGCCAATCTGGGGGCAGTAACACATCCCCTCAGGAGGCTAATGGCGTCATGAACACAAAAATTCTATCGGGGCTATTTTTCACTGTAATTCTTAAATCTATTAATTTTCGTAATCATGCCATTAATAATTCATTTTATGCATAGTTGTGTCACATACTGCTATGTTAAGAAAATATATAATATTTCGAAGGTTTCGTTTGAATTTCTTTTTTTTTTATCTATTTCACATGGTATTCTGCTAACAAAGTCGGACATAAAATTTCGTAAAAATCCATTAATATTTGTTAGCTATTGTAAACACAAGAAGTCAACAGTCAGACAGAAAACACAGACAGACAGTCAACTCTAATTTGGTCAAAACATGGTCAAGAGGTCCTTAATATATATTAGCGTCAACAGCTCGAAATCGAAAGTGTTTGCTAAAACAATGCTTTATATTTTATTATATAGTCTGAGAAAGTAAATATATGCAAAGTATTTATTATATTATGGTAACGAGGTGTCTGTAATACACATGATGTGATGCATACCGGTTTATTTCATAACATTGAAGTATATAAATTCAGGTTAATTTAAAATTTATTTATTGTTCGCATTTCTGCGTCGTCCAAAGATGAACGACGCTGTATAGTAGAGCTAAAAACGCTATTTTGTTTAAAATAGAGTTTGCATCTCAGTTCTAAGAGTGTTCTGTATCTATCGACATGATACTATAATCGACATGATACTACTACCGAAACGATATTAAGATCAATCAAGACGCTACTACGATCGATCGACACAATACTACGATTGATCGACACGATACTACGATTTAATTGTAATAGGGCCCCAAATGCGTCCCACTGAAAATATTCTAAGTACGGCAAAACTACTTTTGCTCTACAGCAAGGTGCTACATAAAAACAACTTAATTCTTAAGTGATCATCTATCATCTGTGGACCATGATTTTACTAGAATTGGTTCTCGAATCATGGTTTGATTCATACGGAACGGGCTGGTTTGAAGTAAATGGGTCAGACCCGAAGCTATACATATAACACATTTAAGAGAGAAAACCTAACTCTCCTACACAAATATATAAGAAAATGTATAACATGTTTATAACGAGAAAATAGCAGACTCTTCTTTGATGTATTGCTTGATTACAAAAATGTTTTACCTATTTCATTTTGTCAAAATAAATAAATTGGATCTCAAAAGTGCAAATTTAAGGCGAAATACATTATCAAATTTCCTGATTTACATTTTATTCTGGCTTTTCCATACGCTTGTAATCATTGCAATTCATGAATCCAGGGGGCGTTCGACAATTTAATTGATTCACTGAAACTAATTAGTAGAGTTTTAGAACAATTTGTATTCAGCAGTTTTTCTTTGAAACTATTAAGGGAAGAAAGAGGATTCTAATGAACAGCAATTAAGGTAATCATAAAATCTTAAATAAGACAAACATCTGATAATTCTGAATTTGTTAATGCCTCAACTAACCAAACCTATGAAAAAAATATGGACAGAACTATGAGAATGGCTACATTCAATGTAGATCACAATTATCTCACAGAATTAGAGACATTACTGAGCAGTTCCAAGAATTTGAACTCGCATGGTGAAGCAGTGTTACTTGGATGCTTGAATACACATTGTAAATCAATGTAATCATTACATGAAAGCTTTACTGAAATAAATAGTTGCATAAACTAAATTTGAATATGCAGTAAAATTGTAGTCAATATTTGCAACCGATATTGATTTTTGGATGCCTCTTAATTTCCCAAAACAGATATTAATCAACTATAATTATGTCAAATCTGATTGTATTATAGCAATTTTTTTTGCAATTATGCCAGAATATGATAAGTTGCAGGCCTAGGACACTCGACTCTAGGGTTTGCAGCAGCTGTTTGAGTGGTGGGGAACGGAAATGCGATATATGTAATAATTTTATAATTTTATCTGTTTTCGCTTGAGGGTAGGCTGTATAAAAATGCAATTCTTTTTTTTAATTTTTACAAAGGCAATTCACATTATTTAAATAACTATTTTATAGCTACCTTATTTAAATCAGTTTTGCCTTTGGAACTGTGTCTACAACCAAGAGTTAAAACAATCAGTTGATGCTAATTTTTTTTAAAAAACTTTACAAGTTGAAATTACCTTAAGGTATTGACAAATGAGTAAAAATACATCTAATAAATTTAATTAGCAGAATACAACGACAATCCAATCTTCAGATATTGAAAGCAAATACTGAAAGAGGGAACTGGAGGCTCCTTTAGATTAATAACTTCCCAATCAGAGGGATCTATCATAAGCAAGATACAATATTGTGAAGTCTCAATGTCTTAGCATTGAACCATTCATATCACATTGTATCAATTAGAACCACGGATATTTTGGTAGAAACCCGTTCAACAATTACTCAGCATTTACTTTTTTACTGCTTATTAGAAAATTATGGAGACTAAAGTTGAACACAATCCAAGGGGCTGTGAGGAATTTTTTAAGTACTGGTTTCTTTAATCTAAGATCCGGTTAATGTCAATACCCAATGCAAAATATTGTCTTTGCTAAAACTATATTAGCTAGTTGCGTAATGCTAAAAAAACAAGAATAAAAACAGGCGATACATTCAGCGGTGATATTTATTAAATTACCACAATACTACTGTAATTTATTATACTTGAAAACTTAAAACTTCATCGAAATGTCAATGAATATTTCATTCATATAACTTATAATCCAGACTTCTGAGCTAAATAACTTTGTGTTAAAAATTTAGCAATTCTTATACAACTCATCTTACAATCGTTTGAATGATTTACATTCTGTATCCTTTAAAATAAGGCTTCGTTGTAAAAATAATCAGAGTTTAGTGATCATTTAACATCAAAATGATTGTAATTGCTTTGGCACAGAATTTAGGTACACTGGTAATACGCAAAAAAGCGGTTTCATGACGGATTCACCACTAAATATAAATTTAAAAGATCCTCAAATATCAGCACCTTTACAAACGAAAAAAAGCCATATATTATTTTTCAATGAGTCACTTGATCTCTTCATATGTTAGGGGTGTAATTAATATTTCAATTTTTATTTTAAAAACCACATGACATATTTTGTGAAATTTTTTCCACATTGCATATGATAACTTGAATGTGTTCTAAAATTTTCGAAGCTTTTTGTGAACTAGAATTATTTTTGAAAAGTTTTGAAAAATTAAGCCCCATAGGCTTCAAGGTATTTCAAGTTTTCAACACGGGTTAAATCTGAAACTAATTGGATGATATTATTTATTTTTATATACGTTCCACAGACCGTCTCGAAAAACTACTAAAATTTCATTGTGATAAAGTAATTTTTACGGCAGTTATCGTGCGAATGGACAGACAGACAGACAAACAGAAGGATCAAAATCATCATTACCTTTCAGCTATGTTGGGTATTGTTAAAAAGTTCGTAAAACTCTTATTAGAATGTAATTCTTGTAGTCAACACAGCGTTTTACCTCAACTTCAAGTATTACATTTTAATGTCTATGATATTTCTTAGAGAATAGTGTTATTTTCTTCAGATGTTATTGAACGATTTCTGAACCAATTGTGGCGTAAATATCTTCTTTAGACTGCCTTGGATAATAAAATTTCCAAATTTTTGTGAAACACCTGTTGTTAGATATTCATGGATTCCATTATTATCTTTGCTTGAATATTATATGTTCTAAATATATATTTTCCAATATATTCTCTCTTTATTTGTTTTGCTATCCCAAAATATTTTTCGAAACAAGCAATATCTTTTCATACATATTTTTTATATCATTTCACGTCTTTTGAAATTCAGTTAGGTTAGTTATAACTAGACTCTAGTTAGGCTGTCTGGTGATTTTATCTTTAATTTCTTTATCAAAAATCTGTTTTTGTTACCTTTTTAGATCCATTTCATGACAAAAAAATTTTCCCTCACGTTTACTCATTTTTATACTTTCAAAACTTTTTAAAACTACGAAAGTAACACATATAGCTTGATTATCTGCTAAATTAAAAATGGAGTACAGTGAGTACACATTTTGACTAAATATTCATTTTGAGTTTGTTGCATTTTGAGTTAATATTTATTTTTTAGAGAAATAAGACCAGAGTTGATATAAATTGCAGAGTAAAGACAGAAATACAGACCTACACAGAACCTACACTGATTTGGGGCCTTAGACTCACACTTATTGAAACCTCAAAATCAGATTTATTTTCCTATTCTAACATTTTCCTTATATATTGTATCATTAATAGTAGAGGCAGTAATGTCCATTTAACGAGATTCTAGAAAGTCACTCAATAAATTAACAGTTAATTTTTCTATTTATAAACTATTTGTTCGCACAATTAAATTTATTGAACAAACTGCTTGCAACATATTTTTAAATTTGATCTACATGAATATTGGGTCTATATATTCAAATCTAGACTATATATATTTGGTCTATATATTTTCAGAAAGAAATAATTATACATGTATTCATTTTAGAGAAATAAAATATGCACTTTATAAAAAAATGATTTTTATTTTTTCTGGATTGCTTCAGAATGAAATATCGGCTTATAGTTTATTTAAATAAAATATGAAAGTGGAGTTTCTGCTATGCAAACACCGCTGCTGAAAGGGAGAATTAATTCTTACTGAATTGCACTTTCCACGATTGTTAACGATCCGCTAAGTGTGAATGAAATTTTTAGTTATGGGGTATTAAATCACTTTAGAAAAATAAGGACCTTTGGAAACTTCAAGGGTAAAACATACAAATTGGAGATTTTCAAAAATTCTGAAATAAACATTTCAAAATTATTATATTCAAAGCTCAGAATGTTAAAACGGTTTCAACATTATATTTCTGATCATAGATGTAATAAAATGCAATGTATGTCTTACATGTCTTAATGGTGTTCACTAAAGGGATATCAATAATCGACAGTTCTTGATCTAAGGATGTGTTGAAGACCCAGACCACACGGCCTACCCAGAGGTTTACAGCAGCAAGATGTGAGGCCGGGAAAAGATCTAAGGATGTGTCATCGAGTTACTAAAACTAAAATGAATTTTGTTCTTAATGAAGTTGTATACTGGAATATCACTGCACGAAACATGAAAAGAAGGAAAAACAGAGAATCGAATAAGACACATATATCTTTTCAGACAATGAAGCTGAATCCAGAGCACACTAATATTTTCACCATGAAGTTAAGTGTGAAATAGTATAATATTAAAAGCTGCGTTTTTGTTGTCTGTACAGAAGTCTGACTGTGTCACTATTTGATAATACAACAGTTTATAATTCGAGAAAGTCAAAACGGATATACAATTTATCCACTGGTATGTTCAGCATCATGTGGAACATCTGAACATCTTTATTGAAAAAGTATTTACAATTTTATATCGCTTTATCTAAATAAGAAAATTTCAAAATGCAGTTTCAAGCAAAATATCTCATAAATTTCTCAATTTAGTGAAACTTGTATTATCTAATTTATCAATCTATCTAATTTATTATCTAATTATTATTAATTTATTATCTAATATTAATTTACTATCTAAAATTAATTTATTATCTAATTGACTAATATTAATATTTTAACTAATATTAATTTATTATCTAATTAGTTCAATCTAATTTGTTGAAACTTTTATAGTTAAACTTTTAGATGGAGTTATTTTTATGTACATGTACTTATTCTTAGATCAGCGATAATTAATTTGACTATTTTCATCACTCTGTAAGAACATTTTTCAGGTGGTTTATTGCTAAACATATTTCAGATTTTGTACATGTTTAGTTTAATTTTAATTCAGTACTATCTAAGGAAAAGTCGGTTATTCCTACTAGTTTGATATCATTTATTTATTAAATGAGAGTGCTCGCAAATATCAACGTTTTTATTCAAGTCTTATTAAAAGTAGTCGTTTATTTATTACAGTGATTAATCCGGACATGAAAAAGATAATATTAGAAAACATATATGCAGTATTTAAGTCATATATATCAAAACATGCTTGTATGGCTTTAATGATTTATCGCAAACTGCCCTTCTTATAAATTTTCAAGCAGATTGCAAACGGCGCTGTGTACAAAAATTTTAATACAAAATCGCAGTGAAGAAAGTTTTTAGTGCTTTATTAAAATATTCCTGTCACGCGCTGAAACTGCAATTTGAACTTTCCTCAAACTGACACAGCGTTATATATTTTGATATTGAAAGTGCTTTTTTGACATTTTTCTTCCTTTGAAATTCCTAACATATCTCCTTTGCAGAAACTTTTGCCATTTAAAAACTTCGAACATTAAATAAAGGCAGAGGCGAAGAATTGTTTACAATAGAGTATGTAGGATGTATGACTTTAAAATACATTACAAATTAAAGATTAAGATGTTGAAGAAAAATAAGTTTATTTTAATAAATTTTTATTGTAAAAAGTTAATTAGATGGCACCAGGGTTTTATGTGTTTGTGAAACTCTGTTGTCTTCCAATTAACAACCCTGATAAAATTGTTGATTAAGTGAATATTAATATATAATGTTTAATAACTATGGTTGTACTACTTCGATTCAGATGGAGCAAGATAATTCAGGAGATATGGTATTGGTGATGCTTAAATGATATCAGTTCTGGTAACATAATATTGTATAATTATATGTGTTAGGTAAATTTTAATTTTCGCTGTCAACGACGTAAATAACATAAAATATTAATAATTTTTGCATATAAAATATTAATAAATTTTAAAACATTTTAACATTTTTCCAGTTGAAAACAACAAACCACACAGAAAAGTATCTTAATCTATCGGACAAATTTATGCGTGTGGTAACTTTAGTTATTGGAAAATTTACGTGAATTGAAACTAAGAACGGAGAAATTGTAAACTAAGAAAGAAATATTATGAATGGAGCTATTTTATTTATTTTGAATAAATTGTAACTGATGTGATTCTGGACAAACTTTTCTCAGAAATCATGTTTCACATAAACCTGTACTTTATGAATGGACATTAGTTCACTTGGACAAGTGAATATAATTATTTAACAAACACGGACTGGAACTAATGAAAACCATTTAATTGGAACGTACACGTACCTTGTATTTGTTTTACATGCTAGAGTAATACAATATATGAAGAAAATAGCGACATGTCCTGAAATAATATATAAAAAACTTTGAAAAAATATGCATTTATTTCAGCATATTGTACGTAAATTACATTAGATTTGCCTGAGCAGTTTTTGTAGTAAAACGCCCCTTTCCAGAGGTATATAATACAGAAAAAACACTTTGGAGTTGTATTTGCAAGCAATATACAAACTAAATGCGCTTATTGTATAATAGGCAAATATAATATGTAAACGTGTATATAATATGCAAATTTTGTTCATAAGTTGGTTGTATATAATACTCCAATGTGCTTGTGCTATGCCATATGCTGTGAAGAAGGATTTGAGCTAAGCTCGAAAACACTTGACTCAAATATAATCAATTTACATACAGTGTGCTGAAATAAACTTTATTTTAAATTTAATTAAATGATAAAGTACAAAGTTGAATATTTAGTGGCTCCCAGTAATCATTCCCTGCTGATTGCTGTCCAAATATATGTATGTGTGTGGTCCAAATATATATATGTCTGTATGCGTGTCAATGTTTGACGATCTGAAATACAAATAATCGATTTCTTATTACCGAATCTTGCTGAAATTGAGACATCCAGATTTATCACTGATTAAAATAAGGATATACTATTTGTGCATTTTTTGTTTAAATTATTTTGAGAAATATCGTGCTCGCTGTAAAAAACAAACGGCTGCAATATTTCGAGAAAGTCTCATTATAACTTAGACATGTATGGTCCGATAAAAGTGATAACAAAATTACATGGAGTGTGGGTCAAATAGGTAATTTCATACTATAATCCATTTTTAAGTAGATCGTGGTATATTATTTTTTCAAATAGTAAAAGTAAAGTTTTGAAAAATAGGTATCATTGATCCAAAAGCTTGCAAATATAGCGTAATACCCTCACTTTAAAGGGCTTGACAAAATCTTTCAATTGATACCATATTTGAGAATGTACCCCTAGAGGAGTAACTTACCCCCGAGGGGACACAATGCAGTCACGAACACAGTACCGCGACTATTTTTGACAACAATGATTGAAAATATTAAGTTTCCTAATCATTGAGCCTTAAATAATCATTTTTAACACTTTACAACAAAGTTGAAAAGTGTTTATGTGTGTATATGTGTTGAAAAGTGTTTATATGAATGAAATATTAATTGATTTCATAAAGAGAAGGACGATTTTTTTCGATGAAGTTTCAAGCATAGAGTTTAATTTTTTGTAACTCCATGGTCTTAAACAAAATGTTTAAATAAAATAAATTATTATAGTATTGTGATGAATGAAATGAATGGAAGAAAGTTATGAATAAAATCCTGTTTTCATAGAGAGATCCAGGCGTGTTATTTTTTCTATGCCGTCATTTGAATTAATTTCAGTTGTTTTCGATGAAGTTTTCATATATAATAAATTATCGTAGTATTATGATAATTCTAAAACTATTACCGAGGAATGTCTAACATTTTAGAGATGTTTAAACCAGGCAATTTATATTCCAATGCCGTCATTTGAATGAAGTTCATTTTTTTCGGTGAATGTTTAAGTTTTCAAATATAATAAATTAATGCAGTATTGTGATAAGTTTCAAAATATTACCGAGAAATGTATTGCATTTTAGACTTGTTTAAATAAAATTGCATTGAAGTTGGAAAGTGTTTCATAATCAATGCTTTAAGCATGATTGATCTTTCTTGTTATACGTGATTAAGTCCAATTTCGTAATATGTTGCCATCTTAAAAAAAATATAAAATTGCGAATAAATTTCGAAGATTTGACTCGAATTTAAAGAATATTCTATCTAGATCTAGATTTTTCGATACAGATCCAGATATATAGTTTCATAAAAATCCAATAATATTAGTGGCAGCGATGGTGTACACAAAAAATCGACCTCAAACATTAGGCAGACAGATAGACAAACATTCGAACATCATTCCCAAACTAGTCTAAACGTGTTCGGAAGGTCTTAAAACTTATATCGGCACCAAAATCTGGAAATCGAAATTTCTCGTGAAAACAATACTTTCTCAATACTATGCTTAAGAAAGTAAAAATGATGTTTATTCGTTTTTGGTTAAAATTATTTTCAAAGCATCCATCCCGTTGATAATTGCAAATAATTTTATGTTATACAATTTAAATAAAAAAATCTGATGTGGGCAAGACATGACTTTCCTTATATAATGCAATGAATTTACTATTTTTACAATAAAAACATAGGTTTTCCTTATAGTAGCTAATTATACTCATTCCAAGAAATTGAATTTTCGTCCATGAGTCGTCATTTTCACTGATTTAGTGTCATTTTTATCCATTTGGCGAGATTTCGGTTCATTTGGCAACATATAAAAAAGTTGCCTAGTTGACGACATTCCGCCAAATTCGGCGCCAAAATCTCGCCAAGAGTTATGGACGGAGAAATAATTTATCCATATATCCGAAAAATAACTATGGGTGTTCAAATACAAAAGTATTACTCAAAGTATTTTTCTCATGAATGGAACGAGCTAGATCCACGAAAATGATGGCATCCAATTTATCGCATGATATTACATATGAAAAGTGAACATGTTGCTCAACAGTTAATATATATATTTTTTTAAATTATGGGATTTTTTTTAATAAATTTATTTTTTAAATGTACAATATCTCGAGAACAGTTCATGCAAGCGAGCTAAAGTTTATGTCAATCGTTTTCTACGGAAAAATTACATTAAAAATGTCTGTTTGAGTAACTTTATTAAAGGTTTTGATTTTTTGATGATTTTTTCAAAATTTCACACGACAATTTAGGGAGCTCTGAACATTCGATTGCGTTTAAAAACAATAGGCTTCCAGTATTTATGGATTGTGATTTTTGTACCAAATTTCGTTCGAATCGGACCGTTTGTTCGTCAGTTATCGTCTCCAAAGGCTCACTGACACACACACACACACACATACACACACACATACACACACACACAGACATCACTTCAAAAATATTCGATTCGTGATTAGGCATGCTTGAAAAGTGCTCTCTCGTCGAAAACTCCAATTCGAATTTTCGACCTCGTCACAATACTTTCCTTATACATTATGTATATAAGGAAAGTAAAAGTCAGAATTATTCCCAACACGAAGCAGTGTAATATCTGATAAATTATAACATCCACATTTATATATAAATGTTGCATTAAATAGCAACATTTTTAACACTTTACAACATAGTTGAAAAGTGTTTATGACTTTGTTCATTCTGTCTGTCTGTTTGTCTGTCTGTTAGCACTATAACTGCCGTAAAAATGACTTTATCAAAATGAAATTTTAGCATGCTGTTCAGACGGACTGTACGACTTATGGGAATATAAATGAATAGTATCACCCAATTAGATATAGATTGAACCCGGGTTGAAAAAATAAAACATATTGAACCCATTGGGACCTAATTTTCCAAACATTTTTAAGCGAATTTAAAATTCACAAATCGCTTCGACAGTTTTAGGAAATATTCAAATTATCCCATAAAATATATAAAAATATTTCAGCAAAATATATTCGGAAGTCTTTTACATAAAAATTAAAATAATAATTACACCCTTTGCATGAAGAAATCACGTGACCATTATATGAAGAGTTCACGTGACTCACTTCAAAATAAAATATGGCATCCATCTCGTGTCAAAATAGTGATTTTTAATTTTTTTTTTAATTCATATGTAGTGTTGTATCCGTCCTAAAATCGCTTTATTTTTGCTTAAATTATGTGCATCTACATCCTCACACAACGCATTTATAATATATTTGAGTTTAAAAGATCATCAAACTTTGATTATTTCTACAACGAAGCCTAATTTTCCCTTGTCGAGGATGCAAGCACCAAAAGATGTAGAATAAGTTGTATAAGAACTGCTGCATTTCTTTAATGCAAAATTATTTAGCTCATGAAGTTTGCAATATAGCTGAGATGAATTGATTCATTGATTTTACAAAGAGAAGCGGGCGATTTTTTCGATAAAGTTTAATTATAGAATTAAATTACTTGAACCTCCATGGTTTTAAGTCTTTAAATAAAATAAATTATTATAGTATTGTGATGAATGAAAGGAATGGAACGACGTTTATGAATGAAATGCTGCTTTTATATAGAGAGCCCGGCGATTTATATTTCGTTGACGTCATTTGAATAAAGTTCATTTGTTTTCGATGAAGTTTCCAAATATAATAAATTATTGTATTAGTATGATAATTTTAGAAATATTTCCGAGAAATATATTGCATTTTAGAGATGTTTAAACCAGGCAATTTATATTTCAATGCATTCATTTGAATAAAGTTAATGTTTTTCGATGAAGTTTTAAGTTTTCTAATAAAATAAATTAAAGTCATTATTGTAATAATTTTAAATATATTACTGAGGAATGTTTCGCATTTTACAAATGTTTACATAAAATTGCAGTGACGTTGGGAAGTGTTTCTTAATAAATACTTTATGCATGATTGATCTTTCTTGTTTGACTTTAAATTTATATTTTGTACTTTTCTTCTAATTTTCTTAACCACATTTTGCAAAAATAAGGGCCCTACATTTGTTTCAATCAATCGGAAAATCGGCAGATCTCTTCCATTGAAATAATCTAACTAAATGTTATTTGATTTTTATTTATTTATCCAAAAGAATTTCGTGCTCAATATTAGACATACATGCAGGGCATATATATATAGTAAAATGGCTGACTAGTATAAATTGATGATCAAACGTATCGATCCATCATAAATCGAGAGTTGGATTCCTGACCACCACAATATTCCGTTTGCATATTATATGCATTGTTTTGAAAGTATTAATTCTGTAAATATACATGAGCGGAGACGCTTCTAAACTAATATTGATATTACTCTCTGATACTGACATATGCTAATCAGTTAGTTCACTGTTGTTTACATCACCCCTGATTCATAATTTAATTGTAACTAGGACCTCCCTAATAAAGCACCACATTATTTCCTATTGTATTATAATGTTGAATGAGTGCCCAGTCTATACATAATGCATGAGTCCTTTGATATACAGTTCAAATCTGATTGTTTCGTAACTCAGTATAACTGCGTATCTTCACTAAATTTCTACATAATAATTAATTAAACACAGAATTTCGTGAACTGGCAGCTTAATTAAGTGCGCAAATACTATACAGATAATAAGTCTCAATATTATAATGGAATTGATACACTTTTGTGACTGTGGTATTTATGTACATACTAGTGAGTACCCGTGTATAAAACACTGGAAAATGTTTGGTCGCTGAAAGTTAATAAATGTAAAATATTTTTAAGTTTGATAATTTCATGGCAGATATATCTTCAAAAATAATATTTTAGCTTGGAGTTTATATAGTATTTGCCTTATTATTTATCCTAGTAAGCCTTATTATGTCCGTTTTTATTTACATTAGTAAAATAAAAACGGACTATTATCTAAATCGGTTTGGATATTCTCGTACTCAAGCAACCGGAGAATAAGGGCAAAAGCGAAAAGTGTAGTTTAGGCCTAACTGTACACTTACGAAGAATATTTAGTGGACATATATAAATTTTATCCTGGTGAAAGATTTAATTAATCAGATGAACGTCATAAAACAAAACAAATACATTTTGTATATAATGTTATTATTGCAAAACCGTATTTTAAAATAATTTCTTACTTTATTAAAAGCAAATAACGGAAGCAAATTATTTTTTACAAGGTGTTAGAGGACATAGAATACAGGGACATATAAAAAGAAAATCAGAGATAGTATATGTTGTTGAAGAAATATCACAAAAATGGCCTGCGTAATGTTAACGTCCATTAATTTAGAGTCGGTGACTTAAAATCAAAGAAATCTTTTCGTCCTTCTATCGGTAGAATGTATAAATTATCATCCATAGCCATAAGCCTTTAAACTATAATCCATTAATTTCGTTAAATTCTACATATACTAAGCTTCAGGGTGAAAGAATATTGAATGGGGCTTACTTCTTAAGTAATAATTTTTATGGAATAAATTGTAAATCTTAATTAAAGTGCTCGTGAATCGTAATATTTCTACATTGCTATCGTGACCGAAAAATCCACCATTACTTACCTCTTTACACGAGCTCCTTAACATAATCATTGAATCAAAGCACTATATATTGAAAGCCCATTTTTAACTTTTAAATTAAATTATCAGTTATTCACACCATTATTGTTATTATGATTAAAATTATATCAATTTTAACAAACGCCTAAGGAGGAGAAAATCACCGTGTGAGACCAGGTATTTTTAATCTTATTCCAAATATCAGGAATTAACCTAATATACATGAAGACTGTCACGTATCTCAGTATTTCAAGTCTCTTGCTCAGCATGACTCTCATCTCTTCTGATTATTTTTCTGACATTTGGAGACAGACTTCGTCTTTTTGAATAACTATCTCAACATTCAACTGAATAACGACTTCTCTGAGTAACACTGCTTGAAAATACGAGTATCTCCCTTTAACTCGTGAATAATCATTTTTTTATATCCTGTTAACTTTCCCATCATTTGGCCTGGGTTTCAGATATGCCCTGTTTGCTCAAATTGGATGCTCCGCAGTTCGATATCGTTTGTTTTCATTGTTGGCTCTTTGAGTTTCCAATGAAGTTTGTTTTAAGTCCATGGATATTTTGCCCCAACCACACCTACAAATTGCGTGACGTGCATTTGAGTCGTAACTTTCCGGGTCAAGACAGTCATAAAACGGTGACTAAAAGTCTGCGCTTTGTTTCGTCGAAAACATCAAAAATTGCATGGTGCTTTCTGGTCTTACTGAATTCATTTGGTTTCAACACTATTGGTTTACATGTGAACACAAAGCTAATACTTCGATAGTTGCAGTGCCCCGAGTAATATATTTTGCTGGAGTACTCATTAATGCATGTTTTCCTACCAAAAAAATACTCGAGACCAATACCAAAATGGGCTCAAGAAAAAGAAAATAATATAGCAATGTATTTTAACACTTGCTTATAAGGCACACTTGCAACACTTGCACATTGTAACAATTGCTGTATTTTGTGTAGAGACGTTCCAAATTGTGAGTAACTTTTTTTAATCTTTAGTTGCGCCCTTATAGAGAGCTACGAATTTATCATGAAACTAAATTTTAATAGTTTACAATGATCGTTTAATATTTCTACGCATTATAGGATAAGAAAATACTTTAAAATTAAATTATTTAGTATCATTTTTTAAATTGACAAGCATTATAAATCTCGAAAACGTGGAATGAATACATGAGTATTCGAATTAAAGTAGAATTACTATATTTGGAAAGACATTTGATCATTTAAACGTTGTCAAAACGTTATCGTTGTCAGTTGGGGCGAAACCATTTGGGATAATATTGCTTTTAAATTATTCAATGAAACATCTGATTCTCAGAATCTGCTATATAGAGCTCAAATGGTTCGTTAGTTTGTTTCAGTATAACATTTTGGAGAGAATAGGGCGATTCACTAAAGGTTTCCATTTCTGGTTTCAGTTCTATTTTCATTTCCAGTTCAAAAATTATTTTATTTGAAAAGGCTACTTATCAAAATTGCCTATTTAGTAGAAGTTGGACGATATCTGATGTGAATTCAATATCAAATTCCTGAAGTGGTAGGGCAGCTCATTAAATTGCTTGACACCTCTTTTGAACTTCCAGTACTAAAATTTTCATTGAAGCATCTATTTCTCAGGATTTTTAATAGAGCATAGATAATGCATGATATGTATTTAACACGATGTTTCAAAGGGCGCGAGGATGCATTATTCATTATCCATTCATTAAGGATTCATTATCCATTCATTATATCCATTATCCATTCATTAAGGCTTTCTATTTCCGGTTCTGAGTGAAGTCCGTTTGAAATATATACTGATATGAATTCAGCTTCAAATTTTGGACGAAGTAGATTGGGTCAAGAAAAATTTTTACTTCCGGTTATTTTCCAATCCCTCTTCAAAATATTACTTGAAACATTTGACTAATATGGGTACAAAATAAAATTTCGGAGACGGTTAAGGGAGTCACAACATATTGCCATTTCTAGATTTGCCACCTCAATCCATAAATTTATATATTCCTTAAAACTTTTATTTCTTGCAAGCAGCTATCGATATAGCTTCGATGATGACTGATATACACTAGATTCCAAATGAGATTAAGGAACTCATTAAGGTTTTCCTCTTCCAATTATTTTTCTATTTCTCCTGAATATAGTTATAAAAAATCTGATGTGGGCAAAACATGACTTTCCTTATATAATGTAAAAAATTTACTACTTTTACTGTAAAAAAAATAGGTTTTTCTTATAGTAGATATTAATATTCTTTACAAGTTATTGAATTTTCGACAGTTAGTCGTCATTTTCATTGATTTAGAGTCATTTTTATCCATTTGGCGAGATTTTCGTTAATTTGGCAACATTTCAAAAAGTCGTCAAGTTGGCGACATTCCGCCAAATTCGTCGCCAAAATCTCGCCAAACATTATGCATTAAGAAATAAGTTATTCTTACAGCAGATAAATGACTATTGGCGTTCAAATACAAAAGTATTACTCAAAGTATATTTTTTCATGAATGGAACGAGCTAAATCCACGAGAATCATGTCACCCAATTTATCGCATGGTATTACATATAAAAAGTGAACATGTTTCTCAATAGAAAATATTTTTTTTTTATTTTATATGACTTTTTGATAATTTTTTTGAAAAATGTACAATATCTCAAGAACGGTTTATGTTAGCGTTCTAAAATTTATGTCAATCGTTTTCTAATGAGAAATTACATAAGAAATGTCTATTTGCGTAACTTTATTAGTGGTTTTGATTTTTTGACGATTTTTTCAAAATTGCATTCGAAAATTTAGGGGATTCTAAACATTCGATTGCGTATAAACACAATAAGCTTTCAGTGTTTACGGATTGTGATTTTTGTACCAAATTTGGTTCGAATCGGTCCATTTGTTCGTCAGTTATCGTCTCCACAGACTCACTAACACACACACACACACACACACACACAGACATCACTTTCAAAATGTTCGATTCGTGATCATGGATGCTTGAAACGTGCTCTCCCGTCGAAAACTCGAATTCGAATTTTCGACACAGTCACAATACTTTCCTTATACATTATGTATATAAGGAAAGTAATATTGATTATAGATAGAGTTCAAATAATGATTTATGTGCAGCAACAATTTTTCGAACACTAGGAATGTTCATTAAGAATTTCTATTTATGTTCTGGAGGTGTTACTTCCGGTTTTTTCGAACATTCCTATTAATGTACGAAATAAGTATACCAAAAAAAATTGTTAATTCCGTAAAAATGAATACCTACCATTTACCACTATATAAAGGTTACTTCATACATTTTTACTTTCCCTGCAATACATGGTAATATATAGGGAAAGTATTGGAATCGTGCCGAAAATCACAACTGGAGTTTTCGACGGATATACACGTTTCGAGACCTCTAGAATACGAAAAAACCATTTTTAGCGTGACGTCTGTGTGTGTGTCTGTCTGTCTGTCTGTGTGTCTGTGTGTCTGTCTGTCTGTCTGTCTGTGTGTCTGTCTGTGCAGATTTTGTATCCACTCTAACTAAAAAACTAATGGTCCGAATTTCACAAAATTTTGTAGGTAAGTCACTTGTGGGCGGGGCTAATGCTGATTAGTTTTGGGTACGATTCGGAATAAAAGAACCCGCCTTTTTTGTGAAATGGCCCATAAAAGCTTGTATCCACTCTAACAGAAAAACTAATGGACCGAATTTCACAAAATTTGGTGGATAAGTCGCTTGTAGGCCAATCTGGTGCTGATTAGATTTTGGTACGATTCGGAATAAAATAACCTGCCTTTTTTTGCAAAATGACCCGCAAAAATCGTCAAAATCTAAACTAAAGAACTAGGTATACTCAAATATATCCATTAAATGCTCGTTTAATACGTAATTTTTAACGACGAAAATAATACGACCAACCCCATTACACTAGGACTAGCCGTTCTCGAGATATTTTAGTTTTTCGTATTTTCTCTACACCACCTTTGAAAACAAGTCCGGTTACCGAATGAGAACGGAAATTGAATTAAAAGTGAAATAAATTGAATTAAAATAAAGAGAACGTGAATATAAGTCTGCAGGGAAAGTCATGTGCTGCCCACATCAGATTTTTTGTTTTTATTCCTCATACATGTTTTGTTTTTATTTCTATTTGATATATTTTACAAATATTTAGCTTTGGATGATGCATCTATGTTTACAACTCGAACAACAACAAACTATTTAATAAATTTTTAGTTACTTCTTCCCGTTGCATGATTTATTCCAGCACCATGATACACAACGACATAAAACGAATACTATTTTACATAACATGAACACTTGAATAGAAACATGCAATAGATTTAAATGCAAACCTTGCAATTTTAATTATGTGAATTACTATTTAAAAATACATAAAACCCTAGCGTGTATTAATTATTTCTCACATTAATAGCACCCTTCTGAAATGTCTCTTTAAATTATTCTCTTCCATATTTTCCTCAAACTGCCATCATAATATTTCAAGTCCCACTATTTGCTCTTCTTCAGTTAATTATTTCTCACATTAATAGCACCCTTCTGAAATGTCTCTTTAAATTATTCTCTTCCATATTTTCCTCAAACTGCCATCATAATATTTCAAGTCCCACTATTTGCTCTTCTTCAGTTGACAAGTAATTTATGAGTGAAACACTTTAGACAGGGTGTTTGCTTTATCATGCTTTAAAAAATCAGGGGCAAAAAATATAAACTTTAAAACTAAAAGGAGTAAATCCCCTTCGTGTTAAACTTAATCTGCAGTAAAATGCTTATGCAGGAAGTTCAAGAACATTTCAAGCGATATCTATTTACTTGAATATTGACCCTATCTACGTACTTGCTCTTACAAAATTTTTTCTAAAAAACTGATGTGGGCAGCACAGGATTTTACTTATATAATGCAATGAATTTACTACTTTTACAGTAAAAAAAATAGGTTATTCTTATTGTAGATACTTATATTCTTTCCAAGATATTGAATTTTCGTCAATTAGTCGTCATTTTCATTAATTTAGCATCATTTTTATCCATTTGGCGAGATTTTCGTTAATTTGGCAACATTTAGAAAATGCGCCAAGTTGGAGACATTCCGCCAAATTCATCGCCAAAATCTCGCCAAGCGTTATGAACTGAGAAATTAGTAATTTTTATAGAAGATAAATGACTATTAGCGTTCAAATACAAAAGTATCACTCAAAGTAACTTTTCTCAAGAATGAAAAAAGCTAGATACTCGAGAATGATGTCACCCAATTTCTCGCATGATATTACATTTGAAAAGTGAACAAGTTTCTCAAAAGTTAATATTTTTCTTTTATTTATGGAATTTTTTCTTAATTTATTTGAAAAATGGACAATATCTCAAGAACGGATCATGCTAGCGTTCTACATTTTCTGTTAATCGTTTTCTAAGGAAAAATTGCAAAGAAAATGGCTATTTAAGGGTTCGTTAAGTGTTTTTATTTTTTTGGTGATTTTTTAAAAATTTTACTCGACAATTTAGAGGGTGTTCTGAACATTCGATTGTGTTTAAAAACAATATGCTTCCAGTGTTTACGGATTTAAATTTTTGTACCAAATTTCATTCGAATCGCTCCATTCGTTCGTGAAATATCGTCTTCTCAGGCTCACTGAACCCCCAACCCCCGCGCCACACACACACTAACTTTCACCACAAACATTCCCTAAAAATTTTTGGTTCATGATCAGAGATGTTTGAAACGTGCTCTGCCGTCGAAAACTCGAATTCGAATTTTCATCCCTGTCACAATCTTTTTCTTATATATTATACTATGCATATAAGGAAAGTAATAAGGTGCAAACATGCATGGAAGTAAAACTCCGTCAGTGGTATAGCTGGGAGAAATTGAATTCTAACATTTTGCGTACTTCTGCAGTGTAGGAGTTACTTATGGTAGATTGTTCCTTACGCTTTTATTAGCAAAAATAAATAATTTCAATCATTTCATTCAAAACATTTGCTAAAATCGCTTATTATTAATAAAAAAAAAGTTCTAGTAATAAATTGATTTTTTTTCTCTATATTAAAGGGAAAGCTCCTGAACAAAAATTATATATAGTCATAAACATTACCAAATCAGACCGTTAGATTTACCAGATAAAAATATTTAATGACATTAAAATCATATTTATTGCCATCTCGAAAATTAAATAAATTTCTTCAGATATGTTTTTTTGGCAGATTTAATGGAATGTAAACACGTTGCTAAGAAAACTTTTAATTCTAGCTCAATTCTTCTTTAAATATGATGATATGTTTTTTAAAGAAAACCTAATTACTAAAAGAAATTGCTTTCTAATGCAACTAAATTAAGTACCTAGGAATAAAATATAATCACATAAAATTATAATGAAAACCTACGACACATATACATATATATAGTGTATATTAAGATAAGCAATTTTATTTAACCTTTGTGAAAAATGAATGAAAATTTCATTTTTAAATTCCGTAATATATTTCGCAAAATTGAAAATACAAAATGTGAAAATAATTAGGACAGACAGACCAACTACTTTTTGCTCATATTTTTTCTTTCCTTATATACATCGTATAAGGTATAAGGAAAGCATTGTGACTGGGTCGAAAATTCGAATTCGAGTTTTCGATGGTGAGAGCAAGTTTCAAGCATCCCTGAACACGAATCAAAAGTTTTTTATATGATGTCTGTCTGTGTCTGTGTGTTTGTTGGCACATGATGGAAAGCGGGGACATTCATTTGTTTACACATTGCCCAAGTGGAAACGCACAGGAAAGCTAAACTTCCTCTGTTTGGATTTTTGCAGAAATGTGGTACTTAATTGGAGATAATACTTTGAAAAAATTTAGTGGAATTTTGGCATAGGTCACCAGTTAGGTAGTATATGTATATAGTGAGTATATAGCTGTGTATAGCTTGTGTATATTGTATGTGTATGGCTCGCGAAAGTGGATGTGTGTCTTGCAAAAAGACACATCCCCCATTTATCAGAATTGCAGCATATTGTGTATATGCAGAACTGGTTTTCAGAGAGAAGGCTTTAACTGCCCTCTGAAACTTCACTTCGCAGCTAAATATACGAAACACACATGTTGGTCTTTGGTGGAAATAGAGGATGACTCACAGAATGGCCAAATTCAGGAATTCGTTTCTTGGTGGCCCCTACAACCACCAGTCCCTCCAAAAACTTATACATTAGTTTTAATTGAATATCATGAGTTTCAAGATTTCTTCATATATTCAAGAAACATATGACTACATATAATTCTTCAATATATGAAGAATTATATTTTGAACTTCATATTATTCCAATTTTTTTTAATTTTCGTTTTATCCTTAGACTCATGGCACTGCATTTTTCTTTAGTGAGCGAGAAAAACATATTCCTTAAGATGGCTCAACAGTTTAGATGTTACTGCTAATGAGTCTTAAAAAGACGTCATAAAATCGGGAAAACCGATGTACATTATTTTAATGTAAGCATTCTGGGAGCATAAAATTTGTTCTGACTTTAATTCACAGGAAATTACGAGATATAAATCAAATGAATTTTTGAATAAAATTAACTAAACATGAAATTTATTACAGAAACTACATATATATATATATATATATATATATATATATATATATATATATATATATATATATATGTAATGTATCAGAAATCCTTGCGTTAGAAGTGCCTTTTTCAATCATCTTTTGAAAATTTCCGTATAGCGCAGCCTGCAGTTCAAAATATTTTCTGTTTTCTTAATTTTGATTTAATTCTTAAACACGTGGTACTGCATTTTCTCTTGAGAGAGAGAGAAAAACTCTTGAGATGGCTCAACAATTTAGTTGCTGTTGCTAATGCGAGTTCCTAAAATACGTCATAAAATCGGGAAAAAGGGATAAACATTATTATAAATGCAAGCACTCTGAGAGCTAAAAAATTGTTCTGACTATAATTCACAGGGAATTACAAGATATAAATCTAATAAACTTTTGAATAAAATAAACGATACATAAAATTTATTACGAAAACCACACACACACACACACACACACACACACATATATATATATATATATATATATATATATGTGTGTGTGTGTGTGTGTGTGTGTATATATATATATAAATGTATCAGAAAACCTTGTGTTAGCAGTGCCTTTTTTTATCACCTTTTGAAAATTTCCGTATAGCTAAGAGTGCAGTTCATAATTTTTTCTGTTTTCTTAATTGTCCTTTAATCCTAAAACATTTGGCACTGCATTTTCTCTTGAATGAGAGAGAAAAACAACAATTTAGTTGTTGCTAATGAGAGTTTCAAAAAGACGTCATGAAATCGGGAAAAACGGATGTGCATTATTTTAAATGTAAGCATTCCTAGAGCTAAAAAATTGTTCTGACTTTAATTCACAGGAAATTACGAGATATAAATTAAACATTTTATATAGATATTTTGAACATAATACTAATATGTAATATGTAATATATAATGATATAATAATAATATAATATAATAATAATATATGAATAAACGATACATAAAATTTATTACGAAAACTATATATCAAATCTATATATAAAATTATCTAAAACCGTTGGGCTAGAAGTGCCTTTTTAAATCATCTTATGAAAACTTAACGTATACCTCAGAGTATAGTACTGGTCAGTCGATGATCAGTCGATGATCTGCGAACTGGTCAGTCGATGATCTCCGAACTGGTCAGTCGATGATCTGCGAACTGGTCAGTCGATGATCTCCGAACTGGTCAGTCGATGATCTGCGAACTGGTCAGTCGATGATCTGCGAACTGGTCAGTCGATGATCCCCGAACTGGTCAGTCGATGATCTCCGAACTGGTCAGTCCATGATCCCCGAACTGGTCAGTCGATGGTCTCCGAACTGGTCAGTCGATGATCTCCGAACTGGTCAGTCGATGATCTCCGAACTGGTCAGTCGATCATCTCTGAACTGGTCAGTCGATCATCTCCGAACTGGTCAGTCGATGATCAGTCGATGATCTGCGAACTGGTCAGTCGATGATCTCCGAACTGGTCAGTCGATGATCTCCGAACTGGTCAGTCGATGATCTGCGAACTGGTCAGTCGATGATCTCCGAACTGGTCAGTCGATGATCTGCGAACTGATCAGTCGATGATCTGCGAACTGGTCAGTCGATGATCCCCGAACTGGTCAGTCGATGATCTCCGAACTGGTCAGTCCATGATCCCCGAACTGGTCAGTCGATGGTCTCCGAACTGGTCAGTCGATGATCTGCGAACTGGTCAGTCGATGATCTCCGAACTGGTCAGTCGATGATCTGCGAACTGGTCAGTCGATGATCTCCGAACTGGTCAGTCGATGATCTGCGAACTGGTCAGTCGATGATCTGCGAACTGGTCAGTCGATGATCCCCGAACTGGTCAGTCGATGATCTCCGAACTGGTCAGTCCATGATCCCCGAACTGGTCAGTCGATGGTCTCCGAACTGGTCAGTCGATGATCTCCGAACTGGTCAGTCGATGATCTCCGAACTGGTCAGTCGATCATCTCTGAACTGGTCAGTCGATCATCTCCGAACTGGTCAGTCGATGATCAGTCGATGATCTGCGAACTGGTCAGTCGATGATCTCCGAACTGGTCAGTCGATGATCTCCGAACTGGTCAGTCGATGATCTGCGAACTGGTCAGTCGATGATCTCCGAACTGGTCAGTCGATGATCTGCGAACTGATCAGTCGATGATCTGCGAACTGGTCAGTCGATGATCCCCGAACTGGTCAGTCGATGATCTCCGAACTGGTCAGTCCATGATCCCCGAACTGGTCAGTCGATGGTCTCCGAACTGGTCAGTCGATGATCTCCGAACTGGTCAGTCGATGATCTCCGAACTGGTCAGTCGATGATCTCTGAACTGGTCAGTCGATCATCTCCGAACTGGTCAGTCGATCATCTCCGAACTGGTCAGTCCATGATCCCCGAACTGGTCAGTCGATAATCTCCGAACTGGTCAGTCCATGATCCCCGAACTGGTCAGTCGATGATCTCCGAACTGGTCAGTCGATGATCTCCGAACTGGTCAGTCGATGATCTCCGAACTGGTCAGTCGATCATCTCTGAACTGGTCAGTCGATCATCTCCGAACTGGTCAGTCGATCATCTCCGAACTGGTCAGTCGATCATCTCCGAACTGGTCAGTCGATCATCTCCGAACTGGTCAGTCGATCATCTCCGAACTGGTCAGTCGATGATCTTCGAACTGGTCAGTCGATGATCTCCGAACTGGTCAGTCGATGATCTTCGAACTGGTCAGTCGAGGATCTCCGAACTGGTCAGTCGATGGGATGTCTGGGACTGGGATGAAATTATAAGGGCGTTTTGTCGAAATGTACTCTGTATTCTCCACTCTCTAATGCAAATTTGGCGTGCAACTGGCAATATGTTTTACCACCTCCTGCTATTTTTACCTTAGGTTAGCCTCCTGACACTACTGTTTGTGCCCAAATTAGTATCCTGCGTGGTCGCTGTCCTCTTGATTTGAAATCGAAATCGACGCTCAATATCCCAGAGTCCACTGAATCCGTAGTAGTCATACAAATATCACTTGCATACACCCGACATCTTTGCACTAACCTACAGGGTTAATTCATCTGTGCGACATAATAAAGTAACTTGCCGTGGCAACAGGGAATCGTACCCTGAACCTCCGAAGTGGCCAGCCGACTCTCTACCGTTGAGTTACTGGGACGAAATTGCAAGATCTTATTGTTGAAATGGATTCTGTAGTCCTTCTTAACTATATCGGCGTCTTATATATTTTTGTTACGGATCAAGAAAAGATGGTTTCCTGTCTACTTAAGCAACACTCTTTTTTTATGATTTCGTCTGGCATTCTCTAGGTTAAGAGGTTTGGCAACAATAATGAAATTTGTCATATTACACATTTTTTTCTACTTTTACTGTTATGACTCTCTCAAATGTAGAGACAAAATAGGATCTTTTGACTGCTGTTACTAAACGTCATAACGACAAATCTGTGATCACTTGATCTTCGAGACACATTTGCTGAAATATCGAATTTCGGAAAGTTAGAGAAAAGAGACCGTACGATGATAATTTTGCAAAATATATAGATGCTTCTGGGTTTTTCCATAATATGTATATGAACATTTAGCAATTTGCGTTTAAGAGAACGTCCCTAGATGGCGTCATTAGCTACCGTGCCATAGAAGATATGGTGCAAATCAGCCGTGAACGGGAAGTTCCATTTAGTTAAATAGCTAAATCATGAAGTCAAATTTTGAAAATACTTCGCCGAGACGTATCGTCCCGAGTTCCGTAGTAGATGTGTACAAAATTTCATGTCCGTACGACATTTATATTTTTTGCTACAGACGACACATATAAACTTATAGACATGCATGTTCCTATATTATAATAAACTATTTAAAAGCCAATTAGATTACTTTAACAATAGAATTAATATAAAATGATACATAATTCTAAAAATCATTTTCTACAGCCTTTATACATTTCCAATTTGCCCATTAAAAGCAAACACAACATAATAATAATATTATTTTTCTCCTGTATCTTACATAGTTCCTGCGCCAAAGAGTTTACACAACCTCTTAAGCTGAGAAAGCGTTTCCTTTTTGATGTTGTTGCTTTTGCAATGGATGAAATATAATGTGAAAGAATAGATGGAAAGGATTAACTATCATTTTTTATCATACTGTGTGTATGAATTTGCGGATTAAGTACCCTTTCTTATTAGGAAAACATTTCCTTCTATACTCAAGGAGGATTTTCCTAATATTGAATCAAATCTGAATCTATTTATTTTTACAGATATCTATCTTGAAGTCGTTTTCAGGTGTTTAAGGTTCGCAATAATAATACCACGTAGAAATTTTGATGTCAGTTTAGATCTGCCTAAAATATTTGTTTAGTGCATAAAATCCTTTTAATAATATTTTCGCTGATATAACCTCTTTGTTTATAACATATTGTTGAAACCATTAAAATATGCATCCATACGAATCAATTTTATTAAAACTGTTGGGTAAATATTTGTCGTTGTTACAATGACAATATGCCGCATTAAAATGTGGCCCTACGTTTTCACTATTTCACATTTCTGCAATTGTATGAACATTTTCTTACGAGTTGACATATATTTATACAAAGGAATAACTATTGATTTATATATGATAAGTGACAATAGATGTGACCCCATTGTGTTTTATTTGTGCACTAGATTTTAAAGCTAACGAATGATTAAATATGGAAAAAAATTCATAATGGCTCGAGGTCTACTTTGTTTGATCGTCACCTTCAGTAAGACTCATTAGTTGAAAATATTGAAAGTTTAATGAGCAGCTTGGAAAGTAAAGCGTCCATTTTCATTTCGTTTTGTATGTCTGCCTTCATATCCTTCTGACTATTTCCTCACTTTTAGTTTGACCCGATTGTTATGTGAGCCTCCAAATAAACAGAGCACAATTAGTTTTTGAGTCAAGTGGTGGCTCGTGGCTTCAAGAATGTGTGAGGCAGATTTCCCAATCTCTACAAAAACAAACATCATCAAAACACATCGTGCTACTGGTACAAATGTTATCAAATATTGTCTAAATATAGTCAACCGAATTTGAAAATTCGCCAAATAATAATAATAATAACCCATTTTGCGATAACTTTAAGTAAAGCAGCGCTTATCCTGCGTCACTTTAAGAGCCACCACTGTATTCGAGCCTCCAAACTAACGTGATCTAATCAGCTTTTTTGCCTCTTTACAATAACTACAGATTAAAACCCAGTGACGTTATTTGATCGTTTTTAGTGCCTATATCTCTAATATTATGGAAGCTTATTAAACAATAATTGACTATAAAGGCAAAGGAAGACATTTTCTCTTCATAAACACGTTAATTTACTTTTCGAAAATGACTTAATATTTCGTTGTTTCTTTTAAAAGAAAAATATTCTCAAATATTTACAGACATAGAGCATTAAAATGGAATATTACTACATTTTAAGGCATAAAACTCAAAATAATACTTTAAAATAATTTACATTATATATATTGAGAATGCGAAACTGTGAATCACTTCACATGTTTCAGTTATTTAATTATCAACAGCACACAATAGCATGCTTTCTTCCTATACTGTAAAACCTAAAGTGATTAAAACCCTTACCTTTTTATGAAATCAAAGTGAAAATAATCTTCTTAACGCATAATTAAGTAAAGCAAAATTGCATTTAATGATATGTCATATGAACTGGGATTTATTCTAGCTGCACTCTAGTTCTTAAACTTCACGAATTTAAATGGTTCCATATCGTGCCTCGTGGCAGACAAACATATAAAGTATGCAATAACTGAAGCAAACTTATATCATATTTTAGAAAAAATTGTAGATCAATTCTTGATTCATCATAAATTCTAGATTAGTGTAAAGGGAATACTCGAAATGGTTTTATTTTATAAAAAATCAGCCGAATCATTCAAATTCAGCCGGAATTGAATCCCTATTTTCTCGATTGCGTCCAGACGTTCTGCCACTTATACCAATCCGACAGTGCAAACTGTTTTTAAATTAACTCACAAAAAGCATGGAAATACTCTTGAACAATGATCCCTATTCTGTTCAATCATAAACACAATATATTATTCATTTTTATTCACTCATCAATTATGCTGTACTAGACCCCCTTAGACGAATAGCTACCCGCTGAGCATGAATTAGCGTACTCGGTATGAGATCGTTGGCTGCTATACAGCCAGGTATTCCATGCATGTACGCCAAATACTGGTTGCGAAGCAGAGACACAGGACACTTCATTCCTAAATCGAAACTCCAATTGAAAAATGTTTAAATCGAAACTTGAATCGAAATATGCTTAAAATGGAACTACATATGTTGTAGTTTCGATTAGTAATAGA
This sequence comes from Amaurobius ferox, assembly GCA_951213105.1. Taxonomy (NCBI): domain Eukaryota; kingdom Metazoa; phylum Arthropoda; class Arachnida; order Araneae; family Amaurobiidae; genus Amaurobius; species Amaurobius ferox. The sequence continues at coordinate 93,438,132 of OX578134.1, forward strand.
CCCTAAATATGCACGAGAGTTCGAAAGTGAATAAAATAGAGCTAAGTAGCTAGGTCGATATATGACTCAGTTAAACATCGCAAAGAACAATGAGATGCGTGAGTCAATGAAAAGTTCATGTTAGTCGAATCAACGGAGACTAAGATAGATGAAAATGCATTGTTCACGGGGAAAGGGCAGTTCGAGGCTGCATAGCTATAAAAGGAATTATGTGCAGTTTCATACGATTCGAACTATTTACAGTGAAAACACTTATAAAATTGGAAAATTTGTACTTTAAACAATCAACAATTTTTCTTTAGAATCCACGAACTTATAAAATGTTTTAGTTTATCCCACTCTGTTTCTAGTCTGGCTATAAAAATTGTCCGTTTTTTAACACTTTACAACAAAGTTGAAAAGTGTTTATGACTTTCTTCATTCTGTCTGTCTGTCTGTCTGTCTATCTGTCCGTTAGCACGATAACTGCCGTAAAAATGACTTAATCAAAATGAAATTTTAGTATGTTGTTCAGACGGTCTGTAGAACCTATGGGAATATAAATGAATAATATCACCCAATTAGTTTTGGATTGAACCCGGGTCGAAAAAATGAAATACATTGAGCCCTATGGGACCTAATTTTTCAAACATTTTTTAAGCGGATTTAAAATTCACAAATTGCTTCGAAAATTTTAGGGAATATTCAAATTGTTCCATAAAATATATAAAAAAAAATTCAGCGAAATATATTCAGTAGTTTTTTAAATAAAAATTAAAATAATAATTACACCTCTTATATGAAACGATCACTTGACCATGTTATGAAACGATCACATGACCCACTTCAAAATGATATATGGCATCCATCTTGTTTCAAAATCGTGATTTTTTTAAGTTCTTTTTAATTCATATTGAGTGATGTATCCGTCCTAAAACTACTTTATTTTTGCCTAAATTCTGTGCATCTACAGACTGAAACAACGCAATGACAATATATTTGAGTTTAAATGCTCATCCAAATTTGATTATTTCTACAACGAAGCCTATTTTCCACTTATGTAAAATGTAAACAGCAAAATATATAGAATGAGTTGTATTAGAATTCCTGTATTTTTTTAACACAAAATAATTTAGTCCATGGAGTCTGCATGGCTGATATGAATGAAATATTAATTGATTTCATAAAGAGAAGGACGAGTTTTTTCGATGAAGTTTCAAGCATAGAGTTTAATTTTTTGTAGCTCCATGGTCTTAAACAAAATGTTTAAATAAAATAAATTATTTTAGTATTGTGATGAATGAGATGAATGGGAGAAAGTTATGAATGAAATCCTGTTTTTATAGAGAGATCCAGGCGGGTTATTTTTTCTATGACGTCATTTGAATTAATTTCAGTTGTTTTCAATGAAGTTTTCAAATATAATAAATTAATGCAGTATTGTGATAAGTTTCAAAATATTACGGAGGAATGTATTGCAGTTTAGACTTGTTTAAATAAAATTGTATTGAAGTTGGAAAGTGTTTCATAATCAATGCTTTAAGCATGATTGATCTTTCTTGTTTATTTTTAGCAGACAATAATAAAGTGTATCTAGCCATATTATGTTCATCCATGAAAATATGTTGATATTTTAAATTTTGAACAATAGCTTGTAAGTTTGCATATATTCTGTTTCCTTTAAAAATAGAGGTGTTCCAATGCAAAATGCAGGTGTTTTTATTTCTGGAACATTATTTCTGAGTAGCATTTTTTAGATGTTTCAAAAGTTTCTTACAATATCTCAGATCATTAGCTCACTCAAAAAACCTTTAGGTTCTAGTCTAATTATTAGCTTTGCAAATCTCGAGACATGCATATATATATACTTAGAAATACATTCTAAAGAGAACTTCATAAATCCGTGAAAAGATGTGATTAAAGACAGATACATGACATTTTTTTATTTAGCTTGTTTAGAGATTTTGATCTCACATAGATAGAAACTGTTTGGGGCAGCACATGACTTTTCTACATATTGCAATATATTTGCAGTACAAAATGTACAGTACAATAATTTTAATATTGAATTGTACATTTGAATCTTTTCTGAATGACAACATTATAATACTATGTCGAACTACCTAAATAACTTATACTTCATAGAAATGTAATTTGACAACTGTCAAAATTGATAGCAACCACAGTTAGCGTCACTTTCGTTAATGTAGTCTATGTAGCCTACTATAAATAATTATGTAATACTAATATAAAGGGGTCCATAAATAGCCGAGAAATTCTTGACGGGATCAACGACCAAATATATTTTAGGACCCCTGTTCTAAGCTGATGAAATATGTTTCAAACGATATTGTTGATTTTGCAATGTGCGAAATCTAATATCAAAAAAGGATAGATGGTAAGGTTTTACCTTTTTCCACTACCTGCGTATGTATCTGCATATCAGGCACCGTTTCTTATCATTTGTAAGACATATACCTAACAGCATTTTTTTTTCGCAGTGACGTAAGATTTACGTCACACTGTGACTTTGGGACGTCACAGGACGTCGCAGTACGTCTCGGCAAAGTCATTTTGAGGTTACAGCGAATACATTTTGGTCATTTTCATGGTCATTTGTGACATCGCATATTAACTTGCGTGTGACGTCATATTGTAATTGCCATTGTAATGTCGTCACATTGTTATGTGTTAATTAAATTGTGGAAACGTCACACACAGAATATAGTCACAATGAAGTTATAAAGTTACTAATACGTAGCAAGAAGTTACTAATACGTAGCATAGAAGTCACAAATATGATGTCACATTGTGACCCAGATGTCACGTGACTACAACGTCATTGTCACACATGTGACGATCTTGGCTGTGAGGGATTATTTTATACACCGTGAGTATTATCCCAATCTTGATTCAATATCTACATTATTTTATGGTCGCAACTGATATATATTTGAGTCGTTTTCAGATGTTTAATAATAACTAACGATATTTGCTCTCCAGCAGTTGCTAAACACAGGAACAGTTTTCTAAAGCAATCAATATTTCAGCAAGTTTTGCTTCCGGAAATATCAGAAAGCAACAACAGTGGGTCGAAGTTTATTGTGAGCAGATTGAGTATGTCCATGGCGGAGTAGGCAGTACAACAGTAAATGGAAATCAGTTATATTATTAATTCTGGTTGATGCAGTAAGATTTGCTGTTAATATCTGTACATAAACACTAAATTCTATAAATATCCTATTTATGTATATATGAAATGGCATACGTACTATAGAAAAAACAAGAAAGATCAATCATGCTTAAAGCATTATGAAACACATTCCAACTTCAATGCAATTTTATTTAAACAAGTCTAAAATGCAATACATTCCTCGGTAATATTTTAAAACTTATCACAATATTGCATTAATTTATTATATTTGAAAACTTAAACCTTCATCGAAAAAAATGAACTTCATTCAAATGACGGCATTGAAATATAAATTGCCTGGTTTAAACATCTCTAAAATGTTATACATTCCTCGGTAATAGTTTTAGAATTATCATAATACTACGATAATTTATTATATTTGAAAACTTCATCGAAAACAACTGAAATGAATTCAAATGACGTCATAGAAAAAATGACACGCCTGGATCTCTCTATAAAAACAGGATTTCATTCATAACTTTCTCCCATTCATTTCATTCATCACAATACTATAATAATTTATTTTATTTAAACATTTTGTTTAAGACCATGGAGCTACAAATAATTAAACTCTATGCTTAAAACTTCATCGAAAAAAATCGTCCTTCTATTTATAAAATCAATTAATATTTCATTCATATCAGCCATGCAGACTCCATGGACTAAATCATTTTGTGTTAAAAAAAAACAGGAATTCTAAAACAGCTCATTCTACATATTTTGCTGTTTACATTTTACATAGGTGAAAAATAGGCTTAGTTGTAGAAATAATCAAATTTAGATGAGCATTTAAAATATATTGTCATTGCGTTGTTTCAGTATGTAGATGCACAGAATTTAAGCAAAAAAAAATTAGTTTTAGGACGGATACAACACTTAATATGAATTAAAAAGAACTTAAAAAAATCACGATTTTGAAACAAGATGGATGCCATATATCATTTTGAAGTGGGTCATGTGATCATTTCATATCATGGTCACGTGATCGTTTCATATAAGAGGTATAATTATTATTTTAATTTTTATTTAAAAAACTACTGAATATATTTCGCTGAATTTTTTTTTATATATTTCATGGAACAATTTGAATATTATCTAAAATTTTCGAAGCAATTTGTGAATTTTAAATCCGCTTAAAGAATGTTTGAAAAATTAGTTTCCATAGGGCTCAATGTATTTCATTTTATCAACCCAGGTTCAGCCCAAAACTAATTGGGTGATATTATTCACTTATATTCCCATAGGTCCTACAGACCGTCTGAACAACATACTAAAATTTCATTTTGATTAAGTCATTTTTACGGCAGTTATCATGCTAACGGACAGACAGACAGACAGACAGACAGAATGAACAAAGTCATAAACACTTTTCAACTTTGTTGTAAAGTGTTAAAATCATTGATCATTTAAAAATCGTCACATTTTCTAATAATTTCATTAATATTCATTACAACATAAATGCACAATAAAATTTTTCGTATGAATTGCAACAGCATAAAACAGGGAATACTTACCCTACAAAACCAATGTTTTATTTTATTGATATATCATATTACCTTAAAATGATACAATGTATTAATTTGTAAGTAAAACATTAATAATATAAAAATTCTGCCATTAGTTACAGTAGCGTACTTATATTTTCTCATATTAAAGCACTATAATGTAAGATCTCAAATTGAAGATTCTTATTCCCCTTTCCCAATGCCAATTTTCCCATTTACATGCAGTAAATAAGAACACGTATATTACTTTTGAAATCACCAATATTTCTTAAGCTAAAAGGGTTTTCACAATCTTCTAAGCAGATAAAAACTTCGGCAACGTTATTGGTACTTTTGCAATAAGTAAAAACGAATACGGTAGAAAAGGCGGTGGATTAGATATCGTATTTTTTCATCTTGTATATGTGCATTTACAGATAAAGCACTGTTTCTGATTTGGAAGACGCTTTCTTTTATACACGTCGAGGATTATCCGAATATTGATTCAACAACAGTATCATTTTTATCTCAATTGAACTTAAATAAATCTATTTTCAGATTTTTAGTAATACTGTGTATTCTAGTTGACAACGGTTTCTGGAATAATACAATTATCAGCTCTCATTTTATCTGATGTTACCAGTTAAGTAAAATAGCGCATGGACACTTGTATGAATGGTATGCCAGCAATATCAATAAAAAGTCCTCTCTGAAGAAAATAATAAAATACAATGATGGTTCAACACAAATATTGATGACAGTTGATCAGTACAATCAATCTCCACAGCGATTCGGCAATCCTGCAGCAACAGCCGTCAGCCTGAGCTGAACAAAGCTATTTGCCTGCCAACTCCAGGAATTTCTTCTGTTGAAGAAAATGGCTGAAGCTCATCTACATGTTTGAAGCACACATATTTATCTGAATGACATCTGAATCTACCTATCTTATTAACATCTGATCCTGCATATCTGGCTCATAACTCATCTATTTTATCCACATAAGCATGTACAGGATGTCCCAAAAAGATTGAAACGCATTTTAATTCTTTACATGCTGGAGATAAGTGGGCAATGTAAATTGCAAAAATGTTGAAAGTGAGGTAGGAAATAAGACTACGTTAATGAAATAATCCTCCCATTAATTTTCTAAAAGTTACACTTTTTAAAATTTTATTATATGATCTCCTTAGACAAATTTGGATAATCAGAATTTTTTTATCTTTAATGCAACAAGATCATTAAAAAAACCCCGCATATATGTATCTTTAAAATCAACTGAATTATGATAAAGGAAAAATCTGTCTTATGTCACTTTTCCATACCATGTGAAAGGCTGCTTCATCAGTGAAAATAGGGAAAATAAACAAATTGACGATGGAAATTGTTTAGGTCATTAATACATTAATATGTGTCAAATTTTTTTATCATAAATGCATCTAAATAAAGCATTACACAGACAGAGATCATATAAAGCAATGGTACGCACTACACGGTTGGGTATCCTATGTATTATCATCCAGTTTTATCTTTTTTGTGATATATCACGAATTTACATTTCTAATTTGATATATGGTCCCCATTCACAATGTTCAATTTTCAATTAAATATAACTCGCTCAATTTTAAAGATACAGATATGAGTTTTTTTTTTTTTAAGATCTTGTTGCATTAAAATTAAAAATTTCTCGATTGACCAAATTTGTCTAAGGGGGTCATATAAAAATTCAAAAATAGTAACTTTTTGAAAATTAATGGGAGTACTATTTCATTAACGTAGTCTTATTCCCTGCCTTACTTTCAACATTTTTGCAATTTACATTGCCCACTTATCTCTAACAAGCAAAGAATTAAAGAGCTTTTCAATTATTTTGGGCCACCCTGCATATCTGATTCATGTATAATCCACTCATTTTCCTAACTAACTGATCTACAACGAATTACTATTTCTGCCTACACAATTCTTACATACCATTCATCCACAACTTTTTCCAAACAGTTTCCACAATCAACAGCTCCCACTCCATCCGCGGCTACCTTAATAACGTCTGAATTTAACAATGCACTCACAACACCTCAAATAAAATATCCTCAAGACAATCACATTAAATATATCCATACGTGCATCGTAAACAATTAGATTGAAAAGCTGCTTAAGCATCATAAAAACGAGCTTGTTTTCGTATGTCTGGCTTACTCTTGTTGTGACGAGATTTCATAATCTCGCCAAACCCTTGTAAAAATCAAAAATTATATATTAATTATCAAGATTCTATATTTTTACATTTTTAAACCCTGTTTTAATTATCCCTCTTGTCTATTAAATATGTATTATACAAAATTTATTAATTTATGAAATTTATTTTTACATTTTATTAATCTGTGAAAACCGCATTCAGAGAGAAGTTTCGTTATTATTTGACCGTTATTGTTCAAGGTTCTGTCCCGGGCAGAGCAGATGTTTGGTTCTGCTCGAGGCCTGGTAATATTAGTGAAAGGCATGCACTTTTCTGCACAATATATTTGGAGAAAAACTTCTGGATGAATTTGAGACCTTGTGGCGAGGGTCTGATGCGTCAGCATATTCATTCTTGAGTCCCCGCTCTGGGCTGGCGAGGCTATGCCTGTGAAGTTTTCTATTGATCAAAAGCTGTAAATAAGCTCTCGGGCAGGTCTGAGTGAGTCTGGGGCCTGAATCCGCCTGAATACATAAAAGCTGTTGCAAAGAATATTCGTGGCTTTCTCTTCCTGTCTAGTTGTCGATGCTCTCAGGTCGGCCTGGACCATTTTTCAATGTTGCCCACCACGGAGTGCGGGAGTCGGCCCCAAGTCGACTTCTAGCCTCTTGTGGGCATGGGAAGGAAAGCCGAAGACGCCTACATCGCCGAAGAACATCGATGGAGAGCCCGACGTCAAGCTGAGAGAGCTGCGACGAGGAAGGTACGATGGGGCCCGAGGTCTATGTGCCGGGTCGAAATGTGGGTATGGTATAATGTTCCGACCCTTCTGCAACTCCGACTGGGGAGGTAAGGTTTGTCTGCTCTCTGCATCTACGCCTGTCTTACGGAAGCATAAATATAAAGAATCTTCTAAAATTACGTAAACTCTGATTTCCGTTCCAAAAATAATATCAACTTGTTTAATTATCAATTCTAATTTTCCTATCTCTGAGTGCGAGTTTTCTCCTATTGCTTTGAGACCATACCTCTTAAATCATGTTGTTTATTATATACTTAAATGTTGCTGTGCCACTTTATTTATATCGTTGATCATATTATTATCATTGAATTATTTCCGTGGCAGCAAATATATTAGTAGAGTTCCTGAGTCCAGTGTCAATGTCAGAGATACCTAACGTTGTGCTTGCTGAGATTGATTCAGTATATCATATTAATTACTCTTAACCTCTTAATACAAAATTGAATAAAGAAACTGATTTATATTTAAACCTGTGTGGTTATTTAACATCTTTATCTCTTGAAATTGTCCATCTGTGTTTTCAGGAGATGGCGCCTTACTAGGTAAGGGTTTATTGCATCTTTGTATTTATTGCATTGCAGGTCATCCAGGGATTTATTCCTGGACGAGAGAACTTCTAAATAGAACCTGGGTTTAACCTTAATGGTGCTTGCCCCTTTTTCCCCCGTCACACTAAAGCGGTGTGACACTCTTAAAGATTGTCTAAGACCTTTTGGACCGGCATGTATATCACATTAAGAATTGTTTTTGGTAAGTTTTAAATTATATACATCTATATATTTTATATTCATTAAATAGTTGTAAATAAATATCTATATAATAAAAGGCAATGTCTGTCTGTCTGTCTGTCTTATACACTATACGTTCAGCGACCGCGCGTCGGAGAGCTACGAAATTTGGCAATCGGAGACCCGGGGGGATGGGAAGGGGACACGTGAAAACCGATTTTTAAAATTTTAATTATTTTTTTTGTTATTTAATGTTTTATGCGATTTCGACCGTTTTTTGACATTTTTGCCCTTTTTTCTCCACGATCCAGACATTGTAGAAAAAAACAAATCACACCATCAGAAAGAGCAGAGAATTTCGAGTAAAAATATATCAATTTCAAAGCTCCGAGACAAATTCTAATATTTTTTTATGATTATAAAACAAAAGTCACTTTTGACTCAAAAAAACGATTTTTGGTTTTTAAATTCTCGCATAGTAAAAAGTACTCAGAATTTCGACTCATAATTTACATTTTTAGAAATGTCAAATATCTGGCATTCTTACAAGTCCAATCTGGTCAAGAAATATTCCGTATTGGCCACAGGATCGGGAATTTAAGATTTTCCGAATTTCAATTTCTCGGCGATCCGCTAAAGCTTTTCTTAACCGACGTTTCTCCCCCACAGAAGCAGGGAAGGTGATGGGTGGGGACGTCAAGGTGGAGGTGACGTCACGGTTCTGTATAAGGCTCCTTCATATACGAGCTGACTCATCAAGCATATTGAAGCCCACCATAGCTGGAAGCGCAATCTATTAGCATTAGCTCTATTCGTATTTTGACTTTAGGAAGTATAATTTAAATAATTATGGGTGGTTGTTCTGCACCAAATTACTCTAATCATTCTAGAAAGAGTTTTAGGCTATTTCGCTTTCCTAGAAATGAAGAAAGAAGAAAACAATGGCTAATAAATAATTGGGTACCCGGTACTGGAGCATACTTGGGCGAGCTATGTTCTACAATATTCTAATTCACACTTCTTTTTATATATAAAGAATTTATTTTAAACATTTATTTTATAATTTCTGTAACTATAGTATGGAATCCTATGGGCTTCAATATGCTTGATAAGTCAGCCTGTAGTAGAGGAGCTCTAGTTCTGTATATGCATAGCGATGGGTGGGACAATAAGAAACCGAATTAGTTTTTACTTTCCGTTTCCCGCGCTTCCGATTTTAAATGAAATAAGAGCTTAACATATGCATTGTAGAAATTATTATATTTATATTTTAAATGATGGAACAATATGGATTTTTTAAATGGATATTTTAATTTTATGGATATTTTAAATGATGGAACGATGGATATTTTAATTTTATGGATATTTTAAATGATGGAACGATGGATATTTTAATTTTATGGATATTTTAAATGATGGAACAATGGAATGACGATGATGGGATTAAGAGCTTAGAGAGCATATGGTCATTTTAAATTGTAAATTAGAGCGCGGGAAGTTAGCGGTAGGCCCGGGTACGATTCCCGCCACTGCCAAAACTGCCGAAGTGTTCACGCGGAATACGATCACGTTAAACATGTGGGCCCGTAAGTCCTTCCGAGAGGTTGGTGGTAGGGGAAGGAGGGTACGATCCCTGTGGATGCCTCTCCCACTGGGTTCCGTTCTAAATTGGGTAAATAAAAAGAATGTTATGGAGATTGTTGCTGGGAACGAAGAAGCCCAGTGGTTAGCGCGCGGGAATTGCACTCAGTAGGCCCGGGTTCGATTCCCGCCACTGCCCAAACTACCACCATGTTCACGCAGAGTCCGATCACGTTAAACATGTGGGTCCGTGAGTCCTTCCGAGAGGTTGGTGGTAGGGGAAGGAGGGTATGGTCTAAATTGGATGAATAAAAAGAAAGTTATGGAGAATGTCGCGGAGGGCAAAGTAGCCCAATGGTTAGCGCGCGGAAATTGCACTCGGTAGGCCCGGGTTCGATTCCCAAAATTGCCGCCGTGTTTACGCGAAGTACGATCACGTTAAACATGTGGGTCTGTAAGTCCTTCCGAGAGGTTGGTGGTAGGGGAAGAAGGGTACGGTCCCTGTGGATGCTTCTCCCACTTGGTTCCGGTCTAAATTGGGTGAAATAAAAAGAAAGTTATGAAGAATATCGCGGAGGGTGAAGTACCCCAGTGGTTAGTGCGCGGGATTTGCACTTGGTAGGCCCGGGTTCGATTCCCAAAATTGCCGCCATGTTCACGCGGAGTACGATGACGTTAAACATGTGGGTCGGTAAGTCCTTCCGAGAAGTTGGTGGTAGGGGAAGGGGGGTTCGTCCCTGTGGATGCCTCCCCCACTGGGTTTCAGTCTAAATAGGCCGAATAAAAATAAAGTTATGGAGATTGTCGCGGATGGCACGGTAGCCCAGTGGTTAGCGTGCGGGAATTTCACTTGGTAGGCCCGGGTTCGATTCCCGCCATTGCCAAAACTGCAGCCGTGTTCACGCGGAGTACGATCACGTTAAACATGTGGGACTGCAAGTCCTTCCGAGAGGTTTGTGGTAGGGGAAGGAGGGAACGGTCCCTGTGGATGCCTCCCCCATTGGGTTCCGGTCTAAATTGGGTGGCACTTCCTGGCCGTCCAAGCAGTTACCTTACACCTTTCTGGTAGGTCGCGCCAACGAGTTTGCCATGATCAGAATTTTCAAGGGTAGCGAACAGGCTGGTCGCCAAAGGCGGCTAGTTAATTATAAACATCAAAATTTGAATACATGTATCCTCTTGTGAAAAAATGAAGTTGACATTCACTTTTAAACAAACACGATTTATAGGCTTACATATTAAAAGTGTAAAATCTACATTATTTTAACAGTTATCCATTCATTTTTAATTTATAACATTGTGCGAACTAATAAAAAGTTAATATTCCTTAAGTGGTGTTTAAAGCGCGATAAATTTGTGGAACAAAATATTTTAATTGCACTTTGCCTTTTATAAGACATGGAGAAGAAACGGTCCTTTTAATCGATCAGCAATTATTCTTCTTATCACACTCTTAACCAAACATCCGAAATTCTTTGGGAATGAAAGGATTTTTATTCCATCATTTTATTTTATTTTTTTGAGTTATAGATCATCCATTAAAGAGTTGTTTTTTTTTCATTTTGAGACAAACCATTTTATTAATTTATTAAAGCGTTCAACTTTCTGTTCTTTGACAAAATCATCTTGGGAAAGATTTTAAAAGAAACTAAATAAAATATCATCTGAAGTTCTTGGAATACATGATAGTTGAACTACATATATTCGCAGACAAAACGATATGAATAGATAACCAATTATTATATTTAGTCATATCACCAATTTTAAATCTAATAAACTTTTAATACAATTCTACAATAAATCAAAAACTCACTCTTAAATCCCCCCGAATTATAAAAAGAAAAACTAGTTTGAGATGAAAATATTTAATAATTCTGTAAATTGATTAACATTTGCTATTTCGTAAATTATTTTTGGCCAGATGTAAATCTTCGAGATTATATTATTTCATCTCACACTTAGAAGACACCGATATTCTTAGAATACTTTGCAGATAGTTGCACAAATTCGGTTTATGAATTGAATGATTTAAATAGGTTAATAATTATTATATTCGGTCATATCTCCACCTTTTTGGACCACATTCTTAGTAATTTTCACTTCGCAGAAATGAGTAAAAACTCATTCTTAAATCTGTCCGAATTTTAAAAAGATTAACAATTTTACGACGACGTATGTTTTAAAAATTTAGTATGTAGAAAAACTATGTATGCATTAAAAGTTCAGAAATGCTTTCGAAAGAATAAATTAATGTTACAAATACACATAATTAAAATGCGTCAGGTGCTGGTTCTAAATCTATATAAATAAAATTGAAAATCTGTCTGTCTGCCTATCTGACTGTCTGTCACTGACTATTCTGTCACTGACTGTCACTGACTGTCTGCCTATCTGACTATTTGTCACATTATCATGGGAGAACGGCTGACTCGAATTTAATGAAAATTTGTGAGTAGCCTTAGAAAATTTGAAATAGAGGAATTTAAATTCAGTCCAAGTTTCGAGTTTCTAAAAATAGTGGTTGTTGAGATATTAATGATAAACGAAAATTTTCCCTAGGAGTTCTACTTTTTAACTTCCTGGTTTCTTCAAACGAAAAGGTTGGAAATAGTTTGTTTAAAACGCGAAACTGAATTAAAACTTTATCTCTGAGTTTGGTGGGAAATTTTTTTCTAATTAGTGCCTTTCTGAAAACATAAATTATTTGAGACCATAAATGTTTGAAACATGAATTTAAATGGAAAATCTATCAGCATGGTTTATTTCTCAAAAGATTTTACTCAACAATGAAAAGTATTAAAAAATCAAAATTTGTATTTAATCATTAACATTTTATAATTGAGATTCTATCTCATATCATGCTGCTCAGCAACTCAATTAAATGAAATGGGTTTGTTAATGTTTATAATTATTTTTTCAATTTGAATAATAAATAAATGGTTATAAAAATATATATTATATATGAACGGTTTCATTTTTCTTTAATTATATTAATTGCAGAGTGTGTACATCACTTTCATTTAATGTGGCAAATTGTTTTCAAACGTATATATTTTATTTAGTCAATAAACTTATATATTGTGTTTAGCCAATAAACTCATTTAGCCGATAGTTCAAACAGGATAAGAATAGTTCAGGTATATTTTCTAATAAAATTTTAGTGCTTTTATTTAGTATATATAAACGGAATCGGGATGCTTTATTCTTCAGATCCGCAAATTCAGATCTACGAATTTGGCGGGATATCGTTAACTTGGCAAATTTTCCTAAACGTTTCCAATTTGCCGAAAATGTCCCCAAATTGATAAAAACGAAGCTAAATCAATTAAATTAATTTTGTTCATTTCAAAAAGAGTACTGACATGATGTTTCGATAGCATCTGTCTGTCAGTCCAACCATCCTACTTAGTAACGTCTTTTAGCGAACATTTAGAATGTCACTAAATTGATAAAAAGGTTTGTAAATCCATAAAAATATCTTGAAATTAATAAAATTGAGCTAAATAAATGAAATTAATTGTGTTTTCTTAGGGGATAGTATTGTGAGAATGATTCATCTATTTGTTTGGCTATAAATTTGGCAATTTATTAAAATGTCGCTAAATTGAAGGAAATGCCGCCAAACCTTTCACAGAGACAGCATTATTCAGACGAATTTCTCCACCAAATTATTTGAAGCAAATGATATCATGTCGCTTAGCAACGGATTGAAATCCAATGTGTTTATGCGGTAGACGATTTTTATAAAATCTTTTCCAATTTGTATAATAAAGATATGTACAGAAAATAAATTTTATTGACATTTTATTTTTGACTGGATAATATCAATTACGATCTTCAGGTTAAAACATTTTTATTATCAATAATCTCAATCAATTATCCCCAAAAGTATTAATAATTTCAAATTAATATGTTATTGTTTTACTTCAGCAAAAACTGTTGAAAATCATATTGTGTTTTGTACGAGTAATCTTCTACAAATGCACGTGTATATCTTCTAATCTACAGGAATATAAGTAGTTCAGGTATATTGGCATATATTTTGATACATTTTCTCATATTTTAGAATCAATTATGGCTTTCTGGTATACATATTCCGGGGAGTACTGATATTTTCAATTTTTTACGTCATCTGTTTTATTTTGGCAAAGTATTTTAAGACTCAAATCGTAATACGGTTAATCTTCTACTAACACTCGGGAATATCTTCTAATCTACTACATTATAATTAGTACGTGTATATCTTTCCATATAATTTAGCTCTTTTATTTTGGTATATATTACAATCAATTACTGCAGTTAAGGTTTAAAGATTACGGCTATTGATATTTTCAATGTATACATGTAAACTACTAATACAGGTTATATTTTCTAATATTCGAGCATATAAGTAGTGCGGATTCCATACAATTTTAACGCTTTTATTTTTCATATATTGATTCATTTTCATATTTTTTATAAATTTGCTCACAAAGGGGGCCAGGATGTTTTATTCTTCACATTTGCCCTTGAAGACAATTTTGTACAGCTAGAACAGAGATTCCTAAACACCTTTTTAGGCGCATTAAATTAAATATTTTAACATAATATTTCGATTAACCATGTCATTTATTATAATATAGGAATTTACATATTATTGTGAATTTTAAGTTTCTTTATATTATATATTAACAATGTCATTTATTATAATATAGGAATTTACATATTATTGTGAATTTTATGTTTCTTTATATTATATATCCCGTACGAGTAAGGGGTATTCTGCTAGAACTCCATAAAATTATTTAGAAATGTGATTAGAAAAAACAAAGTTATGATCGTGATATTAACAAGAAACATTTTATTTTTTACTTTTTAATGCAATAAAATTCGTTATTGCATCATTTAGATTTAAATAAAAGATATGTTTTACTTACATTTTTACTGATGAAAAATATTTTAATTGGATGTTTATCTATTTCCAAATCTTTTAATTGTTTCAAAATTATCATTCCTGGCATGATTATCAAAAATAGTCGTTCAAATTTATTTAGTTAAAATGTATTTTTATAGCATTTATATTTTACATATTTTACATTTTACATTTTTATTTTACATTTTTACATTTTTATATTTTACATATTTTAAATATTTTACATCTTAGGATTCTGAAAACTACATAACTCCTTTTAGTTATCATGTTTACTGATATTTTCTGAAAGACTACATGCCTTTGTATTTTTGTGATATTTGGAATAAGTTTGATTTTTTGAAAAGTTGACGCATTTTAATTATCTTGAAATATCAAAATGCATAATAATGAATAATATTTATTAACTTCTCTTTTAAACGTTCATTAGTATGGAAAATGTATAGTAACGTAACACATTAATCTTCGGAGATGGA
Organism: Amaurobius ferox; assembly: GCA_951213105.1. Lineage (NCBI taxonomy): Eukaryota > Metazoa > Arthropoda > Arachnida > Araneae > Amaurobiidae > Amaurobius > Amaurobius ferox. Next base: position 93,453,457 of record OX578134.1, read on the forward strand.
ATATACATGATTTTCAAAATATTTCCAAGTGCAATGTAATTTAAATGATTTCAGTAATATTTTGGTTTTAGAATCTGTAAATTTATTTCAAACGTCCATGATTATATTTTAATATTCTTAAGAATAAAGCTTTGTGATTTAATTAATAAATTTAAACTATTTATATTTCGCCAAATTACGAGCTGGTGATTATAATTTCTTTAAGTTTAGGTAGTGAGGCCTATATAACCTTTGGTTAATATTTACCACCGTTTCGTTATAATGTATGTTTGAATTTATATTAACAACTTCTGACTAGTTCAGTTAAATAGACCGATGACCGAGCCAAGTAACTTTTGAGGTCCTCGTTTGCCTTCATTACGTATTTCTTTGGTTTTGGTGTGGTTCACTTTACTTTAAAGATTTAACACTCCCACCCTGCCTTTTCGATGACCTAATTTCGGAACTTTCCTGCCTTCTCATTCACGCAGCAACTTCTCACTTCCAACTGACTTTAGCAGAACTATCCATAAGTTTACAACCAGGACTACACGCAGCCTATCTTATCCAGATTTTATTACTCACTCCCGATCCCAAACTTATCTTGTCGCCAAACCAATGTAGCAGATGTTATTTGGCTCGGTGATTGGTTTTCTTAACCAAATTAGCCATAAGTTTTTAATATAAAGTCAAACACAAATTATAACAAGAAAGATCAATCATGCTTAAAGCATTGATTATGAAACACTTTCCAACTTCAATGCAATTTTATTTAAACAAGTCTAAAATGCAATACATTTCTCGGTAATATTTGAAACTTATCACAATACTGCATTAATTTATTATATTTGAAAACTTAAACCTTCATCGAAAAAAATGAATTTCATTCAAATGACGGCATTGAAATATAAATTGCCTGGTTTAAACATCTCTAAAATGTTATACATTCCTCGGTAATAGTTTTAGAATTATCATAATATTACGATAATTTATTATATTTGAAAACTTCATCGAAAACAACTGAAATTAATTCAAATGACGTCATAGAAAAAATAACACGCCTGGATCTCTATAAAAACATGATTTCAATCAAAACTTTCTCCCATTCATTTCATTCATCACAATACTATAATAATTTATTTTATTTAAACATTTTGTTTAAGACCATGGAGCTACAAAAAATTAAACTCTATGCTTGAAACTTCATCGAAAAAAATCGTCCTTCTCTTTATGAAATCAGTTAATATTTCATTCATATCAGCCATGCAGACACCCATGGACTAAATTATTTTGTGTTAAAAAAATACAGGAATTCTAATACAACTCATTCTATATATTTTGCTGTTTACATTTTACATAGGTGAAAAATAGGCTTAGTTGTAGAAATAATCAAATTTTGATGAGCATTTAAACTCAAATATATTGTCATTGCGTTGTTTCAGTATGTAGATGCACAGAATTTAAGCAAAAATAAAGTGGTTTAAGGGCGGATACAACACTCAATATGAATTAAAAAGAACTTAAAAAAATCACGATTTTGAAACAAGATGGATGCCATATATCATTTTGAATTGGGTCATGTGATCGTTTCATATCGTGGTCACGTGATCGCTCCATATAAGAGGTGCAATTATTATTTTAATTTTTATTTAAAAAACTACTGAATATATTTCGCTTACTGAATATATTCGAATTTTTTTTTTATATATTTTATGGAACAATTTGAATATTACCTAATATTTTCGAAGCAATTTGTGAATTTTAAATCCGCTTAAAAAATGTTTGAAAAATTAGGTCCCATAGGGCTCAATGTATTTCATTTTTTCGACCCGGGTTCAATCCAAAACTAATTGGGTGATATTATTCATTTATATTCCCATAGGTTCTACAGACCGTCTGAACAACATACTAAAATTTCATTTTGATTAAGTCATTTTTACGGCAGTTATCGTGCTAATGGACAGACAGACAGACAAAATGAACAAAGTCATAACAACTTTTCAACTTTGTTGTAAAGTGTTAACAAAACTGAAGGAAATAATAACTAAACGTTATATAGACCTCACAAGGTGTGTTTCTACAGCAGAACATTCCTACATAAAGCGATATATAACTACTCCAAAATTTAATAAATATATTTAAATAGTTCATACAAACACAGTGCGATTACGTAAAATTGTCCTTATTTGGTTAATTAGCTAATCTCTATAACTTCCAAACGATGAATGAAACATGACCCTTTCAATTTTGCAACTTCTGTGTTGTATGTAGAGATTCTTCTCAGCTTAGGGATGAAGCAAATTAGAATAATTCTTTTAACGCAGATAGCGACTGTCATGCACCATTTTCTAACTTATGCGATAGTCGATATCAGCAACCAATCAATGGATAATTCTGTTATCAGCAGTGGGCTAATGAATGCAATTTTGAGAACGCCCTCTTTAGGTGAGTTCTGTGACTTTGAAGTAAATTTCTGATAATCCTACTTCGTAGAATTATTGTGATTCCTATATTCATATAACTAATAACAATATAACTTTCTAATACTTCCTAGAAGACAGCAGGCATAGGAAAATTATTTGATTATAATTGTTTCGAAGACATTTTTAGCCATCATTCATAAGTCAAACACAGTGTGCTTATAAACAATTGCTAAGAACAATTGCGATTTGTCAGGAAATGAGACAGAAGTGTAAAGAGGCTATTCAGATGAATAGACAGAATAAAAATGTAAAATCTACAAGTCTGTAACTTCGGAGTGAATGAACCAAAGATTCGAGACTTGTGTGATCAATAAATGTTAATATTTTTTCTGAATGAATTTTTCCAGATCATCAATATAATGCTAAACCCGCTATAACAAATCAGCTATCTAATTTAATAATTATTGCGTGCGGTTTCTAAATTAATGTGTGCAAATTTTATTGAATTAATCTACTGCAATTTAATTCGATCTCAGAATGGATGAATTTCCTTTAATCTTTATCTTGAGAATACTGAAATGAGAATAGCGACGAATGATCAAATGAAACAAAGTACATAATCCTAAAATATGCCTCACTATGAAAACAAATAGGGATTTAAATACGCTTGGCTCAACACACAGTATTGAAATTGAAGGGGTCAGAAATACGAATAAATGAAAAATCAATGAAGTTTCATTCAGTATGTAATCTTTTGCTTTGTTGAATTTGTTCAAAGAATAAGGGCATTCCTTAGATTTTTCATAAGTACGAATATTTGCAATTTTTCCAAAAAAAAGAATAACTTCTTTCACATGCTTGATTTAATTATTTCACAAAAACATTATCAATAGCACTGTGCCTCATCGTATGAGGATAGTGTTGCATCGTATCCTCAGAAAAGGTTAGTGTAGTTAAAGATAAAAGAACTTCGAAGATCCGGTTAAATTTAGATGTATTCGGAGCAGCTAAAAACGTTAACTGAAATTAAATACAAACATTAACTACTAATTATCTGGCAAAGTCTTACCATAGTCGTTATATGCAATGAAACAGCGAATAAATGCACTCATGTTTAGTTCATATTAAACTCGTGTATAAAAATAACTAAAACTGGTGGGAGATTAACAGTGTGGCTTCGGGAAAAACCGATCTACGGTTGACCATATTTTCTCTTTAAAAACTATACTAGAGAAATGTTATGAATTTAACATTGATATTCATCAACTTTTTATCGATTTTGGACAAGCTTATGAAAGTATTGACAGAGCTAAGTTGTTTTTGATTTTAAAGGAGTTGAGTATTCATCCCAAGTTATTAGGATTGATTCGATTGACTCTCTCCAATACTTCAACAAAAATAAGAATTCAAAACACATTATCAGAAGAACTCGATGTAAAAAAAGGGCTGAGACAGGGGGATCCACTGTCAACTGGTCTGTTCAAGTTGTATTTGGAATATGTAAGCCGAAAAACTAATATTCAATCCAGTGGGACGATTTTTAACATAACTTGCCAAATTTTTACATTTGCAGATGATCTGGTTTTGCTGTGCAGCAATCAAAGGGCACTCAGCGAGTGTTGTTGTGATCTGCTTTTATTTTCAAGGAGAGTTGGATTAAGTATGAATGACTCAAAAACTAAATATATGGTAAATACTAGGAATAGCGAAAAATTTCAAGGTATTAAATTTTTGACTGTGAAGGAATAAACTGTGAAATAGTTAAGGAATTTAAATATTTGGGTTCACTTGTTACTGATAATAATGAGATTAAACTAGAAATTAGAGCAAGAATTTCTGCTGGAAACAGATGTTATTTTGCCTTACAGAAACTATTGAGGTCAAGCTATGTAAATATTAAAATCAAAATATCAAAATACTCATCTATAAAGTGATAATAAGACCTATTGGTCTACCTGTATACGGATCGAAGACTTGGACTTTAATAAAAGAAATATCTATCTTTTGGGAATATGGGAGAAAAAAATTCTGCGGCGAATTTTCGGAACAATATGTGAAAATGGACATTGGAGGAGTAGAACAAATAAAGAGGTTCATGAAAGATTTAAAGAGATCGATATTGTTACAACAATAACTATCACCTTAACTATCACCTTTACAACTATCACCTTAAAAGGCCCAATAGACAACATATGCCAATATTTGTCGAAAACCTTCTGGGTAATAGCTGGGCTAAACAGAGAATAAAAACTATAATTCAATTCCTAGAGGAAAACGAACATATCCTGTGAATTATTACTGGTAACCACCACACATTAGCTCACTGTTTATTGCATATTTATCTATAGTATTTCTAAATCTTTTTATAATTACTGCAATCAAATTAATTTTAAATTCACATTTGGTTTAATCATTGTATGTATCAATATAGTATTGAAAGCCATGGTAATCTCTGAGATTTGTATGTAAATGTTGTATATATAGTTTTGTATGTATGTTTGCAAAAGTAGTTTTGTATATATATATATTGTATATATGTATATATATGTATATATCTTTGAAAATTATTCGTTTGTGTTTTATATTTATATCGGATTTTTATATATATAGTTGCTAACCAATTTTAGAAATATTTTTATATATATAGTTGCTAACCAATTTTAGAAATATTTTTATATATATAGTTGCTAACCAATTTTAGAAATATTTTTATATATATAGTTGCTCCCATTTGAAACAGTTCTGCACATAAGAATTTACGGATGTGAAATATTTGTGAAATACTATCTGTATCTAGTATAGACAAGTATATTGTATATAATTGTTTATCAATTTTATCTTGGCATTAAGTTTTAATTTCTGGTTTTGGCAGATATTCCTCCACCATAGGCTGTAATTACTGCAAACCTTCGGGTCGGTGCTTATAGGTGGTTAATCTGTTAATCTGTTACAACAATAAGAAAAAAGAATTCAATAGCCCGGACATATGATGAGGATGGTGGAGAGGAGAGTTACTAGAAGGCTTTTTTACGGAAACCCAGGAGGGTCAAGACCTAGGGTCAGATGGAAGGAGCAGGTAGAGGATGATTTGAAATTGCTTTGTATTAGCAATTATAAGAGGAAAGCGGCCAATAGAAAGGAATGGTCAAAAATCTTAAAGGAGGTCCTGGTCCTACAAGGGCTGTAGTACCATGATGATGATGATAAAAATAACTATAATGCATAAAACTATATATATATATATATATATAACTATATATATATATATGTGTGTGTGTGTATTTATAAATACACACACACACACACACACACACACATATATATATATATATATATATATATATATATATATAAATCAAATAAAAATCTTACAATATAAAATTATACTGGAAATCACACTCATAAGGTGCTACGCAGCCTATCAAAGGAGAATAAGTTATAAAATCCATATATAGATAAGGAAACAAGGTATATCATGGATGATACCACAAATTGGCCGAGGGGTGTTGGAGCCCTCAATATCCGGATAAATCGAGCTTTGTGTAGCGACATAACTCCCGGTAGCCGATACCCTTCCACAATAAGAGAATCAAGCTTTAAAGATGATAAAAAAAAGATCAAATCCAAAAAACTGTTATAACTGTTCAGATTTTACTGCGATTTACATGATTTATAACAATATTTCTTAAAACATTCCTATGCAAAATCGATTCCCAAGAAGTAATATAATTGATTGCAAATCCAAAAGCATTTATGTTGTTATATAATCGATAATACATAGATCCATCATTATCCCTAGTATGCACAAATAGAGAAAGTCCAAACTTTGGTCGTCGTTTGGCAATGTTTCAACCAATTTTAAGCATGCAGGGTAAAATCATAAATCCAGATTAAATTCCTGACACTCACCAGCCCAAAGAATATCATCAGCATATCTAATGTAAATTATTTCGTTTAGAATGTGTGTTCTTTCCTCCAATTTATTTAGATAAATATCGGCTAATGTCGAAGAACAACTGCCTCCCATTGGTATACCGTGTAATTTTTTTATAAAAATAATTTCCACATTAAAAAGCATTGTTGCAAATAATACAATCTCCATTAAAGCCCTATATCTACATATTATCATTTTTTATTGTATTTCATATTGCTCGTATAGTTCAATAGTTATATCAAATATATATTTTACATTTATGTTACTGAACAAATCACTAAAATCAAAACTCTTAAAATACAAGCTCTTAGGTATATCATTGATTTGTAAAATTTGTAAAAGCACTTCCTTTAAAAATTTAGGAAGAATTTTATTTGCTATTGTTAAATAAGATTTAAATCCGTTAGTTATTGGCCTGAATTTCACAGGATCTTTATGTAATTTCGGTATCAATGTCAGATATAGAAAACGTATATTTTTACCACAATAATCAATTTTTTATATTTGGCCCTTATTCGATTTTTTATTCCGATACGCGAAAAATTCAATTATACATAAGTGGTCTTATCATTAAAATATTCGTGAAGAAGTTTCTTATACTAATCGATGCTTGTAAATGCATGTTTAGCAGTTACCTTGTCAACGTATGTGCTAACAAAATGTTTTTGTAAGAACTCTAATTCATCCCTGATAAAGATTCTAGAATGTTTATGTACTTTGTCACTTTTATAATATCCCAAAAAATCGTTCAAGACACCCTCCTCTCATGCGTCGGAAACTTCAATTGGAACATTGTATTTTACTGCTATTTTATAATTAAATTTATCAATATCATTAAATAAATCTTCAATATAACTGTATTCCGGAAAATGATATTTAGTACTTAATGCTAAACAGCTTTTACTGTTTGTCCCATTCAATAAATCGAGATCACCTGATATATAACATGTTCATACCCGACATTAACAGAATTACAGTATTTTTGACAATTACAAGGATTAACCGTCACGTCAAGGGATGTACATACTGTATTATAATTAGAAATCTTTCGGCATGCAGGTATATTATATTTGCATGTAATGTCAACTTCAATGTTTCCTAAAAGTAATTTGTCATGACTCTTTTTCATAATAGCTGACATTTTAAGATTGTCACAGCCGTTATTTTTAAAATTTATGATCAGGTATTCTTTAATTAGATCAATCCGTTTATTTTTTTATCAGATTCACACCCAAGTGTTTCGTATGTAACTTTAAGTAATGCATGAAGATATATTTTACCATGAAGTGTTTACTACAGCTACCATCAAAAACGTTACCACCACAAAATTCCCAAGTTCTAGACAATAGCTTGATTCTGATGTCAAATACAAAGTTATTTATCCAAATATGCGGGATTGATTCACGAGTTGCATTTGCCTTTAAAAAGACTTGTAAGTATTTTACAGTAAGTTGGAAATTCAATTTCCTTCTCCAGCCTTTCGTCTTATATTATCTTTCCCATAATTGTGTTGACCATTAACAGCTACATTAGAACCTTGTTTCTGTATATGTTCTATACTGTAAGTAATGCCAAACTTGATAGTATTTAATTCTCAAGGAAAAATCGTATTTTTCATATCGATGGGACGATTCTTCCGCCATAGTCGTTTCCTCAGTTCAACCACAATGTCCCAAACAGTACCTGCATGGATTCAGTCCCATAATTTTTAAAATGCCTTATTTCCAAATATGCGTCACTATTAGCACTTTACTGAAATTTATATACCTGGTTCCGACGCAAATTAATACATAATTATAAAAAAATAATTTACATTAGATATGTCGATGATAAAATTTGGGCTAGAGAGAGTCAGGAATTTAATCTGGATTTTTGATTTTACCCTGCATGCTTAAAATTAGTTGAAACATTGCCAAATGACGACTAAAGTTTAAATTTTCTGGATTAGTGCATTAATAGAGATAATGACGGATCTGTGTATTATCGATTATATAACAAAATAAATGCTTTCGGATTTGCAATCAATTATATTACTCCCTAGAAATCGGTTTTGCATAGGAATGTTTTCAGAAATATTGTTATGAAACAATTAAATCGCTGTAGAAAGCTGAACAGTTAGAATTGCTATAGGTACAGATGCGACAGGGATTATCTAACCATGGCAATAAAGCAGGAATATACAATTGTTTTTTTTACAATAGTGTTTTGCATCGTGTACAATAGTGTTTTGCATCGTGTTGAAGACCCAGGCCGTCCGACTCATCCGAAGACTTGAGCAGCTAATTGGGCGGCCGGGATCGGCATCGTGTGTAGTTTTTCAGCATAACCGCAACTGAGGGATTCAGCATGAACATGGATATAAATGGAACAGGGGAACCAGGGATTCACATAGTGTTGAGATAGGGTAGGACAAGAAGGAGTTTGTGAGTGACCATTAAAAAGGCTAATTCATATGGGTAATATGCTTTGACACGAGAAGATTATCAAACTCTATTATGATATTTTTTGTTCAAAATACAGTAATGAAAATTATGTTAATTTTACAGATTTGCTGGAATACAATTCCACTCTTATATAAGATACACTGTATCTATTTTACTGTAAGCACTCGTTATTCACTGTATCTTGTCTCATTAGATCCTCTTCTCCGATATTTTTCTGACTTTGTGGCAACTTATTCATGTTTCTCATTTGGGTGGTTTGTAAATTTTTCAATTACACTGTTTCTCATTTGGTTGGTTTGTAAATTTTTCATTTTTACTGTTCCTTGTTAGACATTGTCTGGGATTCGGTCATTTTATCCTCACGGACACATTTTGATTGTGTTTTGGGCGTGCAGTATTTCTGGGAGTGTTTTCTAGAAGTCAAAGCTAGCTTCTAACTGGGAAAAGGGGTCAGAATCTCCCATGACCTATCTGCAATCCCCGTAAACACAATCATTCTATATTTTTATTTCGTTATTTACATATATATATATATATATATATATATATATGTGTGTGTGTGTGTGTGTGTGTGTGTATGTATGTAGAGAGAAGTTTCAACTCAAAAAACCCCAACATTAAAAGATGCCTTACAAAAAAATGTATCAAACAGAGAATCATCAATCAAGTGGAAAATAAAATGCAAACCTCTACTCATCAAGATGATGACAAACAAAAAACATTAATGGGAAGGTATCAATAAAATAAAATAAAATAAAATACAAGCATGGAAGCTGTACACGTGGGCAAGTCCTAGGCCTAATGATGAATTGTTCATTTCGGTAAAACTCTTTATCAAGTCCAAATATTTTATAAAAATGAACACAAAATGCATGTTTCTGATATCAGTGATGATTATAACTTGAACAATATGCATAAAGATCGAAAAATAATAGAAAAAAATAATAGCTGGAAGACATTGCATACGTGTGATCCATTGAAGCCTTGAATAAAGAGAGCAATGTTGCCTATCGCAAAAAATAAAAAGTTGAGAACTGCAGTTGCCAATCGTGAGAAAGAAATAACAGTAATGCGAAAAAATGATTAATGGTGATATATAACAATAAGAACATGTAAATACATGGTAATGCTTATTCAAGAGGATGTCTGGCTAATATAAGATACTAAGGAGATAATTTAAGTATAATCAACCATTCCAAACTTTTTAACTATTCCATGTACTAAATAAGCTTTATATTTATATAATTTGCTTATAATTTTAAGCTTATTAATAAGCATAGCATGAAATTTTTTATTAGATAATCTATAAATTCTAAAAAGCTGATTAAGTATAATAATTCTAAACAATTGAATCGAGTTACAGGATTTAAAAGGTAATATTTTATTAATGTTAAAGTTAAAATAGTCTTTTTACCATATAAATTAGTAACTATCCTATTGGTAGATTCAATAATAAGATTTAAGTCAAAAAATTAATGTTTTTACTAATAGTGGCTGTTTTAGGAATTAGTTCCAAATTATCCGGATAAAAATCTATATCTATGACACAGTTGTCTGTAAAGACCAAACAAATCAGATCATCAACAAATCTGTAAATTTTATAATCTGTCGAAGTAAAATATTTTTCATAATGATAAAGATGTAAATTAGCTGATATACTGCTACTACAGCCACCTTGTGGATCTCCTGAGACTTGTAAGTATAATTTATTACCTTGAAATACAATTATTAAAACTAACAAAGTGAAGAAATTTAGGAAATTTATTAAATATAGTATGAGTAGTATGATAAGTAATATAAGCATTATATAGAGCCAAAATTACTGCAGAATGATCAAAGATCATAACATTATTGAAAATATCTTTAAAATCAAAAGTTTGAAATCCAATTAGTTTACAAAGTGACGTTAATTCATTCTTTAATTTTTACTTTCCTTATATACATAATGTATAAGGAAAGTATTGTGAAGAGGTCGAAAATTTCGAATTCGAGTTTTCGACGGGAGAGCACGTTTCAAGCATCCCTGATCACGAATCAAACATTTTTGAAGTGATGTCAGTGTGTGTGTGTGTGTGTGTCTGTGTGTGTGAAATTATGTGTGTCTATGTATGTGTGAAAGTATGTGTGTGTGTGTGTGTGTGTGTGTGTGTCAGTGAGACTGTGGAGACGATAACTGACGAACGAATGAACCGATTCGAACGAAATTTTGGACAAAAATCACAATCCATAAACACTGGAAGCCTATTGCTTTTATACGCAATCGAATGTTCGGAACCCCTCTAAATTTTCGAGTGAAATTTTGAAAAAATTTTCAAAAATTCAAAACCGCTAATACAGTTACGTAAATAGACATTTCTTATGTAATTTTTCATTAGAAAACGTTAGATATAAATTTTAGAACGCTAACATGCTAGCAGTAGTAGAATAAGATTTATGACCACTAGTGACAGTTCTAAATTTAATAGGATATTTATGAAATTTTGGAATACGCAAAATATATGGAAATTCCAAAATTTTATAATTAATATTTAAATCACTATACATATAATAATTTCCTGTTTGATACTTATAATAGAGTGTAAATCACGTTTAAATAATGTAACAGAAACTGTAGAATTCTTTACATATAATAGCATAATTATTAGAGGCTTTATCAATATATGTAATAAGAAAATATTTTTGTAAATCAATAGAGTTTCTTATATTATCAATAGCATATATAGATCTAGACAATTGAATACTGCTAATAGAACTTTTATTAAATTTAAAAAGAAGTAAATTTCCACTTGTTAAGTGCTTATAATGACGGAGCATATTTATAAACTAATAAAAATACTTATCAAGGTTAAGATTATCTGACTTTAATACATTAGAAGAGTTATTACAAGATTGTAACCTGAATTTAGTAGCAAAGGACATACCAGTTCTTAAAGAATAGCCTTTAACTATGCCTAAGTCTCCTGTAACAGTCTGACCCAATAGTGGATTAATATAATTAGCATAATTATTGCCTTCACAAATTCAATACTTCTCTAAATTAGAATTGGAATCTATATCTATAGGGAGAGAGAATGCGAACTCTCATTATAATTATAAATAGACCATCCAAAGGACTTAATGTATTTAAAAGTCTTAAAAGAATTCAAATTCTTAATTGGCAAAAAATGACTAAATTTATTAAATAAATTTTTAAAATTTATAGTATTATAAATAGGATGTTTAAAAGAAATTGCAAAATAAAAAATAGATAAACCATTGTTATTTTGAAATCGATTAATATTTAAGTTTAAATAATTTGATCCAGTAATGAGCAAATCATAAAAAATATGATTAAATTGTTCATTTAATAGATTTAATCTTTAAAAAATGGCATAAACGCTACTAAAATGTTTTTCTCTTAACCTCAAATACTCATGATTTTATTAATTTCAATTGAAAAGTGCTATTTAATTGATGATGTAATCATTTAATTTCAGCTTTATAATCATGATGTTTGGAACTTACTTTACCACTTTTAATTGTTCATGTATGATAGAGTTTCTCTTTTTTAAATGAGGATTCATAAAAAAGTGATTGAAAATAGAGTGTGTATTATCTACATAATTATTTTTTACAATATTAGCATTTAGATATAAATGATTTAAGCCGTATGGAAAAATGGAAGTTTAAAAAAAATCTGTCAGCTAGATTAGCTATTATATCCAAAATATATATAGTAATATTATCAAAGCCATGCTTATCAAAGTGTTCATATCCAATTTTATTAGAAGTAGGAACAACATTATTATTGTGGATATGTTTTTTGACATGATCTCTTTGAACAATCAGACGTGGATGAATTGGATTACTAGTGTGTCTTATAATAAAAATTACAAATGTTATAAGATAATTTATAGATGCAAGAATTGTAAATATTGTAAACTGAATTTAGTAGCAAAGGACACACCAGTTCTTAAAGAATCGTCTTTAACTATGCCTAAGTCTCCTGTAACAGACTGACCCAATAGTGAATTAATATAATTAGCATAATTATTGTCTTTACAAATGCAATCCTTCTCCAAATTAAAATTGGAATCTATATCTATAGAGAGAGATTGAGAACTCACATTATAATTAGAAATAGCTTCCAATCGACTTATTGTATTTAAAATCTTAAAAATATTCAAATCGTTAATAGGCAATAAATTATTATTAAATAAATATTTAAAATGTTTATTGTATTATATATAGGGTGTTTAAAAGAAATTACACAATCAGAAATAGATGAGCCACTGTTATTTTGAAATCGATTAAGATTTAAGTTTAAATACTTTGATCTAATAATGAGCAAATCATAAAGAAGATGGTTAAAATGTTTGAACCCTTTGAGATTGACAGCTCGTCATTTTCCAAGCCACATACCACCTAACCCCATAAAAAGAGAGCCTCGAAGACAGTGTGCTGTATGCTGTTCAAGAAAAGATGCAAATGGCAAAAAAATTCGCAAAGAAACACGAATCTGGTGCAAAGCCTGTGAAGTTGGACTTTGCCTTGAACCCTGCTTCGAACTCTATCATACTAAACTGCATTTCTAAGGTATTTTTTTCTTAGTGCTTTATATATTCTTAAATTATACATTTTACTTTTTTATATTATGCAATAAATAAAAATTAACTGTAATTCAATTGAAATTTATTTCAAAAAGAATTATTTTGGTGATAACATCTGAAATTAGTTTTTCTGGCAACTTAGTTTCTCATGATAAAAATTTATATAAAAAAATATTTTCTAGAAAGAAAAAATGCATTTTTCAATTCTCCAATATATATAGATTTGAAATATGCAATAAAAAAAATATGCAATTTTTAAAGCGATTTCGGTCCAAAAATTGAGCAGTCAGAGGGTTAATAGATTCAATTTTGAGAAAATGGCATAAACGTTACTTAAATGTTTTTTTCTTAACCGCAAGCACCCATGATTTTATTAATTTCCATGGATAGGTGCTATTAATTTGCTGATATAAACATTTAATCTCAGCTTTATAATCATGACGTTTAGAATTTCCTTTACCTTGTTTACCAAAGAGTTTATATTCAATTTTATTAGAAGTAGGAAGGAAATTATTATTGTGGATATATTTTTTGACACGATCTCTATATGAACATTCATACGTATATGGATTGGGATACTAGTTTCTCCTATGTAAATACAATTACAGATGTTACACGATAGTTTATAGATGCATCCATTTACATCTTTTGTTCATTAAATTTTTGTCATTTTATATTTTGGGCCTCCAGATTTGGCCATTCCTTTGGCGCACGTGCTTAGATTGTATGTATCACTCTTTTAAACTGTTAATTTAATCCCGATGTTTTATTAATTATATCACCTTCCTTTTAGTTTAAAATTAAGATAAATTTTATTAAGATCAATTTTAATTATCTGGTATCATTGTTTTCCATGTTGTTTATTATATTTTAACTCCTCTTAGACGGATATCATTTAACCTCTTTAATGTTATCGAACTAGGTTATGCCATTTTCTATGTTCTAGTAGAAATTAGATTCCTTGTCTATATATATATATATATGTATATATATATATATATATATATATATATATATATATATATATATATATATATATATATATATATATATATATATATATATATATATAGTAAATATTTACAACGGAACCTTTAAAACAAGACTATCCCCTTGGATTCCTCAGACATTATCATAACTCCTATCACAATAAGGCTGTAAATGCATTTGAAACCGATTTTGGCAAGAGTTTTGATTTGGGTTATAAATGGCAACGATTCAACTAGCCCTGTACACTTTACTCCCTTTCTCTTATGACTGCAGGATTGCAGTTGAGGTGTTGATTTTCTTAAATGTTGTCGTCGTTTCAGATTTCGGACCTTTTATGTAAAAACTGTCTTTTAAACATCTTTATTGGAGTCCTTCTGTTCCTTGTTCATATTGTTGAGTACGTCTTTTGCTTTAACGTTTATATGGAGAATGGCCGCAGGGAATTTTGGGCTCCGGGAGTGTTTCCTATGGATCAAAAGTCGACTTTAACCAGGAACTAGGTGTCACAATCCCCCTAGGCCTTTTCAAATTTCCCTGTTGGCTTTTTTCCTCTCCCCTCCTCTTAGTGATATTTTATTTATAGATATTTTCTCTTCTATTATACTAGACATTATAGAGCAGCATTGCGCCTACATGTCTTGATAATTTTAAATAATAATTTAAATAATGATATAAGGCTGACAGACAGAGATACTGATATTTCTCTTTTGCGTGTGTGATGTATATATTAAAAATTAACATTGAATGCATTTATTTCTCTAGATATAACACTTATGAATTTCGCAGAAATGAATTCCAATATGTCGTGCATATGTCTAAATCGGAACGATTTGTGAAGAAACTCTCCGAAATCCACCGCCTACAATATCTCCTCTTTATTAAACTCCCATATATGTCGCAGCTCTGGTTCTGTTTTGCACCACGCAAAATTACCTTCTTTGATTGCCTCGTTTAAAGACAGAAATAACGCCCTGTTGCTGGAAAAGCAGTTTGTAGCTTGACCAATTTTAAAACTTTATACTGTATTTCACCGGACCATCATTTGCTCATGCAAAATACGAATCGGAGAATGACATTTAATAATGATGGTAGAAGAGACATAGTTTAAAGTTACGGAGGACGAACATTTTGGAATCTTTCATCAAGAATTCGCTCATGATGCTGCGAAATACTGAGATGAAGATTATGGTTATGATGGTGGTAAATTTTCAAGTTCGGAAAGTTTAAATCTTGACTTTAATTGCGGTGTCATATTTTTGAAAATAAATATCTTCTATAGGTTTGAATTTTTTTAAATGTATTAAACATTTCTTTATATATATATATTTCTATATTTGTAGTATATTTTATGTAAAACTTCATCATCTTGAAGTATTTTCTTTTTATAAAACTATGAGCATGCGAATGTACGTAAATTGCCAAAAGTTTTGCATTACTTAGGAATACAGTTCGATTGATATAATTAGTTAAAAATATCATATACCATATTTTCTTCTTCCCACAAACGACCTTAACAAATTCAATTTGACATTAAATTCATTTGAAAAAATTATATATCCTTTCGTGGCAAACCCTCCTAAAATATATTTGAATATATTCTTATGAAAATCGAAAAAAAAAAAAAATGATAAAAATTAATTACCATAAAAATTGAAATTGAATTAGTTATTATGTTACAATGTGTTTAATTAATCCTTCATGTCATTAACAAAAGGTATTAAGTTGACTCAGGGAGTGTACTAAGGTTCTGTTTTAAGCGTTATCATTCTTCTCTGTGTTCTGGCTGCCATAGAGGGCGAAATATCTGAAAGATATGAAATGGGATTATTTACCCATGATATTGTGTTTTATCACTCCAATTTCAGTGTTAAAATTATTGAATCAACTATCAACTTAACTCCCTTCTGACTTGTCGAGAATTTCTTCTGATCACAAGCTTAATTTTAATGCTTCTAAATCAAAGCTAAGCTTCGTCACTACAGACGTATATACAACTATCAGCCTGTGACCACTAAGAATGGTCAATCTCTTATATGAGAAGTATCCAATGCTTATATGAGAAGTGTAAAAAATATTTCTGGAGACCCGGAAATTACTTGTAATAAATATATCGGTTTTAAGGGGCAAAAATAGACTAAATACACTTAAATATATTTATGTACAGGATTGATAAGCATACGCTTCTACTCTCAGAACTGCCTACATTACATTGATGAGACCCAGTTTAGAATATGGCTTTCACATCTATATTTATGCCTCAGTTTTAGACTTCCAAAATTTAGAAATATTGTATTCGAGTGCGATTCGTGTTATTTCAATTTTACGTAACATTTTCCCAGGTATCATTAAGATATATATGAGCGATCTCCCCTCTTTGAATTCTAAGAAGAGATACTGGACTGGTGAAATGCTTTAATAAACTATATTGCTTTGGATGTCATAACCGCACATTTGTTTTTCTTCAGAACTGGAACGATAATAAAAGACTTCAGTAAAATAGACATCTTTTTTCAGACTGACACTTTGAATCTGATCCCCCACAGTGTTGCACGGCACTCTCTGAGGCTTTTAATTTATATTATAGAAGGTACAACTAGAGTCCACTTCCACCTTTAACTTATACCCTACGTTAACAAGAAATCTCATATATCTGATCAATGCGATAATTAGCTCTTGAGACTGTCAATAATATTCCTACAAGTGCTCCCAGAATTTATACGGACTGCAGCTGTGAATATAACAAAGGAATTGTAGCGTAGGTCATGTGTTGTCCACATCAGCTTTTTTATCCATTTGCTATTTTAATTTAAGTCGCCAAGTTGGCTATATTTCGCCAAATCCGTCGTCAAACTCTCGCCAAGCGTTATGAACTGCGAAATAGGTTACTCTTACAGTAGATAAATGACTATTGGCTTTGAAATACAAAAGTATTACCCGAAGTATATTTTCTTATGAATAGAACGAGCTAGATCCACAAGAATGATATCACAAAATTTATCACATTATATTAAATATGAAAAGTAACCATATTTCACATCAGTTCATATGTTTTAATTTATGCGATATTTTGATAAATTTATTTGAAAAATGTGCAAAATCTCGACAACGGTTCATGCTAGCGTTCAAAAATTTATGTCAATCGTTTTCCAGAAAGAAAATTACACAAGAAACGTAGATATGCGTAACTTAATCAATTTTTTCTTATTTTTTGATGATTTTTTCTAAATTTCACTCGAAAATTTAGGGGGTTCTGAACACTGGATTGCGCTTACAAATAAAAGACTTCCAGTATTCACGGATTGTAATTTATGTACCAAATTTCATTAAATCGCTCCATTCGTTCGTGAGATATCGTCGCCACACAAACACGCACAGTAAAAATAAGTGGGTAATCTTCTGGAAAATTAATTATTTTTGTCTTGATATTTTTAATTCATTCATTAATTACTTTTAGCATAGTATTTAAATGTACCTGATATTTAACATTACTGTAAAATTCATCCATTTATTATATCATCTGTTATATACGATCATATTGCCATGTTGAATTTCTCATATTCCACTGCAAAATGCACTACTACTGAAAAATATTTGAAGCCCCGATTTTCTTTATGCAGCATATATTTAAAATCATACTTACAGAAACTGATGGAATTCCTAAATTCTGAGTTTAAACATTTTCCAAGCTGACAAGTACTTAAATTTTGTAACCAGTCTACGGATGTTTGTATTTGCAAGCTATTTCTATGAGTATCTGGCTACCTGGGATATTGCAGGTACCCAGATTATTATCTTTGCATCAGGGAGCTCGATCCTTGCTTATGGAACGCAGCATTTTCGGAGGCTCTGTGGGTATGAAATTGGCCAGTATAGCCCCGGAAGCTCAAGCTCAACCTCTGTGAATTTGTATGCTGGCTGTGTGATAAAAATTTGTCGATGCCATGGAGCATTGGAAACTTGCAGCATATGGCAAGTTTTCTCACACTTATTATGGATAAGCCCTACTTCATACTGAAGATAACTCTAAATGCGAAACCGGTCCACTGATACTGACTTACGCATTGTAAGCATAATTGATATATTTAAGTTAAAATATAAATGTACAGCTGTATAAAATAATTGAAATATTGCTTATTTGGCATCCTTCAAAATAATATTTTAATTTGCATCATTACACACATAATATTAATACTTGATACAAAGTGTCCATAGTTACTAAGATTCATACTATACAGTTTTGATATATATATATATATATATATATATATATATATATATATATATACCTATAGACACCATTGGAACTGTCTACTGGCTAGTGGAAGGAGAAAAATAAATCAATTGAATTATAAATCAGATAAATAATACCTCCTCGAACAGAAATATTAACTCACAAGCATTGCTACCACGTGTAGGTTGAACAAGCGATTGAGCATTTTACCTTATTTCGTCAATGCGAGTGAGCACCGGAATAAATACATTTGAACGATACATAATATGTATGGAGACTTTCAAAAATAGTAATCAGTATAGGACTCAGGACAGGAGTCAGGACTCAGGATATATATATATATATATATATATACATGGCTTATAAATATGTAAATTGAATACGATAATTAGTCCATACTATTGAAAAGTAAATTATAAGATAAAGTATTAGAAAATGCATATGATATTTCTTATTCTACATTGGTTTGTAAATGTAGTAATGCTGAAATGTCAATAAGTAATAATCTTCATAAATACTTAATATGTACTTAATTAAAATGTAATAAAATATGTATTTTATATAACTATAAACAATCATTAAATAAAACATCTATTCAAATAAATTTTTCTGCATTTCATAAACACTAATTTTCTTATAACTACCAATACTTCCTCGTAAAAAGCAGACGTATGTCAGTTAGGTGACTACATTTGTTCTGAGTGCATTTTAAGCTCAATTCTTCAGACTCTGTTCTTTTGGCCTGAGGAATGGGGCTTAAAACGTCCTTCGAAAAAATTGTAGTCACCTAACTAACACATACTTCCCTCCGTTAAGGAATTATTGAAATATATGTTCTCCCAAGCAGAACTGTCTACTGGCTAGTGGAAAGAGAAAAATAAATCAATTGAATTATAAATCAGATAAATAATACCTCCTCGAACAGAAATATTAACTCACAAGCATTGCTACCACGTGTAGGTTGAACAAGCGATTCAGCATGTCACCTTACTTCGTCAATGCGAGTGAGCACCGTAATACATACATTTGAACGATACATAATATGTATGGAGACTTTCAAAAATAGTAATCAGTATAGGACTCTGGACAGGAGTCAGGACTCAGGACTCAGGATATACATATATATATATATATATATATATATATATATATATATATATATATATATATATATATATATATATATATATATAGATATATATATATATATATGGCTTATAAATATATAAATTGAATACGATAATTAGTCCATGCTATTGAAAAGTAAATTATAAGGTAAAGTATAAGAAAATGCATATGATATTTCTTATTCTACATTGGTTTGCAAATGTAGTAATGCTGAAATGTCAATAAGTAATAATCTTCATAAATACTTAATATGTACTTAATTAAAATGTAATAAAATATGTATTTTATATAACTATAAACAATCATTAAATAAAACATCTATTCAAATTAATTTTTCTGCATTTCATAAACACTAATTTTCTTATAACGACCAATACTTCCTCGTAAAAAGTAGACGTATGTCAGTTAGGTGACTACATTTGTTCTGAGTGCATTTTAAGCTCAATTCTTCAGACTCTGTTCTTTAGGGCTGAGGAATGGGGCTTAAAACGTCCTTCGAAAAAATTGTAGTCACCTAACTAACACATATTTCCTTCCGTTAAGGAAGTATTGAAATATATGTTCTCTCAAGCAGCAGTTTTGTTTATTGCGGTAATTACTTTAATGAATTAAATAAACAAATAAACGTCGGAGATGTGTGTTTTTCAATTATGTGAACATGTAATTATTAATGCATTTTTCTAATTTAATTTGTCTAGACAAATATTCGTAATTTTATTGTCCCAAGCAAACAGTCTTCAATCCACATGTGAATGGGTTTTAAAAAATTATATAATTCGAAAGTATCAGATACAATTAGAAAACAGTGAAATAAATCGAAAACACGTTTTGCAATTTTTACGTTTCAAACACAGATATTACACGTTTAATTATTTTTTTTTTTCAGATACAAACATTTAAACGTTTGAGAAAAGAATATTATTTCTTAAGGATGTCCGAGATTTTATTTTTGCCTGTGTAAAAAATCGTGACTTGGAACAAATGTTTTTTTTTCTAATACCGAATTAGCAATTACAAATAATGACATATTTCGCAAGGATTTTTAAAATTATTTACAGAAATTACGCTTTTAATGTATAAAAAATCAGATTCTTAAGTTGCTATATAAATTAGATTGTTCTAAAAAATAATGACTACTTAAAAATGCTTTTAAAACATTGATTTCTTTTATGCTGAAGACAAAACAATTGTAGGAATGAAGCAAGTAGAAACGAAAAAAATATGTTTTTTTCTAAATATAAGTTTTATTTATTTGCATGTATCTTATATGTATGAAAAATGTATTTATTAAAATGTATGTAACTTAAATGTATGAAAGGCAACGGCCGCAGAAACGACTTATTCCACAAAAACGTCTACGTTCCTACGGCAGGCCCAGAACTTACTGGGATTCTATGTTTCAAAATCCAAAAAAATCAAATATATCACAAAAATACAGGGACATACCAAATATAATCCTTCTCCAGCTAGACTACCCCTGTGGGGGAGGCTGGCTTTTACAAGGCTGGCGGTCGTTAGGTCTATAGCCAATCAACCATCTCCTCTCAGCGTTGGCATCAATCCAGAGAGCTTCATCCATCTGGGCATCTAGCTTAGCAGTCCAAGTGATGCGGAATAGACTGTGCCTTTATGACCTGAGCTTATACCCTTTAGTAATAAGGTTCAGGTTCGGTGAAATTATCTTGGACATCGTTCAGTGAATAGTTTGGCTGGCATGATAAGCATGTTTCCAGTCTTTTGAAACAGCGCATTCCAGTCCGTTCTGGGAGATAGACACGTAGTCGTTTTTGTGGAATAACTCGAGAAACAAAAACGTGACGATCAGGTAGGAGCTTCCGGATCCTTCGGATTTTGCTGTCTCCCATTTCCTAACTAATGTTCACATGTGTTCGCTGGAATCTAAGATCGCAGTTATTAAAATTCATATTGATTAATTCATATTGATTAAAATTCATATTATTTAATTCATATTGAGTGTTGTATCCGTCCTAAAACCACTTTCTTTTCCCTTAAATTCTGTGCATCTACATACTGAAACAACACAACTACAATATATTTGAATTTAAATGCTCATCCAAATTTGATTATTTCTAGAACGAAGCCTATTTTTCACCTATGTAAAATGTAAACAGCAAAACATGTAGAATGAGTTGTATTAGAATTGCTGTATTTCTTTAACACAAAATCATTTAGTTCATAGAGTCTGCATAGATGATATGAATGAAATATTCATTGATTTTACAGAGAGACGGAAGATTTTTTTCGATGAAGTTTTAAGCATAGAGTTTAATTACTTGTAGCTCCATGGTCTTAATTTTTAAATAAAATAAATTATTATAGTATTGTGATGAATGACATGAATGTTAAATCATTTATGAATGAATTGTTGATTTTATAGAGAGAGCCAGGCGTGTTATTTTTTCTATGACTTCATTTGAATGAATTTCAGTTGTTTTCGATGAAGTTTTCAAATATAATAAATTACCGTAGTATTATGATATTTCTAAAATTATAACCGATTAATGTATCACATTTTAGAGATGCTTAAACCAGGCAATTTATATTTCATTGCCGTCATTTGAATGAAGTTCATTTTTTTCGATGAAGATTTAAGTTTTCAAATATAATAAATTATGTAGTATTGTGATAACTTTTAAAATATTACCGAGGAATGTATTTCATTTTAGACTTGTTTAAATAAAATTGCATTGAAGTTGGAAAGTGTTTCATAATCAATGCTTTAAGCATGATTGATCTTTCTTGCTGTCACTTATTCTAATGCACAATTAATAAAATATATGTTCTACATTTTGAATGATATTTATTTTCTAACTGTTCTCTCTGGCTTATTGATGGCATTCCTTAATAAATGATGTTTTATGTTGAGTATTGTCTTAATGGTATAATTTAGAGGTTGGCTGAGAAAACTGATGAGTAAAACTGCAATAATATATAAACATTTTTTTCTTTCCTTAAATAATATTTGAATCATTTTCCACTGTCAAAAGCAAAATTTAGTTTCGTAAAATGTGTTTCTTTTCCTAAAACTTTCAGTAGTTGAAATGTATTTACTTACTTATGATTATATATATACATTGTATATGCAATTTGTTCAATTACAGCCTGTTACATTTTCAAGTGTATATGTAAAAGTAAGCATGTGCTTTTAATGTAAAATAACTAGATCATTTCATGTATTTTTATGGAAAATTTAAACAAACTCTCATGAATACAAAATTTTGCCAAATACTTTATGTTTTTATATAAATGTATATTATATCCGAAAGTTGATTATAGAGCAATCAACGTGATATTGTTACAGTAAGTTTTGTACAGTTGTTACAGTAAGTTATTGTTGCAGTACAGATTATTTTTTAATATTTAATATTGTATTTCCTTGATTGACCTCAGATCTAAAATTAGGGCTTCGTCGTGTTCTGACATATGACACATTCAACCTATCGGTTGAGTATGAAAGAGGCAGCTTACTGCTTTGCGAATTTGGCTGCTTCTGACGGTAAAAAAATTAATGTCCCTTTCTCATACTCGTTAATAAATAAATTCTGTTAGGAGAAATTTATTTTTGAAATGTAACAAGTTTTAAATGTTACAAGACTTTCTTTTCATCCGCGGTTAAAGTCTTCCTTCCTGAGATATTGGTTTTCATATTGTTAATAAATATCTCGTTTATATTTTAACTGGACATAGTAAGTTTATTGCATACAGATTTTATTACAGGTTATATTTAGATTAGGCGATTACCAAATTTTCCATATTTAAAAATATACGGATTCGACCATTATATTTTTGAGTGTAAATTTAACAGAACATTTAATTTCGATGAGCATATAATGGTAATGTGTTTTGTTTGCAATTTCTGAAAACATGAATTCGATCTCAAAGTTAAAGGAATATTAATTTAATCATTGCTGGCTGCATATCTGAGTGTCTCTGTTAAATATTTTAAATATTTGTTTTAAGTGTATAATGTTTGTGCATTTATATTTATTACTTTTTGGTCCTTTTCGATCCGAGATTAATATTACTTTCCATAAATATTGTACATAGTATAAGGAAAGTATTGTGATGGGATCGAAAATTCGATTTCGAGTTTTCGACGGGAGAGCACGTTTCAAGCATCCCTGAACACGAATCGAACATATTTGAGGTGATATCTGTGTGTGTGTGAAAGCATAATTGATGAATTAATTATTAAAATATTTTTAAAAATGGACTATATCGCTTATTGAGGATGATAACAATATTGATAACTGTTTATTTAGAGTTGCGCGAAATATAAGTTAATTGGGTACTTTGAAAAATTTTTTCATGTTGTCATCCGGAAAATTGCCAAATGTTAAAATATTAGAAACACAGTACCGCGGATCTTATACATTATTTTTTAACTATAAAAAAAGTGAATTCATTGCATTATATAAGGAAAGTCATTTGTTGTCAGATTTTGTTTTAATTGTTTCGGATATGGTATAATCTAAAATTGTAGATAAATTTAGATAATTATTGTGACGGGGTCGAAAATTCAAATTCGAGTTTTCGACGGGAGAGCACGTTTCAAGCATGCCTGATCACGAATCAAATATATTTGAAGTTATGTCTGTGTGTGTGTGCGAAAGTATGTTTGTGTTTGTGTGTGTGTGTGTGTGTGTGTGTCAGAGAGAGAGAAAGAGAGAGAGCGAGGGTGACTTTGGAGACGGTAACTGACGAACGAATGGACCGATTCGAAAGAAATTTGGTACAAAAATAAAAATCCGTAAACACTGGAAGCCTATTGTTTTTAAACGCAATCGAATGTTCAGACCCCCCCCCCCCCAATTTTCGAGTGAAATTTTGAAAAATAGTCAAAAAATCAAATCGCTAAGAAAGTTATCCAAATAGACATTTCTTATGTAATTTTCCATTAGAAAACGATTGACATAAATTTTAGAACGCTAACATGAACCGTTCTCGAGATATTGCACATTTTTCAAAAACATTATCAAAAAGTCATATAAAATAAAAAGTAATTTATCTGCTGTAAGAATAACTTATTTCTTCGTCCAAAATACTTGGTGAGATTTTGGCGACGAATTTAGTGGAATGCCGCGGCGACTTTTCTAAATGTTGCTAAATTAGCAAAAAACTCGCCAAATGGATAAAAATGTCGCTAAATCAATGACGACTCAGTGATGATGACGACATGAAAAATGACGACTCATTGACGCACATTCAATATCTTGGAAAAAATATAAATAACTACTATAAAAATTATCTATTTTTTTCTGTAAAAGTAGTATATTCATTGCATTATATAATTAAAGTCATGTGCTGCCCACATCAGATTTTTTATATTTGTTTTTGCATATTTATATTTCTGCTGCTTGCTAATTTTCCTGCTTTATTTTATATGTTTCTGTCCGGCCATTTTCGCATTTGTATTTTCCGACAATAAGCGGATGTACTTGTCATTTTTTTTCCGTTTCTGCTTCTCTGAAATTGAATGATTTTTGCATACGCATATTTTGTAATATATATGCATCGGTTTTATTCTTTCAAATATGAGTAAAAATAATGTTTCCGGCCGTCCCTACATTTGCTCCAAGCTCTCCTATGGTGAACTGAATTATCTACGTTTAAAAAGGAAATAGATAAGTAAAATAAAATAATAAAAAATAATTAAAAATTATTAAATAAGAAATTAGCTGAGTTTTAATTTGTTAACGACATTTTCGGATATAATCATATTTACTTTTAAAACAGTATTCCTACCTTTTGTTTCAATAAATTAATCCTGAAATTCTATGAGTTCTTTAAGGAGTCAAATTTAAAAAAAAATCAGCAATTAACGTACTCATAATGTCAAAAAATTGCAAACCTATTTATGAGAATAAGTGTAAATCTTTAAAGAAATTGGTATTTTTAAACTGTTGTTTATATCACGTTTAATAGTTCTGAAGCACATCCATTATGTTCAATAATTTTCACTATTAATCACTCGTGTCAAACTTCAAATGTTGTAGAATCCTGCATCAAATGAACGCGCTTGATTGCCTCATCTAAAGACTGTGATATCTTAATATATGAAAAGTAGTTCTATGCTTAACCAGCTTGGAAAATTTACACTCAGCTTCATCGGTCCGTCATTTTCTCTAGTCAAATGGAAGCTTAAAAATTATTATTAATTCAATAGGAGACAACTGGTTTCATGTCAAGCTGAACTAAACATTAGGTATCCTTTAACATAAGTCATTTAAGAAACGTGCTAAAATAGTAGAATTCGAATACTGGCTATGTGTGCAAAATTTTAAAGCAGATCTGAATTCTTACTATTCAGGAATCATTTTATTAATTCTAATTTTTTATAAATTACAAACTGGGATAGAAGGAAGTTCTTGTTACAAAAATATGCATTTTGCATTTTAAAATTATTATATAAATCAAATTGCTTAATCATTGTAAATAGAATATTGTGTTACTACTGGAATATAATCTTCATTTCTTTGGAGGCAAAAACAAATTTTAATACATATATTAATACTTCAAATTGTCAGAACGCGTATTTTAAATATTTCATTACGTCACTATTAATAAACTGTCTCCAAATGCAAATTTTGCAGAGCTCCGAATGGAACGCCCTTGCTCCATTATCTCATTTAATGTCCGGAATAACCGCAGACTGCTTGGAGAGTTGTTTGCTGCTTGACCAACTTCGAAACTTTCCACTCAGATTTGTTGAACCGCCATAAATTCCAATGTAATACGTCTTAGAGTTTTATGTATATTAACTTTGGCAGGTGACACAAACAGTCTCATGTTACGCTGGATAAAATATAAGGAATCCTTCTCTAATTTTCTTATTGTGTTGAATATCGACGTGGTAGACATGTCTTATATTTCTGTATCGAAAATATTCAAATACGTTAATGCAAAAATATTTCTTAATTCTATCCCTTTGTTAACGAAATTTTAGGGTATACAATCATATTTACTTTAAATAAATAACCCTACCTCACATTGTTTAAATAAACTAATCCTGTAATTCCACGAGTTCTTAAAAGAGCTGGGAAATTATTTGGGATAAATATCATTTTCTTTTATTTTGATGTTAGATTCGGTTACTATTTACCCGTGCCACATAAACCTTCAAATTGCAGACAAGATCGAAACTTTATGAAGTTTAACGTAAAATTAAAAATTAACATTTATGAAATGCTTAATTATACTTTAAACACTTATAAATACATCATCCCTATAATATTAACATAAAACTACCTGGTAAAAATGCTTATTGCTCTAGTTATTAGTGGTTCGGTTATTAAGTCATTTATTTTCGTGGGGAACCATAAACGAAGAATGGGTTGAAAAATTCCAATTTTAGTATATATTTAAATGCATGGTTCAGAATATTCACCTTTCAGCAATACATCACATTAGTATTAGTATGCAAACAAGAAGTTGAATATCTTGATTTATTTCTACATGTTACTCTTAGAGTTGATTGCTGGTACTTGTTTTCTCAGAATGCTTTTTTTCACAGTTCATATTCTTATTTCTCAGCAACAGAGCACAATATTTCAAAAATTTTATCATATATGAAGTGTTAAAAATTAATTGCAGAGAAAGACATGGTCCAAGAAACTGTACGAGAACAACAAAGTGCTTGAATTGTTCAGAAGCTAACGAAAAATTGGTAATAAATTAACTGTGGATCATTCATGGCGATCCAGGAAATGCCCTCGCTTCCTTCCAAGCGCAGATATATATCGGGGGTACGTGGATTACGGGATATAGCAATGGACAGGGATGTTATTGTATTGCTGAACATTTGATGAACTTTCTCTGTTATATTGAAGTTAAAATTCACAAATATTCAAAGTATCCAATAAAATATATAAAAAAATCAGCAAAATATGCTCGGAAGTTATGGATGCAGAATGTAAACAAGTGATTGTAAGATGAGTTGTATAAGAATTGCTGATTTTTTTTTACTGAAAATTATTTAACTCTGGAGTCTGGAATAAAAGTGTATGAATGAAATACTCACTGCTTTTACATAGAGAGCCAGACGGTTTATATTTCGATGATGTTATTTTAACAATGTTCATTTTTTCGATGAAGTAAAATAAATTATAGTAATTCTGTGATAATTAAACAAATATCACTGCTGAATGTATCGCATTTTAGTTATGTTTAACTATAATTGCATTTTAGTAAAATAGTGTTTCATAATGCTGTATGCATGATTGATCTCTTTTGCTATTTTGATGACGGTGATTTCGGTTTGTCCTAATATTACTGATTTGTATAAACACGTTCGGCTTATTTGAAGGTTTTATTGGAGTTCTTTTCTGGCTGCTGGGCTTTGGTAACCTATTTTGCCTTGTTTCTGTTTTTCCTGAAGTGTTGTAATTGCGTTATAGATTATTATAAAATTTGTATAATTTTGTAATTTTTATTTTTTATTTTTTGAATTAAATTAAAGATGGCTACTTTTCCATGATTCTAAAATACTATATCAATACATTGTTTTAATATTTCATTCCCGAAGTTTATTTTGTTTTGCATGATTGTATCTTGAGAGGGAAAATTTTTCCTTTTAACGTTTCTTGGCTTTGATCGCAAGTTTAACACTGGAGGTCACTGCTGTTTTGTAAATCCAGAGTTAAAATTTGGAGTTGGCAACTGTAAGAGCTAGATTTTATTTTGTTTTGTACTTGGATTTTTATTCTGAATTGAATCAGGCGAAATCTACAGTATATTTATAATTTTATTTACTAGAAATAGGCTGAATTATTGATTTTGGACTATTCCATGGCGTCAGGATTATTACTAACCATTGATACATGAACGACAAAGTCAGACTGAAAATTTAGTTTATATTGAATTGCAATTTTGATGGACAGCCTATTTTAGGATTAATAAGGATGTCTAAGTTATTAAAGTCTGGGTTGCGTTTTGGTATTAGAATTGTGTTGGATTAAAGTATATACATAATTGTTTTTGAAACCCTTAGAATTTAGCGAAAATGATGTTGTTGTTGTTATGCTTTACTTAGTTAAGAGTGGAAAGCGATTTATAAGGTGGATGGGTTCGTTGAGTTTTACCTTTGGTTATGTAATATATTTTGATCGAAGGTGAGAGGCGATTGTAGGAGCTAAAAATTTATTTGCTGTAATTCGTGGTTTTTATTTTGAATATCCTGCTGCATGATTCAGTTTGTTAATTGGTTATAAGATTGGTATACTAATTGTGTTGGGTTTTATTCATGGTTCTCCTTGTTAACGTGTTTCTATTTTATATTTGGTTATTATGTTTTAATTGTTTAATTATATTGATATTACCTGCAAATGTTGCAGATGCTTTGTAGGTCTCCGCACATAGCAGCCATCAGCAGACAGACAAACTTTACAAGTTATCCAGATGCTTCCTTGGCCTTCGCTTTCTCCAGATTTCTCACTCATAGAGCATGTATGGGACAAGATTGGCCGTTCTTTGATTGGCCATCCCCCGTCCCAAACAGTAATCGACCTGTCGAAGATAGTTAAATGCACACGGTCATCCATCCTTCAAGAAACTATCTACTTGCTCATGGTATCTGTTCCTCGAAGGGTTGCTGCTTGTATTGTCTCCAGATGTGGTCCTAATATGTACTAATCATCCAGTCTATTACATTAATGTATTGCATTATCCTTTTGAAAATAACATCAGTATTTTATATATGCCATCTTTCTCTGTTTTTCTTTTATCATCACACTTTAATCAATATTTCATGATGTTTCAATTTCTGCGTCGGTTAGTGCATATTTTAATAACTAGCCTGTTATTAAGAAGAAAAAATTTGAGAGGAAATACATCACTCAACAATCCTTAAACCTTCGTCAGGCGCTTGACATTTACTAACATGTTTAGGCGCGTGGTCTACATTTGTAGACCAAGATGTATTACTGTTTAAAATTAACAAAAAAAAATCTTCAATAAAAACTGTTGCATTCCTTTCTTTTAAGTATTTTAAGCAGTAATAAAAGAATTTAAGAAAATTTAATTACGTATCTAGCAGTTATTAGGAACAATGAAAGTTTGTTCTTATTTTTTAATAACATTTTACATACAAAGACAAAACTAAAATAAAAACAACAAAAACAAACGAAAATTAAATTTTTGAGTACTAAATTTATATAAACATATAATACTTACAAATATCATCTGTATTTAACGAAATAGAGTATTCTGGACCATTGCACATGGTTTTGGAATATCAGTTATACAAACACAATACACATATGTCAGCCATGCGTTCTTTACATGCAAACTGGTGGCATTTGCAGCAATCTAGTCTGGAAGATTTATTTAGACTTCATGGACATATGCTACAACGTCCGACATAATTTTCCCTCTTTGGTTATTCTATAAGTTGATGAAATTTTGGAAGATCTAAGAGAATACTTGCACGTCTTCTAAGTTCCACAGATAATTATTTCACTGTAGATCTAAATTATATTTGTGGCCGTATTAATTCCCAAGCAAAATCTTCAATAAATTTTCACCTCTTAGTTGTTTTCTCAGAGTTGTAAACACAAAATGCGTTTATTGCAGAGATGTCCAATAAGTCGTAGAAAATCACCTTCGAACCATCGTCTAGAATTCCTTGCAACATTATAGCTTTGGCACATTTGATCTACTAAATCTACGTCTATTTTTGTTCTATTATAAAAGGATATCATTTCTGGTTTTGCCATTTTTTCGTTTCTGGATCAATAGCATCGTCGTGGTGCATATTTCATGCAGTTAATGCAGCTTTATTTTTCTTTGGACAATAAGACACCAAAGTGCATTCGTGTTGAAATCCAAAAAGATAACTTTTCTCTTTCCTTGTTTCCTTTGGTAAAAATTCGGGAGGTATCTCCCGCTCGTTCTTCTTCAAGGTACCAACTAGTGTCAACTGTTTTTCCTTTTGCAAGGTTTCCATAAGTAGAAAACTTGTATACCAGTTATCGGTTGTGATATTCCGGTTAGTGCCTTCAACTGGCTGGACTAGTCGGAGAACAATATCTTGGCCAGTATTCTTGAAATTGTATGGCCCTTCGGGTTGTTGTCCCACGTATGGTTCAAGATTGGACGTATATGCAGTATTTGTATCAGCCAATGCAAATTTTTTTAGTCTGTACTTGACTGGTTTATTGGGGAGATATTTTAGTGTGAATGATCAGGGTACTCTAAATGCTAAAAGTTGTTCATCGATTGTAAGATATTCGCTCACAATAAAGTTGTTTTGAAAATTTGTCAGAAAGAGATCAAAAATTTCTCTTATTGGTGCAAGTTTATCAATTTCCTTCCTTGCAATACAGCAATGCAAATCTTAGACATCTTAGTAAAAGGCGAAACCTATTTTTACTCATTGAATGGTAAGAAGCGTCAATACCGCTGCCTTTTGAGTTATCCCAAAGCTGAGGAGCATTTTTTCTTGAGCTTCGTAGAGTTCCTATCAAAAACGATATTCCAATTAAAGCACTTATTTCTCTTTCATCTGTAAATCTAGCATCTTTAATTCTATCAAATAGGTGCTGAATACTTTGTATGTATATATTAGTTGATTTTGTTATCGTTCTTATAACAGGATCTGTTATGAATAACCGAATACATTCGATTTCTGATTTTTTTTGACGGGCATTTCCTTTAGGTCCAGGTAAATATATAATAATATTGCTGCTTCTTGTGCGAACTTGTACATTTAGCTTAATTGTGCTCCACTTAGTCACTCTAATTTTGTCCCTTCTGATGTAGTATTTACTGCGTATGCTCTCAACATGCATATCATTTACTCCTGGTTCTAATATTTCTGTCTCCGATGTTTCTTCTTCTGTGCCTGAATTGTGGTCACTTTTATTTACTACATTTTCTTCATTTTCTAGTGGATCCTCTTCCAATTCGTCCCCACTTTCTTCCATGTCATCTTCAGAGGACAATTCTTCAAGCCATCTCATTCAATCTTTCGGATCTCTCGACTTTTCAAGAGAACAAATTTAACACTCACATATGTCTAAAACGTCAATTATCTCACATTATATACTATAAAACGCGGAGAAATAAAAATTCAATCTTGATAGAAACGTAATGTAATCAGGCGCGTGGTCTACAAACGTAGACCAACCAAATTCTTATCAAAAAAATCTGATGTGGGCAACACATGACTTTCCTTATATAATGCAATGACAATACTTCTTTTACAGTAACAAAAATAGGTTTTTCTTATAGTGGATACTAATATTCTTTCCAAGATATAGAATTTTCGACAATTAGTCGTCATTTTCATTGATTTAGCGTCATTTTTATCCATTTGGCGAGATTTTCGTTAATTTGGCAACATTTCAAAAAGTCTCCAAGTTGGCGACATTCCGCCAAATTCGTCGCCAAAATCTCGCCAAGCGTTATGGCCGGAGAAATAAGTTATTCTTACAGCAGAAAAATGGCTATTGGCATTCAAATATAAAAGTATTACTCAAAGTATATTTTTTCATGAATAGAACGAGCTAGATCCACGAGAATGATGTCACCCAATTTATCGTGTGGTGTTACATATGAAAAGTGAACATGTTTCTCAATAGGAAATTTTTTTTTTATTTTATATGACTTTTTGATAATTTTTTTGAAAAATGTGCAATATACCGAGAACGGTTCATGTTAGCGTTCCAAAATCTATGCCAATCGTTTTCTAATGAAAAATTGCATAGGAAATGTCTATTTGCGTAACTTCATTAGTGGTTTCGATGTTTTGACGATTTTTTCAAAATTTCATTCGAAAATTAAGGGGGGTTCTGAACATTCGATTGCGTATAAAAACAATAAGCTTCCAGTGTTTACGGATTGTGATTCTTGTACCAAATTTGGTTCGAATCGGTCCATTCGTTCGTCAGTTATCGTCTCCACAGACTCACTGACACACACACACACACACACACACACACATACTTTCACACACACACACACACACACACACACACACACACACACACACAAAACATCACTTCAAAAATGTTTGATTCGTGATCAGGCATGCTTGAAACGTGCTCTCCCGTCGAAAACTCGAAATCGAATTTTCGACCCCGTCACAATACTTTCCTTATGCATTATGTATATAAGGAAAGTAATAAACCGCACGAACGCCCCCGTTGAGAAACGAAACGATACTAGTTGCGTAAAACAATATATTTCGAACAGCTACTCTGAGAATGCAGTGATTGAGGGTGATATCTATTAGAGATTATGTTACTTAAAATAACCTTGCCCACGATCGTAGTCCACGCACCTAACGAAGGGGATATATGGATAAGGGGAAATATATGCAAAATATTCAGAAAATCCACACAGATTTATGTCTTTCAAAGCCCTATTTCATTAAATAACATTGCTACAATGATTTTGTGTATGTGTGCATTTTAAATAATTTTCTCTAGATTCCAGGCCATTATAATTATATCAGAATGTTATTTATATTCCATTCTTTAAAATCTGTCCTTCTTAAGTAACCACTTTAAGTGCAGTACATCTTCCGTATCAATCAATTTCCACTCTAATAATTAATATAAAGACCAGTTTTCACATGAATTTGAGAAGATTAGTTAACCCATCGTTTCGTAATGCATCTGCTAAATATATGCAAATTACTATTTTCGTAGAAGAACACGGAATATGCTGTCATATAATCTTTATACTAGTTGAAACGTAAAGTAATTTAATTAAATTTTAACCTGCCTCGCATTTGAGAATATAAATGGACGGTCTAGAATCGATAACACATTAGTATCGCTTTCTCAGGAAGAGAGGAATTAGGAAAAAAAAAATTCGATTTTCACTTTTTTTCCGGACGTTTTTCTCATCAAATGAAGGTAGAATTGTTTCTACAAGGAACGTCTTCGAATCTCAGAAAAAAAAACTAATTATTTGAAATGCAATTACACTGAAAATTACAAGTTTTGAAATGTTAAGAAAATGGAAAACTTGTAATTCGTGTGTTTTGGGAGCTGGACAAATTATTGGATACGTAGATCATCGCTTTCAAATTAAGAATGTTGATGGTTTTCGAAATTCAGCGTCGATATTACTGAAAATACTTTTACACGACAAAAATATAATTAAAGTAGTTAAGTAGTTTAACTAATTTTTCCACTCTATGTAGATTTATTTTGTTTATTACAAGCCTCATTATTGATGATTATAAACAAACGTTAGTGCAAATCTATTTATATAAGAAATAATGTTATTTAGATATGCTATGAGAAAATACAATGCTTTTGTCATAGTTATCAGTCGGAAATAGTCGACTTTGACGGATTATTTCTAAAGCTAATAGAAGTATTATAATTTAAAGAGAAGTTTCAAAGCAATATAATTTATTTTAATTCCATAGTGAAGAGCATTTTATTGCATGGAGCCGAAACATGGAATTTAACAAAGGACCAATGCAACAAGTTAAATGCCTGGCAGACAAAGTGTCTGAGGAAATTTTGGGGAGCGTTTTGGCCTTATGTTATTACTAATCCCGAACTCTACAAGAGTACTGGACAGGGAGCATAATAGAGATGGAAATAAAAATCTGCAGATGGAAATGGACTGGTCATGTGTTAAGAACGCCACAGCATAACATCCCTGCTGTGGCACGTATTTAGGGGCTAGACAGATAAAGATCTTCGAGTCGACCCAAGTAGACGAATAGACCAAGGGGAAAATGTGATGGGATGGGCGAGCTGGGCAGAAGAAAGGACTGCTGCAGAGAATCGACTAGGGTGGCCAACCAAGCGGAAGGTCTTATGTGCCATTAGGCACGATAAGTGATGATAATGATGATGATTTTAAAGAGGTTCGTGTTCTAATCCTCACAATTATATTTCAACATTCATAAATTTCTGTTTTTTCTAAGTAACTCGCAACTACGTTTATCTTTATTAAAAGTTAGAATGATCAACTGAATCGAATCAATGTCTCTAAATTTTATCTGAAGGAGTTCATCATGAAGATATCTATAATCAATACATATGCAGGATTCGGCTGGAAATCACTAGAATTACGTTCATACAGTAGAACAACACATTTTATAGTTACCTGTTTTAATATAAACTTTATTAATTAGAGAAATACAATGTTGAACAACCACATGTTTAGTGTGAAATTTTAGTTACGAAATATGAGCCCTATAACACTAAGAACACCACTTAAGTAAACCGATATTTGAGTGACGCAACCTCTAGATGATCATGTGATCTCACGCTCAAGGAGAAGAGACATAAAATGAGAATTCTAAGTTAAAACAAAAACGGTCAATCATGTATAAACCATTGATTACGAAACATTTTCCAACTGAAATGTAATATTTTTTTAAACATCATTAAAATGATATACATTCAGCGCTGATATATTTCAAATTATCACAGTTCTACAATAATTTATTAAATGTGAAAACTTAAATCTTCATACAAAAAAATGAACATTCTAATGAAGTCATTCAAATGAAATCACCGAAATATAAATCGTTTGGCTCTCTATGTAAAATCAATGAATGTTTCATTCATATCACTTTTATTCTAGACTGTAGACCAAAAATTTGTTTGAAAAAAATTCAGCAATTCTTATACAACTCATAATAATTTGTTTAAGCTCAAAAATATTATGATTGCGTTAGCGCAGAATAAAAGTGCGTAAAAAGCAATTTTGGGACAAATGAAACATTAAATATAAATTTAAAAGAACTTTTAACATCACGATTTTTACACTGGGAAAAAAGATGGATGTCATATATTATTTTGAAGTGGGTCACTTGATATCTTCATATAATATAGGTGTAATTATTATTTTTATTTAAAAAAATTTCCGAACATATTTTGCTGATTTTTTTTTTTTTTTATATTATCTGGGATAGTTTGAATATTTTCTAAAATTTTTGAAGCGATTTGTGAATTATAACTTTGCTTGAAGCATGTTTGAATAACTAGGTCCCATAGGGTTCAGTGTATTTAACTTTTTCAACTCGGGTTATATCCAAAAATAATTGGGTGATATTATTCATTAGCATTCCCATGTCCCACAGACCATCTCAACAACGTACTAAAATTTCATTTTAATATATTTTACGCCAGTTATCGTGCAACCAGATAGACAGAATGAACAAAGTCATAAACACCTTTCAACTATGTTAGAAAGTGTTAACAAGAAATATTTTATTTATATGACATGAGATGGGAAATGAAAAGAGAATTATAACTTAAAACAACAAACATTTTATTTTATTATTGCTGTTCAGATAACTATTCATTTAACAATACTTAGGTTTGTATACAAATTACAATTGATCACCAAGCAGGAAGGAATGCAAAAGAAATATAAAAATCTTACAGGTTTGAAGTACAGTCAGGCGTAAAGCAGATATGATTCACCAAACCCGCATTTATTCCCAAGTCCAATGGGGGAAATTTTAACGTAGAGCTCCATACAGGTAGATCATAAGACGATGATCTGACGACATAGAGCTTTTTTTTCCAAATCAAGACCAGTCAATTCGATTAGTAAAGGGAAAGAGATTAAAGGGTTTCTGATTCTGCGACGCATGATTCATGTGATGTACTCATACTGTGAAGCGACTCTATTGTGCGACACAACCTCAGTAAATGTCAACTAACTTTGGTTCATAGTTTTGTATTTGAAGATAATGCTGAATGCTGGCCAAAAGCGACAATACCCAATCACTACACAAAAACCGTGCAGGCTAACTTAAAGCCTTTGTTATCCGATTAATCTTTTACTAAGATATTTCTGATTTAGTACATGTCATACAGAAGAAGTATTCAGAGAATTCATTCAAACACAACTGCGCTCGGAATTTTTACACGTAGACATTTCGATAACACCATAGACTAAATAGCCATTAAACCCAAAAGGATTGCTAAGAAAGCTCACAACGCTCTTACAAAACTACTTCTGACTGATAATCCACATCTTAAATACTTTACCCCAACTGACGTTCCCTTCTGGCATTCAACACGAGTAACTAAATATATCTCAGCCAGCATGCAGAAACAACTTTAATTCAGGAAAATCGCTACATTTCTGTCTATGCGAGATAAGCAATACGATAGGCCAAGTTCCGTCGGATATTTGGGGAATATTTAAGGATGTCCCACGGAACTCAAAGGAGTGAAAGGGCTTTAGGACGTTACCGGAGTGTATCATTAGTGATACTTTTCTCCGTCCCAAACAAGTGGAAGCGTCTATCATAGTTTTAAAACTCCTCACAGAAAATCGTTAAATTATTTAAGCCATATCCCTGCCCATTCTCTAACAGTGGGATTTGCGACCTACGGCTAACTTCCATGGATATCTTTCTCATCTATTCCCTTTCTCGAGCTCAATGCTCTGCGCATATCAACCCACCTTATATTTCTTTCTTAGATGCCTACTTGTGCCGTATTTCATTAAGTCATGAGAAGAGCATGCCATCGGTCATAGCTCCTTCTTCCAAGCACCTTTTAAATATAAATTCTATCATTATGTGAAATGCCTTTTTTCTATTATCTCCTTTCCGCTAGACGTTTTTAATGAGAGGATCCTTATCATACCAAATGTTGCAAACTCTTGTCCAGTGTGTCTTTGAGTTATATTGGATGCATACATTGTTCACACACACACACACACACACACACACACACACACATACACACATACACACACACACACACATACACACACACACACACATACACACATACATTTACACACATACACACACACATACATACACACACACACACACACAAGCGCGCGCGCGTTCCTATGTCACGCTAAACAAGTATTTTCGTGTTTTAGAGGTCCGAAAACTGTAAACCGTCGGAAAGCTCGAGTTCCCTATTCTAAGACTTTCCCCATACATTATCATAGATAGAAGGTAAAGTAACTAAATGTACGCAATGTAACGCCTTTGTCATAACTTTAAGTTTAGAAGATCTTATAGAAATTTCGGTTATATATTTTTGCAATTATATATATATATTTTTAATTTTTTCCTCGATAAGTGTATAAACTGTTCCATATATGGAACAGTTTATATATTTTTATAGTATATTTTTATTAAATCGAAAGAAAAGTATTCGATATGCACAATGTACATTATATCCTACTTTGTGTATATCGCATTTTTTTCTTTCGATTGGATACAAATACACTTGCAAATTCACAGTGGGATATATTTTTCGTTTCAGAAAATGGGAGAATATGTTAGAAATAATGACTTATATCATATGCAAAAGTTTATTCTTAAAAAAATTTAACAATATTTAATACTTTCAGAAAATGGCTTAAAACATATTTCAAACACAGATATAAATAAATTTAACAAAATTAACATTCACTGCATCATAAAATAAGCAACAGTATTTCCAAGCAAAGTACGATATTATTTCCTTGGAATTTCAGCGAAAATTGTTTATAACATTAGCTTTCGATGCATAATTGAACAACGGTATTTTAATACCTTAATTTTATGGAAAGTTTCTGACATAACGATGTGATGCGTGTTTCTAAGAACTTTTAAAGAGCTATATTCAAATTTTCCTTCAGAACTAAGTTTGAGGTAAAGATCAGCGAAATTTATAATTCCAATCATGAAAAGATGTCTACGTAATAATCAGAAAATGCATTAATATGTGATATGATCAAGATTTGCTAAAATTATTTAAAATACTGATTTCTTTAGATGAAGCGTGAATTTCCACCGTATCAACCATTTTGTTATAATCATACTGATGTCTATTACAATTAATTTAAAATTGTCAATGTTTTTATAATTATATCATCTACTATGATTATTACATAAATATAATATATCTATGCTATATTTGGTGTGTATTAATGAATACTTTTAAATATAACATAGTATGGATAAATAACATTGCAAATGTATATAAACAATGGCAAAGATTCCACGGGTGATTTATAGATTTATGTAGAAAAATTAATAATAAATGTATAGCATCTGATTCTTTTCAGAAAAATACGTATCTTCTCTCTAGTGCAAAGTTTCGTACTATAACATCTATCCTAAACAATGTTACATGTTGTTTAGAATTCTACATATATTCTAAACATCTCTTCTACCAATAATATTACTACTATACTTTAGAGTTCATTTTTTTTATATATAAACACTAAGGAACATAATACACAACAGCAAAATTTATATTTTCTATGAATATTACACATATTCAACATTCATCTATTATATGCAATACTGTTACTACGATATTGCAGAGTTAATGTGTTTTCTATTTACATACTAAGGAACACAATACACTGCTGAAAACATACTACAGGGTCCAGACACGTTATTGTGACCGCCTCCAACTTTTGACGTCAACAACGCGTAGCCAAGGAAAGATGGTGGTGGATGTACAAGGTGTGGTGTAGGCATTCTGAAAACATATCACTCGTTACTGTCATGGCTAAAAGAGTGATTTATCAGATTTGGAAAAATGGATGATTATCTGTTTTCAGGCCAAGGGTGGCATTATTTCCGAAACAACGCCGTATTTGAACTGTTCGCGTGCTGCTGTGATCAAAGTGTATCGTCAATGAAGGAATGGCACCATTACGGATAAACGACGTAGAAACTGCGAAGCATCGAGCGCCATTGATGTGAGAGGTGCACTTCGTCTCCGAAGTTCCGTGAGGGTCGATCGCCGCACTACAGTGGAACAAACCTCTGGTCAAGATTACCTTCTCCGATGAGTCACGTTTTCTGCATCGAATTGAAAAACGTTTGCGTATAAGATGGGAAAGATAGGAAAACAAACCCACATCAACAATTGCTGGAAAAACACAAAGTGGTGGGAACAACGTTATGGTCTGGGGAATATGTTTTAGTGGTACTCTCCGGGTCCACTCATACCTGTATAGGGCATTATGGATGGAATTCTTCTTGAATACTTCTTTGTAGACCACGTATGCCTATATATGCTGATTGTCTGTCCTGGGGGGGGGGTACCCAACACCGCGACAATGCGGCGTGTCACGCAGCGAAAACTGTCTGAAAGTAGTTGAAAGAGCTCGATGAACTTCAATATACTTCCCTGGCGTCCTAATTTCCCAAACATAAAACCAATTGAGCATCTCTCTATATAAACTGTATTCAATTATTCTTGCATTCTGATGTTTTCTTTCTAATCAGGCAAACTACTTTGACCGTAATCTACAATTTAAATTTGATTCCAAAGCACCACAGCTATGCATGAATGTGATGAAGCAAAATTTCACATACATGCACAACTGCCATTTACCATAATGTCCTCAGTTGGCTTAGAGATCGTATTTGTGGAAGCTGCAGTATTGAGTACATTGTGATTATTCATTCAGAAACCAGAAGATTTTGTGGCCACTAACTTTTATTGCACATATAAATTATGAAACAATTTAATAATTACAAACATTATATCATTTAAATAATTCCTAACTTGACCTCAGGGTGTACTAATTTATCCGATCATTGTTTACTGAAATTTATAATTGATTAACTTCACGAAGCTCGACTTGAAATTATTAGGGATTTTCCCAAGCTCAGAACTTATTGATATGATTATTTATACATTTAATTATATTAGCATTTACAATTGAAATTGAAAGACGCAATAATTCCAGCACTGATATAAAGACTTGCTGGAAAAAAATACAGACAGGTCTCACGGTTGCAGGAGGATTCTTTTGCAAAGGATTTTGAGAGTCCATTAGGGGATTGTAATCAAGGTTCGTTATGATGATCTACTGTCCAAATACAGGTTGGCTCACTGGGGTTCACTGTCCTGAGGATATACTCGACGGCCGACGTCTATTGTCTCACCGGCGGTTTGATATCCGGGGAACGTAAGTTAAGGCTGACGCCGATCGGTGTAGATCCCGATAAAAAGTGCCTTGGCACCGAACTGTCCCTTCGTATCTATGAGGATATATCGTGCTAGCAATTAAAACGTATAACGTACACTTTGACTCACGTTGAGTTATTACTCCCCCTTATTTATGGGTCGAGCCCTGTAAGCATGAATAGTATTTGCACATCATGTAAACATTATGTTATGATTCATAACATAATTCACCCCACCAAGGGAACAGGAGTCAAGATGGGTTTACATAATACTATATTATAAAAGAAATACATATATTTCCTGTGATATCTTATATTATTATCATTTTACAATCTCAATATGACTGCTAGAACAACACCATTTTGGATATTTATCGGATTACAATCCATCAATGTCATTGTTCTACTTAGAGCGACTGCATTTTAGCAGTACATATTTATACACGCTATAACTCAAAATATATTATATATTTTACACAGTTCAAATACATCATAGAATACCAACAGTAGTTTGTACAGTTCAAATATATATATACAACAAAACCTCACATACTTTATTATCATTTGCATAATTCAAAATATTGTTCAAACAGCACAGCCTTTATTTAAAATCCACTACAGAAACACTCTTGTAATTCATCCCTCCCGGTCTCGTGCTGTTTACTTTTCAGCTTCGCACCAGCTGGATAGGCGATAAATATCCCTTCCCATAAAGGAGTGACCATAGAACTGGTATCTAAGATTTCTACTCGAAAGATTTGGCCACTGGCTTGTACTCGAACAGACCACTTGTGACATAGGCTCGTTTTCATTTCCCTTCTTTCTACTTTAGCACAAGTGTGGGAGAACTCACCCCTTATTTATGGGTCGAGCTCGGTGAGCATGAATAGTGTTTGCACATCTTGTAAAGATTATGTTATGCTCCATAATAATGCATACATAGTAACATTTTTTCATGTGATTTCTTTAGTAAATAAAACATGTTAGGAAAATTACAACGTCTTGAAGTCTTAATAATTGACATTCTACCCATAGGGGAGTTTTTGTTAGCTGCAAGGCCTACCTGAAGTCAAACAATTCATTCTCTAGTCTTCCCATCCATAGGATTCGCTTTTGAATTTAGGGTGAATGTGGATAGTGTGGCAACCATTATAGAAAGGGAACTTAAAGTTAACATTAATTATTAACATTAATTATTATTCAGCATTAAAGTCATGGCAGTTGATCTCATAAAGTGGAATTAACACAAAAACGTACATTGCTCGTTGTTGTGCCGCAATAAACCCTCCAATCATTACTTTCCTTATATACATAATGTATAAGGAAAGTATTGTGACGGGGTCGAAAATTCGAATTCGAGTTTTCGACGGGAGAGCACGTTTCAAGCATCCGTGATCACGAATCAAACATTTTTGAAGTGATGTCTGTGTGTGTGCGTGTGTGTGTGTGAAAGTATGTGCGTGTGTGTGTGAAAGTATGTGTGTGTCAGTGAGTCTGTGGAGACGATAACTAACGAGCGAATGGACCGATTCGAACCAAATTTGGTACAAAATTCACAATCCGTAAACAATGGAAGCCTATTGTTTTTATACGTAATCGAATGTTCAAAACCCCCCTAAATTTTCGAATGAAATTTTGAAAAAATCGTCAAAAAATCAAAACCGCTAATCAAGTTACGCAAATAGACATTTCTTATGCAATTTGTCATTAAAAAACGATTGGCATAAATTTTAGAACGCTAACACGAACCGTTCTCGAGATATTGTGCATTTTTTAAAAAAATGATGAAAAAGTCACATAAAAAAAATTCCTATTGATAAACATGTTCACTTTTCATATGTAATACCATGCGATAAATTGAGTGA
This sequence comes from Amaurobius ferox, assembly GCA_951213105.1. NCBI lineage: Eukaryota > Metazoa > Arthropoda > Arachnida > Araneae > Amaurobiidae > Amaurobius > Amaurobius ferox. The sequence goes on from OX578134.1 coordinate 93,495,930, forward strand.
CATCATTCTCGTGGATCTAGCTCGTTCCATTCATGAAAAAATATACTTTGAATAATACTTTTGTATTTGAACTCCAATAGTCATTTATCTGCTGTAAGAATGACTTTTTTCTTAGTGCATAACGCTTGGCGAGATTTTGGCGACGAATTTGGCGGAATGTCGCCAACTTGGCGACTTTTTTATAATGTTGCCAAATTAATGAAAATCTCGCCAAATGGATAAAAATGATGCTAAATCAATGAAAATGACGACTAATTGTCGAAAATTCAATATCTTGGAAAGAATATTAGTATCTACTATAAGAAAAACCTATTGTTTTACTGTAAAAGTAGTAAATTCATTACATTATATAAGGAAAGTCATGTGCTGCCCACATCAGATTTTTTCCTCTCAGAAAGTATAGTCCATATAATTTACATATATTTTTGACTGATCCGTTAAATTAAGTCTTGGCTGTATCAAATCATTGGTTGAACACTTGATACACAGCCCATTTACGGTACAATTTGTACCGCGTTAATTTCATTTCATTAATATCCCGTAGAATACATACAGTGCATTATATGCAAAAGCAGAGCACACCAAATACCAAACACTTACATCAGTTTTACTTACTTATGACGCTTATTGATTGATAGAGAAAGCATTGTAGATAATTCAAAAACCGTTAAATTTCGTTTGAAATCGATAGTGTTCAAAGATTCCACTGCAATGAGCAAATTAATTACCCACCTTGGGGGGAACTCCGCCTTACTTCTTCCATGGCACTGATTGGCCACCCCTCACCCAATGGCACGACTGTACTTTCAGTCCGGCCCAACTCCTATATGGCCTCCTAAATTTAATGTCCTTTGACCTAAAATTTCAAGTTCTCATAAAATTGGGCGCCAGCCAGACTAATGCTTTGTTTGCCTTTAAGGACACCATAAATCTACACATAAACTTGTCTCCTCACTACATGTGTGAACATATTCTGGTCTCACAGATAGCTCTGATCACCCATGCGAATTATAATTAATCCTGAGCCTCCAGGCCTCAGAATAAGTTCTATTGGTATGCATAAAAATAACTGTAAAACCCAAAATAACTTAATCCAAGGAAATCCGAAAGCTACAAACATCGACCTAAGAAATATGTCTTGCTAATTTATTTTACAATAAAACTATTTGCTTCCTATCGTTCATAATGTAAGCTTCTTATTTTATATCTGAGTATATATTTTTATATTGTACCTAATTACTCCCGCAGTTATCCACTGTAGCATCTATTTGAAAATCATATTTAAGAACCAGAGAATGGAACATTTAGTAAGACACAATTTGCCTTGCAATTTACATAATGTTTCCATAGTGTAGAATATCTGTGTTTATGACTAAAATGAAATCACTTATTTATGGGTAGGTGCCTTGTCTGAGAAACTTCATATTTCAAGAAAGAAACCGATTAACTTTTACAGTCGTTTCCATTTCAGTAAAAGAAACTCGTAGCACTATTACTTTCACTACATACATAGTATACTGCATAGGGAAAGTATTTTGACGGGATCAAATATTCATATTCGAGTTTTAGACAGAAGATAATGTTTAAAACATTCTTGATCTCAGATTGAACGTTTTTGAGGTAGAATATGTGTGTATGTACGTGTGTATGTGTGTGTATGTCCTTGAGTTTGTGGAAGCAATCTGTCATGAACAAATAGAACATTTAAAAAAATTGGTATAATTATTGAAATCGATGAGCACTGGAACTCTAATGATTTTAATCGCAATCAAATCAACCCCATCAATTTTCGAATGAAATTATGAAAACAAAATCATTAAAAATTCAGGACTTTCAGTAATGTTAAATAAATATTTCTATATGTATCTTTTATTACTAAACGAATGAGATAACTTTTACAACACTAGCATAAGCAGTTCAAGAGATATCGCACATGTTTTAAATACATTTATACAAAAATTATATAAAATGAAAGAATAAGTAAGTAAAATTAAACTGGTTGATCCCCCATTTGCAATATTATGGGACAATGGAGGTGTATGGATTTATTAACATCATTCTCGTGGATGTACTCTGCTGCATTCATGTGAGAAGAATTCTTTAGATTACAATTCAAACCATCTCTTAATACTTGTATATGAAAAGGCATTCTTCCTTTTCAACAGTTTGACGAGTTTGACAAGAAACTTGGCAAAATATCACCAACTTTGTTTGACTTTTTAAAATGTCGCCTAATTGATGTACACAATATGGGCACATGCAGCATATAATTAATAAAATGATGCCGTATTCATAAAAATTATATTTTCTAAACTAGGTAATTCATTTTTTTATGAACCCTGTGGCTTAGAGGTATTTGGTGTAGCGAAAAGCATGTACTATTCACCTCGTATTTTTTACATTACGTTTGCGGTGCAGCATTTCTTCGAAATAGTAGTAGTTACTTTTGAAAACTGTCAACAAATAAAAATGAAAAATACCATAATTGAAATTGTAAACACCTCACTAACGTAACATATATTTTTAAACAAGATAAATAATCGAAACGCAGATATGGCTCGATCCATCAAATTTTCTTTCCTTGATACGCTAACCTCGTCTGGAAAAGGATGTCAGACACAATAAAATGTTGGTATAAATTCTAGCGTTATTCATCAATGTCTCAAGTACTGTATTTAGAAAAAGACGAATAAAAGTATTAATAGTGGAAAACATTTTTAGAAAAACATTTGAGGAAAATTTTCAAATTTGAAAGATAAAAATATAAATGCAGCAATTTAAATTCCTATTTTTACGTTATAAATGCAGCAATTTAAAGTCCTATTGATTTCCTTATACGACATAATGTATAAGGAAAGTATTGTGACGGGGCCGAAAATTCGAATTCGAGTTTTAAACGGGAGAGCACGTTTCAAGCATCCCTGATCACGAATCAAACATTTTTGAAGTGATGCCTGTGTGTGTGTGTGAAAGTATGTGTGTCTGTGTGTGTGTCAGTGAGTCTGCGGAGACGATAACTGACGAACGAATGGACCAATTCGAACTAATTTGGTACAAAAATCACAATCCATAAACACTGGAAGCGTATTGTTTTTATACGCAATCGAATGTTCAGAACCCCCCTAAATTTTCGAATAACATTTTGAAAAAATCGTCAAAAAATCAAAACAACTAATAAAGATACGCAAATAGACATTTCTTATGTAATTTTTCTTTAGAAAACGATTGACATAAATTTTAGAACTCTAACATGAACCGTTCTTGAGATATTGCACATTTTTCAAAAAAATTATCCAAAAGTTATATAAAATAATAATAAAAAAAATCACCTATTGCGAAACATATTCATTTTTCATATGTAATACCATGCGATAAATTTGGTGACATCATTCTCGTGTATCTAGCTCATTCCATTCATGAAGAAAGATACTTTGAGTAATACGTTTGTATTTGAACGGCACTAGTCATTTGTCTGCTGTAAGAATAACTAATTTCTTCGTCCATAACGCTTGGCGAGATTTTGGCGACGAATTTGGTGGAATGTCGCCAACTTGGCGACTTTTTGAAATGTTGCCAAATAAACGAAAATTTCGCCAAATGGATAAAAATGACGCTAAACAAATGAAAATGACGACTAATTTTCGAAAAGTCAATATCTTGGAAAGAATATTAGTATCTACTATAAGAAAAACCGATTTTTTTTACTGTAAAATTAGTAAATTCATTACATTATATAAGGAAATTCATATGTTGTCCACATCAGATTTTTTTTTCGTTATAAATGCATGTTATTTATATTTCGTTAAAAATTCGTTTACTGTACTTACTTTTTATATCGTATGGATTTTAGGATGATCTAGGAAGTATAAGCAGTTGCTTATTTTTGTAAAAATATAAATTTTTCATTTGAATCAATAAACTTGTTAATTTTGTTTTCTAATACGTGGCAATACATAATCCTTCATTTAACTTCCAGATCTTATCTGTAATTCCCAAGTTACTATAATTATGCAAAATGAGAAATCTTATTTTGTATTTTTTGGGGTATTAGTCTTAGTTATTATATACCAACAAGATATCGACCCGTTAAATGAAAATTAATTTTGCAAAGTCCATTTATTTATTTTCCATTATTTTAATAAAAATAATGTAATCCACAGGACAAATTCCAGGTAACTTCGTGCAAGGGAAAATTCAGTACAAAAATAAACAGATTAAAATATTGCAAAATACATTAAAATGCAAATTATTGATAGCAAATGATTTTTAGAAGCACATGGGAATGAATATAAAATACATTAAAATATAAAATATTTACAACAAATGGTTTTTAAAAGCAATTTAGGACGAATAAAAAATATTAAGATTACCGAGAAAGCTTTTGAAAAGTTTACAGAAATTAATAATGGCCCAATAACAACCAATATTAGTACTGGATTTCCTTTCAGCAAATAAACGCTTGCTTCTGGTCGAATACTGGGGAACATGAAACCCGATCCCACTCCAGTCAGGGACGCAATCAATTCTGTTATTGAAAACATTCCTGAAGAAATAAAATAAAATGAAATATATTCTATTCTGTAATAATCTTTAAACATTAAACATTTCACGAAGATAAATAGCAGATAAGGTATAACAATAAGTATCAAATTTCTTATAGTATGAATATCTCATAAATTTATTTTGAATAATTTCGACTTTATTTACATGAACAGCATGGAGAGGCCTCCTCAAATATATAATGAGATATATTTTACAATTATAGAAATGCATCTAAACCAACATACTGTTAAACGACGTTGAAATCAGTCATGTTTTAATGCCATTCAGTATTATGATATTAAATTTAATTTCATATTTTAGTCAGTTTTAATTCAGAGAATTACGCTTTAACTAGAGTAAATTGGTCATTAGAAATTCAAAACTTATTTTTCACTTCATATTTTAATTTCTATAGTATATATACGTTGAAATATATTTTTCCTCTCATGGGTATTGTCAGACTAACATTTAATTAATTATTTTAATGACCTGTGTATTGGAGGTCGTTTTCTTCTCTTTTGACCCAGACCGTCCGACCTACCCGAAAGTGTAAGCTATCTATTTAGAGAAGGTGGTAGAGATCGGCAGGGGTCGGGTTTGGCCCGTGGGCATAGGCCCTACTCTCCCTGTGTTCCAAACTTCAAAGAAGCTAATTCAGACGGGAAAGAGTAAAAGTAAATAAAAAGCCATAAATAGATCACAATTCAAACTAACAGAGAAACCTCAAATTACGTTTGAAACAATATTCTCAATAAGTGAATGAAAGTATTCTTGTCCTATATTAAGCAATAAAAGCTTACTGTGTACAGGGAATCCAAAAGTAATTATTAGAACCGTATGCAGAAAAATAATAATTTCAGATAGGATATTTAAAATTTATTTATTCGAAGACTTCCAAAGTCAAATTAACATGTTGCTTTTCTCAACCTTTACTTGCTGATGTGAATCGTTGTATGTAATATGTAATATAATTTGTGTTTAATTCCTTAAATTTCAAATTATGATCATGAGACAAGGCAACAGCGTGGGCTTTGAGTGTTTTCGAGCCTGGTCGAGATCGAGCGAATTATTTTGAAAAACTTCGGGCTTGGGTCGGGTCAAATCATTTCAGACCGATCATGATAAAAATTTTAAAATTAGTCCCGTGCCAATCTCTACTGTGTGGTCAAATACTGAAATAAAATATAGTTTTATAATGAAAATAGAAGTCAGAAATGACAATTGACAGTTTTATCACGTTGGGACTGTGTGTTAATACAAATTCACTGTATGTTAATAATAATATGATGGGTCTGTGTGTTAATACAGATTATATCCAAACCTAAACGTCTACCACAATTGTACATACTACTACAGTATTTTGCAGAAATAAAAAAAATATGGTTACAAAATAATGTATACAATCAAATTGATTCTTTTAACATTTGAATTATAATGCATAAAATAGAAAGAATCTCAGTATATATCTTTCTGTATGTATTTTTCCACATTTTAATGTACTTCTTCAATCATTTTATATATCATATGAAAATTCTATTACATAATGCGAATAGCACTAGTCACATTTTTAATTTTTTACGTACTAATTTACTTTTGCATACTTTTGTGGATTTACTCTATTTCATGAAATTATAAAATACATAAAATATGCTCTGAGATAATCATGATTCTTTAAAAACTTATATCTTGATATACAAACGCTTACACGATACTCAGCGTAGTGTTGATCCTATTTTAAATTTCTAAAGCCTGGGTTTGTTGTAAATTAAGGTAATTTATTCATTAAATGTTCGATAACTATAGCAACAAAGGTGTTAACATGTGACATTGGAGTATTTTATTTAAATTTGTCTTATTAGAAAAGACGCAAGTTGTAGAGAGATAAGTTGTATTAAATAAGCAAGTAATAAATTGTATCAAAATTATTAAAGGCGATTTGAATAAGTTAAATATTGAAGCATTAAAAAAGTTGAATCAAAAGTATCATCGGTTTGTCTTTCATTGGTTGTAACGCACTATATTATGATTAAAAGCATTTTTACTTTCCTCATATACATAATGCATAAGGAAATTACTGTGACGGGGTCGAAAATACGAATTCGAGTTTTCGACGGGAAAGCACGTTTCAAGCATCCCTGATCACGAATCAAACATTTTTGAAGTGATGTATGTGTGTGTGTGAAAGTATGTATCTGTGTGTGAAAGTATGTGTGTGTGTGAAAGTATGTGTGCGTGTGTGTGTGTGTGTGTCAGTGAGTCTGTGCAGACAATAACTGACTAACGAATGGACCGTTTCAAACGAAATTTAGTACAAAAATCACATCCATAAACCCTGGAAACTTATTATTTTTAAACGCAATCGAATGTTCAGAATCCCCCCAAATTTTCGAGTGAAGTTTTGAAAAATCGTCAAAAACATCAAAACCGCTAATAAAGTTACGCAAATAGACATTTCTTATGTAATTTTTCATTAGAAAGCGATTTACATAAATTTTAGAACGCTAACATGAACCGTTCTTGAGATATTGCACATTTTAAAGAAAATTATCTAAAAGTCATATAAAATAAAAATAAAAATATTTTCAATTGAGAAACTTGTTCACTTTTCATATGTAATACCATGCGATAAATTTGATAACATCATTCTCGTAGATCTAGCTCGTTCCATGCATGGAAAAAGATACTTTGAGTAATACTTTTGTATTTGAACGCCAATAGCCAATCATCTGCTGTAAGAATAACTTATTTCTTCATCCATAACGCTTGGCGAGATTTTGGCGACGAATTTGGTGGAATGTCGCCAACTTGGCGACTTTTTTAAATGATGCTAAATTAATGAGAAACTCGCCAAATAGATAAAAATGACGTTAAATCAATGGTGGCTCATTGGTGATGACGACATGCAAAATGACTACTCGTTGACGAAAATTCAATATCTTGGAAAGAATATAAATAACAACTATAAAAATAATCTATTTTTTTTACTGTAAAAGTAGTAAATTCATTGCATTATATAAGGAAAGTCGTGTTCTGCCCACATCAGAACTTTTATATTTAGAATTTGTTTCCGTTTGGTTCCAGAATTTTTATATTTAGCAGTTGCTTCCGTTTCGGTTTTAAATTAAAAGACTTTGATTTTTTCATAAATTTATAGAGAGCTACAAATGTTTTGTGAATAAATGTATATTATGCGTACACATCTAATTTATATAATGCAAAATGTATATTCCCTAACGTTTTGTCTATGCTAAAAATCTCTTTAAAAATAACAAAAACATGATATCGATTCCATTTAGAATTTTGAATATCATCAAAGTCTGAAACAACGGAGGGTACATTTGATAAAGGAAAGTGGATATTGTAAAAGGACATACAGAAGAATATATATATATATATATACATATATATATATATATATATATAATTAAACACTAAACTAAACATATTCAAAGTCTAACATAATACATACATGTATGTTATAAGCATTATAAAGGCATATCTTATCTTTACAGGCATATCTTGCATTTACAGACATTTCATAAGATATGTTAGATTTCAAAGTGCTGTTGGAACTCAAAAATGTTGGCAACTTAAAGCAGTGGCATCTTTTTTGGTACTTAATCATGCATATACTGCACTAAGATAGTCATATAGATATAACAATTTTAAAAATTACAATAGACTGACTAGAGCTATTAAATTCCAAATAGAAAAGAACATGTATTACCGGAAATCTAGAGGTAAAGGAATGTTTACATTAAATTCTGAAGCACCATTCAAATCTAAATTTTATTGATTAGATATTGAGATAGGTTAGAATAGATGGAGTTAGGCAGATGGTGGCGGTCTGTATGTATTCTGTGTTGATGACCAAGTGAGACTTATAGGAGGCGTTAGTCTCTTTTTGAAGTACCTGTGTGAAGAGATTTGCAAGGCGTTTTCTATTCAGTTTAGATTTCGACTTAGCAGGAATAATTCTTTATTAAGGCGACATTCTTTATTAAGGCGATCATCGAAATCCCTATCATATTTTTCTGCAAGACTAATACTAATTTTAATAAAACGAAAATCTTCTGATAGAATGTTGGTAGTTCGGTTTACGTAAAGGGATGCGAGGTGAAACGTATTTGTAAACATGCTGAAGACAATGTTGCTAGTTGAAAAACCGCGCAAGCAGTAACGTTATGTAGTTAAGTGTTGTAATTGTAAAGTAAACGTCTCATGTCAGTATATGATGGCAATTCTTAAGTGTCAGAAATGCATAGTGTCGAAATTTGAAGTGAGTAAATTATGGGTGTGTAGTTATTTACAGAACAGTGTCGATATGCAGGAGGATGAGGAAAACCCACCTATTTTACAATCGCTCTAATTTCGTATACATTTAATCCTAATCCTAATTTGATACGAAGAATGAAATACACAGATTCTTCCTATCCTGATACTGGAGAGTGATCTAGTCCTGGTATATCATATCCTGAAACTGGAAAGTGATCTAGTCCTGGTATATCATATCCTGAAACTGGAAAGTGATCTAGTCCTGGTATATCATATCCTGAAACTGGAAAGTGATCTAGTCCTGGTATATCATATCCCAGAAACTGGAAAGTGATCTAGTCCTGGAATATCATATCCTGAAACCGGAAAGTGATCTAGTCCTGGTATATCATATCCTGAAACTGGAAATTGATCTAGTCCAGGTATATTCTATCCTGAAACTCACCAAGCATTTGAAAAACAAAACTATGACAGGGTATAGAATTAAACTTTAGAAAAGCATATAGTTAGCATTACATAAGTTAATTTTAAAATCAAATAACCACTTCGTTATAATAAAATTAGACTAGTATTTAAAAAAATGTAAAATATGTTTTAGACACTAGTTAGTTAAAACAAAATAAATAATGTATGTATAACTTAAACTATCGATAAAGATTCATTAATCATCATAAAAACAATTAAAATATGTTTAGTTCAAATTTTTGAGCAATTAGCCATTTTAAAAAACTTATATATCATAAGTTTCTATCCTGCGTCTGATCCAAATTGAGGTAAAGATAACTAAGCCATTTAATTGCAATCATAAGCAGATGTTAATGCAATCACGAAAACGTAGTGATAATGATGATGTCAAATTAATTATTTAAACTGTGCATTTAATAGTAAATATATGGCTCACTAACAAAAGATTCTGTCTGTAACTTTATAATTTGACAGCATAAGTTTTTTGACTGGATTCAAAAATGCAAACTTTATTTGTTTAAAAACGTGCAAATAATAAAATTTTCGGCATTTTGTTCAAATGTAGCAAGCGTAATTTGAGTAAAATATTCCTCTAACTTGAATGGTTTAAAATCAATTAAATCACCGAAATGTTAATAATGTTTTTCATTTTATTTTTCATTCAATTTGGATGCTAAATGAAAAATTACAAGATATATAGCTATATAAATAAAATTGAAAATCTGTCTGTTTGTTTCAACATCATGGGAGAACGGCTAAACCGAATTTGATAAAATTTTGTGGATAGCCTTGAAATAGTCTCACTTAATATTTAGTCCATGTTTCGAGTTTTTAAAACCAGGAGTTGTCGGGATATTAAAGAAAAACCAAACTTACTCTTAGGAGTTCTACTCCCTAACTCCCTAGCTCTTCCAAATGAAAAACGTTGGAAATCGCTGGATTAAAACGTAAAAGTGAATTAAAACTCTGAGTTTGGTGGGAGTTTATTGCATTTATCAGTCAATTTTGAAAATCGTAGGTTTGAAACATGAATTTAAATGGAAACTCTATCACCATAGTTCATTTTTTACAGGCCCTTACTCAACAATGAAACGTATTAAGAAATCAAAACGGTTATTTAATTATCAGCATTTTAAAGGGAAGATTCTTTCTTATATCATGTTGCTCAGCAACGTAATTCAATCAAATGCGTTTGCTAATTTTTGTTAATATTTTTTCGATTTCAAAAATAAATAAATGGATATAAAAACACATTTTATAAATCAATGATTTGAATTTTGTTTTAATTATAATTTTTGCTGACTGCGTAAATCAGTTTCATTTATTTTAACAATTGGTTTTCAAACTTATATATTGTGTTATGCCAATAAACTCATATATTGTAATTAGAAATAAACTTATTTATCGGATTGTTGAAACAGAAAGAGAGTAGAACGAGTATATCTTCTAATATAATTCTAGTGTTTTAATTTAGTATATATAAACAGGATCAGGATGCTTTATTCTTTAGATCTGCGAATTCAGATTTACGAATTTAGCGGGATATCACTATAACTTGGCAACTTTTCTTAAACGTTGGCATATTAATAAAAAGGTCACTAAATCAATGAATATAATTTTGTTTTGTTAGAAGAGAATACTGAAATGATGCTTCGGTAGCATTTGCTTGTAAGTCCAACCATCTTACTTAGTAACACATTTAGCGAATTTTTAAATTATCGCCAAATTAATAAAAATATATGTAAATCCATAAAAATGTCATGAAATTGAAAAATTACTCTAAAGCAAAGAAATTAATTGTGCTTTGTTAAGGGATATGGTGATGATGTATCGTCAGTTTGTCGCCAAGTGGGACTATCAGTTATATAGCCTCATTTAGCGATACATTTTGCGATTTTTTAAAATATCGTTAAATTGGCGAAAATGTCACCATATTGATAAAATAACGATAAATTGATCAAAATTACACAGAATCGATGAAAGTTCAATATTTTGCATAGTGAAATACGATTTTCTAGATAATATCAATCGTTTTGTGAGAATTAATTTTTTTTTCTAAATTTGTATACAAACTGCACAAGGAAGCTTCATTCTTCAGATCCGCCTGTGGGAGTAATTTTGTATATCGAGCCAGAGATCCTTATATATTTTTAGAAGAATTAAATTAAATATTTTAATAGAATATTTTGAATAACAAAGTCATTGATAATACTATAGGATTTTACACATAACTGTAAATGTTAAGTATCTTTATATTATACTTTCCGTACGAAGAACGACTATACTGCTAGTTTAAAATATAAATGTTATACTGAGTTTATGAGTTTTATGATCAATGTCAAGTGTGAGGTTCGTTGCTAACATTTGTTAGCTTTTTCAATAGTTTATGTTTTGTTTGTTATCTAATTCACCAACTTTTTGAAAGCAATTTCAGTTTGTCTGTCCCTTTGAGTTCTGAGGTGGGTTGCTTCTATCACTATATTTTTCGCTGTTGTATTTTAAGTAAAAATTGCTTCGATACTATTATTGCGTTTATGATATAACTTGAAAGAAGCAACTAAATTCAATTTAATGAAACATAAAATCGGATCGAGGAAATTGTAGGAACTAATCTTTTATTTATAATTTTCAGGTCTAAGCAATGTAAACATTTTGGTTGCATATAAACACTGTTTTAAATTAAAATCAAGAGACGTGAGAGCGTCTCGATTCCAAGTATGATAAAGGTATCCAAAACGCACAACCGTGTAGTTACACGTTGATATTGGATCTTCTAAGTTTCCTATAAATATTTCTCGGAAATGAAGGCGTGAACAAAAAAAGACTGACGGACAATTGCGAACAAATAGAAACAAATCGTTTCACTAGTTGATAAGATATTATGGGACAATATTGTGGATTATTTTGGGGCACAAAAATTCTACATTATATGATACTCTGTGTCAAAAGTTCCGCTGTCATCTCACGTCATTGTATAAATCAAGTTCATTCATAAACAAAAAAAAATAAGGATCAAATAAAATATGAACAAACTTTATAATATCTCAACCAATTTAATATAAATAAGAATTCAAATTAATATAGCCATATGAAAGGTAAACTGATAATCACAGATCACATGGCCCCACTAATCATCACAGGTTAAAAATTACATTCACGTCATTTATTCACTTGTTTTAATATTTGAAAAATCAAACCTTATATAATAAACTAACAAGAAATTAGTAAAACTGCTATACAAAAACTTGATTTGGCGGTGAATAACAATTGTATCATTTGTTTCTACTTTTTATTATCCTTTAAATACATACCACTCAGTTATCCTTTTGACCTAGGGAGATGAATAAATGGCTAAATCTGACTAATCTCTAAGCAGTTTTGAAGAAGTTTCTTCTTTTATTTAAATAAAGAAAGCTGAGACACTCTATTTGAAATCAGAAAGTTCAATAATTAAAACCTTAGCATCTTAATTTTTAGTCTGAATCGACTAGTGATTAAAACATTAATTTTCTTTCTAAAAATATGTTTAATTGTTACTACAATTATAAATCGGTATATTCAATAATCAATTTGTTTCAGCTTCAAATTGTGGCTCATCCATAGACAGGCATGTCCTTTAATTGGTTGGGAAATATGTCAGAACTTTAAGTCTTTTTTATTATTCTGTAAAACGACGAAGTATTGCAAGACGGTAATATTAGAAGAAATGCTTCAGGAAGATCGACATAAAATGTGAGTAACATTTTCACGGCAAATTTGACTTTAACTGGTTCTTATTTAAATATAGCCTATTACTCCGACTTACCATATATCGCATCCCCCTATTTAATGTATACTTAGTGCCAGCTCAACACTTTAAATTTTCACCGCTGATTGTTTAATTCGATCACGCGATAAAGTGTACAGCCCATAATACAAATTGGATGTAGTTCGGTGATAGTTCAATAAATTGTGGATGTCGTACACCAGAAAGTTTGAAGTACAACGTGTGAGACACGATTAATGATTATCTAAATTAATAGGTTTCCTTAATTACGCAGCAAGTCATCAGAAACCTGTCGATGCCAGATACTTTTAAGAATTAAGTGAACGATTATCTTGAAAAATTATTAAATGACGTTACCTCTTGGATAGCTGCTATCTGTAATATTATCTGGAATATAAGTTAACTTTCGAAAGTTGGGCATATGGAAATTTGATAGGGCAAAAGATATAATTTATGACAAATAAAAATGTATTTAAATATTACTTGCTTGTCAAAGACAGGGTAACTAACAGTATTAAAGAAATTAGCTTCAACCTCTTTTTACGTACTATTTTGATTAACCATGCATGACAGTTACTACTGAAAATAGTCATCTTAATTGAAAATTGGTCTATTTAAACTATGTTTTGGGATAGACACTATAAGTATGCAAAGTTTAAGCTCTCTAATTCAACCGGGATTTTACGGGCGGTCAGGAAAGTCTCTTCGATCCCCCTCCGAATTTTACTGGCCCTAGGGAAAAAATCAAAAATACGTCTTGTTATGTTCTGTTTCGTAAGCGATACTATAAGCTTCAACTATATAGTCTTCTAGGTCAACGGTGAGAAGGGTCTTCTGGAAAACTTGTAAATACATTAATCCTATTTTTTTCCACCCAAGAAGAAAGAATCAAAAATTAGTTTCCATTTGTTTCTGCCTTGTGTTTTATACAACAAGAGCGCTAAATTTATCTGTTCTATGTCATCGGGGGCTAATCGACAGCATGCAGTGGCTTTTCAAAAATATTTTTTTTCGCCTAGAATAGAATCGAAAATTCAGATCCAATAGGTTATGTACCGTGTAATGACTACAAGTATGTAAAGATGCAGTCTTCAGTCTTATAGAGGATATTGAAAGACAAAAACATGCAATACAATTATTACATATCTTAAAGAAATAACAGAACTGCAGTAAGGAATTTTTTGGAGATAATAAAGTAATAGAGCTCCCAATAGGATACTATTTATGTTAAGGTTAAAAGTACGTAGTAATACCCTTTTTACTGAAAAAGAGTGAATGATTATGGATAGGAGAACCCATTCATGGGTAAATGGATGGGTTTAGCATAAATGGGAGTCCCTTTAGCATGGATAGGTATATCACATTTAAATATCAATCCTAGTTCATACATAAATAACATGAATCATCTAGGTTTAACTCTAAATAGTTTTACCTAATTATGTTTTGTTTCGTATTTTCATCAATAAATCTTTCAAAAGACACCATGCCCTTTGGAAGGATAATACATACTTCATACATATAATCAAAGAGAAAGTATTGGTAATCATTTCCTTACTCATAATCTTAACCAATTAACACGCACAGTAACATTTTAACGATTTGCTTAAGAGAACATTATATTCGATGTTAAACGTGTGCCATTTCTCTGGTAGGGAATTTACAATTTTCGACTCTAACTGAAATCTATAACTCTTTATCAAAATTAACGTAATTCGGCTTTCGATGTTTATTTATTGAGGCAGGTGTGAGAAGCGAGTCAGACTGCAGGTGACATTCTCGGTATAATTTGACATCATTGGCGCGAAGTGGCTTGTCGCATATATTTAGCAGGTGGCAAAATTCAGGAAGGCATTTGTCGGGATTAAAATGTATTATTCCCTCCAACCAAATAGGAATGCTTTAGAGACAGGACATTACAGATAGATTGTATTGACGATTCTGGTAGTGGGAGAATATTTACATTATTTGAAAATTTCCGTGTCAGCTCGTTTTGTAACCATTAATTTCGACTGGACATTACTCTGTTGTGCAAGCTGAGTTCAATCCATATAATAATTTTCTAACGTGTTTTTTTTCTTTCCAAATCTTCCAGAAACCACCCACTAACCTAGACACTTGAATCTTTTCCCCATACTGATATCAACTACGGGACAGAACTTAACGTAACATAATTTTATATTACCCATATGGAGTCTGAAAAAATAATGTGCTTTAGACAAGGTTTTTCAAACCCAATTGAAGCCACTCGGCTGTCTAGATGGCCGAATCATTAAACACAAATAATATAGTTCTTTGGACAGACTTAATGAAACCCGATTTTTGACGCTCTAACCTGGGGTGTTATAAAATATGAATATTTTGAAAAAAATTTCCAGATACTTCAGAAGTTCCCATGTGAGTTATAAGACTGAGTCTTTGTTTATATGTAGTATAAAATAGAGCCGATATTTTTATTTCTTCCCTGGAGCGAAAACAATATGGCGTCTGAAAGTTTTTTTAAACCCTCCATAAGCCCCCGTTACCATGAAAGAGGAAGCTTTGTACACTTATGTTGTTGCTGTTTCACCCCATGGTCTAGGAATATCCCAGACCAAATCCAGAAATCCATTACGAAGGATTCTCAGCCACAATTTCTTGTTCGTCACAGAGTTGTTGCACAGAGAGACACAAACGTTCAACAATATGACTAGGGGTAGCAGAAGAAGTAGAGGAAAGGCAAGTTGGTAAATACTTGACTCCACTCTCAAAAGTCATATGCCTAGTATGTCCGCGTCTGAGTCCTGACCGAGCAGTCTGATGCTGTCTGGGATCCATAAACTCTAATGATAGTGTAGGATGTCTTGCATAATACTAGGAATAAAGGGGGAGAAATTTCCATTTGTTGTTGTGTTTTTATTTATAAGCAGATATGATTTCCATAGCAGTGAGCAAATGGTTCTTGTCATATGGAGAATTGCAGCTTCATTTTGATGAGGAACCGTAAAGGCCAAAGTCCGAATTTACCTCAGGGAATTCCTGCTGGCATTTACTGGGAATATGAACAGACCTTTACGTCTAGGGTAGCTCTATCAGGAGTAAACTTTCGACGTACTTCAATTCGACGTACTTCAGGAGTAAACTTCGAAGTCTTCCCTGTGAAACCCCCTTGCTACAGTGAGGTTGCTAGCAGGATTAGAGGGAGTTAAACACTTATAGTATTAACCAGCTGGCAGAACCTAACTGGGCAAATTTTTAATTAAAACAACTATACTAGACGCTAAACTCTATATTTTGAAATGAAATAAAAGAAAGTAATACAAATTTTTACGACTGAATTTTTATGAGTGTTACCTGCTTTTAATATTCTTAAATGTTAGTCATTTATAAATAGGTAGCCGTTAATTAATCGGTTATTTGACAGCTAGGAAGAACGTGGTATGCCAGAAAGTTTACATGAGTTTAATGAGGATCAAGCATGTCATTATACAAAGGTGTACCGGATGAAGTGATAATAGAAACGATATACTATGGTCAGAAAAGGGATACTTTTCTACTTACATTTATAACAGATGTAAATTTTAATTTACGTAAAATCTCACTTTTAAAAATGCATGCAAGATTCAGGAAATGACCGTCGGCTCACCATCAACTTAGTGTGTGAACAACATTGACAATCAATCAGCAGACATGAAAGGGAGAGCAAGGACGTCCAACCAGGCAAAGGTGTGTGATATAGTATCAAAGTTGCCCTACAGCTTGCTTTGGAGGCGAAGTTCAAAAATATGTTGTTTTTCTATATTGTGAAATTCAATTACTAACTTTTTTACGAAAAAAGAATGTTTTTACATGTCATTCAAAACTCATGGAGCACTGTTTGAGAATTGCATGTTTCTTCTTTCAGAACAAATACAGAACTTGCGAAGATCGGTTTGCTAGCTAAAATGAAAGTATGTGTAGTTATGGTCAATGCTGCGAAATTGTGACAAAGTCGCAATAGACAAGATATAAGTCGTAATATACTATCGATGTGATGAAAATGAGACATTTTTGACGTCTCAGGGTGAAATGCAGCTAAAGAACTTGTATGTGCATGTTTAAAGTGTATACACTTGTGAGGTTTAATTGGAGCTATGTCTTAAAGAATAAAATTGTATGATTCTAACTGGCATCATATATCGGATATTCTTAAAAGTTTTAAGTGTCTAAATGATAACGAAAATTATATATTTTTATAAATTAGTTACAATTAATTATTGTGTCATTAATTTAATTCCCTACCAATGGAATTTTCTTTCTGCATTGATAGTAGCAATAAAGGTGGGATATTAACAAAACAGCCAATAGGCTTCTATATGAGTTTTATAAGAGCAAAGATCAATACACTATCACGGAAAAGGGTCATTGATCGCACGGCTGAAAAATTAAACAATAAATAAAACACACACATTTAGACATGTAAATTAAACAATAAATGAACAAGAAAGATCAATCATGCATAAGCATTGATTATGAAAAACTTTCCAACTGAAATGTAATTTCATTTAAAAGTTTCTAAAATGTGATATATTCAGTGGTGATATCTTTTACATTATCACAGTACTACAGTAATTTATTATACTTAAATATTTAAAACTGTATCGAAATATAAATCATCTGATTCTTTATGCAAAATCAATGAATATTTCATTCATATAACTTGTATTCCAGACTCCAGAGCTAAATAATTCATTTAAAATCACAACTATTGTAATTGCATAGGCACGGAATTTAGATACACAGATAATACACAGATAATATATGTGTGTATGTGTATGTACTCAAAGTATTGGAATCGTGCCGAAGATCGGAACTCGAATTTTCAAAGGATCTACACGTTTTGGGACTTCTAGAACACGAAAAAACTAATTTTAGGAAGACGTTTGTGTGTGTAAGGGTGTATCTGTGTATGTTTCTGTGTGTCTGTGTGGATATTACATCCACTCTAATTGAAAAACTAATGGGCCGAATTTCGTACAATTTGGTTGGTATGTTTTTTGTGGGAAATCCTGATGTTCATTAGATTATAGTACGATTCGTAATAAAAGAATCTGCCTTCTTTGCGAAATGGCCGCAGAAATTGCATTTATCCACTCTAGCTAAAAACTAATGGAACAAATTTAACAAAATTTGGTGTATAATATTTCAATAACCTACAAGTGATTTATAAACCAAATTTAACAAAAATTTGTATATAAATCATTTGTAGGTTATTCTAGTACGATTCGGGAAAAAGGAATGGGCTATTTTTGCGAAATGGAGCGCAAAAATCGTTATATATAAAGATAAAAGAATACGTGTGCTCAATTATATCAATTAAATTCCTATTTTATACGTGATTTTTGACAACAAAAAGAATAAGACTAACCCCATTACTCTAGGACTAGCTGTTCTTGAGATATTCTAGTTTTTTCGCGTTTTCGCAACGCCACCTTTGACAATAAGTCCAGCTATCAAATGAGAACCAAATTTAAGTTTAACGTGTAAATTCAATGTCATTTAAAACACTTATGGTTGTTATTTTGTGCAGATAAACTCAAATTATTATTGAATAAATAAAGAGGACGAATATGAGTCTGCAGGGAAAGACATGTGCTGTCCACATCAGAATTTTTGACAATATTACAACAATGATTTATAGAAGTGAACGGGGATTATTTTCAGGCCATTTCGAGAAAAATGTATGATCTATATTTAAAGATCCATCAAATTTTTGTCGAATAAAATGTTCAACAAATTTAAGTTGTGTACCAAATTTTAACTCTCTAGGAAGTAGGAAAGTGCATTAAAAATGCCATCAAATAAGTATATCATGAAGAGTTATATAAAATTAACAAGAAAGATCAATCATGCTTAAAGCATTGATTATGAAACACTTTCCAACTTCAATGCAATTTTATTTAAACATGTCTAAAATGCAATACATTCCTCGGTAATATTTTAAAACTTATCACAATACTACATTAATTTATTATATTTGAAACCTTAAACCTTCATCGAAAAAAATTAACTTCATTCAAATGACGGCATTAAAGTATAAATTGCCTGGTTTAAACATCTCTTAAATGTTATACATTCCTCGGTAATAATTTTAGAATTATCATAATACTACGATAATTTATTATATTTGAAAACTTCATCGAAAACAACTGAAATCCATTCAAATGACGTCATAAAAAAATAACACGCCTGGCTCTCTCTATAAAAGCAACATTTCATTCATAAATAATTCCCCCATTCATGTCATTCATCACAATACTATAACAATTTATTTTATTTAAAAATTAAGACCATGGGGCTGCAATTCATAAACTTTATGCTTAAAACTTCATCGAAAAATATCGTCCTTCTCTTTCTAAAATCAATGAATTCATATCAGCCATGCAGACTCCATGGACTAAATGATTTTGTGTTAAAGAATTACAGCGATTCTAATACAACTCATTCTACATATTTTGCTGTTTACATTTTACATAGGTGAAAAATAGGCTTAATAGTAGAAATAATCAAATTTGGAAGAGCATTTAAACTGAAATATATTGTCATTGCGTTGTTTCAGTATGTAGATGCACAGAATTTAGGCAAAAATAAAGTAATTTTAGGACGGATACAACACTCAATATGAATTAAAAAGAACTTTAAAAATCACGATTTTGACACAAGATGGATGCCATATATCATTTTGAAGTGGGTCATGTGATCGTTTCATATCATGGACACGTGATCGCTTCATATAAGAGGTGTTATTATTATTTTAATTTTTATTTAAAAAACAACTGAATATATTTCGCTGAATTTTTTTTTATATATTTTATCGAACAATTTGAATATTGCCTAAAATTTTCGAAGCAATTTGTGAATTTTAAATCCGCTTAAAAAATGCTTGAAAAATTAGGTCCCATAGGGCTCAATGTATTCCATTTTTTCAACCCGGGTTCAATCCAAAACTAATTGGGTGATATTATTCATTTATATTCCCATAGGTCCTATAGACCGTCTGAACAACATACTAAAATTTCATTTTGATTAAGTCATTTTTACGGCAGTTATCGTGCTAACGGACAGACAGACAGACAGACAGAATGAACAAAGTCATAAACACTTTTCAACTTTGTTGTAAAGTGTTAAAAAAAAAATGAAAAATTGTTATCTACCAAATTTATTTTAAAATGTGAAGCCTCTCCCATATGCAAAACGTTTAAACAAATGGAAAGATATTTATTATATAATATATCTCTCTTTTCTTTTTGGAAGATATCCCAAAGTCAGAATTTAATTGAATTTGTTTTTTTCCCTATATTGAATAATTTTTAATTAAAACACTACTTAACATATTTTACTGAATTTTTTTTTTATATATTCTATGGGATAATGTGAATATTTCCGAAAAATTTCGAAGCAATTCGTGAATTTTACATTTACTTAAAAAATGTTTGAAAAATTAGATCCCATAGGGTTCAATGTATTTCATTTTTTCAACCCGGGTTCAATAAAAAACTAATTGGGTGGTATTATTTATTTATATTCCCATAGGTCCTACAGACCGTCTGAACAACATACTGAAATTTCATTTTGATAAAGTCATTTTTACGGCAGTTATCGTGCTAACGGACAGACAGACAGACAGACAGACAGACAGAATGAACAAAGTCATAAACACTTTTCTGTTGTAAAGTGTTAAAAACACACATTTAGACTAATGAATTAAACACCGCACTAAGCATCACAGCATTAAGCATCACAGAGCGAACCACCGATATAGATCGCAGCACTGGAAGAGTGTTTACAACCTGTGAAACCTTTATTATTAACTACAGCTGTTGGTATTTTGTTTGAAATCTATGTGATACTGTTAATACATAATTTAATACATTAGTTAAGTTTGTAATTTAGCCTCAATTTTTATGCACGGTGTGTGGGATGGCGTCATAGAATCACAACTCAGTTTGCTATTCAATTTTAAACACAAATACTCGTATTGATCAAATATCCAATAATAAATTCTATGTGAGTAGAAAATATTATTTTAAACAAATAATCGCATGTGCTTCTGTGTAATAATGTAATGTGTTTCTTCTTCAGACAAGAATAAATTCAATCCGTTTTTAACACTTTACAACAAAGTTGAAAAGTGTTTATGACTTTGTTCATTCTGTCTGTCTGTCCGTTAGCACGATAACTGCCGTAAAAATGACTTAATCAAAATGAAATTTTAGTATGTTGTTCAGACGGTCTGTAGGACCTATGGGAATATAAATGAATAATATCCACCAATTAGTTTTGGATTGAACCCGGGTTGAAAAAATGAAATCCATTAAGCCCTATGGGGCCTAATTTTTCAAACATTTTTTAAGCAAATTTAAAATTTACAAATTACTTCGATAATTTTAGGTAATATTCAAATTGTTCCATAAAATACATAAAAAAAAAATCAGCGAAATATATTCAGTAGTTTTTTAAATAAAAATTAAAATAATAATTGCACCTCTTATATGAAACGATCAAGTGACATGATATGAAACGATCACATGACCCACTTCAAAATGATATATGGCATCCATCTTGTTTCAAAATCGTGATTTTTTAAGTTCTTTTTAACTCATATTGAGTGGCATATCCGTCCTAAAACTACTTTATTTGTGCTTAAATTATATGCATCTACATACTGAAACAATGCAAATACAATATATTTGAGTTTAAATGATTATCCAAATTTGATTATTTC
Organism: Amaurobius ferox; assembly: GCA_951213105.1. NCBI lineage: Eukaryota > Metazoa > Arthropoda > Arachnida > Araneae > Amaurobiidae > Amaurobius > Amaurobius ferox. The sequence continues at coordinate 93,517,718 of OX578134.1, forward strand.
TACAACGAAGTATATTTTTCACTTATGTAAAATGTAAACAGCAAAATATGCAGAATGAGTTGTGTTAGAATTTCTGTATTTTTTTAACACAAAATAATTTAGTCCATGGATTTTTCATGGCTGATATGAATGAAATTTTAAGTGATTTTATAAAGAGAAGGACGATTTTTTTCGATGAAGTTTTAAGCATAGAGTTTAATTACTTGTAGCTCCATGGTCTTAATTTTTAAATAAAATAAATTATTATAGTATTGTGATGAATGAAATCCTGTTTTTATAGAGAGATCCAGGCGTGTTATTTTTCTATGACGTCATTTGAATGAATTTCAGTTGTTTTCGATGAAGTTTTCAAATATAATAAACTATCGTAGTATTATGATAGTTTTAAAAATATTACCGTGGAATGTATCGCATTTTAGAGATATTTAAACCATGCAATTTATATTTCAATGCCGTCATTTGAATGAAGTTCATTTTTTTCAATGAAGGTTTAAGTTTTCAAATATAATAAATTAATGCAGTATTGTGATAAGTTTTAAATTATTACCGAGGAATGTATTGTATTTTCGACTTTTTTAAATAAAATTGCATTGAAGTTGGAGAGTGTTTCATAATCAATGCTTTAAGTATGATTGATCTTTCTTGTTTTCTTTTAATTTTGCATATGGTGTTCAATATTATTTGGTGTGGAACTTCTTTCAACGCTATTGAACTATTTATCAAACTATATATTAAAATTAACATTGTTTAAACTCAAAATTTATCCATTGAAGCTGATGTGAGGAGCGTGTTAGACTGCATGTGACATTCTCGGTATAGTTTGACATTATTTGCGCGAAGTAATTTGTCACACAGTCATACAGTATAATTTTCAAAAGGAAATACTTTGAAAACATGTTCAAGAATTAAAATTCGTTGCATTTCCTAAAAAAAATGAGAACATATTCGTGAAATAAATTTTGGATAGTAAGCGATATTTGAAATATTTTTACTTTATCATTTTACTTTTTCATTATAATATATATTTATTTTATCATTGAATTAAATTTATCAGGGAAAATAATCCAAAATACAAATTAAGCAGACCATTTTCATATACTAGATTTCGAAGGAAATGAAATTCTAGAACCATTTTCAAACATTTCGTCCACTTTTGGAAAGCCTTCCAACCGGTTCCGGACATAATCCCGACAGCCGAAATCCCGACAAGCCAAAATCCCGACAGCCGAAATCCCGACAAGCCAGAATCCCGACAGGGTCGAAATCCCGACAAGTCAAAATCCCGACAAGGTCGAAATCCCGACAAGCCAAAATCCCGACAAGGTCGAAAACCCGACAAGCCAAAATCCCGACAGCCGAAACCCACTCTTGCACAGACTAATACAACACTAGGGCGGTCATCGCAGTGACGTCACTAGGGTTAGAATTTACTAATCAGCTCCCCCCCCCCCACGCACATGCGCTGGACTCACGCTGGGCCCACGCACATGGCTCTCTACGCCTATATGTATAGCTTGATCAAAGTTATCGGCGTTTTTACATCTCTACATTTTACAAATTAATAGTTTTAATTACTAAATCATAACAATTATGCCATTACTGAAATAAATTTTGGCAAATTGAAATAACAAAGATTAAAATGATATAACAGGTCGGTATAAGATTTAGGAAATTCATTTTATTAAAAAAGAAAAAAAAAGCACTTACACATTCTGCATACGTTCAAATAGCATATTCAAATAGCATATGGCCATTGTCGTAGCAAGCGGATGGAGACAAGAGGGAGCGTGAGTCCAGCGCGTGGATGGGGGGGGGGGGGTGCTGATTAGTAAATTCTAACCCTTATGACGTCACTGCGATGACCGCTTTAGTGTTGTATTAGTCTGTGCAAGAGTGGGTTTCGGCTGTCGGGATTTTGGCTTGTCGGGATTTCGACCTTGTCGGGATTTTGGCTTGTCGGGATTTCGACCTTGTCGGGATTTTGACTTGTCGGGATTTCGACCCTGTCGGGATTTTGGCATGTCGGGATTTCGGCTGTCGGGATTCTGGCTTGTCGGGATTTCGGCTGTCGGGATTACGACCCAGACCCCCTTCCAACAATGTGTGTATATTCAGTTAATCAAAAAAAGAATTCGAACACACTTGATTTATCTGGCTCCTCAGATCGTACATTAAAATAAAATGTATCAATGAATTTATAATAATATTTTTTTATAAATAATTTAGCTGGTTATTTGCATAAAGGCGTATTCATATTAAACATTACTGCAACTCGTTTTCTTCTCAAAAGGAATTGACCTCTTTCATTAACATATTCTGATTTTTCAGGTGGCAGCACCCCGAATTCATATAAATTTGATATATTTTACTCGCACATTTGGGAAGTTTAGACTGCTTAAAATATAGAGATGTTAAATCGGTACTTCTTTTATATATTGCGAATTAATATGCTTATAAAAATAATTTTTATTTCATATTATGATGTTAAATAATCTAAACAAAAAGTATACTATTTTTCATCTTCAATCATAATTTTAATAGTAATTATTAATTGCGAAGTTAAAATAAACATGAAAGATCAATCATGCTTAAAGCATTGATTATGAAACACTTTCCAACTTCAATGCAATTTTATTTAAAAAAGTCGAATATGCAATACATTCCTCGGTAATATTTTAAAACTTATCACAATACTACATAGATTTATTATATTTGAAAACTTAAACCTTCATTGAAAAAAATGAACTTCATTCAAATGACGGCATTTAAATATAAATTGCCTGGTTTAAATATCTCTAAAAAGCAATACATTCCACGGTAATATTTTTAAAACTATCATAATACTACGATAGTTTATTAGATTTGAAAACTTCATCGAAAACAACTGAAATAAATTCAAATGACGTCATAGAAAAAATAACATGCCTGGATCTCTCTATAAAAACAGGGTTTCATTCATTTCATTCATCACAATACTATAATAATTTATTTTATTTAAAAATTAAGACCATGGAGCTACAATTCATAAACTCTATGCTTAAAACTTCATCGAAAAAAATAGTCCTTCTGTTTATAAAATCAATTAATATTCCATTCATATCGGCCATGCAGACTCCATGGACTGAATTATTTTGTGTTAAAGAAATACAGTAATTCTAATACAACTCATTCTACATATTTTGCTGTTTACATTTTACACCGGTGAAAAATAGGCTTAGTTGTAGAAATAATCAAATTTGAATGAGAATTTAAACTCAAATATATTGTCATTGTGTTGTTTTAGTATGTAGATGCACAGAATTTAAGCAAAAATAAAGTAGTTTTGGGACGGATACAACACTGAATATGAATTAAAAAGAACTTTAAAAAATCACGATTTTGAAACAAGATGGATGCCATATATCATTTTGAAGTGGGTCATGTGACCGTTTCATATCATGGTCACGTGATCGTTTCATATCATGGTCACGTGATCGTTTCATATAAGATGTGTAATTATTATTTCAATTTTTATTTAAAAAACTGTTGAACATATTTCGCTGAATTTTTTTTATATATTTTACGGAACAATTTGAATATTACCTAAATTTTTCGAAGCAATTTGTGAATTTTAAATCCGCTTAAAAAATGTTTGAAAATGTAGGTCCCATGGGGCTTAATATATTTCATTTTTTCAACCCTGGTTCAATCCATAACTAATTGGGTGATATTATTCATTTATATTCCCATAGGTCCTACAGACCGTCTGAACAACATACTAAAATTTCATTTTGATTAAGTCCTTTTTACGGCAGTTATCGTGCTAACGGACAGACAGACAGACAGACAGAATGAACAAAGTCATAAACACTTTTCAACTTTGTTGTAAAGTGTTAAAAATGCATGACTAAGAACATGTGTAAATTTGGACCACAATCAATTCCACACCGTCGGAAACCGTAGTGGTAAAGACAGAGACCACACGACAGACCCCAGGGCTTACAGTAGCTATTTGTGTGGTCGGGGAAACCTTATTATGCAAAATTTTACTTCATTGTTTTCAGTATTTATGGAAATAAAACCTATATTCAGATCTGTATAATTTTGAAGATTTTGCGTTGCATTCATACGCTGGCGATAAAAAATGTTTGGTAGAAAAACTTAAAAATTGCAGTGTGATGTAAAGTTTGGACTCTTATTAATTGTGCAGCGAGTGATTATGTACCTTACTGTATAATGGTATATTATATTTATTCAAAAAGGTATATTATAAAACAGACATGTAGTGTGCGGTTGTATGCGTTACAAACGTAGTATATTAATAACTGGAAAAGTATTATCATGAATCAAAAATTCCAATTCAGTATTTTGATAGTTTATTCTAAACAATGCAGAAGTGTCTGGCGCAGTTTTCTTCGATTAAAACCTTAAAAATACGAAATAGTTATCTTAAGGTACCTAATTGAGCTTTAGTTTAATTGAAATTCCGCAATTCGCTCCAGAAGTTTTTTTATTTTTGAATTTGTTATCATTTGTAAAATATTTAAATTTTGATGGATCTCAATAGAGAATGTGTGAAATTTAGAATTTTGTGCTATTGTACGCACGAAATCTTGGCTGTCTCTTTAAGCATTTTAAACGCATGTTTTAACGAAAAATTGAACCATTGATCTTTATTATCGAAGTTGAGCTTCATCTGTTGAACTACTAATAATAATAGGATAAGATTGTCTTCTATATATGAAGTGCCATGTATATACATTCGCCACCGTCTGATTTAGTATCAAAGTGAAAAAGTCTGATCTGTGCGTTATTTTCTTACCTCTACTTTTTATATGCAGAACAGCGTCATGTTTGATGTAACTTTTTGTAATTTAAAATTGCTGACTTCAGTTGTACGGTTTTGGTAAATTTCTAATTTTGGTTTTAGTCAGATCTTATTCATGCACAGCATCTAACCTACATAATAAGTTGTCTGGGTGAACAATTTAAACAAAATCATGTCTGATCTTGTAATCAAACCACGATTTTCAGCTGGACGGATGATAATGCATTTAGCTATAGTCACAAATATATTTTTTTCTACCGTTGAAGTGATCTCAATAGTCATACTGGAAAGTTATTATGATAAATACTGCACTATCAATTTATATTTATTATTTAAAATTGTCCTTTTAAATTTCTATGGAAGAGGTAAATCACATGTTCAGCATAAATCAAATTTTTTTGAATCTATAATAGAAGAAATATTTTATTCTCAATATTATAATATGGGAAACTGTATTTAGCTTACTATTCAATATAATAAATGCTATTACACTACTATTATACTAAATGTTTTTATATTATTTGACACTGTTATTATAATAAATATTATCACACTATTATTATAATAAATTTTATTACACTATTATTATGGCAAATATTATTACACTGCTATTATACTAAATATTATTATACTAATGTTTCTGAAAATGGTATTGTGGTTAAGGTACATGCTATTTAATATTAAACATATTCATTCTCTTTGTTTAGGAATTTTCAATATATGAAATCCTCAAAAGATGTTTCAATTTATTAAAATCAGCGTAATTTGCCACCCGATGTTTATTAATTGAGGCAGTTGCGACAAGTTGAACTATAGATGACATTCACTGTCTATAATCTGACAGAGATTGGCGTGATGAAGCTTTTCTCAGGGGATAATTATCGGTCGCTAAATGCAGGAAGAGAGAGAGGGTGAGAAGAGAGAGAGGAAAGAGGGAGAGGAGAGGGGGATAGGGAGAGGAGAGAGATAAGAGAGGGATGGGGAGAGGTGAGAGAGAAGAGGGGGGAGGGAGAGGGGGGACAGAGGGGGAGAGGGAGAGGGAGAGATAGATACTTCGAACTTCTGCTTAAAATACTTTAAAATGAAAGTTATTGAGTCTTTAATTTTATTGTAAAAAATTAACAAATAAAGTGACAAAATGAAGAGTTTCAGTTTTCAAGAGCAAAGGAATGAGGACTCAAGATGACAAATTTTGAAGACCGTCAATTCAGAACTAATTTCATGTTTACATTTTTTTACATGTTTACAGAATTACTCGAAAATATGTTTTCACCCGTCTTTGAAAATCTGTATAAAAAGCTATCAACATTTTTAAATATTCGGCTTCAAAAGGTTTATACCAATTTATCTGTTGATACAAACAAAACAATTGAGATTCTAATATTTTTTGGTGGAGGAGATAGTTTATTTTCGTGACCTTTGTTTTTACCCTAAAAAGAAATTTTTCACAAATATTTAAACACATAATAAATTTTTCAAAATTTTGAAAGCATTGTGCACATCTCCGGTATATACAATAGCTATATTCAAAAAAGATACATCGAGTTTCTTTTTAAAATTACTTTGACCCTTATTACAAAGACCCTAATTTTTAATTAAGGTATTCGCAATAGAGATTACATACATATATAAATGTAACTATAATTTTCGCTTATTGTTTCGCTGGCATATTACTTATAATTACACAACTTATTTTAAACACCCCGACATTTTTGTTGTGACGTCAAGTATTAACAACCAAATTACGCTTTTATTTAATAATTATTTAATAAATATGCTCATAAGTAGTAGCAGTGCAATAGATGAGTTTCCTCAGTGTCAAATTTTATAAAATTACAGGCTGATAGTTTTCGAGTTAAAGCCAATATATGCATTATACAAATATACACACCAACTTCATTGAAATCGACAAACACATACACGCCAATATAATTTTGATTGCTATCTAGTGCGTGCAACATGTGCAAACTTGCCGATAACTGATATTAAATTATCCACCTCATTATATTAATTTCCTTTTATAGTATGTACATATGAAGAATGACAAATTTAAAAGGAATAGAAAAATTAACTTTATATGTTACAGTAATAATTGAATACATTTTGTTTTAAATAAATATGGAGTATGGTGTTTACAGTATTTGATTTGAAGTTTTCAACAAATTCATGAGATATGATGTAGGAGAAAAAATACGATGAGAAAATGTTCTGTCTATAAAAATACACAGATCTTGTAGATATTTTAGATAGTTGAATAATATTATTCTAGATTGTAATTAGATGTTCTCATTAATTAATTAATTAATTAATTAACTTGGCAAAGAATCTCCAATTATTACTCGAATGCACACAATTGAGAAAAGTCAACGTGTAGAAGTTATCAATGCAATCGATATTGTATATATAATTGTAATCTTTTGACTTAATTGTAGTAATACGTCATATTGTATACCAAGTCGTCCAAGACATGATTTTGAAGATATATTTGCATGAACCGCACTAAATTGACATATAACATATATTCCCGATGCTGGTACACCGACAGACAATGATAATTGGATTCCGTCTGTATACAACAATCGATCTTAACTTCACATACGCTTATAGATTATTGTGTGGAATATATAGATGCAGTTTAGATTTTAGAAAGGCACTGTTAATATCCTATGTCTTCAACGAAGCTTAAAGTTCTTAAACGTGAAGTGAGATAGGTAATAGATCACTTCACTAAATATTGTAATTATTAATTAAGTAGACATATTTGCTTTAACGCCATGTTAAAACAATATTAACATTATATAATTTATCTAATTCAATCGATATAATGATTGTATGTATTCGATCAATATAATTTATTTAAATAATTCGATTTACATTTAAACTATTGCTACCTAGTGTGTGCAACACGATATTGTCCTCAAGATGTTGTTATACATGCGATAAAATAAAGAAAAGGAATACATAATTTCACAGATAATGCTAAAACTTTAAAAGTAAAATGAAAAATATTTTTATAAGAATTCATGATAGTATGTTGACATGTTATTGAAATTATGTTTGAAACAAGAATTGTTTCATTTATTAAACAGTTTGAGTTTCATACTACATTAAATATTTTGAATTGAAATTCTATTATTGATCTTTTCATCTGCTTATCATGCGTTTCCAAGGCACTACCTAAGAGGGTATCAGCCGTTAAATTAAAAAAAAATGATGTAGACAGCTGCTGATTATCCTTACGTAGTGCAATGAATTTATTTCTTTTAAAGTAAATAAGAAAAATTAATCATGCATAAAGCATTGGTTATGAAACACTTTCCAACTGAAATGCAATTTTATTTAAACATCTCTAAAATGTGATATACTCTGCACTGCTATTATTTAAATTACAACATTACTACAATAATTTATTAAACTTGAAAATTTAAAACTTCGCTAAAAATTGAAATACTATAACCTGTTTCTCAATGCAAAAGCAATGAATATTTCCTTCTTATCACTTATATTCCAGACTCCAGAGCTAAATAATTGTGAGTTAAAAAATTAAGAAATTATTATACAACTCATCTTACAATCCTTTGATTTGCTTACATTCTGCATACGCTAAAATTAGGCTTCGTTGTAGAAATAATCAGAGTTTAAGAACCCTTTAAAATAAAAAATATTGTAATTGCCTGGGCACAGGATTTAGATATACAGATAATATGCAAAAACAAAGTTTTAAGACGGATGCAGCACTAAATATTAATTTTAACAATCTTTAAACATCACGATTTTTACACTGGTGGTTAAATGGATGCCATATATTATTTTAAAATAAGTCACGTGGTATCTACATATAATATGAATGTGATTATTATTTCAATTTTTTAGGTAATCATTGTATTTTCTTGTTAAATGCAACAAGCTGAAGTTCAGCAAGACTGAACACTAAAATAAGTGCACACTAAGCCTATCACACAGAATATTACTAAACTGCAGAACAAAATATGGTGACGAATTCCCAAGTGTCCGTCCGTCTGTACATCATGTATTTTTAGGCATTTCCTGAATATAGGGGCTTGAAATTTGGCACATGTTCGCAATGTTCGAAATGTTCGTAATTTTCGAAATGTTTGAAATGCTAAATGTTAATTAAATATCCTTCGCGATGAGATACATACTATGCATTTGTTGTACTGATTTATCCCTAAATAGAAGAAAGTACAATTTCAGTTTTCAAATATTTTATATTTTAAGGGTGATGTACACTAAAATTTTCATTCTAACGAATAAATGAGAATATTCATATTTTAAGTGGATAGAGATTTGAGATTTGATTCTTGGGAAAATCGTTCCATTAAACACCCGAGAAAAATTGATTTTTTTCAATGTTCTGTAGAGGTTGTGCTCTATGCCTAAATGTTGAAAAGTGAAATGTTGAAAAACATACTTCGCGATGAGATAGCTTGTTTTAATTTGGTGTAATAATGCAATAACTGACTTTTCGAAAGGAAAAAAGTGCAAAATTTTAGTTTTACAATATCTGCTATTTCTGGGATGCCACACATCAAAATGTTCGACTTAAAGGATACATAAAAACTCAATTTTTGGCAGAGATAGAGACATACAATATGCAACACGACTGAACAATTTTTAAGACATATTATAAAATATTATAAATTTAAAGTGGATAGAGAGTTTTTTTCTAAATAGAGCAATGCTATGGGGTATATTTTTATTCTCATTCTCATATTTTCTTATTAATTTAGATGCGGCTTCAAAAAATATCATAGTATTACGTCATTAAAAGAAAAACAACCCGTCTTGTCGAGGCAAAATGAAATATCTTGAGATACGCCATTATACTTTAACAAGGCAAATCTGCTTTGTAGAAATATAAGTACATATAAATGATTTTTGCCATTATATATTCGAATTTGGTACAAATAAAACGCATAACTGTTGAATGTTTTGACTCATTTACAAGTAACAATTCATACACCATTAAGCTCCAAATTATTTGCAATATTTGGTATACTTCTCCGAAGTCATTAGTGGTTACATATTTGAATAATCTATCAAGATGTATTTCTGTATTGCTTAATTTTCTATTTATTTGACAGATACGATGAAATTTTTTAAGTAACAATAAACTGTTTACTATCCTAAATATTTAGCTCAATGTTATTCTCTCAGAAATTATTTTGAAATTCCTTATAATTGACTTATGATATCATTTTTATTCGTAGCATGATTTGCATGATATCAAAATCGTCTGGTCCACTTAATTATAAATATAAATGACTGAAATGTAAAAATTTGTATTTTAATCTAGAGTAAAATATTCTGGAAAACAAGTAATTTGTCTATTAAACAGATCGAAACTTCTTAGCCAGAAAAAAATAATAAGAATATTAAAACTTCTGAGCATATGCATACATTTCACTATCGTTTTTCTTGAAAAATAACCTGCCTGACTTTATCTGATAGTTTGAATAGCAGTAAATATTACTATAATTTTGAAACATATTAAAAAATCTAATGTGGGCAGCACATGACTTTCCTTATATAATGCAATGAATTTACTACATTTACAGTTAAAAAAATGTTATTCTCATAATAGATAATTATATTCTTTCTAAGATATTGAATTTTCTTCAATGAATGGTCATTTTCATTGATTTAGCGTCATTTTTATCCATTTAGCGAGATTTCTGTTAATTTGGCAACATTTAAAAAGTCGCCAAGTTGGCGACATTCCGCCAAATTCGTCGCGAAAATCTAGCCAAGCGTTGTGGGCGGAGAGATAAGTTATGCTCACAGCAAATAAATGACTATTGGCATTCAAATACAAAATTATTATAAAAAGTATCTTTTCTAGTGAATGGAACGAGTTAGATCCACGACAATGATGTCAACAAATTTATCCCATGATATTACAAAGTGAACATGTTTCTTAACAGTTAATATTTTTTTTAATTAATGGAATTTTTTGATAAATTTATTTGAAAAATGTGCAATCTCTCGAGAACGGTTCATGCTAGCATTCTAAAGTATATGTCAATCGCTTTCTAAGGAAAAATATTACATAATAAATGTCTATTTCCGTAACTTTATTAAACGTTTTGATTTTTTTATGATTTTTTTAATATTTCACTCGAAAATTTAGGGGGTTCTGAATATTCGATTGTGTTTTAAAACAATAGGCTTTCAGTATTCACGGATTGTAATTTCTGTACCAAATTTCATTCGAATCGCTCCATGTGTTCGTGAGATATTGTCTCTACGGACTCACTGACACACACACACACACACGCGCGCGCGCGCACACACAAACCACACACACACAAACACCACACACACACATATATACCACACATACACCACACACACCACACATACACCTCACACACACACACATACACCACACACATGCACGCACACACACACACAGAGAAATCACCTCAAAAATGTTCTATTTGTGGTCAGGGATGCTTAAAACGTGCTCTCGCGTCGAAAACTAGCATTCGAATTTTCAACCGCGCCACATTACTTTCCTTAAACATTATACTATGTATATAAAGAAAGTGAAAATGATCGATGTAGTCCTTGTCCATATCCTTTTTAAATAGAGAAATTCTGTGTTAATTTAAAAATGATGTTGGCATCTCAAATAAGTAATATTTAGATTTTTAACTATTCAAAAAATATAAATAGTTCATAGTTTTATTTAAATAATTGTTTTTCTGATATGGCAACAGCGTTCTCAACAATGAATCGTAATTGTTCATGACAATAATGATTGAGAAATGTTCTATTTGTTCATATCAATAATGCTTGCGAGACTTTGTGTGTTTGAAAAATTCAACAATTATGAATTCAACTTTTACTACAATGCTATACATTTAAAGAATCGTAACTATATATTTTCCCATGCTTTGTAGAAGTTTGATTTTTGGTAAGTAATTAATTACATTTCAAATTGTATCTTATATGTATAATAAATATTCATGATGAATGAAAAAGAAGTCTGCGATATCACCATTTATTCTGTATTGTCACCAGTTTCCCGTCCAATTAGCTTATGCCTTGACGATAAACATGACTCAAGGCCAAACATTTGACAAACAAATTGTGTAAATTATTTATTTAAAAGTAGAAGGTATGTCCGTCACACGAAATTCGAAATTTGCAAACCATTACTTTGTATTTGGGTATGGATTTAAAATTGCTGTAGAGATTCCTTCTTAATTTGCAGTCTATGCGTTTTGGCCTGTTCTTTTCAATTTTTAAAAAAATATTCTTAACTTTGACGTGCTCGCCATCTTCTCACTCTGTTATTGTTTAACCGACGTTTTCTTTTATTTTCTGTCCTCTCCATTTTCCATTGGCCAACACGTTTGTCAAATAAAATGTGTTTTGATTGTCAAAAACTGTTTTTTTTTTATTGTTCAAACTGTTTAAATATAAATTTAAATCTGCTGACACCACTCAAAGGGATAAATATGCACAAAAGAAAAGAAAAACGAACCGCGTTCAAGCAAAAATTTAATTAGCTAAGAAGAGAACGATCGCTCATGTTTTTATTATGAACACCGAATTCAAGCAGCAGCAGTCGTGGAAAGTCATTGAGTGATGGAAAAAATTGAGTATTCACGTGCAGGGTTATGAAAATACTGATGGTCTGGGTTAGTATCTGAATTTAAATGTTTATCCGTGATTGAAATACGTTTGGCAACATTTTGTAGCAGCGTTACTCAGAGGTAGATAGATAGACAGATAAATGAAGGCGTTTATATTATAAATTTTTGACAATCAGAAGCCGGTTCCCTCAGTTCATTTCTGTAATACTGATGCTATTTTTGATATTTCCGTTATCGTTGCCTATTCTTATTTTTGGAATATATATGTCTTTTTGTTGTAAATATACGAGCAGGGGGCCCAGATTTGCGCTCATGGTCATAACGCGGATGAGGGTCATACAGTTCGTAAAGAGAGTTCCTGAGATTCAACCAGATTGCTAGAATCAACACAACACAAGGATCAACACAATGGGTTTGAATTTCGAGACACCTGATGGAGAAGCTTCGTATATCCACGTCGAATAGTATTGTTGTTCTCTTTAATACTTAGAAATAGCAATGAAATGTTGGAGCATACCATTCCACCGATGCTTGTATTGACTGGATGCGCTTATGGTTCGTAGGCGTGATTTGCATTACCTTCGACAATGGGCGTCTGCTGAATTACTATTAATAAGAAGAGTCAAAGAAAAAAGGCAAGTGAAGAGAGGATAAAGTTTACTCGGTAGAAGAGCTCCCGTAGAAAGAGAAAGTTTCTATTACAAGTACACGTAGCTCATCGTAGCTTTATTGCTGTACAGTGGTACGAGGTAAGTGTTTACGAGGGGTTGATGGCGGTACTACTACCAAGGCTGCACCGTGGCGACATCTCTAATCCGGTCTTTGGGTTAAACCGGCGGAGGCAGATCAAGTAAGCGAATTTTCAAGGCATATGTTTTAAAAGTTCGCCTTAAGTCAGAAATACTATGTTGCCGTCTGCACTTTCTGGACGTCAGCAGCAGGTCATAGTCCAGATCCAAATCTGACAGACAGGCTTTCTTAAAGTTGTTCATGTAGAAATTTTGATTGAGCCTACGAGTTTTTTCTTCAATGCCAAGAAAACTTGGTGATTTTACGTAAAGGACTGTTTAGGATAACTTGCAATTTCTCAATATGCGCTTTTGCTGCCGAACCCCAGACAGGGCAGGCGAATAAAGCCAAATGTGCAATGACTTGTTTGCAAAGGAAATGTTTGTTCTCCGTGCAAAGGGGCGACCCTGTACAGAGCAGGGAATACAGGACGTTAATATCCTGCTTAGTAGATTGGATTTATAAACTGATGTGGGAGCCATAAGTCATGTGGGCATCAAGAGGGACTCCCAGATACCTTACGGCATGAATAAAGGGAATTGTTGAATTGAAAATACGAATTTGGATTATATGGGTTATTGCTCTGTAGTTGGTCTTAAAAATAACAAGAAAGATCAATCATGTTTAAAGCATTGATTATGAAACACATTCCAACTTCAATGCAATTTTATTTAGACTTCTCTTAAATGCAATACATTCCTCGGTAATATTTTAAAATTTATCACAATACTACATTAATTTATTATATTTGAAAACTTAAACCTTCATCGAAAAAAATGAACTTCATTCAAATGACGGGATTGACATATACATTGCCTGGCTTAATCATCTCTAAAATGCGATATATTCCTCGGTAATATTTTTAAAATCATCATAATACTGCAATAATTTATTATATTTGAAAACTTCATCGAAAACAACTGAAATTCATTCAAATGCCGTCATAGAAAAAATAACACGCCTGGCTCTCACTATAAAAGCAGCATTTCATTCCTAACATTTTCCCATTCATTTCATTAATCACAGTACTAAAATAATTTATTTTAATTAAAAACTTAAGACCATGGAGATACAAGTAATTAAACTCTATGCTTAAAACTTCATCGAAAAAAATAATCCTTCTCTGTAAAATCAATGATTGTTTCATTCATATTATCTATATTGCAGACTCCATAGGCTAAATAATTTTGCGTTAAAGAAATACAGCCATTCTTATACAACTCATTCTACATATTTTGCTGTTTACATTTTACATAAGTGAAAAATAGGCTTCGTTGTAGAAATAATCAAATTTGGATGATCATTTAAACTCAAATATATTGTAATTGCGTTGTTTCAGTATGTAGATACACAGAATATTAGCAAAATTAAAGCGGTTTTAGGACGGATACAACACTCAATATGAATTAAAAAGAACTTTAAAAATCACGATTTTGAGACAAGATGGATGCCATATCTCATTTTGAAGTGGGTCACGTGGTCTTTTCATATCATGGTCAAGTGATCGCTTCATATAAGAGGTGCAATTATTATTTTAATTTTTATTTAAAAAACTACTGAATATATTTTACTGACATTTTTTTTATATATTTTATGGAATAATTTGAATATTATCTAAAATTTTCGAAGAAATTTGTGAATTTTAAATTCGCTTAAAAAATGTTTGTAAATATAGGTCCCATAGGGTTCAATGTATTTCATTTTTTAACCCGGGTTCAATCCAAAACTAATTGGGCGATATTATTCATTTATAGTCCCATAGGTCCTACAAACCGTCTGAACAACATACTAAATTTTCAATTTGATTAAGTCATCTTTACGGCAGTTATCGTGCTAACGGACAGACAGACAGACAGACCGACAGAATGCACAAAGTCATAAACACTTTTCAACTTTGTTGTAAAGTGTTAAAAACGTTAGAGTTAAAAGCATTAGTTTTGATTTTCCAGTGGACGAGCCAGCGCTCAAGTGTGTGTGATACGGTTTTGTATAGAGTCAGTGGCGGCTCGTGAGCGACATGTAGAGGGGGCGCTCATCTATGTATTTATGCCTATATATATGTTAGTAATATATATATATATATATATATATATATATATATATATATATATATATAATATTTATATATATGTATATATTATATATATATGTATATATAAAGCATATGTATATACATATACCTATTTTGGGCATAGCAACGAGAGTATTAAAAATATAAACGACGGATGTATAAAGTAAAATAACGTACCTCCCACCTGCTCGCTCGTTCATAAAAAGCCTGGACACATGGAACGTATTTTTCCTAGTGAAAAACATTACATAGTCCTAATTTAAGTAAAATTGTAGGGGCTAGTTAAACTAAAATTATGCCCAGGGAGTTGATTAAAAAATATGCATATTCTGGCGATACGTATCTGATGGTTCAGACACTATAGCCACCCGTAAAATCAAAATCGGTGGATTAGGAGGCGAGATAGAAAATTGGTGGGGTGGGGTGGGGGGTAACCAAAGTAAGAGTTACGCTCGGAGATTTGCCATATTAAAATTGCATATCCAGGTGACATGTACAAATAGTAGAGAAACTCACTACAGCGATAAGCCGAACCAAAATCGCTCAGTTAGAAACAGATATGTAAAATTCTGGGGACTAGTTAAACAAAAAGTTATACCCAGGGGTTGACACACAAATATGTGTATCCAATTGAAATGTAAAAATGTTGCTCAGACTATATAGTCACCAGCAGAATCAAAATCGCTCAATTAGAAATTGAAATGTAAAATTATGGGGACTAGTTAAAATAAAAGTTAAGCCCTGGGGTTGACGCAAAAAACGTATGTATATTATATACATCAAATATGTATATCAAGTTAATATGTACATGTGGGTCAGAGACTATAGCCACCATCTGAATCAAAATTACTTTATTAGGAGTCAAGATCGATAAGTGTATGTGTGTGTGAGGGGGTGCTATTTGAAGTAAAAGTTACGCTCAAAGATTTATCACTATAAAGATGCAGATCCAGGTGACATGCGCTAATGGTGCAGAGACTATAGCCATCAGTAAAATCAAAATCGCTCAATTAAGAGGTGAGATGGGAAATTGGAGGGGGGGCGTAACTGAAGTAAAAGTTAATCTCAGGGATTTCTCACAAAGATGCATATCCAGGTGACATGTACAAATGGTTCAGAGGCTATAGCCACTAGCAGAACCAAAATCTCTCAGTTAGGAAACGAGATGTGAAATTGAAGGAGCTAAGCTAAAAGTTACGTCCAGGGGCATGGCACAAAATATATATTCAGGTGACACGTACAGATGGTGCAGAGACTATAACCATGATTAGAATCAAACTCGCTGAGTTAGAAGGCGAGATAAGAAATTTGGGGGCTTCTTCAATTTAAATATAAGCCTAGGGCCAATATTATATGTCTAGGGCCAATTTGGGGGGGCTACCAATATAGTCGCCAGCGGTCGGGCCAAAATTTCCAGAAAAACGACGTCAGATAAAAGGATCATGTTGAAAATTTAATTTTTAAGTTTTTTAACAAATACTTAGAATTTCTTTAATTTTTAGGCATTTTTTAATGTTAAATAGCTGAAAAAGTGAGATAGCTGGGTAAGTCAACTCAAACTAAATGTCCGAAACAACACATTTATGAAAGTGTCACTAAAAATAGCCTATATGTCACAGTGTGCCAAAAATTGGAAACTCGTGACGTTTAAAGAATTATTTTGAAGTCAAACATATTGAAATTCGTCACCAGCAGATCAACCAGAGCATAGAAATAAATCCCTTCCGGAAGAACAGAACAGACAAACTACATCAGAAATGACGAAATGCGAAACAACTTCAATAATGAAGACAGCTGGGTGGGACAAACGATCCCTCAAACTGAGTGTCCTAAACAAGACACTTTATTCACGATGGCCAGAAACCCCTAAAATATCATAACCCCCTCCCCTTCCCATCACCACACACGTACACTTTATTCTCTCATTTGTTCATATGTTTATTTAAACTTCCAAATTTATAACAAAGACGAGAATGAGAACAAACACATTCTTAAATGTAGAAAATTAAAGCCAAATTAGCGAAACTGAGCCAATTTGAGAAGTCCCTCCTTATGTTTTTCTACTCTTCTGTTTCTTTTTGGCTGGGGCGCGCTCAGTCCCGCGACACAATCTACTAGTAAATCTGCAATGTCTGGTTTTTTTCACGCCAAATTTCTAATATTGCTCCTATACCACTCTTTCACTCAGGAAATACCGACGGTAGGGACGCGCCTTTAATAATATCCCTGTATTTTCCCCTATGTGTTGAAAATTCTGTGCAATATAGCTTTCGTGAGTCGACTTTCTCCGAAGAAAGGTGTAGTGCTGCCATCTAGTAGCATTTTCATAACTTGTTTTTAATAATTCTCGATTTAATTGAACTAAAAATTCAGATTTTTTCAATAGAAATTGTAATAAATCTGTATAACTAAAAAAATGATTTGAGGTGTTTACTCAATGGTGTCGCGCGTACTCGCGGCCCCCCCAATGGCGCCACTGTATAGAGTGTTCTGAGGAGAGCCGTCGCGCGCTACGATCACGGTGTCATCTGCAAAATTGCAGAGTTTCACCTGTGGTATATGTGGTATATCGTTAATTTATAGGTTAAAAAGTAGGGGGCTATGAAATTATGTATGTTATGAAATACAGGGGAAGAGCCTATTTTTAAACACGGGAATATACGTCACTTGAGTGGGGAGGAGTCAATTTCAAAACACGGAGAAACGCGCCAACTTGGCGCAAATTTGCACTTAAAAAAATGAGTGTGGGTCTATTCTCCCGATTTACCGGATAAACTATTGCACCAACGGTTGTTTTCACATAGCGATCTTCGACAAAGAACGACTGGCCAAAAAGTACCCAAATTATCAATATTTATTAATTTCTTCTAAGTTTTGTTTTTATCAAATTTTTTCTAAGTATCGTTTTTTATTAAATTCCCAAGTATCAACTTAAAAAAAAATATGTTGCATGTTTTAAGTCGTTAGAATATTGTTAAATTTGCAAAAAAAATTACATGAAATGCCTTTCTATAAGCTAAAGATGCATTTTAATAACATCGGGCGCAATAGGAGAATTGGCGCCAAAAAAGTCGCCAAATTCTGGACTGTACCGGTCTTTGGGAAAATGCCGATTGCTGTTGAGGGGAAAGAATACTATTTTTGGTAGAGTAGAATAATGCGTGAGAGATTCCAGATCCATAATAATGAAAAATATTTATAAGTAAATAAGCAGTAAAATTGCCGCAGAATAATAGTTAATATAGTCAATAAATACATCCAGGACTTTGTGAAATTAAAATAACTTGAGCATGTGACATATTATAAATCAAGAAGAACTCAGTATTAGATATGAATGGCATTTAATAAAATAAATTAGTACCATGTAACATTATAAAAATTAGTTGCTATGGTGAAATTCTAAGGATTATAAATTAAATGAACTTGAAAATGAAAAATTTAGTCATGCCACCTGGAATAAAACTATAACCAGAATTGATTATCAAGAAAGAAATTGGAAATACAATTTTAAATATAATTACGCTATTGATATTAGTAAAATATGGGGGGAATTTATTGAACATTATGTAGAGATAAAATATTCAATATAATATATTTATGAAATATATAAGCTAAATAACTTAGAAAAATAAGTTAAAATAGAAATATTAGAGTATAAAATGGCACTTATATTCAATAGTCTTAATAAGTACAGAGTACATGAAGAGCATAAAATATTATAAAAATAGCACTGTTCCAATAAAAAATTAGAATAAATGATAATGTGAAAAATAGAATAAATGATAAATTAACTGAATTTAAATAGAATTAGGCATTATTTATAAAGTTTTCAGTTTGTAAAGTGTTACAAGTCACTTCTTTTTTATCCAGTCGATATTGTCTGGTCATTACAGTTCGAGTTTATATGTTATTTCTTTAGCTTATTTCAACTATCTCCTGCTTGTACCGCAACCTTCTAGATGCCAATATGAACCTCTTGCACTGAGACCTGCTACTTTACCGCACGCCACGCATTTTCTTTTCAACAAGCCAATACTGTCTGGTCAGTACATTTCCCCGTTATATCTTATATCTTTCTCAGGCATTATCCCAAAGACCGGTAGGGTCTTGAATTTGGCGACTTTTCTGGCGCCCGATGTTGAGACAGTTGCCATAGTATCCAACCAACTCGCAAGGTTACAATGATTACGAAGAGTTAAAGAGTTATCAAGGTCGCAACATAGCACTCCGCTTATCGCCGATTTGGCGCGATAAAAAAAAAAAACGACCGTACCGGACTCTGGGATTTGGCCCTTTAACTTATTTGAATTACATTATTTTCTGTGCAATAGCTGTCCCTGTAAAAAAACATCACTGGGCGTCAGCTTTTTATGCACAGATGTACAGAGACATTGGAGTCTAGATACATTGCATTGACCGAAGTTATTTTCATATAAATGATATTATTATAATGATATTATCGGTCTACAGTAAGACTATGCAAAAATAAAATTTATATCCGATTTGGCTGAATCTAGTGCTACCTAAATAGTTTCCTTCACAAAAAATTATATATTTTTTCCGTCCGGATTATAAATAAAATAAAATGTATATAGCCATTGTAACAGAATTGCGTAGGGACAAGATTCTGCGGTAGATGGCGCTACATCGGTTGAATACATACAATTTGGAAGCAGAGGAAACTTCGCCGCCTGAAGCTAACCTGAGAATCCCATGTTAATGAACGGGGAAATGAAAATAGCTAAATATAGCATTGGATTTTGAGATTTTTTCCTGGAATTGTTTGCAAAACGTAGAATTGGACTATAAGCAATTGGAAGAGTTTTAAAATTATTTTTAAATTCATTAGAAATATTTTTAAAATTCACACGAAGTGCAAAAATTTGTTTTTCCAACTTTGCTCATCGATAGAAAACATTTGAATCAAGTTAAAAAACATACCCGCAGAAAGAATGAAGATTTTACATTTTTATGCAAAAAGAAAATCTGAGCTATGTTGAACCCAAATTTTATAATTGGTCAAGCATTGAATAGAGGCACCATCTCAAAGATTGACATTGATAGATTCCGCTTTTGCATCGCCGCTGTCCCGTAGAAGTTAAACATTTGGAGATGTATAAACTTTGAAGATTAAATAGTAACTTATTATATAATATTAATCTCTTGCACTGACATCTGCTGCATTCACGTCACGCATTTCCTTTTCAGCCAGACAATATTGGCTGGCCAGCACATTTCGACGTTATGTCGTATATGTTTAACATTTGAATTACGTTCCGCTTTAACATCGCCGCTGTCCTGTAGCCGTGAAACATTTGGAGATGTGGGGCAATGCAACAGCTCTAATGCTATCTGATGCTAAGCAGATTTACCTACATATTTCAGGTCGGCAGTGATATTCGTCGAGTGTCGTACAGAGCACCAGGCGCGAAGCGCCTTTAATCTCCAGATTCAATATGTGGTTCTTATCGTCAAACTGTGATATTAATTCAGTGACCCTAATTGGAGGTTCGAAGTTTTTATTTACAACTTTTTATTATTTGTCCTAGCTCCTAGTGTGGCAGTTTGTTGCACATTTAGAGTTTACGCAGTTTGGGGGGTTGATGCAGTTCTAAGGGTTACCTCGCATTTCGGCAGTTTAGAGTTTAGAACATTTTTTATTAAACATTAGTCGCGAATTTTATTTAATATCAGATGTTTGAGGTGGGATTTTTAATTCCGGTTATCGATGTTTACAACAGCGCGGGGTCTCTTACAAGATTTGGCCTTGCGATGATCATAGTCATGCAGATTGAATAACAGTTCAGTAGGGGATTAGGGAGAGTTCTGCGGCACTTCAGAGGCGGTGATCCCTATACTTTAACATGGTGAACCCTCCGAGGCCAGAAAATGGGTGCATCAACAGAGGCGGTGGTAAAGTCCCATGCTTTAACATAGGGGTTCTCAGAAGTCGGTGTGAGGCAGCACAGTTCCATAAGGTGACGTCACAGAAGAGAGTGGAGTTTATGACGTATAAAGTATTTTCTTTTTTTGTTTATTAGTAACAAAATTTCGTAAATGTAAGTTTTTTTTTTCAACAAGTCGGATTTTGGGGGTTGTCGGTTTTCTCTATGGGAAATAACATAAATTTTAAGAATGTGCCGCTTTTAGCGTTTTTTTCACAAAAAGTTTTAAAAACGTTAAAAAAACAACAAAAATGAGCGTTTTATCAACAAGTTGAAGTTTTGGAGTTGTTGGATTTCTTTATGGGAATTAACATGGGTTTTCACACTTTTGTGAATTTTTTAGAAAAAAAATGTGGTTTTTCGCAAAAAAGCGGCCAAAAATGTGTTTTTTGAAAAACGCGAAATCGGCCGATTTTTTTCAAACTGTCGGATTTATCTATGGGAATTAACATAGGTTTTCACACTTTTGCAATTTTTTTAAAACAAATGCGCGTTTTTGCAAAAATGCGGCCAAAAAGGTGTGTTTTTAAAGTAGCAGAATCGCGTGAATTGGGTGTATGGGATGAGGGTGTTTCCTCAATAATCATAGCTACTTGTTTTCAACTATCCAAATGCAGTAATGTCTCTTTAAGAAATTAGATGCTGTTAGAAAAATATATTATTTTTTTAATTGTGGTCCCACCTCCACCCGGTGTATAGGATACACCGCCACAATATCTGTTTTTTTCTTTTTTTCTTAATTTTTTCTTTTTTCCTTCTTTCTCTTTTTCCTCATTTTTATTTTTTATTTTAAAGTGTCCGTAGGCATAACTTGTAATGCCTTCCTCGAGTAAATATCTTTTATCATCAATGGGTGACAAAGCCACCTTGTTCTGGCATACAGTGAATAGTTTATGATGGCTACTATCTATTCTAATCTGTTCTTCCATAGTAGGTCTAACACTCAAAAAGCACTGTCTATAGTCATTGTGTGTAATTTTCCGTGCAACCACATGTGTAGAATCACCTTTAGCTCTTTTCTTTTCTCCAGCAGCTGATAGAATAGAGTACATTCTAGGTCTAAGTCCTATAAACTCTTGAATGGGGGTTGAATTCAGTTCATCTTTAAAATATCCAATACGTTTTTTATTGTCTTCACTGAAAAGGGGATGATCCTTGGGATAGTCAGAAAAATCATACAGGTGTTTATGCTGGTTCATATCTTCATAAATATCAGCAGTTTGGATTTCATAAGCCAATGAATCAGTATCGGTGAAGAGAAGCGAAGCCTTTTCACCATATTTTCTTTTAATATATTTATAATGAAACTCATACATCAGGAGTTTAGATAACTCCAAGATAGCCAAGCCAACGTATATAGGCCGGTTCATTAAAATGCAACTCCTTACACGTTCAACACCCACCAGATCTTCGCTAAAAATCCTGATAGCTCTATACGCTGGAGATGCCACCACCTTCAGGGCCCACTTTGAAGAATTCTCTAGTTCAATATTCACTCGATTTCAAAGATTCTCCATCGTTTTTCCAAACACAGCGTTATTAAGCAATTTAAAAAAGTCTTTCTCAGAATTAGTCTTTGCCTTCTTTCTTTCTTCTGTGTTAAATTGGATGTATTTCTCCAACCAGCGCTTCTGATTAAATTTTAAGGTCTTGTGAATTTTCTTGAGTCTTAAACCTAATGATAGGTATAGCTGAAGGTTACGATAGTGAACAATATAATGTTTCTTGTCATGCAGATTGGGTACCAATTTCGTAGTACTAACAAGATGTCCATGATGTAAATGTTGAACCAGTCGATCAGCATAGGGGGAGAGCATTTCTCGTTCAATCTTCACCCTTTCAGGGTCTAGAGGGTATTCATTATGGTAAGGATTCAGGATACTCCAGATCCACTTCCAATATATACCCTTCTTGGGCATTATCCTTTAGACTCATTATCCAGGATTCATTCAAATTTTCTGTAGATACCCATTCAAAGCCACCATAGGGCAGTGGTTGAGACATGGCCCAACCATATAGGTTATTAACATCAAGATAGATAATGTTCTTATCAGGCTTAGTAGAATCGTAATTTTCCAAATAACGATTATTAGCCTCGGATCTACGCTGACTTATCATACATATGCCACCGCGGATTCCACGTTCTATAAACAGTAGCATATTTTCATCTGTGAGTAGTTCTAGGGTTTGCTCAGTCATTTTTAAAGAGGCCTGCCAAGCCAGTCCAGGGGCGGTCATCATATGAGCGGCATCTAAATCATAGTTCTTCTTGCAAATTTTTCGAAAATTCTCAAATACATCGGCTAAAAGTAGCACATTTGTTTTCACATACAGGTCGTGATATTCTCCCAAGTTCTTTATGTTAAAGGTATCCCATACAGTTTGGGCATGCCGATAATCTTCACTCTTAATATCTTCGCCTTTAATATCATTATGAAATGCAGAAGGAGGAGGGAGTACATTTTCATCAAATTTTTGAAAGGATGTCATATAGCTATAGGGATATACTCCTTTCCTAATAAGAGCATTCCGTTGTACTATATCAGGGAAATGTTCTCTGAGAATATGAAATTCATTCAAGTCGATATTGGAAACTAACTTTTCCAGGGAAGCATTCAGAAACTGTAGGCTATCAATAACTTGTAAACAGACACGGGGCCCCTCTTTCTTTGAAATCTTAAAAGATATGTATTTTTCAATATTAGTGGCAATCACATCAATTTTGTGGTCTTGCAATTTCCCAAAACTCGGCATAATATGATGAGAGTCATAATTTTTAAAATTATGAAACACCACAGGAATATTAATAGTTTGCCTATAGTTAAGATTACAGGCATTATGCAGGGCACTTCAATAGGCTCCAGTCAGTGATTGTGATCACGCACACGATCTGTTTTCAGTTCACAATGGCACACATTACAATGGGTAGCTCTTTCAAAGTCAACTTCATTCTCCTTAGTCATTCGCAGTGGTTTAACACAACGTAATTTCTCTCCAAGATACTGTTTCTCCATTATCAAGTTGTTAGGGAAATGATTCACAGGGTCGATACCTCGATACACCGTAGCTTCTTTCAGGCATTTTCCATCAGGCCCTATGATAACATAAGCATATCCACAAGGTTCATGAATTGCTAGTCTATGCGTGTAAGATCTAATATTCGAGGGTTAAGTAGTGTCTTCTTTAACGATCAAGGCTTCAAAGTCAGCATAAATGATGAAAGGGATGGAATGCTGATACTGTTTGTTCGTGAATTGGAGATATTTCTGATCTTCCGAGGGCATTTTAATGCGCTGAGGTCCATGTTCTCTGCAATATTGAGCATGATCTTGTAAAAGATCGTCTCTGCTGTAACGATGTAAACATCTATAACATATATATTGGGCTCCATTGTGCTTAGTTATATCTCCCAGCAAGCGTGACATATTCCTAAGTACAAGTATAGTGTTGCTTATCTTCATCACTAATCAAAAGGAGATTCATACAGTCTTCATCTTCAAGTCTGGATATATGCAAAGGAAAAATCTCTCCGTCTTCATATCCATACACATTTATTCGTATATTATTCAATTTTTCAATCTGAGGAATCTTCACAACTGAGATAGGGTATTGAATATCTCCAAGTTTCATGTCATTTTCAAAACTTTTATAATGTGACAATCTTTCAGGCTTATATTCACGGGATATATAGTATTTGTGGGCTAATAGGCACCACACCAGGCATTTCTCGTCTTCATTTCGAATATTTAGTAAAGCTTTCTTGGTTGCAAGTTTTGTTGGCAAGGGTATATAGCTAGAAGCTGCAATAAGCTTATATTTTGCACAGAAAACATCTATCTTTCGCATCTTTTGTAAAGTCCATCCAGAGCCTCCGCTGACAAATTCTTCGAATAACTCCAAGATTTGGGAAAAAGATTCTTCAGCATTGTTGGGAGGGGTATCATCACGAAGTTCTGTCACAACATCTGTTCTGAAATATGAGCTGGATACCCCTTGACCATTTGCAATGTCACGAATAAATTGCACATCCGCAATAAGATACCACTTAATAGATCTGTATGCATCAAGTTCGTCTTTTAATATCTTCAATAGTTGAGGGCGAATCTCATCAAAACATAGCATAAGATCCCCCTCTACACTTTCAGTGGGTTCCAGAGTGTGTACAGCGATTATACATCTAAACCCTTCTTCTTCGTTGCAATCTTGGGGTGTTTATTTGAAGTTGAGGCTAAAGCAGGAGCTTTTCTCTTTTTAGAATCATTTCAATACGCTGGTGGTGCAGGGCATCACTTTTCTTGCTGAATATGAGTTCACAATGCTTGCATTTCATACCATCCTTCAGATGAAGTATCAGATGGCGCTTCAGGTTATCCAGTCTGGTAAACTGTATGGAGCATTGAGTGCATTCAAACACTTTAACGGAGAATGCGTATTCGCATGTCTAGCCAGGTATTCCTTACGAACAAATGCACGTTCGCATACTTTACATCGATAATTCAAGGCATCATCGTCAGAATGAATCTTCATATGCCTTGCTAAGGCATCTTTTCTAGAAAACTGCATATCACAGGATAAACACACCTGAAAAGATAAAAAAATACAAGACTTTAGTATAAACACGCTATTCTCGGTAACAATGTAATACATTTCTCAAGATGTATATAAAGAAATCATGAATCCATTATACTATTCCCATTAGAAATAGTAAAATTCCTGAATTAAAGAATATATCCAGATACTAAAACCCCAATACATTTCATTAAATTCATAAAAACACTCATTAAAAAGTTGTTACGCATCATAAAAATACAAAGTTTAATAAAATGAGAGAATAAAATCACATTAAAACAAGTACTTACATGTCCAATCCTGTTCAAAAAGGGTGCATTACGCATAATAACGTCAGTAACGGTAGGGATAGTACCTCCGATATTACTTTCTAAGGCAAACATACTCGCAGAACAACTTGAAACACGTCTTAACAGCACTAAATCCACGGCAGAAATGATAAAATCGCTGCTTAAAGACCACCTACGTCCATTCATAAAAAATAGTTCTTGGTGTATCCTTCCGCCAAGGTTATCTCTAAAGAGTTCTTGGTGTATCCATCCGCCAAATTCACGTGAAGGTTACATCCAGGTTATCGCTAGATTTACAACACACAAAGGTAATTATGCACAAATCCGATAAAAAATAAACAATTCGTTCAAAATCACAATCGATTATATCCTTTTTAATAACCGTAATCGATACATTAAATAATTTCACATCTTAAAAAATAATAGATTTTAATAAAATAATTACAGAAAATCCCTTTGCGAGAAGAAAAATACCTTAGAACCCCCAATCCTTATACAATACAACAACGCGCAAGCCTAAAAATCCCCGAATAACATATACTCCTCTCTCCCCCTCCCTCCCCGAGACAGCAACACTCACTTCCTCATACACTAAACGTAACCTATAGCAACCACAATCCATAATAAAACATTCACCTTCGCCCCCAACGTACATCCAAATACACAGTCATTCAACGTGAAACCCGTATTTTTTACGGTAAAGCGCACTTTACAGGGGTTCATAGAATGGGCATAAAACGAAAAAATCATAAAAAATCAACAAATGCACCCAGAAACTAGCTAAAATCTTCAATTTACTTATAATTATCATCTACATGTGCTATATAACCATTTATAACCTTAAAAAGGTGAGGATGCTAGTAGTAGAGATAGGGGCGTTCGCCAGAATGCGGTTGAAGCAATGCCGCCTAAAGATAGTTTCTGGAAAGAAAAAATAAATATTTTTTGGTACTTCCAGAAAGTATCCTCTATGTCATATTTTGGTAAAATTAAAAAAGGTTTTAAAAAATTTTAAAAACTCAATTTTTTATTAATTTTCACAAAATCCCTAATCTCCCTACTAGTACCCATTTTCACCGCTAGGGGGCGCTGATGGTACTGCTCCGCCACTGTCGGTGAATCCTAGGTGTTGCCATCCCCAAAAAATTTCTTCCGTACTTAGAAAAAATCTCATTCCAAAAAATGTATTTCCCCCCTAAACCCCTCGTACAAGACTACGAAATCGTTGCCAACCGAAAAAAAAGTTTCTAAAAATTTTTACCCCCACCTTTTTTCATTTTCCCCCCTTTTACACCCCCGTCCAGGATTACAGAATGCGGAATGGCCGCCATCTTGGATTCCGCATTCCGCATTATTCCGCCATCGTCGGTGAACACCCCTATCTCTACTACTAGCATCCTCACCTTTTTAAGGTTATAAATGGTTATATAGCATATGTAGATGATAATTATAAGTAATTTGAGGGTTTTAGCTAGTTTCTGGGTGAATTTGTTGATTTTTTATGATTTTTTCGTTTTATGCCCATTCTATGAACCCCTGTAAAGTGCGCTTTACCGTAAAAAATACGGGTTTCACGTTGAATGACTGTGTATTTGGATGTACGTTGGGGGCGAAGGTGAATGTTTTATTATGGATTGTGGTTGCTATGGGTTACGTTTAGGAGGAAGTGAGTGTTGGTGTCTCGGGGAGGGAGGGGGAGAGAGGAGTATATGTTATTCCCGGATTTTTAGGCTTGCGCGTTGTTGTATTGTATAAGGATTGGGGGTTCTAAGGTATTTTTCTTCTCGCAAAGGGATTTTCTGTAATTATTTTATTAAAATCTATTATTTTTTAAGATGTGAAATTATTTAATGTATCGATTACGATTATTAAAAGGGTTATAATCGATTGTGATTTTGAACGAATTGTTTACTTTTTATCGGATTTGGGCATAATTACCTTCGTGTGTTGAAAATCTAGCGGTAATCGTGGTGTAACCTTCACGTGACCTTGGCGGATAGATACACCAAGAACTCTTTAGAGATAACCTTGGCGGATGGATACACCGAGAACTATTTTTTATGAATGGACGTAGGTGGTCTTTAAGCAGCGATTTTATCATTTCCGCTGTGGATTTCGTGCTGTTAAGACGTGTTTCAAGTTGTTCTGCGAGTATGTTTGCCTTAGAAAGTAATATCGGAGGTACTATCCCTACCGTTACTGACGTTATTATGCGTAATACACCCTCTTTGAACAGGATTGGACATGGAAGTACTTGTTTTAATGTGATTTTATTCTCTCATTTTATTAAACTTTGTATTTTTATGATGCGTAACAACTTTTTAATGAGTGTTTTTATGAATTTAATAAAATGTATTGGGGTTTTAGTATCTGGATATATTCTTTAATTCTGGAATTTTATTATTTCTAATGGGGATAGTATAATGGATTCATGATTTCTTTATATACATCTTGAGAAATGTATTACATTGTTACCGAGAATAGCGTGTTTATACTACAGTCTTGTATTTTTTTTATCTTTTGCAGGTGTGCTTATCCTGTGATATGCAGTTTTCTAGAAAAGATGCCTTAGCAAGACATATGAAGATTCATTCTGACGATGATGCCTTGAAATATCGATGTAAAGTATGCGAACGTGCATTTGTTCGTAAGGAAGACTTGGCTAGACATGCGAATACGCATTCTCCCGTTAAAGAGTTTGAATGCACTCAATGCTCCATACAGTTTACCAGACGGGATAACCTGAAGCGCCATCTGATACTTCATCTGAAGAATGGTATGAAATGTAAGCATTGTGAACTTATATTCAGCAAGAAAAGTGATGCCCTGCACCACCAGCGTATTGAACATGGTTCTAAAAAGAGAAAAGCTCCTGCTTTATCCTCAACTTCTAATAAACGCCCCAATATTGCAACGAAGAAGAAGTGTTTAGATGTATTCTCTGTACACACTCTGGAACCCACTGAAAGTGTAGAGGGGGATCTTATACTATGTTTTGATGAGATTCGCCCTCAGCTATTGAAGATATTAAAAGACGAACTTGATGCATACAGATCTATTAAGTGGTATCTTATTGCGGATGTGCAATTTATTCGTGACATTGCAAATGGCCAAGAGGTTTTCAGCTCATATTTTAGAACAGATGTTGTGACAGAACTTCGTGATGATACCCCTCTCAACAATGCTGAAGAAGCTTTTTCCCAAATCTTGAAGTTATTCGAAGAATTTGTCAGCCGAGGTTCTGGATGGACTTTACAAAAGATGCGAAAGATAGATGTTTTCTGTGCAAAGTATAATCCTATTGCAGCTTCTAGCTATATACCCTTGCCAACAAAACTTGCAACCAAGAAAGCTTTACTAAATATTCGAAATGAAGACGAGAAATGCCTGGTGTGGTGCCAATTAGCCCACAAATACTATATATCCCGTGAATATAAGCCTGAAAGTGTGTCACATTATAAAAGTTTTGAGAATGATATTAAACTTGGAGATATTCAATACCCTATCTCAGTTGTGAAGATTCCTCAGATTGAAAAATTGAATAATATACGAATAAATGTGTATGGATATGAAGACGGAGAGATTTCTCGTTTGCATATATCCAGACGTGAAGATGAATACTGTGTGAATCTCCTTTTGATTAGTGATGAAGATAAGCAACACTATACTTTAATTAGGAATATGTCACGCTTGCTGGGAGATATAACTAAGCACAATGGAGCCCAATATATATGTTATAGATGTTTACATCGTTACAGCAGAGACGATCTTTTACAAGATCATGCTCAATATTGCAGAGAACATGCACCTCAGCGCATTAAAATGCCCTCGGAAGATCAGAAATATCTCCAATTCACGAACAAACAGTATCAGCATTCCATCCCTTTCATCATTTATGCTGACTTTGAAGCCTTGATCGTTAAAGAAGACACTAATAAACCCTCGAATATTAGATCTTACACGCATAGACTAGCAATTCATGAACCTTGTGGATATGCTT
Organism: Amaurobius ferox; assembly: GCA_951213105.1. Taxonomy (NCBI): domain Eukaryota; kingdom Metazoa; phylum Arthropoda; class Arachnida; order Araneae; family Amaurobiidae; genus Amaurobius; species Amaurobius ferox. The sequence continues at coordinate 93,547,814 of OX578134.1, forward strand.
ATGTTATCATAGGGCCTGATGGAAAATGCCTGAAAGAAGCTACGGTGTATCGAGGTATCGACCCTGTGAATCATTTCCCTAACAACTTGATAATGGAGAAACAGTATCTTGGAGAGAAATTACGTTGTGTTAAACCTCTGCGAATGACTAAGGAGAATGAAGTTGACTTTGAAAGAGCTACCCATCGTAATGTGTGCCATTGTGAATTGAAAACATATCGTGTGCGTGATCACAATCACGTGACTGGAGCCTATAGAGGTGCCCTGCATAATGCCTGCAATCTTAAATATAAGCAAACTATTAATATTCCTGCAGTGTTTCATAATTTAAAAAATTATGACTCTCATCATATTATGCTGAGTTTTGGGAAATTGCAAGACCATAAAATTGATGTGATTGCCACTAATATTGAAAAATACATATCTTTTAAGATTTCAGAGAAAGAGGGGCCCCGTGTCTGTTTACAATTTATTGATATCCTACAGTTTCTGAATGCTTCCCTGGAAAATTTAGTTTCCAATTTCGACTTGAATTAATTTCATATTCTCAGAGAACATTTCCCTGATATAGTACAACTGGATGCTCTTATTAGGAAAGGAGTATATCCCTATAGCTATATGACATCCTTTCAAAAATTTGATGAAAATGTACTCCCTCCTCCTTCTGCATTTCATAATGATATTAAAGGCGAAGATATTAAGAGTGAAGATTATCGGCATGCCCAAACTGTATGGGATACCTTTAACATAAAGAACTTGGGAGAATATCACGACCTGTATGTGAAAACAAATGTGCTACTTTTAGCCGATGTATTTGAGAATTTTCGAAAAATTTGCAAGAAGAACTATGATTTAGATGCCGCTCATATGATGACCGCCCCTGGACTGGCTTGGCAGGCCTCTTTAAAAATGACTGAGCAAACCCTAGAACTACTCACAGATGAAAATATGCTACTGTTTATAGAACGCGGAATCCGCGGTGGCATATGTATGATAAGTCAGCGTAGATCCGAGGCTAATAATCGTTATTTGGAAAATTACGATTCTACTAAGCCTGATAAGAACATTATCTATCTTGATGTTAATAACCTATATGGTTGGGCCATGTCTCAACCACTGCCCTATGGTGGCTTTGGATGGGTATCTACAGAAAATTTGAATGAATCCTGGATAATGAGTCTAAAGGATAATGCCCAAGAAGGGTATATATTGGAAGTGGATCTGGAGTATCCTGAATCCTTACCATAATGAATACCCTCTAGACCCTGAAAGGGTGAAGATTGAACGAGAAATGCTCTCCCCCTATGCTGATCGACTGGTTCAACATTTACATCATGGACATCTTGTTAGTACTACGAAATTGGTACCCAATCTGCATGACAAGAAACATTATATTGTTCACTATCGTAACCTTCAGCTATACCTATCATTAGGTTTAAGACTCAAGAAAATTCACAAGACCTTAAAATTTAATCAGAAGCCCTGGTTGGAGAAATACATCCAATTTAACACAGAAGAAAGAAAGAAGGCAAAGACTAATTTTGAGAAAGACTTTTTTAAATTGCTTAATAACGCTGTGTTTGGAAAAACGATGGAGAATCTTTGAAATCGAGTGAATATTGAACTAGAGAATTCTTCAAAGCGGGCCCTGAAGGTGGTGGCATCTCCAGCGTATAGAGCTATCAGGATTTTTAGCGAAGATCTGATGGGAGTTGAACGTGTAATGAGTTGCATTTTAATGAACCGGACTATATACGTTGGCTTTGCTATCTTGGAGTTATATAAACTCCTGATGTATGAGTTTCATTACAAACATATTAAAAGCCAATATGGTGAAAAAGCTTCGCTTCTCTTCACCGATACTGATTCATTGGCTTATGAAATCCAAACTGCTGATATTTATAAAGATATGAACCAGCATAAACACCTGTATGATTTTTCTGACTATCCCAAGGATCATCCCCTCTTCAGTGAAGACAATAAAAAACGTATTGGATATTTTAAAGATGAACTGAATTCAACCCCCATTCAAGAGTTTATAGGAATTAGACCTAGAATGTACTCTATTCTATCAGCTGCTGGAGAAAAGAAAATAGCTAAAGGTGTTTCTACACATGTGGTTGCGCGGAAAATTACACACAATGACTATAGACAGTGCTTTTTGAGTGTTAGACCTACTATGGAAGATCAGATTAGAATTGATAGTAGCCATCATAAACTATTCACTGTATGCCAGAACAAGGTGGCTTTGTCACCCATTGATGATAAAAGATATTTATTCGAGGACGGCATTACAAGTTATGCCTTCGGACACTTTAAAATAAAAAATAAAAATGAGGAAAAAGAGAAAGAAGGAAAAAAGGAAGAAAAAAAAAAACAGATATTGTGGCGGTGTATCCTATACACCGGGTGGAGGTGGGACCACAATTAAAAAAATAATATATTTTTCTAACAGCATCTAATTTCTTAAAGAGACATTACTGCATTTGGATAGTTGAAAACAAGTATCTATGATTATTGAGGAAACACCCCCCCTCCCATACACCCAATTCACGCGATTCTGCTACTTTAAAAACACACCTTTTTGGCCGCATTTTTGCAAAAACGCGCATTTGTTTTAAAAAAATTGCAAAAGTGTGAAAACCTATGTTAATTCCCATAGAGAAATCCGACAGTTTGAAAAATATCGGCCGATTCCGCGTTTTTCAAAAAACACATTTTTGGCCGCTTTTTTGCGAAAAACCACATTTTTTTTCTAAAAAATTAACAAAAGTGTGAAAACCCATGTTAATTCCCATAGAGAAATCCAACAACTCCAAAACTTCAACTTGTTGAAAAACCGCACATTTTTGTTGTTTTTTTAACGTTTCTAAAACTTTTTGTGAAAAAAACGCTAAAAGCGGCACATTCTTAAAATTTATGTTATTTCCCATAGAGAATACCGGCAACCCCCGAAATCCGACTTGTTGAAAAAAAAAAAACTTACATTTACGAAAGTTTGTTACTAAAAAACAAAAAAAGAAAATACTTTATACGTCATAAACTCCACTCTCTTCTGTGACGTCACCTTATGGAACTGTGCTGCCTCACACCGACTTCTGAGAACCCCTATGTTAAAGCATGGAACTTTACCACCGCCTCTGTTGATGCACTCATTTTCTGGCCTCGGAGAGTTTCCCATGTTAAAGTATAGGGATTACCGTATCTGAAGTGCCGCAGAACTCTGCCTAATCCCCTACTCAGTTCATTTGGAACGGATGGCAAATTTTTGTAAAATTTAAGCGCTAGCTTTTTAATTTGGGCTCTAGCAGTTTTTATTTTGAAGTCATTCCTAATTACCGAGTTTCTTAAGTACCTGAGAGCTTTCCTGATAATCCGTTGGATTTTATTTTGTTTTGTCACTAGGAGGTCTATTGTAGTTTTACAGGCATATCCCCATACGGGTGCAGCATACAGCATTCCCGGGCGGATGACGGATTTATAAATTAGCAGTTTATTTTGATGACTGAGATTTCCGTTTCCTATCTTTGTGTATAAGGCTCCAGTAGTTATATACGCTTTTTGATTAAGTTCGTTATGTGCTGTTTCCAAGTTAGGTGGGAATCTATCGTTACACCTAGGTATTTAGTAGATTTTTTTTCGCGCGTAGGGCATGGTTGCTTATGTACAGTGGCGGCGGAGGTTTATTTTTCCTTGGGAAATAAATCCAATGACATTTAATGGGGTTTAATTTTATTCGCCATTTTTCCAGCCAGGTTTGGAGTATGTGAAAGTGTTGTTGTAGCTGTCTGTGCATTAGTGAGACATAGGGGTGTTTTGCAAGTATCGCACTGTCGTCTGCATAGAGTGCCAGCTCTGTGTTTGGAGTCCTGGGGATGTCGTTCAGGTATATGTTAAAGAGTGTCGGGCCCAGGATAGAACCTTGCAGTACACTACTTTTAATGAACTTGGGTGTAGATAAGTTATCTCCTAAACTGACTTGAAAGTGTCTGTTATTTAAGTATGAGATTAAACTTTTGACAAGAGCGTCAGGGACTTTTAAAGTGATCAATTTGTACGCTAATCCACAGTGCCACTCTTTATCAAAAGCATTTTGTATGTTCAGAAAAATCGCAGCTATGGGTGTCTTGTTATTGAGACCAGAAGATATGTACTCTACCACTCTCAGCAATTGATGAGTGGTGGAGTGCTTTGGCTGAAATCCAAACTGCTCCGGAATGATAATGTCATTCTCACTAAGGTGCGTGTTCAGTCTCTTAAGAAATATTTTCTCAGTAATTTTACTAAGTGTCGGTAGCAAGCTAATTGTTCTGTCGTTGGCTGGAATTGTGGCATCCTCACCTGGCTTATGAATTATTATAATTATCGCTTCCTTCCATTCTTTGGGGAAATAGTTTAGTTTTATTATTTTATTTATTAAGATAGTCAAGTAACATATTACGTTTAGGGGTAGGTTTTTAACCGCAATATTTTTGATTTTGTCGTGCCCTGGGCTTTTACGGTTTTTGATAATTTCTACTATCTCCTGCGGGGCTGGGTTAATCTCAGCCGTTACCGGGGAATTCCTGAAGTTATTTAATGCTTGTCTAACCATTCTTAGGGTGTCCTGACACATTAGATCGTGGTTTGGTTGGAATTGTTTTTCATAATGGCTTGCGAGCGCTTCGGCTTTTTCCTCGTCTGAGTACGCGATTTTAGCGCCATCTATTAGTGGTAGGAGCTTAATTTGAGGTTTCCTGAGTCTTTTTGCGAATTGCCAGAGCGATACGTCTTCTGGGTTAAGGGATTCGATTAGTTCTTTATACTGTTGCTGCTTTTTGCACAATTTTTTCCGTGACTTTGCACGTGAGTCTGTTAAGCTCCCTTTTAAGGGCGGGGTCTCTGTCAGGGGGTTTATGTGTTTAAAATCCGACTCCTGACAGACTGCACTTATCTTCTAATACGAGTTTTCCCTTTTGGTATACAGTGATAAAATTTTATCTTTTTTGTAAATTTGTTTACAAACGGGACCAGAATGTTTTATTCTTCAGATCTATCTGTGTGTGAAAATAACTTTGTGCAACGAGAACACAGATTCTAATACTTCTATTTAGGAGATTTAAATATTTTAATAGAATGTTTTGAATAACATTGCTATTTTGGAATCTATAGGAATTTACACATAATTGTGAAATAAGATTTTTTTTTATATTATATATTTCATGCGAAGGATAGATTACCAGTTATTCCATATATTTATTCAATTATTACATCCATTGAATGACGATATTTTGGAGTATACCAAGCTAATGATAGATTAGTTTTATAAAATTTCAAGGCACCCACTTTTATTGTACGAGTTAAAAATGTGAGAACATTTATTTACATTCTTTGTGTACTTTCATAAAGGTGTAGATTCCGAAACTAGTTTCTTTTTCCTACTTTTTAGTACAGTTTGAAATTCAAACAACAAAAATATACCAGGAAAGGCGACTATTAGCCGAATTTGGGTATTTTGACTGTCCCGTTTCTCGTGTTACTCACAACAGAAAAACGTGTACCTCCTTATGGCGGGCAGTACCGATACTGTTTAAAATCCAAAGAATTAAAATATAATATGAAATGCAACAAAATGCCAAATTTTAATTTTCTAGCTGCTCTGATTCTCGAGATATTCCCCTAAAATTTGTATGTTTCTTTGATGAGTTTAGAACGGGCTACACCTGTAAGGTTCAAACCTAACAATATATCCAACAAAATCATTTTGAGAAAAGACAACGATATGCTAAATTCGAACGTTCTAACTTCTAAGGTTTTTGAGTTATAACGTGTATTTCAGGTCCATGACAGGAAAGTATAAAAATAAATTTGTGCTTTTGCGTATCATGATCAAAACAATCGTATTCTGTCTTATTTGAAGCATTTCTGTTGGAACTACAGGCCTGCTACCAGTGTTTCTTTCAGAACTTTTTGGCAGGGGGGATGCGCGAATGACATTTTAGAGGGGTGCACGTTTTATATTTCCCATATAAATATATCTAAATGCTGTGCAACATAAATTGATACTAGATTTCATAAAATGTCTCCGGGGGGCGAATACTCGTCTCGTGGGGGACTTCATACCCCCCCGGAGTTATGCTGAAAAAAAAACACTACCTGCGACCCATTGTTCATGGTGTATTGAATAGCGTAATCTTTCTGAAACACCCTGTATACCCTGAACGAAGTGAAATAAAAGTGTGTAAGAAACATTTAGTTACAGTTTTCAATATTAAATATTGACCTAAAGAACCTTTTTTCTGGCATATGCAACAGTACATTCTGCTTTGATTTCCGCAACTGGTTCCTTTTTCTTTCCAATGCAACTGACCATTCAAATATTTTCCCTCTCCTAGACTAGATGAAACTTTGGGAATTTTGTTTCCTAAAACAGGTGTGCCTGGAGGACCCAATTAGTCTGTACTAGAGAGCATCCTCTCAGCAGAGTGCCGCGAAACTGCTAAGACTAGCCCTTCATATTGCTTCAAAGGGGGTGACTTGTCATTCATAGTTCTACGGAGGGGAAAACACTTTTTTGGCTACGCCTCTTCCTCCCCTCCCGCTGCGAGCGCTGAGAACCAAAATTATTTTTTCCTTCGAGAAGACTATCCTCTTAAAATTGAAAAGGGATATGGAAGTGCTTGAAATAAGAATTAATATTTAATTTACAAACATAATATATGCGAAAGTAAAGGTATAAAAACAAGAGGGCACAGTGAAACTAGGATGGACCACGTTTCTTATTGATTACACAAACAAGAAATATTTTTATGACCTATTTTTTTTCAAATATAGTTTTATTATTTTTCTTTCCTTACAGTTCTTTTGATAATAATTTCTTTATGAGAAAAAAATTCCAGACACCACAAGCCAGGAGACTTGAAGAAAAAATTATAATCCATATAATATCTCATAAACCCACTTTATAATTAAAAAAAATACTTACTTGAAATTAAAGGGCTTCAAACATTTAATAAAAGCACAACAAATTGAAATTTTACATGCATTTAATATGTGAATCCTTCTTAAAAAATTTATATATAAGTTAAATCATAAAAATCATAGAAAAATGACATCAGATAATAAATTTGTGATAAAGTGAAAAGTTATTCTTTAATGAATTTTCATGTTTTTAATTGAAGAAATTTATTATTCCAAATCATTTTTCAATGCATTTTCTATTTCAATTTTTAATCATGGATATACACTTCATAGAATACATATGCAGTTTTTCAATTTGTTGTGTGTCTGCTAAGTGTTTAAGTTCTTTTATTTCCTACAGAAAGTTTTTTCTATGTAAAGTACATTAAAAGTGGCAGAGCAAAATGTGTATTTCTCCTATTGAAATGTATATAATTATTCTTAGCTTTAGGACATGAGTATAGATTATATATGACCCAGGTCTCAGAGGGATACAGACTCCCCCCCCCCAGGGATACAGAATATGTAATAATACTTTAATAATTGATCTCTTTCACATATGTCTATTGTAAAAGTACTTTCAATATAACTGATTGCTTAATTTAAGTGATAATAGGCTGGTCATTTATGTAAGTTAAAGTTTTATATTTAGACTACATTAATAAGAATTGTGCTCTAAATTTTTTTATTTTATTAAATATCTATATTTTAGCACATAAAATGTTACAGTTCCTTCCCTTCAGATCCATAAACATCTTTTAAAGTATGTACTTATGTATTTTTTATTAATAACATAAGCATGATAAGTATTTTATGACTCTACAATGTTAAAAACTTTAGATCACTGCCCTTTGTATATTGATCACCTGCCTAGGATGCAGCCCAGAAATGAGAGTTGTGAAAACAAGTTTTACTATATTTTTTTATAAAATAAAAAGTGTCATTCAAATAGAAAAATTGAATTGCATTAAAAATTTATGTGTATAAAAGCATCCAGAAGTTGCATTTGACTACACTATTGTTACATAAAAAGAAGAAAAATATATCCTTTATATGGAAAATCTATAATTTTTGACAATTTTTTTCAATAAAATAAAACAAATTCATAATAAAAGAAAATACACATACCTTAATTTTCCATTGATACACACAACCTTGATTTCAATGTGAATATATATATATATATATATATATATATATATATATATATATATATATATAAGAAGATCCAATGATAAAGTCAAACCATCAATAAAATTAACTTTAAAATCAAATTAACAATAAACTTAAGGATAAAATCCAATGATAAAAGTAGAAAAAAACAACAACTAAAAATTTAAATTTTAAGGTTATTCTACCGTAAACCAATCTAAACATATGGATAAACCGCAAAAAACATTCGACGCAAGAGGCGCCCTCACACGGCAGAGGATCCAGACGTGCGCTCATGGCCACAAAGCGGATGAGTGTAATAGGGCTAGTAAAAAGAGATCTTGGGATTCCAAAGATTCAATGCGTTTACATTTTGAGGCACCTGAGGGAGAACTCTCGCATATCCACATGGAATAGTATTGCTGTTTTTAATACTTGAAAAAATAGCAATGCAATGTTTGAGCTTTCCATTCTATCGATGCTGTAGTTGACTGGTTGAGCATATAGGTCGTGGCGTAGTCTGCATTACCTTAGATAGTGGAAGTCTACTGAATTACAATTAATAAGAAGAGTCAAAGAGGAAAAAAGGCAAGTGAAGAGAGGAGAAAGTTTTCTGGGTAGCATTTATTGCATAATATTACATATGAAAAATTAACATATTTCTCAATTGCTATTATTTATATTAAATTTTATGTGATTATTTGTTAAATATTTGTGAAAAATGTGCAATATCTCGAGAACTGTTCATGCTGGTGTTCTAAAGTTTGTGTGAGTCATTTTCTAATGAAAACTTCCTTAAGAAAATATTATTTAAACTTTATGGAAGATTTTGATTTTATGAATTTTTCAAAATTTCATTTTAAAATTTGGGAGTTACCGACCAGATAATGCCCTAGATGCAATTAGACATCCTTTCACAAGTATTTATATGTAATATATGCAATATAGGTATCAGAGACTATTTATAGGTCTTTACTCACACATATATATTTACACACACACACACACACACACACAGACCGACATCACCTCGAAAACATCTGATTCGTATTCAGGGATGCTGGAAACGTGCTCTACCATCAAGAACTCGAATTCGAAATTTCGATCCCGTCATAATTCTTTCCTTATACATTATACTATGTTCATAAGAGCAGTAAAATGTCTCTGTATTCTTCTTCATGGTTTGATATCCTACTTGATGTGTTTGAATGCAATTTATTTTAGACCAACTCACTCTCCATTAGCCCTCCGCACCCCCACCCCCCCATTAATTTAAAATTTTCGAATTTTTATAAGTTTGTTGTCATTAGACCATTAATCTGCATCTGCCTACAAAATTTCAGGTCTGTTAGATGAACAGCTCATAGGATTTCTGTTTCTTCACTACGGAATCCTATAAATAATATTATCACATAAATCTGTAGATTTGGAATGCAATGCATTTGACTTTAACATTCTCTTGGAAAAAATCCTGCATATGTCCATGAACCTGGGAGCGGAGATGAATTTTTTTTTTTGGAATGTGACTTAATTTGACTTCCTGACACCAAAAAAGCTTGCAATTTTCTTTTTTTTTTAATTTTTCAAGAAAATATTTATGTGAAAAATCTGTATTGTTGGTTCAAATGATCATAATTACAGCATGTCATCCTTCATTTTCAAGGTCTTAAAAAAAAAAAGGATTTTGGTTACCCCCTTAGGCGGTAATTTGTCCCCCACTGAGAAGGAGTCTAATGACGCCTCGAATATAAAATTTATATAGCGGCTATTTTTCACTACAGTGATTGAATGTGTTCAGATTCGTGATCATTATTAAGCCTTAAACAGCCCCTTTTAATGCATAATTATGTCAAATGTTTTCCTATGCTCTCATGTTAAAAAAATATGATATTTCTAATAAAGATTTCGCGCAAATAAAAAAAAAAATATATATATATATATATAAAATATATATATATATATATATATATATATATATATATATATATATATATATATACATATATAAATAAGTATATCACGAAGGGAACTCCTATTTAAGTAAAGGAGAGAATAGAAACCTTACAGAGGATGTGGCGCTTAGCAGCTCTGCATCCAAAGTGGCATATAAGGATATAAACAAGAAGAAAAAATAAGCGAGAACAGGAGTGACCATATGATTTGCATAGAATGGCAGGGGTGGATTGCGACAACCCTTTCCTGCTTAAAGCAGCTATTACGATCCGGACAACGCTCACGGCACCAATGTAACTCAATGGTCAATCTCCCACATGTGCAAAGACAGAAGCACCCGAACGGACACAAAAACAAAGATGGAACCAAGCAAGGAAGAGATACACCCTACAATCCAACATGAAAACACAACATTTTATAAGGGAAAGTCGCACATGCGCGAAAAGACTTCATGATGATATCATGAAGTCGATAATAATATATGAATAGAATAATAAATGATGAATCATTTATTATTCTATTACATTCATAAATGCAGTCTTTTTTAAAAGTACTGTAGTTTCTGTTTCTTTTAAAGTATCCGATAATAATATTTCTGAATATATTTTTAGTGAGGTTTGAATTCCAATCAATAATATTATTAATTTTGATATTGTATGAATTTCTCTTGTCGTGTATGGTTGTATAAATTCCATATCGTTGGTGCTTTCTTATTGACAAAACCAGGAAGTCTGTCGATCCATCCTCATTGATCGGGTTTTCAATTAAGTCTAATTCTTTTGGGTAGAATGCAAAATCTATGTCAGGGGTGTTTGCATAACCCCCTAATATCACATCGTCAACATAACGGAAATAAGGTATTTCCGATAATATAAGGGTTCTTCTTTCATATTTGGATAGATAAATATCCGCCGATATTGATGAGCATGCTCCACCCATGGGAATGCCTTGGACTTGTTTGTAGTAATGTGTACCGTCATATAGTATGTTTTCATTCAAAACCAACTCAATCAAATCCAAATATCTTCTAAGAGTTATATATGGTTTTAAATTGTATTCCTCATGTAAATCTTTCAAGATCATTTGTAGGTTTGTTAAATAGATGTTATTAAACAGATCCCGGAAATCGTAGCTTCTGAAGTTCAAATCTTTATGGCAAAATTTCAGTCGGTCTATCAATTCCTGTCCGTTTTTTAACATTATGGAATTTTGCCTCTTAATATCAGTCATAACGCATTGGAGTAATTTCAGAAGTTTTTTATTTGCTTGTTCCAGGTACGATCCGCATCCCACTGTTACAGTTCGGAACTTGACTGTTTTTTTGTGTAACTTGGGAATGAGGATCAAGTATGGAAATTTTACAGATTTAATGTCCATACCAATTCTTTTATATAGTGCTTTTATTCTATTAATGATGATTGATTCGTTGCTAGGAATTAAGGTATACATGGCACTATCCTTATAACATAGGGTTAAAGTATCGACATAGAATTTTTTACACGTGAATGCAAAATTCCATACGATTTTGTCGGTGTATGTCAATACGAATTCATCATTAAATTGCTTGATTGAAGGCGGAAATCGAGAACTCCCAGAATCCTTGTTTCTTCTCGGGTAGTATTGGCAAAAAGCCCTGTAAAAGACATATTTCCATGCGTTAAAAGTCTGTACAGGTAAACTGTGTTTGACTGCAATCTTGTATATGAAGGTTTCAAGATCGTAATTGAATTCATTATAAATATTATTAAATTCTTGTATTCGGTACTTAGTACCGAGTTGTAATGAGTTTTTGAGTTTATTATCTTTTATAAAATCTAAGTTTCCAGTAATTATATGCTTGTGGTAAGGATCACAATGTATATTTTTATGACATTGTCAGGATTCAATATTAAATGAAGACACAGTTTTACATAATTTATTGTAGTTGAATAATCTTCTTCAGTTGGTTCTTTCAAAGCGATATGACATCTTGATATTTAGATTAGGCAAAGGAAGACGTTCTTCTATATTATGTAATATATGGTTGAATGGAATACTTTCAAACATTTTATTCTTAAATGTTGTGAAAAAATAGTCAAACATACCCTCTCTTAGAAAATTCAATACCTAAAAAACTTATAGAAACCAAAGAGGAAACAAAAAGCAACATTTTAATTATATCAAAGCAGAAGAAAAAATCTCAGACTTCATAAAAACAGAAATAACGGTGAAATTCGGATGGATCAAGAATATAGCCAACAGTATCAAGATTAAATACTTACAACGTATATGGAATTTTATTATAAATTTCAATTTAAGTGAAAATAACTGCAATACAGAAGATACAAACACTAATATAGACATCATGCTGGATTTAACTGAACTCAGAGCCGCAAAATATAACGTAGCACTTGAACCAAAATATCAAATTAACAAATTAAAAGAATTTTTTATCATAACATTTAAGAATAAAATGTTTAGAAGTATTCCATTCAACCATATATTACATAATATAGAAGAATGTATTCCTTTGCCTAATCTAAATTTCAAGATGTCTTATCGCTTTGTAAGAACCAACGGAAGAAGATTATTCAACTACAATAAATTATGTAAAACTGTGTCTTCATTTAATATTGAATCCTGTCTGTGTCATAAAAATATACATTGTGATCCTTACCACAAGCATGTGATTACTGGAAACTTAGATTTTATAAAAGATAATAAACTCAAAAACTTATTAAAACTCGGTACTAAGTACCGAATACAATAATTTAATAATATTTATAATGAATTCATTTACGATCTTGAAACCTTCATATACAAGATGGCAGTCAAACACAGTTTACCTGTACAGACTTTTAACGCATGGAAATATGCCTTTTACAGTGCTTTTTGCCAATACTACCCGAGAAGAAACAAGGATTCTGGGAGTTCTCGATTTCCGCCTTCAATCAAGCAATTTAATGATGAATTCGTATTGACATACACCGACAAAATCGTATGGAATTTTGCATTCACGTGTAAAAAATTCTATGTCGAAACTTTAACCCAATGTTATAAGGATAGTGCCATGTATAACTTAATTCCTAGCAACGAATCAATCATCATTAATAGAATAAAAGCACTATATAAAAGAATTGGTATGGACATTAAATCTGTAAAATTTCCATACTTGATCCTCATTCCCAAGTTACACAAAAACCAGTCAAGTTCCGAACTGTAACAGTGGAATGCGGATCGTACCTGGAACAAGCAAATAAAAAACTTCTGAAATTACTCCAATGCGTTATGACTGATATTAAGAGGCAAAACTCCATAATGTTAAAAAACGGACAGGAATTGATAGACCGACTGAAATTTTGCCATAAAGATGTGAACTTCAGAAGCTACGATTTCCGGGATCTGTTTAATAACATCGATTTAACAAACCTACAAATGATCTTGAAAGATTTACATGAGGAATACAATTTAAAACCATATATAACTCTTAGAAGATATTTGAATTTGATTCAGTTGGTTTTGAATGAAAACATACTATATGACGGTACACATTACTACAAACAAGTCAAAGGCATACCCATGGGTGGCGCATGCTCATCAATATTGGCGGATATTTATCTATACAAATATGAAAGAGGAACCCATATATTATCGGAAATACCTTATTTCCGTTATGTTGACGATGTGATATTAGGGGGTTATGCAAACGATTTTGCATTCTACCCAAAAGAATTAGACTTAATTGAAAACCCGATCAATGACGATGGATCGACAGACTTCCTGGATTTGTCAATAAGAAAGCACCAACGGTATGGAATTTATACAACCATACACGACAAGAGAAATTCATACAATATCAAAATTAATAATATTATTGATTGGAAATCAAACCTCACTAAAAATATATTCAGAAATATTATTATCGGATACTTCAGAAGAAACAGAAACTACAGTACTTTTAAAACAGACTGCATTTATGAATGTAATAAAATAATAAATGATGCATTGAAAAGAAATTACCCTAGATATTTTTTACAACATTATTACTATTCCTTTTTCAAAGAAAGAAATGTGCTTCTTTTGAATCTAAATGAGCATTTTTAATCAAGTATGGAAATTTTACAGATTTAATGTCCATACCAATTCTTTTATATAGTGCTTTTATTCTATTAATGATGATTGATTCGTTGCTAGGAATTAAGGTATACATGGCACTATCCTTATAACATTGGGTTAAAGTATCGGCATAGAATTTTTTACACGTGAATGCAAAATTCGATACGATTTTGTCGGTGTATGTCAATACGAATTCATCATTAAATTGCTTGATTGAAGGCGGAAATCGAGAACTCACAGAATCCTTGTTTCTTCTCGGGTAGTATTGGCAAAAAGCACTGTAAAAGGCATATTTCCATGCGTTAAAAGTCTGTACAGGTAAACTGTGTTTGACTGCCATCTTGTATATGAAGGTTTCAAGATCGTAATTGAATTCATTATAAATATTATTAAATTCTTGTATTCGGTACTTAGTACCGAGTTGTAATGAGTTTTTGAGTTTATTATCTTTTATAAAATCTAAGTTTCCAGTAATTATATGCTTGTGGTAAGGATCACAATGTGTATTTTTATGACATTGACAGGATTCAATATTACATGAAGACACAGTTTTACATAATTTATTGTTGTTGAATAATCTTCTTCCGTTGGTTCTTACAAAGCGATAGGACCTCTTGATATTTAGATTAGGCAAAGGAATACGTTCTTCTATATTATGTAATATATGGTTGAATGGAATACTTTTAAACATTTTATTCTTAAATGTTGTGAAAAAAAATTCTTTTGATTTGTTAATTTGATATTTTGGTTCAAGTGCTACGTTATATTTTGCGGCTCTGAGTTTAATTAAATCCAGCATGATGTCTATATTAGTGTTTGTATCTTCTGTATTGCAGTTATTTTCACTTAAATTGAAATTTATAATAAAATTCCATATACGTTGTAAGTATTTAATTTTGATACTGTTGGCTATATTCTTGATCCATCCGAATTTCACCGTTATTTCTGTTTTTATGAAGTCTGAGATTTTTTCTTCTGTTTTGATATAATTAAAATGTTGCTTTTTGTTTCCTCTTTGGTTTCTATAAGTTTTCTTAGGTATTGAATTTTCTAAGAGAGGGTATATATATATGTTTGACTATTTCTGCATCTTTCTTTATTGCAATTTTCCTTGAATAATAAAGTATTCAGACCATATGGATATGCAGAATTGTATTGCTTTATATGGGTGTTTTCCCACCACAAGTGTTCAGAAAGGTCTGGTACTATATCAATAATAGTTACCATAATATTGCTGAAGGGGTGTACTTGAAAATGTCGTACTTCTAAGTTATTATTAGTGGACAGCTGTTGGATTTTGTTCACTTGACTTCGGTGCAGATTTATACGGACAATTAGGGAATTCTGCGTCTGTCCTATATATTTCGCCTGACATGATATGCAATATACCACATTAAAAGTTTTGCAAAATATTTTTATATTGTCCTTTTTTGTAGAAATTCGGTGTGGATTGGCTACGGGACAAGGCTTAAATCGCTTAGAATTGCATTTCTTGAATTTGAAGTTCTTCATATGGTGGTAGTGTTGATAAAAGTCGTTGAAAAAAGATGATCTGTTATAGATCGTGTCATACTTTATAAAAGAATTTACATTTTTTATGTTTGTCACAGCTTTATCAAGGACAATTGTATAAGGTTTATAAACACTGCTCATCACTTGCTTCAATATAAAGATTAGGGTAACTGTATTTCGATAACACATATACCCTGATAATGTGTCACCGGGCATATATTCAACATGGAATAAATTTTCCAGTCGCTAAATTTATATA
This sequence comes from Amaurobius ferox, assembly GCA_951213105.1. Lineage (NCBI taxonomy): Eukaryota > Metazoa > Arthropoda > Arachnida > Araneae > Amaurobiidae > Amaurobius > Amaurobius ferox. The sequence goes on from OX578134.1 coordinate 93,563,723, forward strand.
TAGCCTTCATACATATTATATATCAACAGTTTTTTAACTCATGTTGAGGAATAAAATCTTTATAGTAAAAACAAACGAAATGTTTTTTCATGTGCACCTTCAAATACAGTAAAAGCCTCATAGAACTTTCAGGTATACTACCTTCACTCTTGCCTATTTTATACTGTATGACAAATTTAAGCACTATTTTATGTTTTTTTTGTAGTTATTTTAATTCATTTATAGAATTCGTTCTAAATAAGTATTGAAATTCCTTTTTCAAAGGAAGAAATTGTGCTTTGTTTGAATCTAAATGAGTATTTTTAATCATATATATATTCATATCTGCGATCCTATCATCATGAAGTCTTTTCGCGCATGTGCGACTTTCCCTTATAAAATGTTGTGTTTTCATGTTGGATTGTAGGGTGTATCTCTTCTTTGCTTGGTTCCATCTTTGTTTTTGTGTCCGTTCGGGTGCTTCTGTCTTTGCACATGTGGGATATTGACCATTGAGTTACATTGGTGCCGTGAGCGTTGCCCGGGTCGTAAAAGCTGCTTTAAGCGGGAAAGGGGTGTCGCAATCCACCCCTGCCATTTTATACAAATCATATGGTCACTCCTGTTCTCGCTTATTTTTTCTTCTTGTTTATATCCTTATATATATATATATATATATATATATATATATATATATATATATATATATATATATATATATATATATATATATATATATATATATATATATAGCCCTAATTCTAGATTTTTCGTTAACATGGCGGGATATAAAGTTTCGTGAAAATCTATCAATATTTGTGGTAGTTTTCGTGTAAGCAAAAAATCGACCACAGACAGATGTACATACCTTCAAAAATAGTCAAAACATGTTCAGGAACAAAACATGCCAAAGTTTGATGATCATTTAAACTAAAAAATATTGTAACTTCGTTGGCGCAGTATATAACTGTGCAGAAATTATACAAAATTAAAGCGGTTTTATCACGGGCGCATTACTAAACACAACTTAAAAATCACGATTTTGACATTTGCAAAAAAGATGGAGGCCATATTTTATTTTGGAGTGGGGCACTTGACCTTTTTGTACAATATGGGTGCAATTATTATTTTAATATTTTTTTAAACTACCGAATATATTTTGCTGAAATTTTTTTATATATTGTATGAGGTAATTTGAATATTTCCTAAAACTTTCGAAGCAATTTGTGAATTTTAAATTCGTTAAAAAAATGTTTGAAAAATTAAGTCCTATAGGTTTCATTGTATTTAAAATTTTCAACCCGGGTTCAATCCAGAACTAATTGGGTGATATTATGTATACATTCTCGTATGTCCCACAGAACGTCTGATAAACATACTAAATTTTAGTTTTGTAAAGTCATTTTTATGGCAGTTATCGTGCGAACGGACAGATTGACAGACAGAATGTATGAACAAAGTCATAAACACTTTTCAACCATGCGTGAATATTTTGCGTGAATAATGTATGACAAAGCTCCTCCAGCGATTTGTATAAAGTCGCTGATCAAGCGACTAGCCTAAAACTTTCTTGCTCTCCACACAGACTCTGGATTTTCACACGCCGCATGACAGCACTTTTACCCTATCTCTTATAAGCTAGCCTCAGAACTTTATCCCCATCATTCGGACATTCGTATTCCAGATGCTACCTGCACGCGTTATGATGTAGATCTATTGTAATAATGTCCTTGTATATAATCTACGTAATATTCCTGTATATAATCTATGTAATATTCTTATAAATAAATCTATGTTTTATGCTTGCCGCTGTAATGAATACTCTTCAACATCGCAACTTCGCCTTATGTATGACTCTACGCCACTGAGTGGTGACCCTGAGATCTGATGGCTCCGACTTTCCTACAACGTAAAGGCTTCAATCCAATTTACCGGAGACGTGGTGGATCCAACTTTCCTGAGACTTGATGGCTCCAATTCACCGGAAATTAGATGCTTCAATTTATGTAAGTATCTACTTCAATCTAAGTGACGTCTGAAAAGGTACGTTTTCCGTAGTCCCTAATGAAACTATGACTACAACTGAGACTACCGAACCTCGTTTGACACCAGTCTGTGATGCAAAAAGAGCGTCAACTCCGAAAGAAGATTTTAGTTCTGCAGAACTCACAAAAGTTTCTTTCAAAGCACCTCTGTTCTGGAAAACAAGCCTAGATTTATGGTTCTTGCACCTGAACTCTCAATTCCTGTTTTACGGAATCGTAAATGAAAAACAAAATTCCATTGCATAATTGTAGGTCTAGATTGTGATATCTTGACTCATGCCACAGATATAATTCGCACACCTCCTGAAAATGAACATTATTCTGTGTTGAAAAATAGGATCATTCCGCACTTTGCAGATTCTGAAGACGCAAAAATTCTCAACCTTTTGCGGGAATCTCAGTTAGGAGATAGGAAACCAAGTAATTTACTTCGCGAAATGCAAGATCGCTCCTGGACAAAAATGCACGAAGACGTACTTCGCACGCTGTTTTTTCAATTACTACCTGTTCATATGCAACAAATCTTATCAATTAGTTCAGAATCGCTACAGAAAATGTCTGAAATGGCGGATGAAATATGCGATGTTTCCACATCACTCTCACTATCAGAAGTGGCAGAGAACAGTCATATTTCGCGCTTCATAGCTCAAGTTGCAAACCTGCCGAAAACCGTAGAGCAATTAAAAAAAAATTGCGAACGATCGATTCAAACTACGAACTCTATATCGATCGTAATCCAGAAATGTCGATATGTATTGGTATCACTCAAAATTTCAAAGACAAGCTCGCAAGTGTGCAAAGCCATGCAAGTTTTTTAACGGAAAACTTGGTGGCTCAATCATGTCGGCGACGATGCATAGAAGCCTTGAGAACAGTCACTTATTCCTATAAGATAAGCTATCTCATATACAATTTCTAGTCAACAGCGGCATTTCTAGTCGACGATTGCCATGTGAATTCCTACATGACATATCACTAAAGGACATCCCAAAACATGCACATGAATTCGTTTTACAATTAGGACGAAAAATGCAACGACTAAGACCAGTTCCCGCTTCTCCTCATTCAAAAGATGTTTTTATCCACAAGGAACTTCCCAAGTTAACACATAATTTTGTACTTCGTATGACGGCTGTCGCAGACCTCATACGATGGACCTTTCCCAGGGTGTGCACGCACATACATTACCCAGTGGATATCCGAGGACGAAAAAGGCGCCATCTGCATTGATCGTTTGAAACCCTCATTTCTATTAACACCTTTAGAGGACTCAAGAGACATCCACACAAATTTCTGACCAATTATCTTCCACCACTACCTCAATTTGTACAGTGACCAGGTATGGAAGGCAAGTTTGTTTTAGACGTTCATTCACGAAGACGGGGTATACTATGGTGAAGATCCACCAGCGATTTGTATAAAGACGCTAATCAAGCGATTATCAAAAAACTTTCTTGCTCTCCATAGAGACTCTGGATTTGCATATGTCGCATGCGCAGCACTTCTACCCTGGCTCTTATAAGTGAGCCTCTGAACTTTATCACCATCATTCGGAGATTCATATTTCGGATGCTACCTGCACGCGCGTCATGATGTAGCTCTATTTTAATAATGTTCCTGCACATTATCTACATAATGTTTTTGTAAATACAGATAGTATGCTCTTGTAAATAAATCTATGTTTTATGCTTGACTCTCTAATGGATACTCTTCAACATCGCACATTTACCCTATGCTAAAAATGTTATGTTACATATAACTACAATAACGTTCAAGAAGTTTATTCGTTGTTATCAATCTCATTTGCTTCGTTTATAACATGTAGCCTAAGGTCAATGTATGGTGAATATCATAAAACTCTAATAAAGTCACAAACTCTACTAAATTTCAGTAAGTTATTTGCTATATTTAATCTTATCTGTTTTGTTGAAAACATATAATATGGATCTCTGGTTACTTTTCTAGCGTATATCATAAGACTCTAATAAAGTAACATAAACTCTAAAAAAGTTTATTCATTGTTTTCAATCTCATTTGCTTCGTTTACGACATATAATATGGTTGTATGGTCACTGCACGGGGAATACCATATAATTTAAATAAATAGCATAAAATTTCAATAAAGTTGTTTTTTTCATTATTTTCAATATCATCTGTTTCGTTTATCACATACACTCTTTTGCAAAAAACAAAACAAAAAAAAAACGGACCACCCCTAAAGAAAAAAAACTAACATCTGGAAATTTCGCAAGCAAATTCCAAGTATGTAAATGATTAAATTTGCAAAGCCAATGAGCGTTAACTTTGGTCATAGCGCGCGTTTCTACTGCGAAACTAGCATCCTATAAAACATGTTAAAATGTGGACGGTTTATCTTTGTTCTTGATCGGCGTTGCAGTTCTATGGAGACAGAACCAATAATGCTGTTAAAATGTTGCTGAAGACATTATAAGCAAATACACGAGTTTGAACGTGGTCGTATAGCCGGGTTGCTTGAAGCTGGCTGGTCATACCAAGAAAAAGACGGCCACATGCACCGAACGGACACTACTGTGCAAAGGTGCTAGTAGCAATAGTTGATGCAAGGAATTGAACGTCGAGATGAAGACTCTGGAAGACCAATGTGCACGACGAATGCGAGGCAATATCGGATGATTGTGCCACAGGTCCGAACTGGCCCAGCAGCACCATTATGCGCCATCCAACGTGCTGAAGCCTCATCCATACAACACGTAGTATCTTCCACAATCTCACGGCGTTTGGATGAGGAGGCGTTACGTTCACGACGGCCTTTAAGACGTCTGCCTATAACCCCACAACATCGACAGAGTCGTTAGGAGAGGTGTCGTAGCCGAGCATCATGGCCGCCAGCAGAATGACATTGCATAGTGTTCAACGGTGAATCACGTTTCAGTCTTTCAGCAGATGACTATCGAGTACGTGTGTGGAGGCGCGATGACCAGCGGTCCCAATCAGCCCTTATTTTACGCAGGCACACAGCCATAACTCCTGGTGTGATGGTGTGGGGTGTTATTTCTTACGACACCATGTCACCTCTAGTCATCCTGCGTACAACATTAACAGCTCAATGATATGTTGATGAAATCCTGTGGTCGTTTGCGTTACCCTTCATGGCACGTCATTCTGGGGTCACTTTCCAACAAGATAATGCCACGCCATATACGGCTGTCATAACTGTTGTTGTTGAGACCCAGACCGTCCGCCCTACCAAAAATTGTAAGGTAACTGTTTGGACGGCCGGAAAGAGCCACCCAATTTAGACTGGAATCCAGTGGGGGGAGGCATCAACAGGGACTGTATCCTTCTTCCCCTACCACCAACCTCTCGGGAGGATTTACGGACCCAAATGTTTAACGTGATCGTACTCCACGTGAATACGACGGCGGTTTTGGAAGCGGAGGTAATCGAACCCGAGCCTACCGGGTGCAATTCCCGTACGCTAACCACTGGGCTATCGCGCCATTGGCTGGCATATCTGTGGACTGTCTCCGTGCTATTGATATAAGTTCCTTGGCCAGCAAGGTCACCAGAGCCATCGCCAATGGAGTATGTATGTGACATGCTAGGTCGCCAGATTCGGGCACATCGAAATGTAGCAGATCTGGAGGGAGCAACAATTGAGGAATTCCTAGCAGAATGTATCAAAGGATGACATCAGGGAACTTTATCACTCCTTACCTAGACAAATACAAGCATCCATTGCCGCTAAGAGGTATTTCACCAATTATTAATTTGAAAATTCGATGTGCAAATGCTAACCATTGATGGGTCCTGCGGCCTTGACTTTACAATCATTTCATTACATGTGTATGAGCTGTACGCATATTTAATTTCAATAAAACAGTAACTTTCTTCATGGTCCATCGTTTTTTGCATGATAGTGTACATAGGGGTCCTGTGGTAACAGTATGGCCAATGTTGTTGTTAAGACACAGACCGTCCGACCTACCAGAAAGGTGTAAAGTAACCGTTTGGACGGCCGAGGAGTGGCATGGCGAATGTGATAAAACTCCAATAAAGTTCAGTAAGTTTGTTTTATCGTTCTTTTCAATCTCATTTGATTCATTTAGTGATATTTTTTCCCAATGGCCAGGCACTAGACCTTTCGTCTTTCGCTCTATATTCGGCCGTATTCGTGAACCATTTCGCCGTCCTAGGTCGTTGCCCCTGGCGCACCAGAGGGAGCGTAACACACTGCACCCACATCACACAACATCCATGTCTTACGTGGGACTCGAACCCACAACGCGGCGGCCGATCGGAAACGCTCGACTTGACCGTTCGGCCACCACGTCAACTCATTTAGTGATATATTTGTGGGATTTGGTTGTCACGGTATCAAATTGTGAAATAGGTTTCAGGTATTAAGAACTGGTGATATATAAATCGTGACAGATTCTCGAAAATAGCAAGAGATCGGAACTGCCGTCTATCGCAGAATAATTAGAAGGTAATATTTAAAAGTACTAGTGATCGTAAATAATTTTAGATACCACCTTATAACGTCAAGCGCTGTATGGACCAGGTCCTATTCCCTGGTCGATTCTAGAAATCGGTTGGTCAGCCATAGATCAATATTAAAGGACGGAAGCAACCCATAAATTAAACAAGTTGTGGAAAGTAGAACAAATTAATTCAATGATAAATATTATTTTAAAGTAGAAGTTAACTGAATTTCAAGCAATATCAAATATGAATCTCGTTGTCCAATAACAATTAACAAATCCTATTTATAATGCACATCATATTATTTATAAAAATCTGATGTGGGCAACACATGACTTTCCTTATATAATGCAATGAATTCCCTACTTTCACAGTAAAAAAATAGGTTTTTCTTATAGTAGATACTAATATTCTTCCCGATATATTGAATTTTCGACAATTACTCGTCATTTTCATTGATTTAGCGTCATTTTAATCCATTTGGCGAGATTTTCGTTAATTTGACAACATTTCAAAAAGTCGCCAAGTTGGCGACATTCCGCCAAATTCGTTGCCAAAATCTCGCCAAGCGTTATGGATGGAGAAATTCTTACAGCAGATAAATGTGTATTGGCGTTCAAATACAAAAGTATTACTCAAAGTATCTTTTTCCATGAATGGAACGAGCTAGGTCCACGAGAATGATGTCACCCAATTTATCGTATGGTATTACATATTAAAAGTGAACATGTTTCTCAATAGGAAGAATTTTTTTTATTTTATATGACTTTTTAATAATTTTTTTGAAAAATGTACAATATCTCGAAAACGGTTTGTGTTAGCGTTCTAAAATTTATGCCAAAGTTACGATTAGTTACGATGCCAAAGTTATTTATGCCAATATGAAAAGTTACGTAAGAAATGTCTATTTGCTTATCTTTATTAGTGGTTTTGATTTTTTGACGATTTTTTCAAAATTTTATTCGAAAATTTAGATGGGTTCTGAACATTCGATTGCGTATAAAAACAATAAGCTTCCAGTGTTTACGGATTGTGATTTTTGTACCAAATTTGGTTCGAATCGGTCCATTCGTTCGTCAGTTATCGTCTCCACAGACTCACTGACACACACACACACACAGAGGTTGGTTTTTGGTGGAAAACGAGGACGCTGCGGGGAACCCACCAAACTGAGGACCTCCCGAATTAATTATTTTTCTGATATAATTTTCACATTTTAGGCATCCTGGAAGGAAGTTAATGACATATGTGGCAAGAAAATTTTAAAAATTGCTTTATTTCAAGTATGTATTTTTGCAAGGTAAACGAGGACCATGTTTATACACCGTTAGAATGCGGACCATGCATATACACCGTCAGAATGCGGACAATGCATATACACCGTTAGAATGCGGACGATGCATATACACCGTTAGAATGCGGACGATGCATATACACCGTTAGACTGAGGCCCATGCGTATACACCGTTAGAATGAGGGCAAAGCTTGGCATTAGATATATATGTTCTTACCGAGAGTAAACGTACGTATATCTAATAACTAAGAAAACGAGGGTACGTATATTTATAAACTAAGGATCGTAAATGCACATTTTACTGAGGACACTGTATTTAAAACTGATAACTGTGTCATATTTATATATGTACGCTAGATGTGCTGCAACTTCTTTCATTCGAAACTAGTTAAAAAATGAACTAAAATTACTTTTAAAAAATATGCGTTCGTAGTTAGAAGAGAAGAAACATAAGAAATTATACATTCTGTAACACATGCCCTAACACATAACCGAATGCATGCAAAATTGAGAAAAGAAGATTAAACATATAAAAGTGTATTATACACAAAACCGACTTATAACGGGCGCCCATACCAAAATAAGGATAGCTCTCCCATTGCAGATACTAACATCCATGAACCTGTTTCGCATTTATTATGCGGTCGTTAATATGGAAGACACAGCTCGTCAGCTGCAAAGGCAGTACAAAACTTGCTAAAATCCACAATTTTCACAAGCTTTTATGGAAAATAATAATTTCAATTCTTCCATAGTGATTGAAAAAATTGATTAAAAATTCTGGCTGGGGTGTATTCCATATTTTTGGGAGCGTCCCTTATAGGCGGATTTGTGTTTTATGAAATTTGCCTTTGCAACTCCGTGTGGCCTGAATTAAATTCTAAGTAAATGTTATGCCAACCACGTGGAAGGACCGAAATTATCAGTTCCCATAGAAGCTCGCAAAAAATTGTGACATGCCTTTTACTATTATTACAGATTTCTGCTGTTCCCTGCTGACGAGCGCAGAATAAGAGTGAAACCCGTCCATGGAAGATAGTATCTGCAATGAGAAGTGTCTTCTATATAAAAATGTTTTAAAATTTGTTTACTTATTTAAAAAATGTTATTTTGGTACGACAAAATTTTCGCTAAATGCTCTATATACGTATTAGTATTCATGAACCCGGTGGATTTTGCTGTATTGCATACGGTCTGAAGGACAGATTGATGAACTTCGGGGTGGGATAGTCCAGTAGTTAAGGCACGAAGTTTGCACTCGGAGGACCCGAGTTCAATTCCTAGCTCTGCCTAAATTGACCCTCTGTTCACGCGGAGTATATTTAATATGTGGATTCGAAAGTTCTTTCGATAAGTTGATGTTAGAGGAAGGAGGACGCGGTCCCTGTGGAAGTCGCCCCCACTGGATTATGGTTTAAATTGGATGGCACTATCCCTGACGTCAAAACAGATCGTCCCAGTGAATATTTGAGCTAATATAGCAACAGATAAAATTATATACTTGCGTATGTAATCAGGAACTGTATTCCATTTATATTCCAAATCATTATAACACCCGTCATTTAAATACCATATCCTCTGCTTCATCCATATGAGCTATCGCATTCTTTAAACAATTGTATATTTTCGGTTTCTTTTACAGAACAGCATAAAAAATAATAAAACTAGTTTAATATATGTCTTTAAAACATTGATTTTTTCTGGGTTTTACATAAAGAATATTTTATTTTGCCCTCTTTTATTTTATATATTTTTCAAAATTATATTATTACCCAGAAACAATTCGATTAGTATTAATATATTATTTATTTTCAAAAATTATGCATTCAAATTATCAAATTCAATAACTGTCTTCCGTCAGGATATCTTCCATCAAAATTTCGAATTCGAAAATTCTCAAGAAAACAATACCTATTCTATACAATAGAATGTGCAAATAAAATATATTTTTGCTTTCTGATGACGATTGCGACAGAAGTAGACTTAACCAATGCGATATTACGAATTTATAAAAAAGTCCAGTGGACACTTAAACTCCATATCCTTTATATTTAAAAAACGGAACGAATCTTCTATTTGAAATAATTTTTCTTTTAAATAACATATTTTTCCTCATACTAATTGCATAAAATTAATTTCTTTCCCTCAAAATTATTCGAATTCGAGATATTAACAAATAAGCAGGTTTCAAAACTTTTTGAGCCCACCTCGAATGCTTATAGAATGTGTCATATGAGAACACGATAATAAGAAATGCACCTACTAACATCAAATTATTATGTGGAATCTGATACAATGCTTTTTTAACTTTTCTAATAAGAACTCAACCTTTTAGGGCTTTAAGATTTTATAGCAATATTTTGTTTGGAATATAATTTTTATTTCCAAAATTATATTAAATATATATGTCGTATATGTTTATGTATTACACAAATAAACGTACATTTATCGACGTGATTAAGCTGTTTCTAATTAAAAAAACATAACTTTTAAAGCATTTCTACATTATATTTTAGAAGAATAATTTGTATACAAAATTTGAAATATATATGTTTTTCTTTACCTCCATCAATATATCTCCTCATTCTAGATATTTTTTGATTGTAACTTGATTTCTAACTGTAACAACCAGATTGAAAAATTTTTTGAAAAAGTTTCAAAAGAAACAATTAAAAATATTGTTTTGTGTCAAGTAAACACAAGTTATATTGCCCAAACAATAAATTTCAAACTGAGCTCTCGTTACAAATGTTTGATTTTATTTTCATTTACAGTGTTCTTCATCAGCCTATTTTTAGTTTGAAATGTAAACTTTCCATTAAATCCTATGAATGTCAATTTTCTTCATGCAATGTCGTGACGCTATTCACAAACATTTCCGGTTTCAAGGGAGAAGGTGCTAAGATCTAAACCATTACTCCTGCAGCCCTGCCATCAGGTAGAGCATGCCTTCAGGCCATAGTCCCATGAGTAGAAGATGTCTGCCTGAACAATACTGCTGATAATATATCTAGTATCTGGCTCTCGAAGCTTAGAGCAATCACCTGTACCCCATACTTCAAAGGAATCTGAAACCTGCTTGCTCGCTCTGCGACAACAGAAAGTTTCAACCCATGCATCCTTCTTAAAATGAAACTACCATCTACAATTGCTGGTCTATACTGCAAAATTCTATTGCGCTAGTTTCTTTTACATTCGCACTATAAGTAGATATACTCGTAAAATAGTATCCAACATTCAGATGATGAAATGCTTTTTATAAACACTTTACAACATAGTTGAAAAGTGTTTATGACTTTGTTCATTCTGTCTATATGTCCGTTCGCACGATAACTGCCGTAAAAATAACTTTATCGAAACGAAATTTTAGTATGCTGTTCATACGATCTGTGGGATATATGGGAATGTAAATAAATTATATCCCCCAATTAGTTTTGGTGTGAACCCGGATTGAAAAAATGAAAGACACTGAACCCCATGGGACCTAATTTTTCAAACATTTTTTAAGCAAAATAAAAATTCAAAAATTGCTTCGAAAATTTTAGGAAATATTCAAATTTTTCCATAAAATCTATAAAATAAAATTCAGCAAAATATATTCGGTAGCTTTTTAAATAAAAATTAAAATAATAATTACACCCTTTATATGAAGAGATCACGTGACCATTATATGAACGGATCACATAACTCACTTCAATATAAAATATGGCATCCATCTTGTGCCAAAATCGTAATTTTTAAGATCTTTTTAATTTATATTTAGTGTTATATCTGTCCTAAAACCGCTTTATTTTTGCGTTTTTTCTGTGCATCTATATTCTGAGTCAACGCAATTACAATATGTTTTATCTTAAATGATCATCAAACTTTGATTATTTTTATGACGAGGCCTAAGTTTAATGAATGTAAAATGCAAACAAGTAAGATGAGTTGTATATGAATGGCTGAATTTTTCTCAAGCAAAATTATTTAACTCTGCAATCTGGAATAAAAATGTATGAATGAAATATTCGCTGTTTTTACATAGAGAGCTAGACTATTTATATTTCGATGACGTCGTTTGAATAAAATTTCAATGACATTTTCAGCATGGAGTTAGAAAAAACTTTAACCTCCATAGTTTAATCTTCCAATTAAATAAATTATTGTAGTTCTGTGATAATTAAACAAGAAAGAGCAATCATACATAAAGCATTGATTATGAAACACTTTCCAACTACAATGCAATTTTATTTAAACATTTCTAAAATGCGATAATTCAGCTGTAATATTTTTTACATTATCACAATACTACAATCATTTATTATATTTGAGAACTTAAAAATTCATCGAAAAAATGAACTTTATTTAAATGACGTCACTGAAGTATAAGTCGCTTGGCTCTCTAAGTAAATGGAGTGAATATTTAATTCAAACACTTTTATTCCATTCTTCTCATTCATCACAATATCAGACTAATATATTTTACTTGAAAACATAAAATCCTGGAAGTAAAAGTACTTTCTAATTCTATGCTTAAAACTAATGCTTAAAATTTTTCAAATAAAGCAATACTTAAGAATTGTCTGCATCTCCATGTAAAATCAATGCATATTTCATTCATATCAGCTTTATTCCAATCTTCAGGACTAAATTTTGCGTTAAAAAAATTCAGCAATTCTTAAACAACTCATCTTACAGCTTTATGTGTTTACATTCTGCATAGGTTAAAATTAGGTTTCGTTGTAGAAATAATCAAAATTTGATGATCATTTAAGCTAAAAAATATTGTAATTGCGTTGGCGCAGAATACAAATGCTACATAAAAACGCAAAAATAAAGAATTTTAAAAGTCACGATTTTGACCCAAGATGGATGCCATATTTTATTTTGAAGTGTGTCACGTGATCACTTCATATAATATGGGTCTAATTATTATTTTAATTTTTAGTTAAAAAACTACCGAATAAATTTTGCTTAAATTGTTTTATACATTTTATGGAATAATTTAAATATTTCCTAAAACTTTCGAAGCAATTTGTGAATTTTAAATTCGCTTAAAAATGTTTGAAAAATTAGGTCCCATATAGGGTTCAATGTATTTGATTTTTTCAACCCAGTTTCAATCCAAAACTAATCGGGTGATATTATTCATTTACATTCCCATATGTCTTATAGACCGTCTGAACAACATACTAAAATTTCATTTTGATAAAGTCAGTTATCTTGCAAACTACGGCAGTTATCTTGCAAATGAACAGACAGACAGAATGAACAAAGTCATAAACACGTTTTAACTTTGTAAAGTGTTAAAAATATCGCCTCTGAATGTATCATATTTTAGAGGTGTTGAAATAAAATTACAGTTGAAAATTGTTTTATAATCAATTTTTTATGCATGATTGATCTTTCTTGTGGTTATATTTAGTGCTGCATCCGTCCTAAAACCGCTTTAATTTTGTATATTATCTGTGTTTCTAAATTCTGTGCCTACGCAATTACAATATTTTTAATTTTAAATGAACACTAACATTTGATTATTTCTACAACGAAGCCTAATTTTAACGTACGCAAAGTGTAAACAAGACAAGCGATTGTAAGATGAATTGTATAAGAATTGCTGAATTTTTCAAAGCAAAATTATTTAGCTCTGGAGTCTGGAATATAAGTGATATGCAATATTTATTGGTTTTTCTTAAATAGAGAAGCAAAGGATTTTATAGCATTGCCTTTTTTATTGAAGTTTTAAGTTTCTAAGTAAAAAAATTATTGTACTATGATAATTTAAAAAAGCTTCACCGCTGAATGTATCGCATTTTAGAGATGTTTAAATAACATTGCATTTCAGTTGGAAAGTTTTTCATAATCATTACTTTTTGCAAGATTAATCTTTCTTGTTTCTATCACATTTTTCTCATAAGTTGAATTCATTGAGATAGAGGAAATAATATATAATAGTATATAGAATAAACTCGACAGTAGCATTGTAATCATTGAAGAGTTGTACCTCAGTATAATGAATTATGACAAAAAGTCGAAAATTTATAAAATAGTTCATTCTTGTACTTCCAATTTTCTGAAAATAAAATCCATTTCCGTGTTCAATCAACATCGAAGTCAATTTAACTTCTGTCTCGTATCCTAAGCTACTAAAAAGACTGTTGGTAGAATTATTTGCAAGATTTTTATAAATATTCTAATAAAATTTATATAAAGTATATTACATTATATTTTGTTAAAGCTATGGGTTGAAGGAGGGGCGCAAAATGTCTTGTACCTCAACTGCATTTACTTTCAAAAATCTGTGTCTTACTTTCATTTGATGGATAAAAGCCAGTGTTAAAAATATTATTTGTGCAGATATGCTTATGAAATAAACAATACGTGAAATAAAGTATACTCTTTTACATATATACGAGCTGCGTGTTTGAAGACGAGACCCGAGATGCCTTAGTTTCACCCCTTTATAGAGTCATGTATTTTATTTTATTTGTTTATTTTTTTTTTTTGCTTGAGCAATGGAAACAGATACCCAAATTACAATTATTTTCAAATCTTTTGATAAACTATATTATGTATACTACATTATTTATTTTGAGTAAAGGCAAAGAGTTTTGTATGTACTATCTTCTATCACTTTCAGCTGAATACTATTGTCTATAATCTTGTTTTGCAAATATGTTGGTTGCCCCATGGATCGCTTAGTTTGCATTTCTAATGACAAGTTTCAAGCAGGACAAAATTTTAAAATTTGTTTTTTTTTTCTTTTCTTTTTGACACCGGCACATAAAATTCTTCAATATCTTGAAGTAGCTTGTTTCTTTCATATACTTTTTATTACATACTACACAATTTTCTAGTCGATTATTCATAAGTATTTTTATAATGGTTTGTGCCAATATATATTTTAAATTAGTTGATGATGGTGCTCCTGATGTATTTTCCGAAACACATTATTTTATATTTTTTCCATCATGGCGTACTTAAATTTGTAGTCTTGGTCATGACCAAGTTAATCTTTTTTCTGTTTATTTAAATTATTCTTAGTTTTTTTTCTTTTCATTTTTTCTAATTTTCATTAACAATTATTTTGCTGGTATGACTTCTCAGTCTTTGCTTTGACGAAAGGAGGCTGTTTTTTGCCTCCGAAATTGGTTGACACCTTTAATTTGTTTAATGCTAATATTAACGATAATATATAACATCAGTTTCTTTTCAGAAGCGATTTGAAACAATTTTTGTTTTAATAAATTACTTCATATTTCATCTATGTCTTGGAAAATTACACTACTTCGGAAGAATGTGAAATTTTAGAATCACCAATATCAGCGAAGGCAGAGTTCGCAACAAACAAAACATTTGATTATTCAACTTAAACACCAGTATTCTCAGTACAGGCAAAATATTACTGGAAGCAAGTACATGTTAAGTGACACGAATAGAATCTGAAACAAATGCAACACAATAAAATATCGCCTAATGCAAATTTGATCTATTTAATGACCACTTGATCAAGATATTTCTTTTATTAATAAAATTTTTCATAGAGACCAGCCCTATTATCTTTATGAGGTTGGGGAGAGTATCAACCCTATTGCCTTTATGGATATCAGCCCAATTACTTTTTTAACCTTTCCTAAACATAAATTTATGCATTTAGGACTGCTTCCACCAGTAGATTGTCAACATCTCGTGATTATTCTTTAAATCTCTGGATGTGCTTACACAGGACAGTCATGCACTAGAAATAGACCCGGCCATTTCATTTAAATGCTCCACAAAAATCCATAAAATCTTAAATTAAAGACTAAATAATATGTTTAAATATAATAATTAAGAGTTTGTTTTATACATTTCTGTTCATGATTAAAGGAATAAAATCAACTCCATATACAGTAAACGGATTCCGATATATTTTCTGCGACTTGGTGTCACTTTAAAATGTGCTAAACTGCCAAATTGCAAAACGATTATAATAATTTTTAACAGCAAATTGAATTTATATATATGCATATATATATATATATATATATATATATATATATATATATATATATATATATATATATATATATATATATATATATATATATATATATATATATATATATATATATACATTTCCTTTTATATGTTATTTTGTGCAATAAATAGCTGTTTCAGCTGAAGCAGTTTAAGCTATATGTACCAACAATTAGTTATACATATTCTTTAAAAACCAACATATGGCCGGTAGTATTCAAATATAATCTACAACCACAAAGGTAGGTGTTGACAAATTTATTGTATTTGCTTACAGTGATTTCTTGTTGTTCAGACTTGATGGTAAAGTGCCCCGGTATTGGCCTTTTCTATTTCAGCAAAGATGGCATGGAGACTAAGCACATAACTTCCCCAAGCCATCCCTATTTAAATGGCCACTCCTAAAATTGGACTATTTGCTTTTTGCACTGGAAATGAATGAATGTCAATCTACTTAAAAAAATTGAAATATTTTAAAATTTGTTTTTTTATCTCACTTCTAGGAGACTTATAGTACTCTCATACACCCTCCTTTTAAGGATTTAGTAAAAAATGCGTAGACGAAACATTGTAACTCGGAAATTTGGGAGGGTAACATTCTCAGGGGTCTGGAAAAATCCTTTCTTCTCTGTATATAGAATTCCATAAAATTCAAAAATTTATATTGCCCTAAATCAGCATTGCACTTTAGTTTTCACTTGATATGTTAATTTTGATACATAACTGCCCAATTTGTCATCAATATACCTCTAATCTTCTCTAAAATGTAATTTATTTTAATATTTACATTTTCAATAAATTCATATGTACAACTAACTTATTGATATTAATTCTCATACAACTTTTCGGGTCATGAAGTACTTGTGTACAAAATGCAATGGATATTTAAAAAATAATATATCAAGAACAAATGTTAAGTTTAAGGATATTTGAATGCTAATGTAAAATGAAGGCTGACGAAACATTACCTTACGATTAGAGGTGGACATTTTATTCATTTATATTTTCACGATGGCAAATAACTACTTGCAATTCTCACAACTTAACTGCTTTCTAAATAAGCAGGATATTACTCGTAATGTTACGAAGGAATAAATTAACATACAAATCCCTATGTTATATCTTTGGAAAAATTAAAATTACTAGTTGGCTTTATTTTTAATATCCGGCATGTCCATATGCCCATAAATGAAACTTTCACTAAACTCATAGAAATGGGTTGGGCAATTAATTTCGGGACAAAATTATAATCAAGTATCTCGACATTTGTAATTTTCAAAACCGGGATTCCGGTATTTGCGGATTTCAAAATATTAAAACACATAATATATAAGTTACATAAAAATTTATTAAAAATTTAATGAAAATCTATAGGGTCTACTTCGTAAAATAGTTTTAAAGAAATGGTCTATATACCTATGTAATGAACATATTACAGAATCATTGAAATGAAACACCTAATATAATAAAATAATAAAAATAATGTTAGAACCTGTCAAAACCAAATTACTTATTGAAAACAAGATATAAATTCAACATAAAAAAACCTTTTAAGAATTGGCCCATTATATTTAAGATAATGGAAAAAACTGAATACAAGATCAAAAATTTATAGGATCAAAGAAATTAACGAATTAATAAGTTTCGAAGGATATTTAAACATAATTATATTTTTATATTTTGGGGGAAATTACCATTTTACATATAATTCTGTATTTAGAAGCCCATAACACAACTTCTGGACCGAGAATGTAAGCTGTTCTTGGGATATTACGCGTTTTTGATCCACAATGGAGAAAATTCCAAACAATAAATATTTTAACTATTATCTTATGACAAAATGATTTTTAAATACAGTTAACTAATAATTATGGGACACTATTTTTCAGTAGTTATTTTGAGCCGTTCTTGAGATATTAGGTATTTTTGCTTTTTCCACCGAGTGCACGATATCTAACGAAATATTAAAGCAATTTACATGGCATTTCTTATACATATTTTTATAATTAGTAACTGCAATAAGTCTATTAATTTTGGTGGGCTCTTATAGTAAACAAGCACTAGATTGTGTTATTTTTCCAACAAAATCCAGATGTGTTAATCTGTAGAGAAAGTCATTTGTTAAACACGTTTTTTTTTATTCTTTTTGTTTTATTTATTTATTTGAAAGAAGAAACGCCTGATTTGAAAAACATTCTGAAGTATATTAGATGAATCAAGATTATTATGTATGACGAGTCTAAAATAAAAATAATTTTTCTTGAGGCCTTTTCTTTCCTGTTCCGAGGAGTCCCCTCTTTTTTCTTACCGACAGCCTGCTGGACAAAGGGTGCTACTTTTCACCTATTGTGCGGTTTACTTAGAGGATATACTTCAAACAAGATTCGTAAAATAATAGCATTTGTAATGGGCAAAGAGCTAGTCTCGAAAGAAATGGGTTCAAGATGTTTGGGATAGTATATATTATACACCTGTCTTTTTGAGAGACTGGTCCTTTTAGATTACCGTTGTCCCACCCATAATCTACACCGATTTTTTAATATTGGTTCCCAGTGACATAGAGTAGTACAGAGGTAAATTGGCACGAGATCGGCCTGGGAAAATGAGTGGTGCGACCACTCTTAAATGCGGTAATGGCTGGCTTCCGTGCAACTGAAATTTTGTGCCATTTCTTGCGATTTACGTACATATGAAGTAAAATTTTGCAACAACGAGCGAGTTCCATACAAGTTAATTTTTCAATAATGTGTGAGTTCCTTACAAAGGAGTTTAGGAAATTCTGCTTTACAAATATAAATGGTTGAGTAATGAAATGGTTTTAATAACAAATTAGGAAATAATTTTAACATTTTATTTTTAACTTTCCTTAAAAAACATTTCGCTTTTCTTTTTTAACTTTTAACTTTTTGAATTTTTACTCTCTGTTCTTCCTTATACCAATAAAAAAACGAAAACACATTGTGCAAAGGATTAGGGAAAGAAAATCTAAGATATTCAAGTAAAAAAAAATAAAATTGTGGCTGACAACTGTTTCGAGAATACGCGGGATCTCCTTCACCAGTGCTAAAGAACCAGCAAACCTGATATCAAAAAGGTAAAATATCTACAAATAAAATAAACAGAGTGGTATATATACCCAAGTCGTGGATTGAATAATGCCAAACATTAATGCCTAAACTTGCATCAGGGCAAAGATGAAAAATTTTCTTTTGGTATTTCTTTTGTGATACTTACAACCAGATTCCTAAAAATTCTTACTGCAGCGTTTTTTTTCATATGCAAACATCCTATCATAGGCATAGGATATCCGACATACACTTAATTTCGGTGCATAGGATCCCAAAAATAGTGTGTGGGGGTGTAGACGATCAAATGGGGATTACAGTTCTGAATCTGATCTATTCTCGAATTATAAAATTATAAATAGCTCTTGTAGGGTTGTAAGCTATATTTTATTGGTCATGAAATGCGACTCGTAAACTTATTAGGTCAATAGATGTGCTTCAACGTTGTGCTTCAACGTTCTTGATTCGCCTATGATAATAAGTTTACATGCGATAGAAAAAACCTTTTAAAAAGTAAGAATTTTCAGTAATATGGTTGTAAGCTTTATAAAAAAAATATAAATACAAAAATAAAATATTTTAACTTTGCATTGATGTGATTTTTATCATTAATTTTGAGCATTATTTAATCCCTGACTTGGGTATATATACACATCTCTGCTTGTGTGGAGCACCCACTTAAATGAACAGATTTCAAAAACTCTATTCTTGTGTTTTTTATCAGATGATTGTCCCAAATACCAAATATCAAACCTCTATTACATTTTGAAAGGAGGCGTTTCTCATTTATTTCGGAAAATCGAATATTTGGGATTGCGGTACCCCCATAAAGTAGAAAATATCGGAAAACTGAAATTGTACGTGCTTTTCCTTTCGAACTACCTACTCGCACACCAAATTTGTAGTCTCTATTGCATCTCGAAACATGAATTTTCATCATTTCGTTTTTGGAGCAACCTCTTTAAACGAACATTTTTGAAAAACAATGTTGTCTTGAGTGTTTTCATCAAATGATTAACCCGTATACCAAATTTCAAGCCTCTATCAAATTTAAAGCAAGCGTTTCTCATTTGTTCGGAAAATCGAACATTTCGGTGCGCGGCACCCACTAAAGTAGCAAATATTGAAATCTAAAATTGCACACTTTCTTCCTTTAGAATGGTTTATATACTCTAAATTTGAAATCTCTATCTCATCGCAAAGTATACTTTCCTATCATTTCACTTTTCGAACGTTTTGGTGTGGAGCATACGCTCGACGGAACATTTTCGAAAAATTCGATTTTTCCAGGGGGTTTTATCGAACGATCGACCTGTGCACCAAATTGCAAGTCTCTATTTATCCGGGGAGTGCCTAAAAAAACGTGACATACAAACGAACAGACGGACACTTGACAATTAATATATATAGATAGATAGATAGCTCAAAATATCTTGTAATAATTTAAGAATAGAAATTAAAGGATTCAAACTTCTGTTGCCAAATGCTAAAAATTAATTTATTGCAAAAACTCGATGTTTAATAAGAGTGTATAATTTTCCTCTCAATAGAGCTTGCTGATAAGGCATTCTTGGGAGAGAGAGAGCCTTTTGAGGGAAAATATTGATTTTTTTTGCCGACATTACAATGAAATTTATGAAAATCGACAATTTTTTTATTTTTTAAAAAGTGTCAAGATTGTTATATAGGTGTCGTCAGGATCCCGAACAGGGAAGGGAGGTCGAAGATCAAATGTGGTTGTTTACAGTGTCGGATTTAATACACCAATACTGTGAAGAATATAATGCAATTATATATGGAGAACTAACGTAATCATTATCAATGAATGCTTATGACGTTTCCTACGTAACTGCACACGCACGATATGTCTCATTTGATACTACATTAATATCATAACTAATATATGCATTAAAATTTGTCAAAATATGCATGCAAATATGCACCTAAAATTTAATAATTAATTACTTATAACATAAAATACATGTATTTATATATTTTGTTCGAATATCATTAATGCATCTGAAAGCATTTAAAAACGCGGGATTTTAACCAAACTCAAGCAAACTATTATTGCAAATCAAAAGTTTTTATATCATTGTTCAAATATAGTCAAAATTTTCATATAGTGAGTAAATTTTATTGCTGTAACCAACTAATGTGCTTTTCTAAGTTCTTGACACGTAGACTTTGCCGTTTATCATCTAAAAACATTTTAATGCTAAAAATGTTCTTTTAATACCAACTGATATTATTGGACAGTACATGTCATCTTTTGAACTGAAAGTGATATTTAGTTCTTGGGAATTCCATGCTGAAAACGGCTTAGTTATAACAGCGTGTTTACTCTTCTTTTTTTTTTTTTTCTCTCTGAAATGTGAATAGCAGTTTTTACATGTTGATCTGATATTTTTCTGAATAATTTTTTCTCGCATATTACATAATATAAAAACACCATCTGTATTCAGATTTTTCTATGATTATAAATACATGATTTTATTCGGATTGATTTACTAGATTTAATTTTAGGCATTTTTACTCACAATGCTTATACAGAAAATTTTACAGAACAGCTGTTTGAAAACGACGTATGCAAAACTTCAGATATTCGTATAACGTGACTTTCCATCTGTTTTACCAGACATGTCTCTTGATATTTTACCCTGAAAAGATTTCACCATTTCTTATGATAATTGCATGGCCTTAGTAGCTCACGGAATTTCGGTGTTGAATGAGAAATATGTTTAGCTTCGTCCGATGTTAACTTATCTAGCTATTTAAAAAGAAAGATGAATCATGCTTAAGGCATTGATTATGAAACACTTTCCAACTTCAATGCAATTTTATTTAAACATCTCTAAAATTCGATACATTCCTCGGTAATATTTTAAAAATTATCACAATACGACATTAATTTGAAAACTTAAAACTTCATCAAAAAAAATGAACTTCATTCAAATGACGGGATTGAAATATAAATTGTCTGGTTTAAACATCTATAAAATGTGATACATTTCTATATAATATTTTTAAAATTATTATAATACTACAATAATTTATTACATTTGAAAACTTCATCAAAAACAAATAAAATGTATTCATATGACGCCATCGAAATATAACACACATGGCTCTCTCTATAAAATCAGCATTTCATTCATAAACGTTTTTCCATTCATTTCATTCAGCACAATACTATAATAATTTATTTTATTTCAAACTTAAGACCATGGAGGTACAAGTAATTAGACTCTATGTTTTAAACTTCATCGAAAAAATCGTCCTACTCTCTAAAATCAATGAATATTTCATTCATATCAGCTATATTGCAGACTCCATGAGCTAAATAATTCTGCGTTAAAGAAATGCAACAATTCTTATACAACTCATTTTACACATTTTGGTGTTTACATTTTCCATTAGTGAAAAGTCGGCTTCGTTGTAGAAATAGTCAAAGTTGGATGATCATTTAAACTCAAATATATTGTAATTGCAGTGTTTCAGGATGTAGATGCACTGAATTTAAGCAACAATAAAGCGGTTTTAGGACGGATTAAACACTAAATATGAATTACAAAGAACATTAAAAATCACAATTTTGGCACAAGGTGGATGCCATAGTTTATTTTGAAGTGGGTCATGTGATCTCTTCATATAATGGTTACGTGATCGCTTCATATAAAAGGTGTAATCATTATTCAAATTTTTATTTAAAAAACTATTGAATATATTTTTCTGAAATTTTTATTATTTATTTTATGGGACAATTTGAATATTTCATAAAACTTTCGAAGCAATTTGTGAATTTTAAATCTGCTTAAAAAATGTTTGAAAAATTAGGCCTCATAAGGTTCAATGTATTTCATTATTTCAACCCGGTTATATCCAAAACTAATTGGGTGACATTATTCATTTATATTCCCATAGGTCCTATAGACTGTCTGAACAACATATTAAAATTTCATTTTGATAAATTAATTTTTTCGGCAGTTATCGTGCTAACGGACAGACAGACAAACAGAATGAACAAAGTCATAAACACTTTTCAGCTTTGTTGTAAAGTGTTAAAGAAGATAAAAATATTGTTAAAATAAAAAAAAATGCAAGCTAAAAGGAAATAAAGTACTTAAAATATGCATTTAAAGGCCTTTTATGCATTTACATGCTCTATAAGTGTTCATATATGCAATTGCATATACAAATATGAAATTTCATAGAATTCGAGTTTTAGTCATAATCAATATATTAGTTTTACAAATTAATATTTTTATAAATTTTTTTTAACTGTGATTGTTTTTAAACGATTTTTTTTTTAAATTTTTAAATGGATTTTTAACGAATTTTTAACAGGGCTGTTCAAACTATCATATTTTGTGAAGCATATGCACTGCAGAAATGAATTAATAGTTGCCGAATTTTGCTTTTGAAGGATCCCGTCACATTAACTATTTTTCTAAATGTCTATAACTATTTTTCTAAATGTCTATAAGTGTAGAATTCCTACAAAATAGACAGTTCTAGCATTCTAAAAAACGACACATTTATTTTTTTTTTGCATAAAATTATGCATAAAGTACATTTTCACGAGCTAAATATAGGAATAATTGATATTTTTAGTTTTGATGTGAACCGGCTAAAGTGGACGCCACATTTGTAGTTTAGTCAAATTTTTTTTTCTGTATACATCTTAAAAGATGATCAACACTTTTAAGACTTACAATAGAATGTTTGCAGAAGTATCTGGGAGAAAGAATTGTAAGGATACCTATCGATCGCTGAAAGCCACGCAAAGTCCAGCAATATTTACAACCAAAGAGTGGTGAGTGAACTGCGGCCCTTTGTCGGCTTCGTACGGCCCCCAGGGTGAAATCATAACCCTCTGAGCATGAACACTCAAGATAGGCGACACACTCCGTTATCATAAAGGGTTTTCATAGTTCCCGTGCCTGGGGGGGAGCATTCATTCTTCCCAGGCCAGGTATTCCCCTTAGAGGAGAGATACGAAGACATACTTCTTATTCCTGTTCTAAGGTATTCCCACGTCGGCGATTCAATTTGAAAAACTAGCGATTGACGAAATGACCGGCCAAACTCCTTAGATATTCTATCCGTAGATATTTCGTCTAATATATCCGTTTTATATTTTTTAGACGTCTAACGCCTTAGATATATAGAATGTGTTTTGATACATGACCTGGCGCGGAGGTGGCAATTCTATCCTTTGACCCCCACCAGCGCCCTACTGAACTTCACACGCTGTACTAAGGGTTTTCATCGTTTATACAACTGCCTCAAAGTTTAAAGGGTTTCCGAAAACGGATGTGTAATCGGAATTAAAGTTGTGTATCAAAATTAAAATATTACGCGAAACTCTTACCCGTTAGTTTTAGCTTGTAAATTTATTTATTGGTTAAATATTCATTGTAACATATTTTGCATTACGATAAATTAAAAAAAAATTAATCTATATGCAATAGTTTCGTTATAAGACTCCTGTATTTAAATAAGGCACCTTAGTTTTGAATATACGCTGCAGCTGACGGAGCAGAAAGCAAATAAAGGACATCAACCTTGGGAATGGAGGAGGGGGGGACTTTTCCGAGCCAAACCGCTGATATTGTGACGAAGTACTGTTGTTCTACTTTATCCTACTATGTACTGTCCACTGTATCCTACTATGTCCACTGTATCCTACTACTGTATCCTACTATGTACTATACGGTAAATATGAAGGATGATGGTAAAAATAGCGCGTTTAAAGGCTACTATTCCGCCCAGCCATACATTCTATTCATCTTGAAGCTATAGATCGTAAGAATTTCGCATTCTTTTTTTTTTTTTTTTTTTTCAAGTTTTGGTGTCCGACAGTTTCTTGCTCAGAGAAATTTCAGCAATTCAAAATTAAATTCGATCGATTTTTCAACTTGCCTGCATACGCAGACAAAATTGGTTTATTCCCCCTCCCCCCTCTCCTATTTTGTTGATCGGTAAAATTCGAGTAAATTAGTAAAATGTCATATGCGTTCAACGATACAAAGCTATATTTTTTAAATTCATAAACGTCGAAATATTAAGAAAAATCAAATTCCTTCAAAAGGATAAAGAATTTATTTAATTGTTATGAAATAAACATATTGGGAAATTTTTACAATAAAAAGGGTTACTCAATTCATAACGTCCGATAATATAACAGCAGTGTCCGATAATATAACAGCTTAAAAGCAGATAATTCTAGCATTCCAAAAATCGTCTAATACATTCTTTTTTTACATAAAAATAAGCATAAAGTTAATATTCACGTGTTACATAGAATAATCCAGTTTTTTTTATTAATTATTATTTTTTTTATTTTGATGCGATCAGGTCATTTTTTTATTTTGATGCGGTGACGCCATTTTTGAAATATATTCCATTTTCTTCTGTGAATATCTTAAAAAATGATTAACACTCTTTTAAACATACCATAGAATTCTTCCACAAGGATCTGAAAGAAGAATTTTTATGGATATCCGTTGATTATTGCTGACATTTAAAACGGCGGTATTTTTGAATGTTACTTATGCGCGACTGTACAAAGCACTTATACAAATATGTACTCTGAACACGGGAACAGTTTGGTCAGAGTCAGGAATCGAACGTGGATCCTCTAAGTGATGTTTTAACCACTGGGTTGTCCAGCCCCCTAATGTTAAGCTAATTTGAATTAAAAAAATCTCGTCGAACCGTATTATTCAGAGAACTTTACTACCGCACAAAGTTTCGCCGTTGTCCGAAACTTCGATTTTCGGTTACAGACGACACGCACATGAGACAAGACAATTTATTTTACTACATGAGATAAAAATATATGAACTATGGGTATTTCTAATCAGTGGAAATGAAACAAAATAAAATTATTAATTAATTATTTTGTATGTCAGAATTTTTCTCGTAGATCCATGAATAAATAATAAAATAATACTCTTATTTTCAAATTTTGCTTTTGTAATACTCAAAGTTTCCCACACATGGAATATTTTAGATTACATGAAAAAATTCTTATACATGAAATCTACGGCAACAAACTGTCCTCAGAACTTCTGAACCTTTCTGTAAAATGCTATTGTATGTAACTCTCCCCCACTCACACACCCAGACAAAAAACAAATATGGAAATTTATAGCTTTATACTGATTTCAAAGTTAGATGTTTCAGTCTACTTCTGCGTTAATAGACAGGGCCGTGACAAGGAATAAAACGGCGAGGCGACGTCCTCTGGCGACGTCTCACAGTGGCGCCGAAATTGAAATTTTTATTATTAGTTTAAAAAACTAAACATTGTTTTTAAACAAAGCACTGTACTTTCTCTAGTTCTAAAACCGGAACGTCAACGAAAATACAGTGCTTTAGTAATAAGAAAATATAAACATAATTTTAATAGTATTTCCTCTAACAACTAAGATTCAACTTGAATTAGGTAATTAAATAATTATAAAAAAGGTAATCCTTCAGGAAATTATAACTTTTGTAAATTGCTTTTTTCTTCGATTCAAGACAATACCTAAATTAAAGCACCGAGAATTAATACCAGATTTCGGGAAACAGATTCATTTAAATGATATCGTTTTCCTTTCAATTTAAGGCGCAATGAAGGATAGAAATAAAAATTAACATTGCTCGAAAAAAATAATTAAACTTTCACACATTTAAAGCACCATATGAATCGGGATAGAAGAAAGGGCCATCACCCTCAAACTAAGTTCATTGTTCACAATACAAAAATTTGAACACTCTATCTCCCTTTGTACTTAAAACACCTCGCTGGCTTAGAAAGAAACAAACTCCCAAAATTTTTACATTTCTAACTATTAAAGCTTCTTTGAAAAAATTCTGATCATTAATATTGAGCGCATTTTTAGAGTCAAATAGGTAAACTGAATTTGGACACTTAAATGAAAATGATATTTAGCATTTTTATGAATCAAATAGTTTTACTTGTACAATCGAGGCTACACAGCATTTCTTGTATAGAGAAGTAATTCTCGCTTATGTATGAAAATTCAAGGTAGTGATTCTCCACAGAATCTATCAAGATTTTCTTTGTTTTCACTTATCCTACTATACATAACGTACTGGTAAATAATTCGACTCTTCGATTTGGATGAATTTAAACATTTTGAGTCTTCCTGAATACAAATCAATCATTTTTAAACGATGTCTCCCTGTAGACACGATATCTCTCGAACAAATTATGTTCTCCAAACGAAGTTTCGTACTGTTATTTTAATCAGTAAACTTAGTGGCCTATTTATTTTACTGATCAACTAATTTTACACAATAATTTGTATCTTTTATGATTTTGCACTTTTCTTTTACTTTTTATATAAAAAAATAGGAAGAAAAAGTTATTTTACCCTAGTTTCACAAAATTTTCGTGAAATCTTTTGTTCCAGTATCAGGTAAACAAGATCAAATATTTCTATTTAACTATAATTTTCATAAATTGAATAAAAATATAATCTATAACAGATATGGATACATTCAGACTGTTGACATTCAGAGAGATTAGACAAGGGGTATACTCAATCTTTCAAACATGTTTTGTTTCGATAATTAAAATAACATTATAAAAGTAATTGTATTGAAAGCTTTTTGCAATGTCATTTTATATAAAATTATTCATTTACAAGTGAATATCATTTAGGATGTAAAGATGTTCCGTTTTTAAAAGATTGCACGTTTTTTGTTCTAAAATGAGAAGATCATATAATTAAATGCTCAGTATTACAAAATAAATGGATGTTTTTTTAAATACTTTCGGTATTGTAAAATAAGTCGATGCTTTTTAAGTACTTCGAACCAAAAATGAATTGAGATTAGAATATTCTTGTCTCAATTTTAACTGGAAATTAACTTGGGGTACATTGTGCTACTCCAGTCAATCGATATATTTGTTTGGAACTTGAGACTAAAATTTTCTCCACTCCTATACAATGATCATATATATATATCCTATATGTTTACAGTAGGAAACAAACTTTTCCAGAAAAGCATGTTTTATTTGGATATATTATGCAAAAATTGAGGTCACGTACATGTGACTCAGTCTTTTTAAAAATATTTTTCATATATGCCTCTGCCTATGCTATCCTGACCGCATAACGAGCACTTCAGAATATATTCCTACTAATTCGATGAAAATACTTCTTGGCCTTAACAAATGAATTAATTTTTTAAAAATTATCACATACTTGCACTTATATTCATTTAATATACTAGAGTCGACAATACCGAACATGAGTCTGTATGAAGTCTTGTACCGACTATAAAGATTTAAAACCCTAGCCTGTTGATCTCGAGACAAGCACTCTAAACCATCAGGAGAATATGCTTGTGTCAAATGTATGCAGTTTTATCTTATTCACTTGTCAGAAAGTAGTTTTTGGTTAGTTGGTAGAGTACTCATATAAATTATCGTGCAATAGGCAGTTCTAATACCGACTAACTTCTCAAACCTCAGCTATTTGCTCTATATACGTATTTCTATATTCTGCTCTATTGTGTGGACAGAATTGCCATAACAAATTTGTACATATGGTGTCTTTAAAAATCTATACAGGGGAATTTAGCAATATTTGTATTTTTTCCGCATATTAAAACATATGTATTTTGCGTTTAGTGTTCCATATTTTGGCTTATATTGTTAAAACATAGATACTTTTCGAATTAAATGGATATGCAAAATTGTGGAAAGGGGCTCAACTCAGATGGCATTAAAAGACTCTGCCCATTGGGTTTCTGTGGTTTTATTAGTATTGAGCATGAACGTGGTGAATATTCTCTTATTAAGTAATTTTTCCCTTATTAATATGTCCATATCTACCCTTTCTTTCATTAAAATCAATTAATCCCATATGACTATTTTTTTTTCTTTCAGCACATAGTATACGACTATATGTAAAAACAATTTTGATGAGACAAAAATGAAATTCTTTTATTTATTTTGATGGTTATAGGTTATACGCGTTTTGGAGCATCCCTGAATACGAATTAACCAATTTTAACCATCTGTCTATATCTTTGTGGGTACAATAGTATCGAATAAGTTGATAATACAGAATTGTGGTACGATTATTTCAATCGGTAAATGTTAGAAGCCTATTACCTGTTGGGATAAACGGATCAAAGAATAGATCTTATTTCTTTATCATGCTTTTCAAATTCGGAAACATAAGTAAACTTAAAAATGTTAGAGAAATATTTATGTATTTATAATGTCAGCTTTTTAACACGAATGTCATCATTTACATGAGGTTTATACGCACTGTTCTTGAGATAGTTTATGTTTTTGGTCAAAAATGGAACAATTCGGAAAAAAAATATAAATTCCCTATTATCAAATGAGTGAATGCTTTATAAACAAACAGCTTAAATCCGAAATGAATGGACATCTTTATTTAGAAATTATCCCGATCTGCTCTCGAGATATTGAAACATATATTCATCTATATATTTTTTAATGTAGTGCCATATCTTTCGAACAAATTGGATAAATCGAATAAAGTTTGGTGAGCATTTTTCAATCAATGAACATCACTCAGAGACCTATTAATTTTTAGAGGAAAGGAACCAAGTAGAAAGCATTCAAGTTCTGAATATTTATTTTAGAAAATTAACTAAATAATATAAAAACACAAGATGATAATATGCGCCCCACTCAAGATATTTTTTTTTATCTTTTTTTGAAAAATAATTCACATTTAAAAGATACAAACGTATGGTCCGCGTTTTAAAAGTATATATGCATTGTCCGCGTTTTAAAGGTGTATACGCATGGTCCGCGTTTTAACGGTGTATATGCATCGTCCGCGTTTTAACGGTGTATATGCATCGTCCGCGTTTTTGTATATGCATCGTCCGCGTTTAGTGTTCTATATTTTGGCTTCCATTGTTAAGACATAGATACTCTTCGAATTAAACGGATATGCAAAATTGTGGAAAGGGGCTCAACTCAGATGGCATTAAAAGACTGTGCCCATTGGGTTTCCGTGGTTTTATTAGTATGGAGCATGAACGTGGTGAATATTCTCTTATTAAGTAATTTTTCCCTTATTAGTATGTCCATATCTACCCTTTACTTCACTAAAATCAATTAATCCCGTATGACTATTTTTTTTCCTTTCAGCACATAGTATACGACTATATGTAAAAACAATTTTGATGAGTCAAAAATCAAATTCTTTTATTTATTTTGATGGTTATAGGTTATACGCGTTTTGGAGCATCCCTGAATACGAATTAACCAATTTTAACCATTTGTCCATTTCTTTGTGGGTACAATAGTATCGAATAAGTTGATAATACAGAAAAAAATTTGTGGTACGATTATTTCAATCGGTAAATGTTAGATGCCTATTACCTGTTGGGATAAACGGATCAAAGAATAGATCTAATTTTTTTATCATGCTTTTCAAATTCGGGAAAATAAGTAAACTTAAACATATGAAAATGCTAGAGAAATATTTATGTATTTATAATGTCAACTTTTTAACACGAATGTCATCATTTATATGAGGTTTATACGCACTGTTTTTGAGATAGTTCATGTTTTTGGTCAAAAATGGAACAATTCGGAAAAAAAATATAAATTCCCTATTATCAAATGAGTGAATGCTTTATAAACAAACAGCTTAAATCCGAAATGAATGGACATCTTTATTTAGAAATTATCCCGATCTGCTCTCGAGATATTGAAACATATATTCATCTATATATTTTTTAATGTAGTGCCATATCTTTCGAACAAATTGGATAAATCGAATAAAGTTTGGTGAGCATTTTTCAATCAATGAACATCACTCAGAGACCTATTAATTTTCGGAGGAAAGGAACCAAGTAGAAAGCATTCATGTTCTGAATATTTATTTTAGAAAATTAACTAAATAATATAAAAACACAAGATGATAATATGCGCCCCACTTAAGATATTTTTTTTTATCTTTTTTTGAAAAATAATTCACATTTAAAAGGTGTAAACGTATGGTCCGCGTTTTAAAAGTGTATATGCATGGTCCGCGTTTTAACAGTGTATATGCATCGTCCGCGTTTTAAAGGTGTATATGCATTGTCCGCGTTTTAACGGAGTATATGCATCGTCCGCGTTTTAAAGGTGTATACGCATAGTCCGCGTTTTAACGGTGTATATGCATTGTCCGCGTTTTAAAAGTGTATACGCATGGCCCACGTTTTAATGGTGTATATGCATCGTCCACGTTTTAAAGGTGTATTCGCATGGTCCGCGTTTTAAAGGTTTATATGCATGGTCCGTGGTTTAAAAGTGTATAAGCAAGTTTAAAGGTGTATATATTAAAGTCAGAACAAAATTTTTGCTCTCAGACTGCTTACATTTAAAATAAAGTATATCCATTTTCCCGATTTTTTGAAGTCTTTTTGAAACTCGCATTAGCAGCAACAAATAAACTGTTGAACCATCTCAGGAGAGATGTTTTTCTAACTCACTGAAGGGAAAATGCAGTGTCAAGAGTCTAAGGATTAAAAGAAAATAAAAAAAAAGTATTTGAAATATAAGTTTTAATTTAATTAAAAAAAAATTGCGCTTCGCGGTTTGAGTTTATCCGTGTTTTGAATTCCGAACCTGTGCTCCATTTATTACCAGGCAAATGCTTACACAGATACAGAATATACATACAGAGAGAAAGACTGTATTTTACAATTACACACAACTCTTCAAAAACTGAATCACACTGTATTTCTATAAATTCTATGCAAAAATATGCTGTGAAGATGGTTGTATATACTTAATTTCTAAACACTTTTAGCTTCCTGGACGGGAATATTTCTTGACATATGGGAAATAATAAAAGACAGTCTGGCTAGAATCTGTTTCTTATAACATTGGCTCCTAAACCATAAATGGAACCTCAAAAGAAAAAAAAATACATTAGTTTCAAAAGTGCAATATTTTTCTCTTCTAGCGAGTTAGAAATATATTTCCATATCAAAATTACAACAATTTGCGGAGGGGATTGTGTCTGCTAAAAAAATGTATGCATATCTCTTTGGGGGGGCTCTAGTGGTTCTAGGGGATCCCAAGAAGCTAATACCTCAATTTGATAGTTCTATGAGTTGTCCTCGGTTTCCCTCAAAGACCAACACGGGTGTTTCGCAGATTTAGCTAGAGGGCAGTTAACGCCTTCCCTCTGAAAACCAGTTCCGCATACACACAATATGTTGCAATTCTGATAAACCGCGGACGTGTTTTTTTGCAAGACACACACAGATATTCGCGAGCTATACACAGTTATACACAGACTATATACATATACCACCTAACTGGGGACCTATGCCAAAAGTCAACCAAACTTTTTTCAGAATATTATCTGTCATTAAATAGCACATTTCTGCAAAAATCCAAAGCGAGGACGTCCCCACTTGCCGGTGCGTCCCCACTTGGAAGGTGTGTAAACATATGAATGTCCCCACTTCCCACCATACGCCAACACACACACACACATACTTTCACACGCCCACACACACACACACGCACACACACACACACAGACATCACTTCAAAAATGTTTGATTCATAATCAGGGGTGCTTGAAACGTGCTCTTCCGTCGAAAACTCGAATTCGAATTTTCGACACCGTCACAATACTTTCCTTATGCATTATATACGAGATATAAGGAAAGTAATAGCAAAGGAACAATAGTAAAAGTATGAAATTTTTCGAAGACTTAAGATTAGTTACATATAAAAACACCATTTTAAATTTATTATTAAATGTAGTATTAAAGAGTTTCAACTTCTAAAATTCAGCAAATTAGAAAAAATTTATTTGCTATATTTATTTTCCAAGCATTTTATTTTCAACACCACTTAGGAATTATATTTTGATTGTACAGCTAGTAATTTAATAAGAAAATATAAGATTTTTTTAACCACTTTGAAACTACTTCAGTATGATTGTGAAATAAACATGTTTAAAGGAAATTCAGATATTTTTGGAATCACTATACACTTAGAAAAATCCTTGAAATGTCTACAAATTTTATAAGTAGACGCGAACGTTATAATAACTAGGTACACATATTTCAATATTAGACAATGCAAGGCTTTATATTTGCATAATATAACAGCACTATTTTTAATATCTATTTTAATATCCTCATTCTGAATTATTAAAAATATATAATTTGGGATGCTTATCACATTAATATCACTTTATTAAGTTGCATTAAAATTTTGTAATTGGTTAATAAGCACTTATCTTAAGATCTTTATGTAACCAATTCTCTTTACCAGTCATAGAAATCTACCACCCCATGAACATCGGTCAAAGTGTTGGTATGCAAAATTATAAATACTGTAAAAACATATATGTACTGTAAGGCAGGAATTTAATAATAATCAACCAGGTCGCATTTACTCCTTAGCTTAAAAATGGAACAAATGAATATGATTCTTAAACAGATTGATTTTATACTCAGCTGTTAAATGCATATTTTGGTATTGTACCGGGATATTATTCGCGAAAACTTTACTCTGGATATAAAATTTGGTGTGAACTTAAAGATCAGATTCCGTATATATTTATATGTTACAATATTTATATATTTTTAATTGCTTGCAGGAAAACTACAAAAATTGGATAAAAAAAAACTTTTGAAAAACCTTGATTTTGATGAATTAGTGGCCTCCATTATTGATAAACTGGATTTCAGATTGCAAAAAGTCATACCTACTATCATCAGGAAGCTACAATTCATCAAATTTCGTTATTCATTGGCTTTGATAAAACTGTAATATGTTTTATATTAAGAAAGCAATTGTATTTCCCTAGAAAACTCATAGAATAATATATTTCCAGTTACCTCTAGATACCACAGGTTTGTCTCGGGATGGTATTTGACATTTTGTCTACAGAGAATGGGGTTAATACATTGGGTTTTCATTTTGTGTTGACTTTGATAAGCATCCCTATATTATTTGGGAAAAATCGTACAATCTGTATGAAGAGAAAGTACAGAAAGGGATTATTTTAGCTATGGTGGAAACATAGGTGGCATAAAAGAGGAAAAACAGAAATAAAGCGTTATATTGAGCCTATAATATAAAAAGAAACTATATATTTAATAGTACTGGTACGAGGTTAATACTTAAGCTAAATTATTAGTTTATCACTTTTTTCTTTGATTCTTCGGTCTATGATCATTCTCCCTTCCCGATCCGTGCAGTACGAGGAGGGTATTTGACATGTATTGGAGGAGAATCAGGAATATATTCTGTATTTTGTATCCATAACATTAGCAGTCAAGCAGCTGGTGATCCCCAGGAATGTAGTACATTTCTCCAAACATGAACCGATAATTTTATGATTAATCTTTTTAATATTTCACATTCTTTAATGAAATAGCATTTTTGTTCAGTTACAGGAGTTAATATTCATATGATATCTAAGAATGTTTGTCTAAAAAGTCCAATAATTTGATTAATTAGTATAGAAACTAATTAGTCCAATTATCAAATTAGTTCAATATATTAACTATATTTTTTCTAATGCGAATTGTAGAAAATTATAGGGCAATATCTAAATATATACAGATCAATTGTATGGTATTTAAGTACAGTATTTAAATATAGTTAGACTATATGAAAGCAATTATACCCTTTGTATGATTTAACTATATTCTCAGAACATTAATTATCAATAATTACATATATACAAACAAAATTTCTACCTACTACCTTAATCATATTATTTCTTTAATCCACATTACAGATGTATGAAAGAAATAAGCATAACTGAAGTGAAAAATGGGTGTTCTAAAAGCTAATAAAATAAAATCTGAAGAAATTTATATACTCCATATTTCTGTATCATATATTTTTTGCTTTTATAAAAAAAACATACCTTATAATAAAACCCGGCATCATAGATAACACTATTTTTTATTCTGAGTTAAAGTTCAGGAACAATGCTGTATAATTCATTAAATATTTATTTAAACAAAATAGCTTTCTGATATCAAAGCTTTTATTTCAATTGTAATTCCTCTTCCTTAAACATATAAGTTAGTAATAAAAATGAATTATGCTTTTATAATCGTGTAATAATAGAAAGGGTAATTTCTGAACATATTCAGTTATTATTATACCCATGATAAATATTAAAGTTTATCATGTGTTAATAATAACAAAACTGTTACTTCAAATTTTATCCTGCGTTTAAAATAATAAACATTTTCTCTAAATATTTTCATATACTTAATAATAACAACAATGATATTACTTGTTTGCCAAAGTGTGGTTCATATACCATCTTGGAGTTATGTGAGCGTTTAAAAGTAAGACCGAAAGCAAATTAATTAATTTTTTAATTAGAAGATTCAGATACTAACAATTGTATAGCCAAAGGAGAAAATTTATGTGAAGGTTTTATGTCTACAATACATGGGTTTTTATATATTCTGGTAATATTGTGTGTGGGGAGGGGGGGACATACATTATTTTATTAGTTATTTTGATAAGCACTAACTTTCTGTATAGGTACTAATTATTAGAGTTATATCGAGACCGACCGAAAATGCAATAAGATATAAACCGAAAAATAAATAAATAAATAACATAATACAAACATGTTGCACGAAACTGCACAATATGAATAATTTAATATATAACTTTTATATTTTAATCTCATAATGGTTCGAGTACAATAAAAATCTATCAAACACAGTCACTTCAATTGTAAGAAAAATAAAAATAAATAATTGTTTTGATCACTTCCATAATAATTGATGTTATCCATATAGATGATGTTATCCATCCACTGAATGAATTGATGTTATCCATCCACTAGTTGATGTTTTAACTACCAGCCCGTTTTATAAAACGATTTTTCATGCAATATCTCGTTAACACGTGACATCCAAATCTTCAAAATCCACCCATCACACTCTGCATAAATAAGTTTTTTTTCTTCAAATAGTCATTTTTGTATCAGATATATTCCTTTCTCCCGTAGTTGCCCTTATAAACCCATGTACACATCTTTCTAAAAACGGGACGTAAAATGAAACGCTTTTTCGAGCTAGAAGCTAAGAGTGGAGGGGATGGTCTTTCTCTACCTCAGCCTTCTCTACCTCCTACAACTTACGCACTTACGTAGTGTTATACTATCCTTATACTTTATGTAGGCTGAGCGCTTTTACAGTGTACTACTTATACATTGTATTTATGAAGCACAATTTTGTACTTTTTGAAAAGTGTTCGTTGAAGTTAAAATTCAGGGGTGGTTTAATGCGTATACAGTGCATTTATGAAGCATAGTTTTACATTATTGAGTAGTGTTCTTTGAAAATTGTGAAATTTCATGAGTTTCATTTTATATAACAAAATAGAAGAACACCGAACGAGTTCGAGCGTTTTAGTTTAGGTGTTCATTCCATAAGAATTTGTGATCATTATACAACCCAATGTCGACTGAAAAGTGAAAGAACGATTCTGATGCTAGTCATCGACAAATCATCGAACAAAAACATTGATGAAATCGCTGAATTTATTCAAATTCTTAAAACCATACGCTATTGAGGGTACACAATTGCTAAGGAGAAATTTGAAAAAATTAACAATGATACTCAGTAGTGATTTTAACATTAATTTTGGTGCAGAAAGGGCGCAACCACCGATCACATTCCTAGAGCAAAACTTTAATTTGAAAATAAATACTGATAAGAATAAATCCACCATCAAGTCGGTCTAAATCAAAAATACTTATATATTTTATTTCAGAATTTATTATCATAAGCCAATGACTTCATTCGGGAGTATGAATCGATCGACACGTGTGAATACAAATTAAAATATTTAATTTAATTACGTTATATTTATTTAATTTATATACTGCATTGATGTCCCCTAATCTTAATGTCCTACAAGTTATTCACATCAAAAAAATTAATGGTATTGATATTTAATAAAATTAATAGTAAGAAGTTTTACTTCCAACAGTTAAGGATACCACGCACATGTTTTATTAAAAAAAGTCAATTGATATATATGTTTTGGAGAAACGTTATCCCACACTGGTATATAATACTTGTAACTTTCTTAAGAAAAATTATAAGTCAACGTTTGCTTTAAAATATAGTTTCAATGTTTCGCCATGAATATAGTGTATATTTTATTTACTATTTAACGAACAGTACATGTTTATTTTAGTTCTGCATAAATTTCTACTCCATATTGTTGAACTTACTGAATTTATCCCGAAAAAAAAATTAGCACAAGTTATTTAATTCCACATTGCAAATAAATAGTAATAGATAAAAATAAAACGTTCCAAAAATTAACAGATTTCTCTTATATTATAAAATATTTTAACTCAATCGAATGTGTGAACATCAGTCATTGCATGGTTAAGTAATCAAATATTTCTGAACTTCTAAGACCGCTATTTGTCGTCAACAACCTCAACAGTGAGGCAAAAAAGAAATCAAAAATGTCTTATATCAGCAGATATATATTTCGCGGCATAGCGTTTGCAAAGAAATCAGTCTACTTAACAGAAAGGATCAGCGGCACTCGGCGATTGATTATTTTCTTGTACAGAAAAGAGAAAAAGTTATGGAAAAATAAAGAGTTGGATAAGCATTATTTTGTATAGGTAGCATTTCGAAAGCTTGCGCAGACAAATTTATAGTTCAAACAATAAACAATTTCAGATTTTTTTAAAAATGTTTTTTTGAATGATGTGCACTTTCATTTTACTGTCCGTTGATGAGCATTATCTTCCGGCTCGCCAGCAACAGGGTGTGGAGGAGCTCTGTCGTAGCAGGCGGTGGAGTAAAACAATGTAAACGACTTGTCATATGACCGCCCTATGACGGAATACAAAATTTTCAAAATATGACCTCCAATTGGCGTTAATTTTTATTAATTTGACAACATTTGCGCCATCCCGCCAAATTATTTGCCAAATTTTTTACCAAACATCACATACGGACGAACACAGAAATGGCTTTTTCTTATCGAAGATTCTTATATTTATATTATTTCCAAGATATTGAATTTACATCGATTTTGAGATATTTTCGTTAATTTTTGTGATGTTTTGTTCAATTGAGACATTTGAAAAAACTCGCCAAAAGTGTCGCCAAATGGAACAGTTGGACTGACAGACAGACGTTGCTGAGACAACTTTACAATATTAAAACCTTTTAAAATACAATAAGTTTATTGATTTGGAATCATTCTTTTTATTTGAAGACATTTTTATCGATTTGCCAACATTGTCTTTAATTTGGCAATATCTTAATCAATTTGGCGACATTTTAAAATTTCGACTAATTTGTCGCCAAGTGGGACGGTTGGACTGACAGTCAAATGCTACCAAAGTATCATTACAATACTATCCCCTTTGAAAACACAATTAATTTCACACATTTTGTGCCATATTTATCAATTTGGTTAAATTTTTATCGATTTGGCAATATTTCTATTGATTTGGTGATATTTTCATCAATTGGGAGATATTTTGATAAATTTGACGTTAATAAAAATCTCTCCAAATTCGTCGCCAAGTGGGTCTGCTGGGCTCACAGCTAAATGCTTCCGAAACATCATTACAATACTATCCCCTTTCAAAACAGAATTAATTTAATGGAGTTGGCGTCATACTTATCAATTGTACTATATTTTTATTAATATGGCGACATTTTTTTTCGATTTGCATATATTTTTATCGATTTGGCGGCATTTTTATCGATTTGCCTACGTTTTTATCGAGTTGGCGACATTTTAAAAAGTCACCAAATTTGTCGTAAAGTGGAATGGTTGGACTTGACAGACAAACGCTATCGAAACATCATTGCAATACTATTCCCTTCAAAATGCATTTAATTCAAAATGCATTTAATTTCATTGATTTAGTGTCATTTTCATCAGTTTGGAGTCATTTTTATTGAATTAGCGACATTTTAGTGAGTTTCGCAACATTAAAAAAGTCGCCAAGTTGGCGATATCTCGCCTAAATTCGTGGCCAAAATTTTCACCAAGCGTTACCCAGAGATGGACAGATAAATCACGATGCTTATATTAGGTATTGAGTGGTGCATTAGAACCCCGTCCGCATAGAGAATGAGAATAATATTTTAAATTGTTAAAATTTTTAATTTTTGCAGTAAGTAAGGAAAGGAATCTACAAAAGTAAAAGAATGATCAAATTTCTGTTTTTAGCTGTTAGTTTATTAAAAACCAGTAAGCACATGAAACAATTTTCAGAGATACATTACAGAACCAAATACAGGAAAAATTATATGAACGTTTTGGGCTGATTAGGAAACGAGGGAATGAAAAAAAATTAAAATATTCGAATGGAACTTTTAAAAAATTGGAATCAACCAAGTCTAAGAGAAGGATACCAGTTTGTTTTTTCATATTTTTGGTAACTGATTGCGGAGGGTGCTGCAAAAACATCATGTTTAATATTTTATTCTTAGCTATCTATAGCTGGGTGAAAGAAGAATTGAACAAACTCATCTGTAATACTACTATGCAGCACTGAAGAACACAGATTCGCATATATATTTCCCAATATTTTTTTATTTCTTTGAAATATACATATTTCCCAAAATTTTTAAATTCCCGGTATCACAATTAATATCAATATCAAATATGTTACAATATTACAAGATTGAAACATAATTTTTTATATTGATAAAGAAATATATATATATATATATATATATATATATATATATATATATATAGATCAAAAACAACTTGCACACATTCTGCGCACTGTGCAAAATGTTCTATCCTAAAATAAAAAAGTAGTATTCCTGTAACGGAAGTTCTCAATGACCATACATCTTTGTGAGAATTTTTATGGAAGAAAGGATATTTTATTTTTATTTAATAATTAATAAGTTCAATGTAGATCTGTGAATATTTAACTTGTAATGTTATATTAGTATTCTGAAAGATGTGGCTTCTAATTAAATTAATAATACTTCAAGGGGGTGCTGCGGAATTTCTCTCACTACCCCTCCGCTCTACCCCCCCCCCAAAAAAAAATATACGTCACATACAACAATGTCTGTTTCATAATGTGTAATAAGACGGATTGATCCACATATAGGTATACACCTGTCCCCTGATTTACACGGAAGATAGGTTCTGCACAAAACCGTGTAAATTAAAATCTTGGATTTTGCTAAGTAAAAGCGTGTAAAACGAAAATAACCCCAAAATGTGCATGGTTCAGTCATTTATTTAAGTAAAACAAAAGTAAGACATCTTAGAAAACTTAAAAATTTACTTAGTTTATAAAACAACAAACATATGAATGTAGTAATATAACATATTTAATTTATTTTACATTAGGAACAAAGAGCAAAAAAAACCAAAAACACACTTAAAAAATAATTATAAGTTTAATCACTGTCATCGCCTTCATGTACTATCAGTCTTTTCTTTCTGATAGGTATGATGTCACCTTCATCACTTGAGCTTTCTTGATGCGATTCTGGCTCAATGTTTGACGAATTAGGCAAGATATCGGGTTGACAAGACTTTGTCATGAAATCATTAATTAACAATTGCGTAGGTTTTTTGCTAAATCTTTACAGACCGCTTCATATTGATTTAAGCATTTACGAAGGTCTCGCTGGAATCGGAGAGTTCGATTAACATTTGTGTCAAATTGTAAGAAATGGTTGCCCAATTGTCTTCCCAAATCAAGTCCTACGCTTATGATTCTTGCTGTGAACGCAACTGGTTCAGATTGCTCTTCATCAGAATTATTGTCTTCATCATGTTTGTTTGTTTCACGAATCATGTTAATTAAATCATCATTCAATTCTTCATCAGCCATCATTTCTTCAATATCTGCCTGAGCTAAATCTACAAAACCTTCTCATCCTATAGTATGGGCCAACTCAGTGATCTGAGAATATTCAAGCTCTATTGGTGATTTATTATTTCCACTTTTAACAACATTCGGCCATATTGCTTTCCAGAAAGCGTTGATCGTTGATTGTTTGATCTGAGTGTATGACAGTCCAACATGCTTAACACAATCTAAAATTGTAAATTTCTTCCAAGCATCCATCAGAGTAAGAGATTCATCATTGTCCATTTGTTCTAAGATATACCTGAAAGTTTGCTTGATGTACAGTGCTTTAAAAGTCGAAATTATACCTTGATCTAACGGCTGTAATAAGGAAGTTGTATTCTTTGGTAAAAAAACAACTTTTCATTTTCGTTTTGTAAATCTGGAGGATGACCTGGTGCATCCCTTTTTAGTTAAATAATTTTTGACATCTGGAACCAAGAAGTTATGGAACCAGTCATTGAAAGCTATGGCAGTGACCCATGCTTTTCTATTAGCCTTCCAATAGACGGGAAGGATTTTGATATTTATTCCTTTGACTGATCGTGGTGATTTTTATTTGTTAATCACCAATGGTTTCATCATATAATCGCCAGAAACATTGCAACAGAAAAGAACTGTTATACGACTTTTCGCTACTTTATGACCACTAGTTGATTTGTGAGCTTTGGCTATAAAGGTTCTTTCCGGCATTTTTTTCCAGAATAATCCGGACTCGTCAGCATTGAAAACCTGATCAGAAGTGTAGGAGATAGCGGCAACGATTTCAGCAAGTTTTGCCGGATATTATTGTGCCGCTTCCGAAGCAGCAGATGCGCGTTTACCTTTCATTCTCAGATTATGTAAAGACTGTCTTTGTTTGAATCTCTCGAACCACCTATGGCTTGCGGAAAAGGATACCTTCTTTTCATCGGACGAAATCGACGGCGACTGATTCTTAAGTGATTGATAAATCTTCAAAGCTTTATTTGCAACAGCATTGGTATCGATCAGGATTCACTTTTGAGTTTGATCTTATATCCATATCACTAAAGCTTTTTCTATATTTTCCATTTGAGCATCTCTAACATATGAAGTCGTACTCATACTGCTGCAGGTTCCAGCTGCTACACTTTTTCTAATGGATTCTTCATTTTTTCTTATTGTCCTTATTGTGACTTCATTCATGGAGTAAAATTTAGCAACATCCGTTACTCTTTCTCTGTTACGTAGACGGTCTAATATTCGAATTTTAGTTTCTAAAGAAATAACTTTTCTTTTCATTTGAGTTTTCTTCATATCCTTTGACAATATAGAACCTTAACAAATTTACGCAAACTATAAAGATGCAAGAAAAATTATAAATGTTGAAAACTTACCAGTTCAAAAGATAAACGCACAATAATATAAGCTTTGCTGCTAAAATGTTTCTGCACTATGTACTTGCATGAACCAGATAGCTTTACTGTTGTGAAATACATACTGGGTTTCCCCTATTACGGGGTTTCCCCTATTACGGGGATTCTCCATTACGGGGATTCCTCTAAATGCATATATTTTACAATACGGGGAATTCCCTGTTGTTTTTATCAGTGTTACCAAAGGAATAAAATTCAAAAATGTCATCAAATCTTTGTATAGGCGTATATGGAGCGGCATATACATTTTTATCAATTTTTTGAAATCTGTTAATTTATAAACCGTGTAAAAGCCAAATCGCGCAAAACAAGTGCCGTGTAAATCGGGGGATAAGTGTAATTATATTTGTTTACGTAAATGTTATGTTTCTATTAAGTAATAGTATCCATGCAAATGTTAATTAGTATTGAGAATAATTAAAGTCATTCAACGTATCGAAATACAACGTTTGTCAGTCTTAATACTTCATTGGCAAACTCGTGTGATATATTGCTCAGATAAAGCTCTATAAGAATGTGACAAGGCATCTGCGTGTCAAATGATGGGTTTGTCAGATATTGACTAGTCAAAACAGCTCAAACTATTAATCATTATAGCATACGAGTTAATGTGATGTTTAAAATGTATTAATACCGTCATATATTTTATTGTTGCATGGATCACTATCCTTGTCGATCTTTTCGATCTTGTCTATTTTATCTTGTCTGCTTTAGATACCAGTTTTTTCAAGACTCGCTGCTTTTCCGGATTGTTTGTGGAAAAGTCCCAGGTGCGAGACCAGATTGCCTCTAAATGTATATACAATTCGCCGCATCGCATGGGCTACAAAGGCTGACGTACTAACTTGGCAGTTATAATAATTTAGCTTCTCAGTGTATGTATTTTCTGAGTCATGATGATTGTCGGAACGACTTTCAAGGATGATGATTGAAATAACATGCTGCAGAGGAGATAACTTTACCTCGAAAGAAATAAATATAGATGCAAACTTAAGTCCCCATTTCGACTCCTAAATCCGCACATATCCCCTTCTGAGATATCTAAGATCTTTTCCAAAGAAATGAACTCGAAAAATTGTTGCAGAAATGTAGATTATTGTTACTACTGTCGAGAGAATGTCTAAAACTCGTGACAGAACTAAATTTTCGGGATTCACTGCTTTTCTGGTTGTGTTCGTGGTAGAGCTCCAGAGTCGAAATCAGACGACCTCTAAATGTGCAGTTTGCTACGCCATTAAATCTTATGAGATAAAGCAGACATATTTCCGAAGTCTTTTCCATCCATCGTCATCACTCAGAAAATATATGTCCCAGCAGGTTAGTACTCGTACATCTGTGGCCCATATAATGTAATACAATGTGGAAAGCTATTCAGAGGCTGATTTCGCAACTGGGGCTCTACCATGAACACGAAAGAAATTCTGTAAATCTTGGAAATACTGATTTGGTCACGGATGCCATACGTTTTTCCGAAAGAAAGCAACCACGATGCCCTTTTCTGCGCTCGGTAACTAGTGCTCGGGGTAAGTTCTATAGAAACAAACTTCGTCACCTGAAGCGGG
Source organism: Amaurobius ferox (assembly GCA_951213105.1). Lineage (NCBI taxonomy): Eukaryota > Metazoa > Arthropoda > Arachnida > Araneae > Amaurobiidae > Amaurobius > Amaurobius ferox. Next base: position 93,607,423 of record OX578134.1, read on the forward strand.
CTTCGGAATCGGAATGTGGGCTTGTATGTTTATGGATATATGCTTCTTTTGTGGAAAAATTATCTCCACTCCCATATATTATTTGAATGAACCGTTGCTTTATTTGTGTGGCAAAAAAAGAATTAATTTCGAATAAAAAATATTGAATAGTTGAATAAATAAATTCGAATAAATAGTGTTTTCAATGAATAAATATTGAATATTGATCCATTGAGTAGTTGAATATTCAGTGGATCTAATTCTTAAAGAGTTTGCTTTAAATATGTAATTATATGAACATAATATGGAAATTAAGCTATTAAATATCGATTTATTACATAATATCAAGTATCGATTTATTCCATAAGATCAAGTTTAGATTTATTCCGTAATATCATATATCAACTATGCAAACAACATATCATATATCAACGATGACTAAAAGAATGCATTCCATATTCTTAGCTCATTTCCCGATTTAATTTTTTGCTATTACCATGAAAACATTCATATAGAAAATAGAAAGATCTAAAATTGTTTAAAAGTCTTGGTTAAATTTAATAATTAAATCACATAGAATTATCTTTAACTGTATTTATATGAATATCTCCGAAGAACGTAAGTTTGTCCCTTTATAAAAATATCGATCATACATTTTTTCGTCAATTTAGAAACAATTTTATTCTAAAGTGGCAAATTTTATTTATTTTTTCAATAATGAGTTTAACAAATGTTTGTAACCTATAGATTACGTGAAATTTCTGGCCACTAGAAACAAGACATTTTAACATAAACATCAAAAGTAGATTGAATTTTTGCTTCAAATAATAGAAATAATAATAATAGTAATAAATTAGAGCATGGCTATAATTATTAATAGCATGAAATATATTGACTATATTAATTATCTGACAAACTCATCAGTTTACACACAGCTGCTTCGTCGCATTGTTATAAAACTTTATCTGTGAAACATATCATACGTTTTCCCGAATAAAATGTTAAGGATGAAAGCTTTGTATTTTTTTACTTTGAAGGAATTTAACTGCAATGAATACTTATAAACAGCTGTGCTACAGAGATTTGTTACTATCTGAAACTCGTGATCAAACCAGTTTTTTTCAAGACTCGCTGCTTTTCCGGAGTGTTCTTGGAAAAGTCACAGGTGCGAGACCAGATCGCCTCTAAATGCACATACAATTCGCTGCATCGCATGGACCACAAAGGCAGAAGTACTAACTTGGCAGTTATAATAATTTAGCTTCTCAGTGTATGTATTTTAGTCATGATGATTGTCGGTACGACTTTCAAGGATGATGATTCAAATAATAGGCGACAGCGGAGATAACTTTACCTCGAAAGAAATAAATATAGATACAAACTTAAGTTCCCATTTCGACTCCTAAATCCGCATATATTCCCTGCTGAGATGTCTGAAATCTTTTCCAAAGAAATGAACTCGAAAAACTGTCGCCGAGCGCTGAAATGTAGATTCTTGTTACTACTGTCGGGAGAATGTCTAAAACTCGTGACAGAACTAAATTTTCGAGACTCACTGCTGTTCTGGTTGTGTTCGTGGTAGAGCTCCAGGGGCGAAATCAGACGACCTTTAAATGTGCAGTTTGCTACGCCATTAAATCGTATGAGAAAAAGCAGACATATTAACCTGGTAGTTATAATAATTTATCCTCTCAGTGTATATATTTTTAATGGATCGGAACGACTTTCAAGGATAATGATTGGTGCAACTAAATATATAACTGTAAATACATTTTATAAATACCATATTAGCACGTCTGCTATAATGATTATTAGCTTGAGCTATATTGACTAGAGTAAATGTCTGGCAAACCCATCATATGACACACAGTTGTTTTGTCACATTCTAATAAGGCTTTATCTGAGCAATATATCATACGAGTTTATCAATGAAATATTAAGGATGGCAAGATTTATATTCCGATACCTTGAATGACTTTAACTATTGCGAATACTTATAATTGCGTAAATACTAGTATTTCATCACGAAATTGCATTTATACAAATAACTATTCTTCCAAATATCCACAACTTTATATGTATTATTACTAATTCTCTTGCAGATACGGTGTAGTTTTGACTGATTGACGCAGTAGTGTAGATCATCATGAACTTGGTATTTCGAATAGGATTGAATGAAAAATTACACACATTGTTCATTATTTTCCCGGCCATCCACAAAAGTGCTCTAAGTCTTTGGACGAGTCGGATGGTCTGGGCCTTCAACACATTGTTCATTAAGCTTTTATATCCATTATAGTGCACTTCATGGAGACAACAATTGATAAAAATGTATTTGGTCTAAGAATTTGCAAGGCATTCGGATTGTTAGTTTATTTGCATAGTAACACCCAAGTGTGAACCACATTCAGCAAAAAATGGCACTAATTAAATTCCACGCACTGATTAGGTCATTTGTACTTTCCCAAAATATCTTTATTTTTCCCTGACAACAGGTTCTGGAAACCAGTTTAGAAGTAGGAAGATATCGTTTCGGGTATGTCTGACATAATTATTATTTTAACTGACTCTGCACATAGGATGTCATTGGGGTAGAAAAGAGTTCATTTTCTTCTCGAGATCTCAAGAGAGACATAACTTGTTAACAGCGACTGTCATCCAACCCCACAGACGTCAGCAAATCTTCTTGGACGTCACTGGACCCTATATTCACATCAAAATTCAAAATATCTGCACAAGTTTGTTGCGTCTGGATATTACTACTTTAAAGTTAACAAAAACGTTTAACTACAATGATGCGACAACATGACGTACATGATGTATTTTACCAACTCCGCTCAAAGTCTTCCCTAGACCGTGACGTCACTATAACGAAATCCTACCCCTCTAACATCAAGTTGATATATTTTTTTATTTATTAACGGGCTGGTCGCCTGGCCTTCTATTAATGAAACCCTTGGATAGGACAACGATGAAGTTCATAAGAGAACCTCCGCAGTCAAACTGGCTCCACAATAGAATTGCGGAGCCAGTTTGTCTACGAATAATTTGATAAACTGCTGCACTATATTGGTCGGTGAAATTAGGCAACACTCCTCTCAACTCCAGAATTCAGAAGATTTATCTGACCGCACGTCTTAAGCTCTACTCCGTTTATTGTCTAGTGGTCCACTTACTGTTAAGTAGAATAACTGCTGTATTCACTTATTTATGTAGAAGCAAAAACGATTTGATGGCGAATTGGAGAAAACTTTAATTTGTTAATTTTATGTATCACAAAAAAATAATATTCATTTCCGGTTGCATGTTCTTTTAGTAAATGAGTTCGTTTTATATTTTTTTTTAAATTCGAGATGTTAAAGATATGAAGTTTTATGAATGTAGAATAATATTATATATAGGCTGAAATCAATGTCCGAGATGTTAAAGATATGAAATTTTATGAATTTAGAATAATATTATATATAGGCTGAAATCAATGTTCGGGCTGGAAAATCTATAAATTAAAAGGGCGTGATGGTTGAGGCAAATAGTTATGGTTTTCTTCTGATAATTTATATAATAAGGTAAATTATATGTCACAGTCATCACATTTTAAAATTTCTATTTTTCCATATTTATACTCATTTTTTACTCTGTATAATTTAAGTTGTTCTTAAATCCCAGCTCACTATAAGCTCCCTCCGTAACGTGTTTTTGCTACATAAAATTGAACTGTTTTTGTAAACTGACAGAGATGGATGGTGTAGAATTCATACTTAACTAAACTTTAAATAAATTTCATACAGCAGATGGTATCTCATGAATCACGGATTTTTTGAAAGGCTGAAATTGAAACAAAATATTCGTTTATGTTTTGAGAAGAAAATAAATTTTAATTAATTTCACGAATTTTAGTCTTTCTCATTTCAATACATATGCCAAAACCCAGACAGAATTAAAATACCATTTTATAGGAAATTGGCAAATCTATCAAGGGACTGTGTGGAGAACTTTAAAATAAAAATTTAAAGTTACTTACGTTGCATAAGGACAAACTACAAAATACTAACTGCCGCTATCGGACAATATCATTTAAGCCAAACATAGACCTGGGGTCTCTATTTTAAGCATGCATTTTAACATCAGAAAGATCTCTATAAGTGTATTAAAACCATTTGTAGAAAACGCATTTTTCCTCAAATCCAAATGTATATAACATTTAAAAAGTATCTAAATTGTAATTACATACATAGCAATTAAATTTCGTAATACGAATATATAAAACTGCTTAACGTCAATATGTTCTGACTGATCGGATATTATTCTAATTTGAATAGTAGGAGAACATTAAAAATGATATGTAAAAGAGATTAACAGTCAATTTTTTTTAAATTGTATGAATTAAGCAAAACATATTATTCATGATATTAAAATATTAAAATTATTTAAAAATCATAATTTCAATTTAAAACATAAAATGTGAATGTGAAATCGTGTATGTGCATACTGAATTTCAGGTTCCATTTCTAAGTAAAACTTAGAAGAGAAGAAACAAAATTTAAAAGTTCAAATTTCAAAAAATATATTTTGTGGATAACAAAAATACTTTGTTACCCACAGAAATTTAATTGGCATCGGCAAAAAAATGCCAAATGCAGCAAATTCGCCATATACTGACCATGCATATAACGAATACTCATTTATAACGATGTCTTCGTAACACTTGAATACACATGGAATTTAAGGATTTCAGCAAATTAGTTATTAAGCAATTAAAGTGTGTGACCCTTCATATCTGTTATCCGCTGGGGCGACTGCACTCAACACGACAAATTATACGTGAGACACGTGATAAAATGAACATCCACTGTGATTGAACGAGATTTACTGTGTCACAAAAAATAGGACTTTGTTTTATTATGTTTAAAAGTACTGCAAGGGAAGAATTAAATGAAACTCCTAATATATCTCTTGAATCAATTGTGTAATAATAGGGGGCATTTCAAGAAAGAACGTTTCTAATAGCTTCAGTGGTATTCAAAAATGCAGTGATATGACTGTCAGTTGCAAAGACAGCTCGATCGTAATTTTGTTTTCTTTATAGTTTGAAAAAGTTGAATTTTTAAATGTATAGAGTTATTTGCGTTTTAGTGTTTTGAATAATTGTATTTTTATGTTAGAAATAATTATATTATGTGTATCATCTTGAAATTCTCATATCACAATATTCCATAGTATTTCGTTCCATTTGCATGAAGATCATTATAGAAACAAAAAACATATGTATATTTTTAGACAAGCCCTTCAAAGGAATAAAGACAAAAATTTACAAGGGAATGAGACAGTAATTAGAAGAAAATAACAAAAGGACATAACCAGTTTGAAAAGTTAATTTTATCAATCAAACTACTATGAAATTAACAGTGGTTGAGATTAGAACACAAAAAATATAACATAAGAAAGTAAATAAGTACCCATTTCAGTAGCTATATGAGCTAATTTCATCAAATAAAAGAAAGTATTAATCAATTAGTCTACTCAAAATTATTAATGCATGAGACTCAAAGTAAGAAATAAATAAAAATTTGAAAGAAAAGCAATCGGTTTTGAATGCTACATAGGCTAAATTTTAAAGTCAAAATGTGTATAAAAAATAATTCTCTGGTTTCGTAAATGTAAGGAACAGCATAGTTATCAATAGCAAGATTATCAGAGTTCGAATAAATAAAAACTCTAGTTGTAAAACAGGTGCAAAAGTAGTGTGGGGAAAGAACCTGTTTTAGCGTGCTGCAATAGTGACTATACTAACTATATTCAAATATCGAACAAACAATCAACTTAAAGGTGCTAGTGCATGATAATGAAACAAAGAATATGAACAAGAATTACGGATCTAGCCAGTTACGGAAGCTATCTGAATTAACATTATTTACTAAATTCCAATAGCAAAGTAAAAATAGCTTTAAACCACTATTGAATGACAATTAAATTAAGAAGGAATTAATTAAATAATTCAAAAATAAATTCATTTTTATGATTTCAAAACCAGCGCCTCTTGATTTTATGGGGAAGGGTGAGAAAGGGGGAACTCTACAGGCCCTTGTTGATATGTTTATGACTGATACAACTCACTAACAAACTTTTTGTTTTCTAGCTTTATTTGAATTTCGCTTTGTCTGCCTTATTTCAATCCGTTCTTAGCGGTTGTTAAAGGCGTATACTGTTTTTTTTAGCCTGGGAAAGTTTGCTTATAATACCCTCGAAATAACTTTAAATGGCATTATGTATCATATGCCACCTAACCGACGTACCTGCTTTCTTCAAGGAATTATTGTTGTAAGCTTCCTTACAAGCAGCAGTTTTATTTATTCTGATAACATCTTTATACTTCAAAATTACATGGTAGATAAGGCAGATTACTTCTTTCTTGAGATATCGTATCCAAATAATTCCTTTCTTCAGAAATACTATTCAGTTGTATCCAAATATACACTCATAGACGGTAAACTCATATACACACACGCATACACATACTTACACAGACGAACATGTTCCAAAAATCTCGAATTCGAAAATTTTCAGGAAAATAATATTCCCTCCATACAGTAAATAGTGTGAGAAAATAAGAATGAATTATTCAAAACCGAGAATATATTCTTTTATATTTTCACTTGGATGTCGATTGCCGAATTGAAGAATTTGTGTAAACAATTAAATTGCAAGAGGACATTTTATGACAGAATGTTTGCAAGAGAAAAAAAATTACTTAAATGTCTAACGAGTTAAATACGATATGTTTATTCTTATTTTCTAACAATTAATCAGAGAACGAAATATTTAAATATATATTTATCTTGAATTACATGATTAAATACATGTTTTCTTTAATAGCTAAGAAAAAACATTATATTTATATAAACTTAAAATAATTCAGAAATTGAAATTTCAATACAGATTTCAGATATCTTCGAAAATATGTAACCCAGATTTTCAAAATATATTTCCTTTTTTTATTATCTTTTCTTTTTTTGTGTGGTACTTTTTGAAACAATAAAGTAGGGATCAAAATGCTCTCCATGTCTAATGTAACTCACGTCGTATAAAAGCTATTTATATGATTTACTTTATATTGCAGAACATTTAAGTCTTTCCAATACATTTATCTTTAAAGTCTAAATTTTGCTACAGATTCTCAGCGTATAACGAAAAGGATATTTTCGATTGTTTCTAAAAATGTATGTTTCAATCAATACATGTTTCTGTTTGCTGCAACATAAATTATATGAAACATTGTATTTAATACACAAATTTTGATGTTTGGATTTGAACTGATTTAGAGATTTGAGTCTAAGAATTGGAATGATATATTTTTATTTTAACGTATGTGTGTTTATCTATTTACCTGCTTTGTGTACATGGATGCATGTATATCCATAGACTAAAGACAAATTTATTTTTTTCTATCAGAAAATCCACACTATAAATTTTCATTAAATTCATCTCTTACTTATCTGTGTTTTAGCATGAAGATTATTGGGTGCAAGAAGGAACAATATAATTATGTTTTTAAAGGTTCGAAAGACATTAGAAGAAATAAAATATATATTTAAATGTGGAAATAATTAACATTTAGTTATCTTTGTATAAATTAACAAATTACAAAAGAAGTGTATTAGTTGATTTGGTAGTAATCACCATCTTCCTTCTAGGGGACGATTAAAGTATATAAACATACACTGAAGCAAGATTAGCTGCTGTCGCCAAAGAGAAACTCACTTCACCCAACAGGTATAACGCTTTTAATGTAAACTGGAAGAAATGAAAGTAATATTCAAAGACATAGTGAACTAACAGCAGAAAACTTCTGTGAAAAAGAATAGAAAACAAATAAAATTACGAATTGACAGCTTAAATATTCGAAGAGAATATTCAGGGAGTCTACTATCTAAAGCACCAAACAAATATGGTTTAGAAAGCTGCAGTATATTTCAAAATACCTATAAAAATTAACGTATAATAAAATACACGGAGAATTGTACAAGACAAGAGAAAGCAAAATGCAATGAGAATGCAAAGCAAATAATTGTTTTAGCTAGCTAATAGATCTAACATCAACAGATAAATTAAAAAAATAATAACAGATAAACTGTAATGAAAAACCGCAACTTGACCACTAACTTAGGTTAAAATTACTTCAAAAAATGTTCACTTTTTTCAAGTTTTACAGTCTAAAATAAAGTTGCAAGGGAAGTTTGAATAAAATGTAAGCATATCCATTTCACATTATTCCTTGAGATGAAACAAATTACATCGCATTTTACTCAATACGAATTACGAAATAAAGGGGAAAACATGAATTTATAGACAACGTCTTGTGCTGTTTATTTTACTCTTTATTCAAAATCCGAATGGGTAAGTAAATTGTACATTGTATTGCTTAATTTATAGGAGAATACACTTTAAAATACCAACGTTAAGTAGTAAATAAAATTATATCCTTTAACGGATATTGGATTTTATTCTGGCCTTTTTTTTACTGCACTGAAGTGATTTCTGCATTTTCCCAAAGCAGGATATAACTAATTAAAGTCTCTGATTAGTAGTTTTATGAATGTTGCGGACATCTCCGGTTATATAGTCACACTTCTCCACTTTTGCTTCCCTTTCAACGTTTCAAAATAGTTTTGTGTTCCTTCGGTATTTCATTGCTTTTTCTTGATAAACAGCGGATTAGAGATGTAGGGTTGCTTTCCTTTCTGAAACAATAATGAACAACGTGCTTTCCGGATGTATTTTGTTGTTCAGAAGACAATGTTTTATATCCGCTGCCTTGATAGCCATGTTTATGATTATTCGGGAAATTATAAAATCAGTGTAAAAATAAACATTTTAAGTATCTGGGCGTAATTGTCAGATGCAAAGCAGTAAACATTTAACTACATTTGCATTGTGGGTAAAGTAAATTTACATTACACAGATTTACTTTTTGGGTAAACGTTTTACTAAAACTATGTGATATAAATTAAAATTAATGTATGCCGTAAATTTTGTTACGGTGATGGATGTAATTTTACTACACCTTAAAATGTCTGAGTTTTCCTTTAAAATGATGTATTCTTCAATAGACCCATATGATTGAATACAGTGAACATTTTATAATCGAATTTATGTGAGCATAAAATTCATACAGTGCATGTGAAAATAGCAGAATTTCACTGAAACAATGCAGCGCATGCATTGTAAATATGTGTAACATCATAGGTGATGTAAAATTTTAAGCGCTTCATGTTGTAAAAAGGCAGTGATGGTACTTCAGTTTCACCTACTGTTTATGGAAGCCACCGGAGACGCCCAAAACAGCTGTAGAAAGAAAGTAACGGTTAATAAGAGACAAATGAAAGCAGTATTTTAGGAAATAAAAGCAAATATAATTTGGTTGATATGTTGGGAGTCTAGGGAAGACCCTGCCAAGTGAAGACGCACATTCCACGCTCCAGATTTGTAAGCGGATTTCATCTATCTTTGCTTTTTAATTTATTAAATTTTCATCTGTAAGAGATAAAGCTCTTTCCCAGCTACTTAAGCATATAAATTTAATGTTGGTGTGTATTCTGGTTGGATCTGTGTACTAAGATAAATGTTTTTAAAAGCCGTTGCCGTTCCAAGCCATTTTTAACACCCCCGCACAGTAGCAGCCGTAGAAGGGAGCTTTCCGCCTCAAGGTCAACGGCAGACTATTATTCCCTTGGTCTTCAACAGTGTAGCTACATTCATCAGCGTGTCTTGACCCCCTGGTTCACCACCCTCCACCACCGGCCCCGTTCAGCTGGAGATTCTCGATTGCGGTTTCTGAAAAGAAAAGACAGTATTTTGATCTTCATTCAACCTGCCCAAGGAATACAGTTAAAGGACTAAATCCGAACAGCTGTTCTCGCTTCTTCTTTTTTTTTTTTTTTTTTTTTTTTTTTTTCAAGTGGTGACTCCATCCTAGTCTGAGACTTTAGTAACACCGTGGACTGCTCTATCAAGTCAGTAGTAAACTATTATTAAGTTTAAAATAGCAGGGTTTTTTTCACTTCTTTTTAGACGCGTTGTACTGTACAATTTTGCTTTTATTTGTTAATTTTAATTTTTTTTTTTTTTTTTTTTTTGCTAGTTGGTTATCTCTTATATTTTTGACAGTACTCAATTCATATTTGTTTACTATCTGATTAATTACTGATTTAGTAAACTTGTAGTTTCTGTTGTTTTCCTTATATATATACATTTATATAGCTTTAAATGTGTAGGTATATATATATGTGTGTGCATATATATTTTTGAGTGTAGTTGTATAAATGAATATTTCTTTTATTTTATTTATTTTTTTAAAGAATGTGTTAATGCATTAGTGTATTTTTAATTATTTTTATATACAGAGAAATTGCGTAATGTAAGCTTTCCCACCTTTTTTTGTAACAAGTGAACCCACTCTTATCAATTGACATTTAAAGAACTCAGTATGCAGCTTTTCATTACTTTTTATTCACTTATTTTGTATTCATAAGGTTTTTTTTTATCATTATTATTATTATATTCAATTTAATATGGTTAATACCAGAAATTCTCCAACTCTAATTCCATCATCAAGCTCAGTTACGACTAAAAACAATAGCAATATTGACCACACAAATGAACCACCTGCAAGTGCTTTTCTCAGTTCCATCATGCAACAGCTTTACGTTTTAGAAACTCTCTATATGGAAAGTTTAACTGCCAAAAAGTCGTCTTCAAAAGAGACATTAGAATTGTTTAAAAAACATCTAAGAACCATCAAAACAGTGTGTATTCAGAAAGACGTGGATCATTAAAATGAAATTACAAAAGTTGCATTTGTGAAGAAAGATCTCGCTGAGATATTCCAGCAGCATAAAGTATCTACCTTCAGTGAAATTAAGAAAACTGCCCCTTCCAATTCTATAAGGAATTTTACTCAAGCTTCAGTTATTTTGTCCCGAACGGACGAGACAGGCACAGCAGAACAAACTAGATTTCAACTACAGGAGCTCAGTAAAAACGGATCCTTAAAGATTAGCCCAAGGGACGTGAAATCTACTAAAGACAATAAGTTAGTACTAAAAGCTAACACATGGAAGGAAGCAGAAGAAATAAAACAGTCTTTGTCAAAATGCAAAGATTTCCAACAAACAATAAATGTAACAATCTCTAACGGTCGCATGGAGAGAATTATTATTTACTCCGTCTCAGATCATATACAGGCGACGGAATTGGGTGAAAAGCTTCTTGATCTGCTTCCGAATCCACCAAATCATCTGAAGCCTTTAAAGCAGATTTAAGGTCGTAATGGTCTTCCGCACTGGATTATAGAGGTGGATAGGGACACTAAAGCTCTTCTGCTACGACATTCTAGAATTTGTATAGATTTTAGATCATGCAGAATTGCACCATTCATTTCAATTACACGTTGCTTTCAGTGCCAGGAATATGGGCATACAATGAAGTACTATAGAGGGCCAGAAATTTGCGCTATTTGTACAGGTAGTCATGATGCTCAGAGTTGCAAGGAACAGAATCTTAAATGTAGTAACTGCATTAAAGCTCGTTTAGAATATGTTCATAGGGCAGATAGTAAATTTTGTCCTTGCTTCCAGAATGAATGGAAAAGGGTAGAGTTAAAATCTCAAGAGTATTAATTTTTTTTTTGTCTTGAATCTGTTTTTTTTTGTCTTGATTTAAATTACAAGAATCTTATTTTTATGGATTTAAAAATACTGCATATAAATCTGCACAAATAAAGGGCTGCGTCGGCAACAGCTGCAACTTTTATCAAAGAAAAATGCATCGATATTGATCTCATTCAAGATGCCTACCTACATAACAATTTGCTATTTGGCTTTCCTCTAACCTGGATAACTCACCATTCTTTAATGAAAACAGCAGTTATAGTGATTGCTAATAAAATGTTTTCACATGTTTGCTCAGCTAAAAAAAATAATTCTGTCTTCATAAACATTAAATAGAAAAATGGCTGTTTCTCAGTTGGCACGCAATACTCTCCACCCTCAGCGTCCCTTGCAGAAGATCTTTCAGAGTGGGAACATCTACCTAACATCAACTTATCAAACCTTCTCTTCTCTGGAGACTTAAATGCACATGGGAAAGATTGGGGCTGCTCATCCAATGATGCAAGAGGTCTTCTACTACAGGATTTTGTAGCTCAACATCAGCTAATACTCCTCAATGATCCATCCAGTACTCCAACGTTTGAAACTTCGAGAGGGAAGGGATGGCCTGTCATCTCTCTATGCTCACTTAATGTATATAACAAAGTACAATCCTGGAAAGTCGATGAAACTCCTAGCTTGAGTGATCACAGGTATGTGATAATTACACTGACGAAAGACGTTGAAATGAAATCGAAAAGGCGCTATAAAACAAAATTTTCTAAACACACCGCTCTTAGGAGGCAGATGTTACCACAGAAGATTCCCTTGAGTCGCCAATTGCAAGAAGCAACTACAGTCGTTACCGTAGAGAAATTTGAAGAAAAATTTACTGATCGTATCCAAGCAGCATGTGACAAGGCATATAAGAAAAAAAATATATCCCATTAACCAAAACTCAAGTGGTGGTCTTCTCTGCTCAATTGTAAACGAAATCGTTTTAAGCATTCTACAATAGACAAAAACAATATCCAACGGAACTTAACATTCAACAATACAAAAGGGAGAGAGATGTATATAAAAAATCCATACTGCAAGCAAAATCCGAGGCATGGAAAGCATTTTGCACAAAAACCAGTAAGAAGTATGGGGTAGCTTTCAAAATGGCCTACAACAAATCATTCACAACGGAATAAGCTGCCTATGACCTAGTACCGCAAGCAATAAATTTGGATCGAGAGAATGTGTTACAACATCTTGCAGATTCTCTTTTCATTACGAAAAGACCAACCCTGACAAATAGCACTTTTTCTCGAATGACAGAAGTAAGCACTTCCGACAATTTCCCAGACTGTCTTTCAGTAGCGGAAGTGAAAAGCGCACTTTATTCACTTAGCTCTAACAAGGCCCCCGGAATAGACAGTATCGATATGCGAATTCTGAAAGAAGTGTTTAAAGTCATGCCAATAACGATAACAACATTGATGCAAAAATGCCTATCTCTGGGATATTTCCTAAAAGTCTGGAAAATTGGAGAAGTTATTTTCTTTCTGAAACCTAACAAGGATCCAACCCAGAAGCGTTCATATCGGCCGGTATGTCTTCTACCAACTTTGTCAAAAGTATTAGAAAAAATTATTCATAGGAGAATGGTACACTTTCTAGAACTGAATGGTCTTATGAGCAAGCATCAACATGGCTTCCGAGAGGATCACTCTACTGAAACAGCACTGGCATATGTCCTGTCATGCATAGAAAACAATATATCCGAAAGAAACTACACTGCCTTAATATCATTTGATATACAAAGTGCATTTGATAACATGAACTGGTCCATCTTATTAAAACAATTAGAAAAGATAAATTGTCCATTTTATTTACAGAACATCATAAGTAGTTATCTGAAGGATAGGGCAATTAGACTTAATTCAGAAACAACTTGGAAATATATTCAAGTCTACGGGGGATGTCCACAAGGCTCTTGCTTAGGATCCTTACTTTGGTCAATAATGGCTGATATCATCCTTAATAAATTCAGTATTCCAGGAACACAGCTTTTGGCGTACGCAGATGACTTTATGCTAGTATCAGGAGGCAGTTCACGTAGACTTCTGGAAGATACAACTAATGTCGGCATAGAAACATTTTCAGATGTTTGTGAGGAGCTCCAACTATCAATTTCATCAACAAAAACTTCAGCTTTAGTGATAGGAAAACCATCTCAATTGAAACGGAAGCCTATCTTCAAGATTAAAGGTGTTAGCATACCAAGACCAAACCAAATCAAGTATATCGTAATTATAATTGATAAACATCTATCGTGGATTCCACACATAGAAAACCTGCGAACAAAGATTGGCTGTCAAATTCATAATGTCAGAAGACTAGCACCATCGAGGTGGGGTATAAATTCTAAGATCTTAAAAACATGGTATCTATCAGTGACAGAAAGGATCATGTGCTATGCTGCAAGTAGTTGGGCCCTAAACTTGAACATCCATGCAAAAAGAAAACTAGAATCAGTTCAAAGGATAGCTCTTCTACAGATTTCAAGGGCTTATCGCACAACATCTACAGTAGCGCTACAAGTGCTTACCGGTATCCCCCCTATAACGTTGACAGCGCAAAAAGAAGCCATCATAGCACAAGTAACACGCTTGAAACAAACAGGAGAGTGGAATAATCTTTATTATCACAAAGATTACGAACAAAAAAAGGTTTCTTAGTTAACGGACCCAGCAGTAGGTAATATCCGCTTACAGTTTGCTAAGTCATCACAAGAAATATCTAATTACATAAATATTTATACAGATGGCTCTAGAACTGATTCTGGAACAGCATCAGCCTACTGTGCTTTTTACGATGGCATGTGTGTTCATAAGTGGTCAACTCGTCTGCACTATGAAAATAGCGTCTTCCAGGCTGAGCTGCTCGTAATAAAGGAAGCTGTATTTTGGGCTACCAAAAGTTTGCATAAGAATTTCATTATTTACTCTGACAGTCTATCGAGTATCGAAACTCTTAAACAATATCAAACGAAGAATCCAATAGCTCATCAAATTGTAACTATCATAACCAACAGCATCCATCAAAAGTTTTTTATAGGATGGGTTAAAGGTCACTCGGGTGTTCTGGGAAATGAAGTTGCTGACTGTTGAGCTTTTGAGGCGACGTCAGATATCTCTGTTCAGAGTACAAACTTACCATATCCCTGTTCATCGCTAAGGTCACATCTGAATATTAATACCATAAAAGAGTGGCAACAGCAGTGGAATGAAAGTGAGAAAGGAAGAGAAACATTCTACTATTTTCCCAGAGTATCTCAAGAGCAACTGATTTGCAGCAGAGAATTGGTACAGTTTTTCTCAGGGTATGGCTGTTTCCCAACCTTTCTTTACAAAATCGAAAAGAAAGACACCAAAAACTGTATTTGTGATGAAAGAGGATCTCCAAAACATTTTGTATTTGATTGCGAACTTACAAAGAACTATCACCTTAAAAGGCCCAATAGACAACATATGCCAATATTTGCCGAAAACCTTCTGGGTAATAGCTGGGGTAAACAGAGAATAAAAACTATAATTCAATTCCTAGAGGAAAACGAACATATCCTGTGAATTATTACTGGTAACCACCACACATTAGCTCACTGTTTATTGCATATTTATCTATAGTACTTCTAAATCTTTTTATAATTATTGCAATCAAATTAATTTTAAATTCACATTTGGTTTAATCATTGCATGTATCAATATAGTAGTGAAAGCCATGGTAATCTCTGAGATTTGCATGTAAATGTTGTATATATAGTTTTGTATGTATGTTTGCATAAGTATTTTTGTATATATATATTTTGTATATATGTATATATATATCTATATATCTTTGAAAATTATTCGTTTGATTTTGTATATGTAATAACCAATTTTAGAAATGTTTTTATATATATAGTTGCTAACCAATTTTAGAAATATTTTTATATATATAGTTGCTCCCATTTGAAAGAGTTCTGCACATAAGAATTTATGGATATGAAATATTTGTGAAATACTATCTGTATCTAGTATAGACAAGCATATTGTATATAATTGTTTATCAATTTTATCTTGGTATTAAGTTTTAATTTCTGGTTTTGGCAGATATTCCTCCACCATAGGCTGTAATTACTGCAAACCTTCGGGTCGGTGCCTATAGGTGGTTAATCTGTTAATCTGGTTGATATGTTGTTAGACCTAATATCAACAACTGAATTAAAACCATGCGAATAAATAAACTGTATACGTGTGTTAGTGATTAAATGACTGCTTAATTAATAAAACAAAAATTTTGAAAAGAAAATTTGAGTATGTTTCTAAAATAAATTTTATTCTTATTTCATCGGTAATTCGTGAAAATAAAGGAATATGTTCATTTTCATTCCGTTAAATAAGTTTATTTTAATATATTTTTATTTATCAATACTTTGGAAAGTTTTGCATTTTTAAGCAAATTATGCGCAAAGTCCAAAGTTAAAAGATCAAATTAAATAAAGATGTAAGTTAAAGCAAAACATATTTGTATGCTTTTAATTCAGTTATTAGACATGACATCAGTAACTGAATTAAAAGCCTGCGAAGAAATAAAGAGAAAAAATGCGTCAGTGATTAAAATGACTGCGGAATTGATAAAACAAAAATATTAAGAAACGAATTTGAATAAGTCTCTAAAATAAATTGTATGCTTTTTTTATCGGCTTTGTCCCAAAGTCACAGCGTAACGTTAGATTTACGTCACGCTGTAACTTTGGGACATCACAGGCCGTCGCAGTACGTCACGGCAATGTCATATTGAGGTCACAGCGAAGTCATTTTGGTCATTTTCATAGTCGTTTGTGACGTCGCATATTAACTTGTTTGTGACGTCACATTATAATTGCTAATGCAATCTCGTCACATTCTTACGTGTTAATTAAATTTGTGGAAACGTCACAGAATATAGTCACAATGAAGTTACAAAGTTACTAATACGAAAGTCGCATAGAAATCATAAATAAGATGTCACAGTATGACCCAGGTGCCACGTGACTACAGCGTCACTATCACACATGTGACGATCTTTGCTGTGAGGGTATGAACAGTATTTGGTTGTTTGAAAAACCGTGTTTCTTATTTGATTGGCAGTCATCTGTTTGGTTATTTGGTAATTTGGTTTTGGTTATTATAAAATTGAATTATCAGGAAAGGATTGTCGGGTACACTGCAAATTATTCTTGATTTATTAATTCTTCTAAGCCATAATCATTTTTCTTGGAAATGATATAACGTGTTCAACATTTTTTTTTTCGAATTTCATTTCAATTATTTTATTTTAATTTCTTCAATCGAAAATTGATTGATATATAGTTCATTTCCCATCACATTCGTGGCTTACTTCTGCAGGTATGTAGTATTTAGCATGCGAAAAACAGAGTATATTAAATCACTAAATAATCGTTGAATTATTTTCAGCTATTTATCATTTTCCATGACAGCAATAGTGTTGAAGTTCCAAATGTAATATTCTGGATCTTGATAAATCGCTAGAATGAAATTTTCTGATACATGGTGGAAAAAATAAAAATAAATAAGTTCGTAAATGTTAATGCATATTTGACATGATATGTTGCATTTTTTAATATAAATAAGAAGAGCGATATATCGTCTAAATTGAAATACTGAGCATGCACTACATAAAAATTGTATTGAATACTGACTATATACAATAAATCACCCGTTCTGCATGCGAAATACATAATGTAAAGGAATATAAAATCCACAATATGAGGCGAAGTTTTAATATTTGCAGTCATTGGAATTTTATAATAATTCGCAAAAAAAGGAAAGGCGTGAATTCTTCGTGCTCAGATGAACATACAGATAGAGCCACAACTTTTTAATTGATTTATGTTCATACTACAATTTTACAAGCAAACAATAGCATTTTTTCTGATTACGTTTCTGGACTTCTTGTTAGAAGCATGCATGTAAAATTATCTTTCATTTATGAATTTTGAAATGAAAAGGTCATAAACGAAAGGAATCATAAGTGAAATGTCTAACATTATGGAAGCTTTTTCAATTCTACTTCGTTAATTTATAGAGCTTCCACAATTTTAAAAATAGAGACAGAAGGAACGATCGGTCCACGCCATCTGTGTTGAAGTTCTGAATGTAATATTCTGAAACTTGACAAATCGGTAGAATGAAATTTTCTGAAACGTGGTAGAAAAAATAAATATAAATAAGTTCGTAAATATTAATGCGTATTTGAAATGATACGATGAAATTTTTTTGATATAAATAAGAAGAGCGGTATATCGTCTAAATTGAATATTAACAATATACAATAAATCACCCGTTCTTCATACCGAATATATAATGAAAAAAATATAAAATTTACAATATGCGAGGAACTTTTTTATATTTGAAGTCTTTGAAATTTTATATACATTCGCACAAAAAAGAAATATGTGAGTTTTGCTTGCTGAGATAAACAGACAGATAGAGCCGCAACCTATAATTTGATTTAAGCAGCTAATACAATTTTACAAGCAAACAATAGTATTCTTGCTGATTACGTTTCTGAACTTCTTATTAGGGTCATAAGTATAGAGTGATCTTTCATTTATGACCTTTGAAGTTAAAATCTCATAAACGAAATGAATCATAAATGAAAGGTCTAAAATTATGGAAGTATTTTAAATTCTATTTCGTTAATTTATGAAGCATCCGTAATTTTTGAGATAGAGACACAAATAGTGATTGGTTCACGCTATCTATCAGATTTTGAATTGTATTTATGTGGATGCTCAAAACACATTTATTTTGAATTATTTTAATACTTTGGTTTGAAAATCCAAATAGCAAATGCGGATTTTGAATTGTATTTATTACAGGGAGGCTTAATACACATTGCATTGAGGTTAAACTATTTTAATACGTTGGTTTTAAAATTCAAAAAACGAAGGCTTCCTGTTTGTTTAGATGCTTATATATTGAACAGGTCACTGTGATTATGTGTCAGAAGGACATAGAGGCAGCAGATCGAAGTGCAGGAGCACGTCTAATTTTCATGTAGCAATCTATCAAGGGTACCCGTCAAAATTCCTTGAAATACGATGCCGTCGTTCTTCCATGAGAATGAAATAAACATATAATTTTTCAATTTTTTATAGAGTATACTTAAATGGAGTGTCACCTGTATACTTAATAAATGTTCTGAATATCAAAAAAAAAGCGTTTAAAATGTTTGCACAAAAATGCTGTACATTTTACAGTTCTATTAAGACTGAAATTGCGGAGTATAAAAAAATATTTCTTTTCCGATCACTGCACGTTGCCTTATTTTCAACGTTTCCAGCAATATAAATATAAGTATCAAATATTTATAATATTAATTTTCAATACTTTGATTAACATAATAACCATCAGACGATTTCGGTATTTGAAACGTAACTAGATTACCAAAGTTTCGAAAATGTAATCAAAAACGATAAATAAGTACTGCCGTTGATAAGAGATTTCGTAAAATAAATCGCAAACTGTAACAACTTTGCTTTAAAATGGAATTAAAACAGTCAAAATGCTTGGAGACGGACGGAAGAACGACTACATTTTAGGTTGGACCCTACCAAGGTTACTCATCAAAATTTCATTAAATTTAGTCCACTCGTTCTTCAGTGTCTAGCATAAACTGTCTAACAGTAAAGGGTCAATATAAAAATGAGAAATTTAAGATCAAGCTCTTATCACAGAAATCACCATCAGTGGATTTGTTTCACGCGTTCTTTTCCCTTCAGTAAGAAAATCCTGTTAACTGCATAGGTATCAAGAAAATTATCTATATGTCGTAACTTTAAGAATCTTAATGGAAACCGCTTCCGTTGATTTATTTAAGGGGGGTTATAAATGTGGTAATTAAAATTTGAACTTGGTAATTTATTAATTTATAAATAAATTTACCTAAAAATACATCAAGCAAATATTTGCATTGTGTTGAAGTCCGCAATAGCCCACTTACTTATGCTTGCTGCCCCTGAAAACTAACTGAAAGGTAAACATTAATTGAGTATAAATAATCAAGCTTGAATATCTTCCTCTATATATTGAAAAAAAGCTCGTACAGTCGATGTCCAAATCCCTTTTAAATAGAGATATTTTTTATCTGCCAAGAATATCACTGGACCTATAGCATCAAATGATTTAAAATTTGGCATGAGGGTGTATAATATATTGCCATGTGTTTCCTCCTATTTGGGTTATAATCGGCTAGAAATTTCTATTTTTTATACAAATTTGAAATAAAAAACATTTAACGCTACTTTTAAATGAAGAATTTCATTATATCTGTTGTATTTTCAAAATTTTATCTTTCATTGTTGAAAATGATGTTGCCATCTCATTAACCCCTTGCCTGTGGAGGATATTTCAGGAAAGTGGGTCAAAAATGGAAAATTTTTTCACCCGGCCGTCCAAATAGCTGCTCTTAGTCCTCTGGACGAGTCGGACGGTCTGGGTCTTCAACACTCTTTACAAGTCCGGCCGGCTAATCGGTTGCTCATGTCCCTGTTGACGAGCCGGTCGGTCTGGGTCTTCAACACTCTTTACAAGCTTCCCGGCCGTCCAAATAGCTGCTCTTAGTCCTCTGGACGAGTCGGACGGTCTGGGTCTTCAACACTCTTTACAAGGAGGATACGGTCCCTGTGGATGCCTCCCCCACTGGGTTCCGGTCTAAATTGGGTGGCACTTCCCGACCGTCCAAACAGTTACCTTACACCTTTCTGGTAGGTCGGACGGTCTGGGTTTCAACAACAACACTCTTTACAATAAACTCGGTTTATATCCCGCTTAATCAAGCTACTGATCCCGCCTACTTCCAAAAAAAATGCGGACAAGTATCGCCATCTGTTGGAAAATCAATGAACTATATTGTAAAGCATTTGGGAAGGCAAAACGAACTCAAATCGGGATCAACGGAATAGAAACACTCATTTTTCGCTTGCCCGAAGTCAGTTCGGGCATTCCAAATTTGGCGCAGAAGGGTTGCCCGAACTGGATTCGGGCGGCACAGGCAAGGGGTTAAGTAATATTAAGATTTTAAAGTATTCAAAATAGAAAAAATTTCAGAGTTTTATTTAATTTTATTTTTAAATGACAACAGCGTTTTCAACAATGAATCGTAATAGTTCAAGACAATAATACTTGCGAAACGCTTCAATATTTAGCGAATGAAAATACACCATTGTGAGATGCCAGTTTTGTAATGGATTAATTTCCAATAAAGCCATATCATCAGTTCAAAATACTTAAATTATTCAGCCTTTTATTTCACTATTACTTCTTTTGGAATGGCATAGCGGTTTCAACAATGAATCGTGCTTGCTAATGACAATAATGTTTGAGAAACGCTGTGTGTGTTCATAACAACAATGCTAGCGAAGCTTTGTAAAAGTTTGTTTGTAAGAATCAACATTTATGAATTCAACATTTACTACAATATTGCACATTTACGAAACGTAACTACGATTTTCCCATATTTAGCAGAAGTTTGATTTTTGGTAAGTGATTAATTACATTTCAAGTTGTATATTATATGTATTATGAATACTCATTAACAATGAAAATGGTGTCTGCTGAAATGTGCTCACTAAACTGGTGCCTTCAAAGATTGTCCATTGTGAGTCATATTGATTCTGACAGCAATTATCAACTGAACAGCAATTATCAACTGAAGGACAACTAAGTCATAATGTTGCTAAAAATAACAAAATTATTAAAATATATTTGGAACATGCCACTTCGTTATCGCACAATGAAATCAGAAACAGTTCTTATTATACCTAGGAAGGAAAGCGCCCCAGAAGAACAAATAGCTCGTCATTCTGCTACAAAGAAAAAAACAAATGCTGAAATTTCAAACCACTACCAATCACCAATTATATGACAGATGTATTAATATCAACTGCACAAGACAAAGTTCATGATAGATGTAGATGTCATGACGGTCCATCAGCATCCAGTTTTGTTTGTGCTTATGAAAAATCGTATTTGGTGAATATTAAATAAGAAAATCATGTAATAGGATAAAGAACATGTCACAAGAACGACTTACAAAAAGCGTAATTCTGACCGAATTCACCAGATGATTGATGTACGACTTCAAAGTGAAATAGCTCGTGAAGCGAGTTTCTGGAATTAATGGGCGTCAGCGAACACAAAGCGAAACCCCAAAGTGTATTTTGTACCTGCTAAGCAGAAGCAACCAAAGTTCCTGCTAAGCGAAGTCCAGCTACTAATGAGCGGAAATAAACCGGGATTGAAACAGCAGGACTTGCAAGTATATTCGACCAGGGAACATGCAGACGATTGTATACACATATCAGATCGTACCCACTGGCCAGAGATCGCGAATGGAGCTCCAGGGTTGGTGAGCGTAACTAAACAAGTAAGTGATTCCCAACGGGTGTATTACGCCTGAGCAGTAGACGTCAAGAATGAACTCGCGAAGCGAGCGTAAGAGAATAGGAGGCAAAGCCATCCGACTCGCGAAGCGAGTCACGGGGGTTGGCGAGCGTCAGCGAGCAGGAGGCCTAGCCCCCCCCCCTAGTTATTTAAAAAAAACTATTTTTTTTAACTAGCTTCCGAAATCACATTCATTAAAATCCAAATTAAGCTTACATCAACATACCATATTTACTTTACAAAATATCCATTAAATTAAGATTATCTTACCAAAATTCTCATATTTTCATTTATTAACGTTTTAACTAAATGTTGGGGGATGTTTTGGAATGTAAGGACACAAATGATCAAAAATACCGATAATCACCTAAAGGAGGCGACCAACATTGCAAATCTAGTCTTTCAAAACTATAGGAAAAGAACCATTAAAGTTCGTGAAATATCTGTGTACAGAAAATTTTCTGGCCGACATTGCTCGTATCCCCTTTTCAGTTCTGATGAGTATAAAAAGTGCAATACCGGTCCACGGACGCTAGTATCTGCAAAGAGAGTAGGTACTATAATAGCTTAAGAGCGCCATATTTAGCCATGTTTTAAGAATAGAAATTATTTTTTAAAAAAATAACAAGCAAACATTTTCATATGTGTGGCACACAATAATTATTCCATATGAATAAGCAGTGAGAAAATATACTTAGAAGAGATATCTGTTTAATCTGCTTCTGTATATTTTTCACTTAATACAATTACATAAACTTGTGTATCCATGCATCTTTTCGCAAGTAAACGTTTGCAAGAATTACGAAGCTGGCAAAGCAGCAGTAGTTTTAGTTCAGCACTCATTTCAGCAGGTTATGCAAGGCTGCTCGTACACAGTTTCCTTCCACAGTAAAAAATATGAACTAAGATATCCTGTAGGAAACAGATATTCAACTGCTTTTTAAGAAGGCATATTTTTTTATTATACTAGGGGACTCTGCCCCTCCTCCCTGCTCGCTCCGGTGGCCCAAGCCGGAAGCTTTGTTTGCCTCCTACTCGCTGCGCTCGCAGAGCTCGCTTCATATCTATCTTACCTAAAATTTCTACTTTCAAAAATATCTTTTCTATCACTGCCTATTTTCCGCAGGAGGGAAAAACAGGGATTTTTCTTAGCCCAGGGAATCCGAAAACTGAATTCCTTGATCATGAGCTCGCTCCGCGAGCTATTTCTTTCCAAACTAAATTTTAAATCGATAAACGTTTATTTCATCGTCTTACCTAATTATTTCTCTATACATGTACCAAATTTCATATTTTTTATGCTATAGTTTTTACGGTACGAGACAGAAAAATCGCTAGACGTGCCGATACGAAAAAAAAAGTTCATTTCAGAAGTGTGTAAAAAGTAAAATATCTTAAAAATTGAATCGAAATAAAAAAAGGGGCTCCGTCCTACAAAAACCTGCACATGTAGGTTCCTGCCTGCCAAAATTCGTGGTCTTACTATTGTCAGTCTTTCCATCACGCGAACTCGCAGCTCAAATATTGTGGCTTTGATTTTGACGTTAAATATTTCTTAAACTACGATATATATCCAAAAACGGTTTATTTCAGCGTATTTTACAAAACCTTTTCTGCAAGCGTACCAAATTTTATATTTTTATATGCAATAGGTTTTGCAGTATGAAGCAAATAATCTCGAGAAACGAGAAATTTGTCAAACAGCTGCGGTGTCAGCTACGTGTTTTTTAATACAGAGAGATAAATAACATATAAAAAAACTGTGATAATGCGATTTTAGTTAGATGTATTGATATGCAAAATGAAACCAATAGTTAAACTTTTA
Source organism: Amaurobius ferox (assembly GCA_951213105.1). NCBI lineage: Eukaryota > Metazoa > Arthropoda > Arachnida > Araneae > Amaurobiidae > Amaurobius > Amaurobius ferox. The sequence continues at coordinate 93,631,350 of OX578134.1, forward strand.
GAGTAAGTAGATTTTAAACTATGCTAGCGACAGCACTGAAGTACCAGAAACCACCGACTCTAAGAAATATCCCGTTAGATGTTTTCCTGATTAAAAACATTTTGGTTTTCCAAAAAAATGACAAGTGACTTTTTCAGAACTTTTTCTTTTCAGTAAGGAAGAAATGTTATGTTTCTTTTCAGTAAGGAAGTCGCAAGGAAATATTCTACAGTTCAGTATATATCAACAAAGTTATCCGATTTATTACAAATAATTGAGTATTAAATACATTATCTGGAAAATATTTTGCCTGACGATTTTACATTACAGTTATTTATATTGAACCTTCATTTTCCGATTTAACAAATTGCTCTAAATTTCCTATAAATTTATTTTTTTTAATTATGGTTCTTTATCACAAAAATGAGAACTGAAAGACGTTTTGAAGTAATTGCATAGTTTTGCGTTAGAAAATTCTTCACAGGCATACACAGTTTTTCTAAGCAAGGTGTCGTAATATAGGAATTTTTACCCCAAACATTTACTTAATTCTAATGCAAATCTCTGTTTACGGAGATTGATTGATTTACATTCTACTTGATTTACAGTGTCGAAGAGCGAATATATTGGGCCATTAAAGAACCGTTGAAATTTTTATTTCAGCTATTTATCACTTATCCTGACATCTTGTTGGCAAAGAACGTCACGGTTCTGTAAGCGATGTTCTGAATCTTGATGAATATATTAGTTATTTTCAGGCAACAAAGAAAGAACGACTGCGTAAAATTAAATACATTCGTAAGCATTTATGTGACTCTAACGAAATATATTATTTACGAAATTGTTTGAACAAAATTCTGTGTCGACTATTTTGAGGAAGGAAACTTTCAATTTGAAACAACATATAAAATGTTGACAGAATGTTTTATGTACAAAAGTTTTTCCATTTATCATTTCGAATTTCGTCGAAATAAAATATGACGATAAAATGAATTATCTTAAGTTTCAAAATGCTGTACTCTATTTTTTATTTATGAATTTTAACATTAAAGATAATTGCGGATAATAAGTATAAGTGAAAAGTAATTATATAGGCATTTAACTCAATATTTCTTATTCATATAGAATGAAATTTTTAATTAATATATAGGCTATCTTGTTTCAATGTATTATGTCAAATTGATGCATATAATTAATTATTTGAAAATAATTAATGTTAAGCATGATTTTCTAATTTTACAGTTGGGAACAAAACAAAAAATATAATTTTATGTATTTATTTAAAATAGTAGATTGTACATGTGACATATATCTTTACTATATAAATTACATAAGTTCCTTGCTCGAAGCATGCGTTGCCGCTAGTGTTATAAAACACTTATTTTACAATATGGCTATACACTGACAGCAAGTAAGTTGTCAAATGCACCACATTATAAAATATGTTTCATTGATATAACGTTTGTCACATCGAGAAACTATTTTGTGCTTGAACATAAGTTATTGCATTGATACATAAGTTCATGTATTAGATTGTTAAAGTAAATTTACCATTACCATCTGGCAGGGTTATACCATTGTTCATCATCATCAATGTCTTGACAGTCCAATGTGGGCCTTGGCCTTCCTCGAGTGATGCCATTAATATATATATATTTTATAACGTATGCTCTAAAACCGTGTATATATTTGTCCAAGTAACATATTATCTTATCTTTCTCCACTAAAATGAACATTTTCCCCATGTCCCATAATATATTATTACCGTATTAACAGTTTCAGATGGTTCCAGTTTTTTCGTCTGACAGACATGTTACAAATTTAATTAAACGAAATTCGTAATTTTCAAGAAAATATACAAAGAATAACTTGTAAATTAAATATGCATGCTTCCTTAAATATACATTTCTATTATTATATGCATTGTGATACAATTGAACAGAATAATATCGATTATGGATTTCATAAGAAAGTCAAATTGAAACTTATTCTCCTGATACTTTCATTCAGATCTGCAGGACAAGAAGAAAATTCAATTTCAAACTATTTCATTATAATGCAAATTTCTGTTTACGAAGATTGATTGATTTATAGTCCCTGTTTCCCCATTCTTTGCTCGCATTTTCAACTGTGTGGACTTATTCTGTTTACAAGGAGTGAATGCATTCCGCCATTAAATAACCAGTGAAATTTTTATTTCGGCTATTTATCACTCCTCATGTCATCTCGCTGGCAAGGAGTGCCATGGGTTTGAAAGCAACATTCTGAATCTTGATGAATAGGTGAGATTATTTCAGGAAACGTAGAAAGAAACGATGCGTAAAATTCTATAAATTACTAAATACTTATGTCACTCTAACGTGATGGATAAACATGCTTTATAGATGAAATTAGTTATAAAATGTATCGCCAAAGTTTTAAAAGTGAAATATATTTTAACAACATCGCGCCCAACTTTTAAAATAACTCAAGTACGAATCTCCACTCGATTTTCTCATACATTCATAATTCTTTTAGCTGTGCTGTTATTACAATAATTATGAAAATAATCTAATGGGAGAAGAATTCGATTTTCCAATATTGATGTTTATGTTATTATTGTTGTTGTTGTTAATTATTACTCCTGGCTTAGGATATACTAGACTACATCTTTTAAGTACTGCATTCTCTAGAAGCCCATCACCAGAACAGGAGCCCTAAAACCATCCTGATTATCTTGCTCAAGACAAGAAAAATATGACTGGGTGAGGCCTGTTCCAAACTGCACTTTTGGCACTGAGAAAAATCAAAATAAATATTTAACATATATAAATATTTCATGAATCGATAAATATTGGTAAAATATTGCAAATATTGGAAGGTTTTTGGAGTACAACTATCTCCCAATACAGTTTAATAATATTTATTTTCCTTTAGGGATACACTAATATAAGTATGGTAAAAATGAATAAGTTGTAACTTCCTTTGCAGAAAATCATGATTCTCATAGATACATTATCAAAATAAATTACACTTGCCGACCTATACACAATAAAGACGTCTGACACGGGGGGGGGGACTATTACACTATATTGAAATAATAGATCTTGGCAAGGTGGAGATTGAAAGCGACAATAAGGGTGATACATGCTTTGATGGTTTATTAGAGTAAAGAATATGAAACATTATTCTGACATTCTAAGTAATATAAATTTTTCAGGAGAAAAGTTACTTCGTAAAAAATGTGAATTTTTTTATGCTACAAAACAAAATACGTTCTCAATACTCCATATGATAAAGTATGTTTGAAAAGAAATGTATTTGAAGTTTTATATTTTTAACATGGCAGCATAAGACAGAATTTGGCATAATAAAGCATAAAATGGTTTATGTACGGATCACTGATCAGGAAACTTTATAATTTCAATCATTGTTAAGAAAAATTCGCGATACAAGTTTATTTTTTGTGACTCCAATAGCCCCATCGGGGTACATTATCAAGTATAGTATCATTCAAAATATTTTCCAAGCCCCTTCAAAGTGAATGGCAGTACGCTACAATTGTAATCATTTGCAACCATCATACCGAATTTTTAAAAAAATTCTGGTAAAATTTGAAAAGAAAAAATGCTACTAAAATGGATTCTGTTATGAGAACGTCGAGTGGAACCACACACCAGTTAATATATCTTGAATTTGCATTAAATCATTAAGCAACCGATATACAATATCAATTATAGACACTGGAATCTGCATTTGTCTTGTAATTTTTTTTTGCAGTTTTTCGAGTTTGGAGAAATCTATTCACATATAAATATGTAATGAATCACATTAAACAATGCAGCTAGACTCGTTTGTATATATATATACAATCAATGCAAGAGGCCCGGTTTTGACCTCTGCATTGGATCAAGTATTGTATTTAATTAAAACGTTGTTCACATATTTCTCTACAATTAGATGTTACACATATCACATGGCAGAAGCACGAATCCCGTGCCTCTATCGATACACCGCCTAATAGAAACTACACCTGAAAGAAAACATCTTGATTACGAATAAAACCTCGCTGCTTCAAAAATGTACCTTTCGCATAAATTGCGAAACTTGTTATATTATGAATTAAGAATTTTAAACTAATACTTCCCAGGAAGTAAAAATGATTATCAAAGAAAATAAAGAAAATTGATATAGAATTACTATTCACTTTGTCACGTGTTCCAAAAGAAACTGAGTTAGAAATATGGCAAATTCGATACACCGCCTAATAGAAACTACACCTAAAAGAAAACATTTTGATTACGAATAAAACCTCGCAGCTTCAAAAATGTACCTATCGCATAAATTGCGAAACTTGTTATATTATGAATTAAGAATTTTAAACTAATACTTCCCAGGAAGTAAAAATGATTATCAAAGAAAATAAAGAAAACTGATATAGAATTACTATTCACTTTGTCACGTGTTCCAAAAGAAACTGAGTTAGAAATATGGCAAATTCTCCATGACAAATTTGGTGACAAACTGAGTGAAAAATATGGAAAATATGTCATTAAGAGGGACAGACAGAGGTAAGGACTTTTATTTTGCAGTAATTATCGTAAAGAAATATATTTTAAGTTTTTTTTTATAGTGCGGGTATGGTGTATGAAAATACGCACCATGCCCTTAAACATAATCCATCAAATAATACGTCACATTGCTGTTGGTTTCTGCAAGTTTAGAAAGGTCATGTTGATTAAATATAGCATTTTGATATTCTCTATTATATTAATTAATTTAATTTTGAAGAAGATAAGTCCATATATTCACTTTATTTGCTTCAAATTTTTCTTACAAAGAATACATATTTGAACATACAGAACTCTAATTACAGAAAACATACATATTTGAACTCTAATTTCAAACTATACAGTAACACTCAATATAAAAAATACTAATTTTATAAACTTTATACATGACCTCGATGCATTTCAAAATTAAAATTTTCCTCTTTTAGAAATATATTTTTGATGAACTGCTAATGAAAATATATTAATGAGCCACACAATTAGTAAATTTCAGCTTTCTGGGAAATTATCATCATTTTCTTTACCAAAAAAAAATCTTTGGTTAGTTTTTTAGATTCAACTTTATGACTAAACTCTTTTTACCTCACGAATACTAATTTTTGTAATTTGAAAACTTTTTAAAAAAATCTGATTTTTTCTCGTGTAATTACTGCGTGCGGCACTAATTAGTTTTTAAAGCTGTAAGATTATCAAATTACCTTGCAGAGCCCCGTCACCTAATTCAAATAAATAAAATATGAATTACGTAGGTTAATTTCCTGTTTATCAAAGTATAAGTACCTTAAGCAGACTTAAATTTTAATTTCGATAAATGAAAATTTATATGTTATAAAATACATTTATTATAATTCGACTGAAACAGGACTTTCTTTATAAACTATCAACTGCCTATCTATATATAAAAATTGCCAAGTGTCCATCAGACCGTCTGTCTGTCTATATATCATGCTTTTTTAAAGCACTTCCCGAATAGATAGAGATTGCAATTTGGTACAGGGCTCGGACGTTTTGTAAAAACCCCTGGAAAAATCGAATTTTTCGAAAACGTTCTCTAGAGGGGGTTCTCCACACCAAAGAATTCGAAAAGTGAAATGATAGGAAAGCGTGCTTTGCGATAAGATACAGACTTCAAATTTGGTGTATTGGTAAATCGTTTGAAAGGAAGAACGTTTGCAATTTCGAATTTCCAATATTTTCTACATAATGGAGTGCCGAAACACCGAAATGTTCCATTTACCGAATAAATGAGAAACGGCTCCTTTAAAATTTAATAGAGGCTTGAAATTTGGTATGTGGGCTAATGGCCGAAAACACCCAAGACGAATATAGTTTTTCAAAAATGTCCGTTTAAGGGAGTGCTCCAGAGAAAAACGTTCGAAAGGTGAATTGATAAAAAAAAAACATGCTTCGGGGTGAGGTAGATATATCAAATGTGATGTACGGGTAGATAGTTTAGAAGGAAGAAAGTGTACAATTTCAGTTTAACAATATTTTCCACTTTAGGATGTGCCGCACACCAAAATTTTCGATTTTCGTAATAAAGGAGAAAAACCCCTTTTAAAACGTGATAGAGGCTTGATATTTGGTGTATGGGTAAATCATATGTCAGAAAACACAATAAGAATAGAGATTTTCAAAATGTATATTTAAGGATGGGGGTACTACACACAAAAAAATTCGAAAGCTGAAATGATAGAAAAAGCATGCCTCGCGATTGGATAGCGACTTTAAATTTGGTACACAGGTAAAATGTTGACAGGATGAAAGTGTGCGATTTCAGTTTTCCAACATTTTCTATTGTAGGAGGTGCCGCTCACTAAAATATATGATTTGCCAAACAAATGAAAAACGCCTTGTTTACAATGTGATAGAGGCTTGAAATTTGGTATATGGGCTAAACTTTTGATAAAAAACTATATATGAATGCGGTTTGACAAAAATGTTCATTAAGGGGGTGTTACACAGAAGAAAGTTGAATAGGTGAAGTGATAGGAAAAACATGCTTCGAGGTAGGATAGAGACTTCAAATTTGGTGTACATGTAGATAGTTTGAAAGGAAGAAAGTGGGAAATTTCAGATTTTCAATATTTGCTACTTTAAGGGGTTCCGCATACTATCATGTTCGATTTTCCGAATAAATGAGGTACGCTTCCTTTTAAATGTGATATAGGCTTGATATTTGGCATATAGGTCAATCATCTGACATAAATCCTGAGACGAAAATAGTTTTTAATGAATTTCATTTATGGATGTATTTTACAGAAAAGTTTGAAAGTGGAAATCCTAAAATAGCATGCTTCGGGATGAAGACTCAAGCCGTCCCACTCATCCTAGGACTTGAGCAACTAAAAGGCCGGCCTATGCTTCGGGATGAGATAGATTTTAAAGTGGTGTACTTGTAGATTGTTCGAAAGGAAGAAGTGCGCAATTTGAGTTTTCCAATATTTTTTTTTTTTAGGGAATTCTGCACACCAAAATATTCGATTTGCCGAATAAATGCGAAACGCGAATTATTCAAAAATGTACATTATTCAGGGGTTGCTTATTGCGAGACAGTTGATTTTCAACGGGTATTCAACTAGTCATGTTTCTATTTCTGTTTAATCTTGATTGGCAAGTTGAGATGTATAAGGCTAGTGTTGACACATTTTGACTATAGTTCCCATATAAAAATTTAAGTATAATATTAATAATAATATTAAATGTAACTGATCTAGAAATTTAATGTGGAGAGTACATGACTTTCCCTTCAACTTCAAATTTGTGTTATATTGTTTCATCTTATTTCATTATATTAAATTTAATTGCTCAAATTAATAAGGACGTATAATTGAAAGTACATTTGATTTGTAGTTGAAATCAAATTTTCATTTTCATTTGGTGACCTCACAGGTTTCGGAACATCGGTGTGGAAGAGAATAATTATGATATCAATTGAACCATTTATCTAGGATATTAGTTTATATAAGAAAAATAACAATTAGTTATGCATAATAATATATCTTCCCTTAAATTATTTGTTTCATTTATATCAATTTTATCACTTGTAAATATTCCGAAATAGCTTTTGCAGAATTGATGTTTACTTCATGAATATCGTTAAAAGAACGAATGAAACCTCAAATTCGAAACTAATCTTAGAATTATCCCAAATAAACGCATGTTAATTACGTCTTCGCTATTTACATCAACCTCGGTTCATAATTTAATTGGAACTGAGATGACCTTAATAAATTATTCCATTGTTTAGTGTAGGTTTTGAATGTTAAATCAGTGAAGGAATACATAATGCATAAGACGTCTCGTATTACAGATAAAACCTAATTGTTTCACAGATTCATGTAACTCCCAAAATGCTAGGCACGTGGACAAGTATACGATTACTAAATAATGTATAGAACATTTCTAACCATATTTTAATTTACACATCGCTGGATTTTACGTAATGTACATCAACGTATTTTACATAATGTAACACAAAATAGTGGTCTTAGTTTAAAATGCTGTGAGCATCGTGTGACTTGTCGTAATAAATGAAATCAATTACTCCATTATTTACACTCAATAGATTTTCCGTTTACTTGTTAGTCGCTAACGACTTACCACCTTTATTCTTATAGAAATATATATATCCATACTACTCGGACGTATAGAATGTTTATATATTACCTTGGTATATATTCCAACCTGTGCCATTCATAGTTTTTGCACTATCCCGACAGTCCGATTTGCCAAAAGGTTTAAAGTAGCAATTGGACAACCGAGAAATCTATTTAAATTTCTTTTGCTTACAACGGAAGTATATATTCCTTGTACAGTGTATAGGAAGGAAAGAGAAAACGAACTATCTTGTGCTTTTTGAGTTTTCATAGTTGTGAGCTAATTAACAAGACAACAGCCCAGATTTTAATCCAGGAGTTTTTGTTTTAGGTAAAGCTCTCGATTTTGTGTTCTAATTTTAGTGTTTTCTGTTTTAAGTTCTCGCAATCGCCTGACTACCACCTCCACATGGTCGCCCTGGAACTCGAAATTTGAGTAGCAAATATTAGAAGCACCTTTTCGATAAATTATAGCAGCGGATCATCTGCCAGAAATATTTACCTACAACCCCTGTTTGTCATCTAAAACGGCTTAAAATTTGATACATCAGAAGTTACAGGATTTATTTTCTCTGCGTAATAAAAAACAAGAAAGATCAATCATGCTTAAAGCATTGATTATGAAACACTTTCCAACTTCAATGCAATTTTATTTAAACAAGTCTAAAATGCAATACATTTCTCGGTAATATTTTGAAACTTATCCCAATACTGCATTAATTTATTATATTTGAAAACTTAAACCTTTATCGAAAAAAATGAACTTCATTCAAATGACGGCATTGAAATATAAATTGCCTGGTTTAAACATCTCTAAAATGTGATACATTCCTCGGTAATAGTTTTAGAATTATCATAATACTACGATAATTTATTATATTTGAAAACTTCATCGAAAACAACTGAAATTAATTCAAATGACGTCATAGAAAAATAACACGCCTGGAACTCTCTATAAAAACAGGATTTCATTCTTAACTTTCTCCCATTCATTTCATTCATCACAATACTATAATAATTTATTTTATTTAAACATTTTGTTTAAGACCATGGAGCTACAAAAAATTAAACTCTATGCTTGAAATTTCATCGAAAAAAATCGTCCTTCTCTTTATGAAATCAATTAATATTTCATTCATATCAGCCATGCAGACTCCATGGACTAAATTATTTTGTGTTAAAAAAAAATACAGGAATTGTAATACAACTCATTCTACATATTTTGCTGTTTACATTTTTCATAGGTGAAAAATAGGCTTAGTTGTAGAAATAATCAAATTTAGATGAACATTTAAACTCAAATATATTGTCATTGCGTTGTTTCTGTATGTCGATGCACAGAATTTAAGCAAAAATAAAGTAGTTTTAGGACGGATACAACACTCAATATGAATTAAAAAGAACTTTAAAAAATCACGATTTTGAAACAAAATGGATGCCATATATCATTTTAAAGTGGGTCATGTGATCGTTTCATATCATGGTCACGTGATCGTTTCATACAAGAGGTGTAATTATTATTTTAATTTTTATTTAAAAAACAACTGAATATATTTTACTGATTTTTTTTTATATATTTTATGGAACAATTTGAATATTACCTAAAATTTTCGAAGCAATTTGTGAATGTTAAATCCGCTTAAAAATGCTTGAAAAATTAGGTCCTATAGGGCTCAATGTATTTCATTTTTTCGACCCGGGTTCAATCCAAAACTAATTGGGTGATATTATTTATTTATATTCCCATAGGTTCTACAGACCGTCTTAACAATATACCAGAAATTTCATTTTGATTAAGTCATTTTTACGGCAGTTATCCTGCTAACTTACAGACAGACAGACATAATGAACAAAGTCATAAACACTTTTCAACTTTGTTGTAAAGTGTTAACAATCAGTAGAAAAAACTAATGTAGAAATCTTAAAGGAGTATGGAAAATTGTTTGTAGATAAAAATTAGTCTTTATATAAATAGTTAGATACGATATATGTAAATAACAATATATTAGAAATTATTATACACTCTAATAAAGGAGACACATTTGAGATAATCTTTATAGGCAAATTTGAAAATAAATTAAAGAAAATGAAAAACATAAGCATGATCAAAATTAAGTTTGCTGGAAGCTGGAAAAGAAGCTGGAATTGAAGTAGTGAAATTGATATATGAATAAAAAACATTATATCTTAGTATAGACAAAGACAAAAAAAACCGAAATTTATCCTTAGCGAATGCAATATATAGGGGAAAATGTAAAATAAGACAAAATCCTGGAAAGTTTGAGCAAACGAGAAAAAAAATTGGGTAGAATAAGGGAACAATATAATAAAATTGAAAGCGTTATACATAAAAATAGAAATCTATATAGAAAAAGTAAAAGTCAAACAAAAAATGCTGACAGTGCAATGAAAACTGTAGTAATTTTCTCAAAAAGTAAAGAAAAAAAATTCAAAAGAAACTGAAAAAGCAGTGTATTGTAATATAATTGTAGATACAATGAAATTAGGATTTGATGAGGTGAAAAAAATTGGTTTAAGCTAAGAAGTGGAACCCTTGGATTATTAGCTATGATGTAGAATAGACTCAATAAAAGTAAATGAGTGCTTAAAACAGCAAAGCTGGTTATATATGGATGATATAAAGCTAATCTTTCTGAAGTTAAATAATCCAAGCTACTCAGGTAAATAAACTAAAAAAGAAGACGAAGTATGGTTATCTACTAAAATAAAACATTACTTTTGCCTCCGTCCTAGAAGTGTCGAAGATATGTATGTGATCTGAGAAAGAATGTTGTTGGTGGTGTGGGGGAGGGGTCTTTTGAAGTGAATTGTTGCATTGTGTTTGTTGTAATGTGAAAATGTGCATATGTTGTTGTATATTTTAGTTGTTAGCAGAACCAACAAAAGTGAAGGCATGCTAAAGGCAGGGATGGGTCATAAGATAAGAATAAATTAGTGATGATCTTGGTGGTGCTATTGTAGGTGATCGATATCTTTCATATACCAGGTTTTAAGGTGGTTTCCTTGATGCATTACGCTAATGCTACGAATATGTATGTCTCCACCAAAAGAGTAAGAAAAAATTAGACTTGGCTATAGGCCCATGGCCGTCAGATAGCGTGGTTTTAGAGCCGTGAGTTGATGCCAGGCAGCTAGAACTTGCGACACTCTCTGCTGGGTGTGGTTACAGCTATGATTTTTGATACTATCGAGTGTTCCTGATTGCCTGTAAAAAAATTGGGAAACTTCGTTTCCCTCTGGTATGAAATTTTTCTATGAGATAAGAAAGATTTTTATACAGTTTATAAGCCAATACACAAATACAATTATTTACCTTAACAAATCAACAATATTACAAGCATCAATGAGCCCGGTTCAAAATAAAATCAACAATTTACATCTATGCAAAATAAAATTAACAAAAAGAATGCAGTAACCCAAAACAAGACCTCAAAAAATATATAATTTTATTGTTCAGGAAAACCCACCAAACGATGATACTCACAAGAAGAATTTTATGTTATATAGTCAGAAATTTCTTATGCTTTAATAATGAATTGTTTGATAGGAAATATTGCTTTTTTCTGTTTTTTTTTTTTTTACTTTGTTGGGCCAATGAGGCAAATTATCCGTAGAAGTTTTATTTAGAGGGGGAATTTAAGTAAAAGGACAATTATGCACATAATACTCGTCATCCCTTATTTCATTACATAGACAATCAGGAGAAAATTTTAAGTTGAACATAAGTAATCCACAAATTTCCAATGCCTAGCCAAAATAATTGAAGTGTGCCTCGACTCGAATTTATCATACCACATTCCATTTTAAATAGCTTGTTTTATTTATAGAAACTATATTTTTTGCAAATATTGCAAGAAAATATTTGGATATATATGTATTGTTGGCCCTAATGTTTACAACAATAACACATTACCTTCATTTTAAAGTGCTTGAAAAAATAGTTTGATTAATATCAATCTGGAGTCGGTAATATAGCCACTGAGGAGGCTAATGACGTCATGAACACAAAAATTGTTTCACGTCGATTTTTCACTGAAATGCCCTAAACTAATAAGTTTCGCGATCATTGAGCTATAAATAATCCATTTTTTGAGTAATGTGTCCTATACTGTGCAGTTAAGAAAATATATAAAATTTAGAAATTTTCTTTCGAATTTCAGAAATGTTTATCTAGTTTTTGATATTTTGTTAACAATGTCGGATATAAAATTTCGTAAAAATCGATTAATATTTGGCAACTATCGTATACACAAGAATTCAACCATACACAGACAGACGAACATCAATTTAATATACTCAAAATGTATTCAGGAGGTTCTAAACATATATTACCATCAAAATCTCGAAATCGAAAATATTTTTTAAACAATAATTTATACTGTATTCTATAATATAAAAAAGTAAAAATATGTAAAATATTTTTATATGTTAGTAACAAATCTTGTGCAATACACATTATTTACTGCATTCCTATTTATTGCATGAGATAGAAGTATATAAATTCAGGTTAAGTTAAAAGTTATTTATGGTTGATAGTTCTGGGTCATCGATGGATGGATGGCGCTCATATAGTGGAGCTACAAACGCTATCGTGTTTAAAATAGAGTTTGTCGCTCTACTCTAAGAGTGCCCTATATCTATTGATACGATACTACGATCAAATTATAATAAGGCCTCAAATGCGTCCCATATAACATATTCTATGTACAGTGGAACTGCTTTTGTCCTACAACAGGGTGTTGCATAAAGACAACATTCTCAACTTATCTATTACCAACCGTGGACCATGATTTCACGAGAATTGGTTCTCGGACCATGGTTTAAATCCTACATAACGGATCTGTTTGAAGTACACGGGTCGGGCCCGAACCCGTACATTCCACACATGTAAGTAAGAAAATCTAGCTCTCTTACACATGCAAATAGGCAAGGAGATGTATATAACATGTTCAAGAAGATGGAACAGCGGAAGTTTCTTTGATCTATTTATTGGTTGATTACAAAACTATTTCCCCTATTTCATTTTGTCACACTAAAAAATTGGATCTCAAAAGTGCAAATTTAAAGCGAAGTAAATTATCGAATTTCCTGATTTACATCATTTTATTGTGGCTTTTTCATACACTTGCAATCACCACAATTCAAGAATCCAGGGGGCGTTCAAAAATTTAATTATTTGAAATTATTATTTTTAATAATAAAATATATACATACATATATAATCATATCTGGTCTCACATAATAGTCTCACATAATATCAAATCAGAATTGACCAGATTTGAAACAAGATTTAGAGAAGACAGTTTTATGTTAAATATTTATGATTGTCTGTAATATCAAACAATGCATCAGACTTAGGGATGCCAGTTTTATTGAAACCTCACCCAAGAGGCCAGATAGGCCAGATAGACTATAAACATAGGGGGATAAAGTAAAGACACGATATTGCGTAAAGATGTCAACCAATTATTCAAGATGTCTGATCGCATTGCCCTAAGATCGGCCAATCAGAGCCAAAGAGGCGTTTCAGAACTCAGGCGAAAAAATGTTGAAACATATAGAAAGCTCTAAAAATATGCAGAGGACAGTAAGAGAGTTCGAGAGCTCGAATTCGACAGGAGCAGTCGGAACAGACAAGATTCGCAGTATAGCCGGAGTACCAGACTTCGAGTTGCACGACTGGTGGTGCATTTATGATGAGGTCAATTTGATTCGTGTGCAGTGATCGACTTCCGTACGAGACGGCGTACGATATCGTGAGCGGATACAGTACGGTGTACACTGATGAAACAGAACCAAAGCTGACTGTGCCAATGCACAAAGGCAAAATAGGAGGTATATGTTCCTATCAATAATTACAGAAGGTCATAAATGCAGTTTAGGCATTTTAACTTAGTTGGTCTCACATTTGAAATCTCCCCCGCAAATAGTAATATGATAATTGTTGTAATGCATTTAATAATTAATCAAATCTTCTTAATAAATGATTTTATTTAAAGTTAAACTGGTGCATTTAATTATCGTAGTTGTATGGTGAATAATTTTTTTCAAAATTTATTTCGAAATGTACACCACAGTATGTTTTTCTGGTAGTTAACAAAGTTTATTACCTCAAATTCAAGTATTACATTTTATAGCTTATGATATTTCTTAGAGAATAGTGATATAATCTTCAGTTGTTATTGAACGATTTCTGAACCAAATATGAAGTGAATTTCTTCTCTCTATTATCTTGGATAATAAGATTTCTAAATTTAGTCAAACATCTGTCGTTAGATATTCGTGGATTCCATTATTCTCTTTGCTTGAATAGTATATGTTCTAAATATATATTTTCCAATATATTTCCACTTTATTCCTTTTGCTACTCCAAAATACAAAACGAAACAAGCAATATATTTTCATACATATTATTTTATATTATTTCACATCTTTTGAAATACCCGGCCTAGCTCTTATTTAGGCTTTCTGAAGATTTTATTTTCATTATCTTTGTCAACAAGCTGTCTTTGTTACCCGTTTTATTCCATTTCATTGCTAAAATATTTTTACCTTACGGATACTCCTTTTTATGCTTTCAGAACTTTTTAAAACCCCGAAAGTAACACATATAGCTTGATTATCTGCTAAATTAAAAAAAAAGAGTACATACATTTTGACTTTGTTGCATTTTGAATTAATGTTCATTTTTGAGTGAAATAAGGCTAGAATTGATATAAATTGCAGAGTTAAAACAGAAAGACCGAACCTACCGAACCTACACTATCCGAAACCTACACTGATGTATTACCACAGATCTACCACATTCTATTGATCTACCATATCTTATTGAAACCACAAATTCTGATTTTTGATCATATTCTAATATTTTCCTTATATGTTGTATCATTCATCTTAGAGGCATTATTGACCACTTAGCGAGATGCTAGAAAGTAGATCAAATAAACAATTTAATTATCCATTTATAAACTTTTTGTTCACACAATTAGATTTATCGATTTTATTACACACATAATCTCCCAATGAGATTTATTGACATTCTGTGTGTATATTCAAAGCTTGACTATACACATTTGGCCTATACCTTTTTAGAAATAAATAAATATATATATAGAGATTCACTTTAGAAAAGGAAAATATGCACTTTATAAAAAAATTATTTTGATTTATTCTGGCTTGTTTCAGAATAAAATATAGGCTTATAGTTTATTTTAATAAAATATGAAAGTGGAGTTTCTGCTATGTAAACAGCGCCGCTGAGAGGGCGAATTAATTATTACTGAATTGCACTTCCCACAAATGTTAACGATGGCGCCGCTAATTCTGAAATAAATTTCTAGTTATGGAGTATTTAAAGCGTTTTAAAAAAATAAGAACCTCTGGAAATTTTGTGGGTGAAACGTACAAAAAAACGTAAAACGTAAATGTTTTAAAATTATTATATTCAAAATGTTAAAACGGTTTCAACATTTTATTTCTGATCATAGGCCTAATGATGTGCGATGCATCATGTTTGAAATGTCTGACTGGTGTTCACTAAATTCACATCAAGAATCTACAGATTTTCTTAATCTATGAACGTATCTCTGATGTATCTTATGGATGTATCTTATTAAAATTAAAATGAATTTTGTTCTGAATGAAATTTTATACTGGAACATTACTGCATGGAACATGAAAAGAAGGAACAGTTGGGAGGCGAATTAGACATATATATATTTTCAAACAGATGCATCCAGGGCACAATCAGAATTTTCACCCAGCAGTTAAGTGTGAAATAGCATACATTTAAAACCTACATTTTGCCATTTGTACTCATGTCTGACTGTATCATTATTTGCTACTATAACAATTTTAACTCGGCAAAAGACTAAACTGATTTTTACTTTATCCACTGGTGTATTCAGCTTCACAAGGGAAATGTTTATTGTAGAAATATTTACAATTATATATCGCTTTATATAAATAAAAAAAAATAGAAATGCAATTTCAAACAAAATATCTCATAGATTACTCAATCTAATTTAGTGAAAACTATTTTATAGACAATGAGACTGGGTCCAATAAATGCGTATCACATTTTATCTGCCTGTACTGACTCTTGCAGATCAGCGATAATTATATTACCAGTTTTTATCATTCTCAAAGGACTTCTTTCAGATGGTTTATTATTGAACGTATTTCAAATTTTATACCAGTTTAATTTTAATTCAGTACTGTCCAATGCAACGCCTGTTATTTATGTCAGTTTGATATCAGCCATTTATTAAATGGGACTACTCTCCTATATCTGTATTACAAAGAGTCGTTTATTTATGGCAATGATTAATCAGGACATAAAAAAGGTAATTTGGGGAAAATATATGCATTATTTAAGTACATATATATAAAAATATGGTTATAGAGCTTTAATAGTTTATCACAAAATGCCCCTCTTTTTATAAATTTCCAAGCAGATTGCAAACTGCTCTGTGTACAAAAATTTTAATACAAAATTGCAGTAAAAAAAGTGTTTAGTGCTTTATTAAAATATTCTTGTCACGAGTTGAAACTGCAATTTGAACTTTTCTACAACTGACACAGCGTTATTATTTTGATATTGAAAGTGCTTTTCTGACATTTTTCTTCCTTTAAAATTCCTAACATATCTCCTTTGCAGAAACTTTTGCCATTTAAAAACTTCGAACATTAAATAAAGGCAGAGGCAATGATTTGTTTACAAAATGGTACATAGGATATATGACTTTTAAATAAATTACAAATAGAAAATTATGATGCTGAAGAAAAATAATTTCCCTTAAAGAGATTTTTAGAATAAAGCGTTAATTAGAAGACCCCAGAGGTTTATGTACTTTTAACGCTCTGTTGTCTTCTAATTAACAACCCAGATAAAATTGTTAATTAAGCTAATATTAATTTATCACTTTTTGTAAGTATGATTATAATGCATCGACTCCGATAAAGCAGGATCATTAAAGAGATGTGACGATGTCCAATTTTAGAGTATGATATTTGTGATATTAAAATTATACCAGTGCAGATAACATAGTATGTGTAATTGTAAGAACTATGTGTTTAGGTAAATTTTAATTTTAGTTTTCAACGACGTAACTGAGAACATAAAATATTAATATTTTTGTATATAAAATATTTATACATTTTGCCATTTATACAATTTATACGTATTACTACATTTTAACACTTTTTCATCCGGTAGAAAACAGTGAAAAAGACAGAAACGTATGTAAAGTGGGATTGAAACGGACAAATTAATAAATATGACAACATCAGTTATTGGAAAATTACCTGAATTAGAAATATGAATGGGGAATTTGTAAACGGAGGCGAAACTATTATGAATTGGGCTATTTTATTTATTTTTAATAAAATTTATTTTTATTTATTTTTAATAAAATGTTACTGATGTGATTCTGTGCCAAATTTTCTCACAAATCATGCTTCACATAAACCTGCACTTTAAAAATAGACATTAGTTCACGTGGACAAGTGGCAATAATTATTTACGGCAATGTTTGACGATTTAAAATGCCAATAACATATTTTTAACACTTTACAACAAAGTTGAAAAGTGTTTATGACTTTGTTCATTCTGTCTGTCTGTCTGTCTGTCTTTAGGTCTGTCTGTCCGTTAGCACGATAACTGCCGTAAAAATGACTTAATCAAAATGAAATTGTAGTATGTTGTTCAGACGGTCTGTAGGACCTATGGGAATATAAATGAATAATATCACGCAATTAGTTTTGGATTGAACCCGGGTTGAAAAAATGAAATACATTGAGCCCTATGGGACCTAATTTTTCTAACATTTTTTAAGCGGATTTAAAATTCACAAATTGCTTCGAAAATTTTAGGTAATAGTCAAATTGTTCCATAAAATATATAAAAAAAAATTCAGCTAAATATATTCAGTAGTTTTTTAAATAAAAATTAAAATAATAATTACACATCTTATATGAAACGATCACGTGACCATGATATGAAACGATCACATGACCCACTTCAAAATGAGATATGGCATCCATCTTGTTTCAAATTCGTGATTTTTTAAAGTTCTTTTTAATTCATATTGAGTGTTGTATCCGTCCTAAAACTACTTTATTTCTGCTTAAATTCTGTGCATCTACATACTAAAACAACACAATGACAATATATTTGAGTTTAAATTCTCATTCAAATTTGATTATTTCTACAATTAAGCCTATTTTTCACCTATGTAAAATGTAAACAGCAAAATATGTAGAATGAGTTGTATTAGAATTACTGTATTTCTTTAACACAAAATAATTCAGTCCATGGAGTCTGCATGGCTGATATGAATGAAATATTAATTGATTTTATAAACAGAAGGACGATATTTTTCGATGAAGTTTTAAGCCTAAAGTTTATGAATTGTAGCTCCATGGTCTTAATTTTTAAATAAAATAAATTATTATAGTATTGTGATGAATGAAATGGAGAAAGTTATGAATGAAATCCTGCTTTTATGGAGAGATCCAGGCGTGTTATTTTTTCTATGACGTCATTTGAATTAATTTCAGTTGTTTTCGATGAAGTTTTCAAATATAATAAATTATCGTAGTATTATGATAGATTTAAAAATATTACCGTGGAATGTATTGCATTTTAGAGATATTTAAACCACGCAATTTATATTTCAATGCCGTCTTTTGAATGAAGTTCATTTTTTTCAATGAAGGTTTAAGTTTTCAAATATAATAAATCAATGTAGTATCGTGATAAGTTTTAAAATATTACCGAGGAATGTATTGCATTTTCGACTTTTTTAAATAAAATTGCATTGAAGTTGGAAAGTGATTCATAATCAATGCTTTAAGCATGATTGATCTTTCTTGTTATTACTGGATCTTGTTGAAAATCAGACTTTCAATTTTGGCTCCGATTAAATTAAGGATACATTTGTAAATTTTGTGTTCAAATTATTTGAGAAATATCGTATTCACTGTAGAAAACTAAACAATGAAATATTTCTAGAAAGCCTCATTATAAATTAGACGTTTATTTATATTCAGCGATGACATAAGGTGTGGTTCAACTCGACTGTCATACCATAATCCATTTTTAAGTACCTTCTGATATTTTTTTTTCAATTTGTACAAGTAAAATTTTGACAAATCGGTATCAGTGATTCCAATGCTTACAATTATAGCGTGTTACCTTTCACTTTAAAGGGCTTGACAAAATCTTTCAGTTGATATCATACTTGATAATGTACTACAAGGGAGTTAATTTGCCCCCGAGGATGAACTATGGCGTCATGAATAAAAAAATTGTATGACGACAACTTTTAACAACAATAATTGAAACTATTGAGTCTCGTGATCATTGAGCCTTACATAATCATTTTTATTCATGATTATGTCAAATGCTGTCCTATGCTGCCATGTTAAAGAAACTATAAAATTGTGAATAAATTTCGAAATTTTTACTCGAATTCAAAAACAAAAATCTAACTATTTTTAGATTTTTCTGTAACAAATCGAGGATATAAAGTTTCCTAAAAATTCAATAATATTTGTGGAAGCTATTGTATACAAAATAAATTGACCACAGACCGTCAGACAGATGAAAATCATTCCAAAAACAGTCGAAACGTGTCCCGAAGATCTTAACTTATATTGGTATCAAAATTTAGAAATGGAAATTTTTCGTGGAAACAATACTTTCTCAATACTGTGAGCAAGTAAACATTACGTTTATTCGTTTTGCGTTAAAATTGTTTACGAAGTATCCATTCAGTTAATAATTGCAAATTGATTTTATGTTATACAATTTAAATAAAAAACAAGAAAGTTCAATCATACTTAAAGCATTGATTATGAAACACTATCCAACTTCAATGCAATTTTATTTAAAAAAGCCTAAAATGCGATAAATTCCTTGGTAATATTTTAAAATTTATCACAATATTACATTAATTTATTATATTTGAAAACTTAAAACTTCATTGAAAAAAATGAACTTCTTTCAAATGACGGCATTGAAATATAAATTGCCTGGTTTAAATATCTCTAAAATGCGTTACATTCCACGGTAATATTTTTAAAACTATCATAATAGTACGATAACTTATTATATTTGAAACAAACATCATCGAAAACAACTGAAATTAATTCAAATGACGTCATAAAAAAATAACACGCCTGGATCTCTCGATAAAAACAGCATTTCATTCATAACATTCTCCCATTCATTTCATTCATCACAATACTATAATTATTTATTTTATTTAAAAGTTAAGACCATGGAGCTACCAGTAATTAAATTCTATGTTTAAAACTTCATCGAAAAAAATCGTACTACTCTTTATAAAATCAATTAATATTTCATTCATATCAGCCATGTAGACTCCATGGGCTAAATTATTTTGTGTTAAAGAAATACAGCAATTCTTATACAACTCATTATACATATTTTGCTGTTTACATTTTACATAAGTGAAAAATAGGCTTAGTTGTAGAAATAATCAAATTTAGATGAGCATTTAAACTCAAATATATTGTATTTGCGTTGTTTCAGTATGAAGATGCACAGAATTTGAGCAAAAAAAATGTAGTTTTAGGACGGATACAACACTCAATATGAATTAAAAAGAACTTAAAAAATCACGATGTTGAAACAAGATGGATGCCATATATCATTTTGAAATGGGTCATGCGATCTCTTCATTTCATGGTCACGTGATTGTTTCATATTAGAGGTGTAATTATTTATTTAATTCTTATTTAAGAAACTACTGAATATATTTCGCTGAATTTTTTTTTATATATTTTATGGAACAATTTGAATATTACCTAAAATTTTCGAAGCAATATGTGAATTTTAAATCCGCTTATAAAATGTTTGAAAAATTAGGTTCCATAGGGCTCAATGTATTTCATTTATTCAATCCGGGTTCAATCCAAAACTAATTGGGTGATATTATTCCTTTATATTCCCATAGGTTCTACAGACCGTCTGAACAACATACTAAAATTTCATTTTGATTAAGTCATTTTTACGGCAGTTATCGTGCTAACGGACAGACAGACAGACAGAATGAACAAAGTCATAAGCACTTTTCAAATTTGTTGTAAAGTGTTAACAAGAAAGATGAATCACGCTTAAAGCATTGATTATGAAACACTTTCCAACTTCAATGCAATTTTATTTAAACATCTCTGAAATATAATACATTGCTCGGTAATATTTTAAATCTTATCACAATACTACATTAATTTATTATATTTGAAAACTTAAACCTTCATCGAAAAAAATGAATTTCATTCAAATAACGGACGGCATTGAAATATAAATAGCCTGGTTTAAACATCTCTAAAATGTGATACATTCCTCGGTAATAATTTTAGAATTATCATAATAATACGATAATTTATTATATTTGAAAACATCATCGAAAATAACTGAAATTCATTCAATGACGCATAGAAAAAATAAAACTCCTGGCTCTCTCTATAAAAGCAACATTTCATTCATAAATAATTTCCCATTCATGTCATTCATCACAATACTATAATAATTTATTTTATTTAAAAATTAAGACCATGGAGCTACAAGTAAGCTCAATGCTTAAAACTTCATCGAAAAAAATCGTCCATCTCTTTGTAAAATCAGTGAATATTTCATTCATATCAGCTATGCAGACTCCATGGACTAAATGATTTTGTGTTAAAGAAATACAGCAATTCTAATACAACTCATTCTACATATTTCGCTATTTACATTTTACATAGGTAAAAAATAGGCTTCGTTGTAGAAATAATCAAATTTGGATGAGAATTTAAACTCAAATATATTGTATTTGAGTTGTTTCAGTATGTTGATGCTCAGAATTTAGGCAAAAATAAAGTAGTTTTAGGTCGGATACAACACTCAATATGAATTAAAAAGAACTTTAAAAATCGCGATTTTGAGACAAGATGGATGCCATATATCACTTTGAAGTGGGTCACGTGATCGTTTCATATCATAGTCACGTGATCGCTTCATATAAGAGGTGTTATTATTATTTTAATTCTTATTTAAAAAACTACTGTATATATTTCGCTGAATTTTTTTTTATATAATTTATGGAACAATTTGAATATTACCTAAAACTTTCGAAGCAATTTGAGAATTTTAAATTCGCTTTAAAAATGTTTGAAAAATTTGGTCTAATAGGGCTCAATGTATTTCATTTTTTCAATCCGGGTTCAATCCAAAACTAATTGGATGATATTATTCATTTATATTTCCATAGGTCCTACAGACCGTCTGAACAACATACTAAAATTTAATTTTGATTAAGTCATTTTTACGGCAGTTATCGTGCTAACGGACAGACAACAGACAGACAGACAGAATGAACAAAGTCATGAACACTTTTCAACTGTGTTGTAAAGTGTTAAAAATGGGAATTATCCCAAGCACAAAGCACAGTACTATACTATAAATGATAACATCCACATTTAAACATAAATGTTACATTAAATAGCAACGATTTTTAACTTTTAACTTATATTTTATACTTTTTCTCTAATTTACAAAAACTGCATTTTACAAAAATGCAGACCCTACATTTGTTTCAATCAATCGGAAAATCAATAGATTTCTTCGATTGAAATAATCTAAACAAAGGTTATTTGATTTCTTTCTTTATTCAAAAGGATTTCTTGCACAAAGATAGATATACAGGCAGGGCTTACACATATATGTATATAGCATAGATTGACATATGTGTATAGCATTACAGACATATGTATATAGCATTGATGTATGTAGCATTGCACACATATGTATATAGCAATGGCTGACTAGTATTCATCAACAAATCGATCCATCATAAATTGTGAGTTGGATTTCTGACCAACATCACAATATTCCGTTTGTATATGCTATGCATTGTTGTAAAAGTACTAATTCCGTAATTATACATGAGCAAAGGCGCTTCAAAGCTAATATCGATATTACTCTCTGATACTGACATATGCTAATCAGTTAGTTCGTTGTTGTTTACATCACCCCTGATTCATAATTTAATTGTAACTAGGACCTCCCTAATAAAGCACCACATTATTTCCTATTGTATTATAATGTTGAATGAGTGCCCATTCTATACATTATTCATGAGTCCTTTGATATACAGTTCAAATCTAATTGTTTCGTAACTTAGTATTACTGGGTAGCTTCACTAAATTTATACATAATAATTAATTAAACATAGAATTTCGTAAACTGGTATTTTAATTAAGTGCACAAATACTATACAGATAATAAATCGCAATATTATAATGGAATTGCATTTTGTTACACTTCTGTAACTCTGGTATTTATGCAAATACTAATGACCACCCGTGTATAAAACACGGGAATATATTTGTTCCCTGAAAGTTCATAAATGTAAAATAATTTTGAATTTGATAATTTTATGTCAAAGATGTCGTCAAAAATAATGTTTTTAGCGTGAATTTTATATAGCATTTGCCTTATTATTTATCATAGTAACCATTATTATTTACTTTAATAAAACGACTTAATTATCGCATTAAATCGGTTTTTATATTCTCTTTTTCAAGAGCCCGGTGAATAATGGCGAAAGCTCTAGTGTCTTTTAGGCCTAATTATACACTTGCGAATAATTTTCAGCGAACATATATAACTTTTACCATAGTGTAAAATTTAATTAATCAGCAGAAAATTATAAAATAAGAGAAGCATATTTGGTATAAAATGACATTATTGCAAAAAGGTATTTTAAGATGACGTAATTTTTTACTTTAATAACAGCGAATAACGAAAACAAACGACTTTTTTACATAATGTTAGAGGGCGTAGATGATAGGGACGTAGAAAAGGAAAATCTGCGATAAGCTATGTTTTCGAAGAATTATCACAAAAATGACCTGCATAATGTTAAATTCCATTAATTTAGAATCGATGACCGAAAGTCACGGAAATCTTCTTGCTATTCCATGGGTATGGTAAAATATCGTCCACAGCCATAAGTCTTTAAGCTATAAGCCATGGATTCATATATACCATAAAATGTATGATTCATCATTCGCTAAGCGTCAGAGCATTTGGTTTCAGCGCTCTATTGGTTTCAATGTCGGTAAGAACACTAACTTACTTCGATAGTTGCAATGCCCCGAGTAAAATATTTTGCGGGAGTACTCATTAATACATGTTTTCTTACCAAGAAAATACTCGAGACCAATACCAAAAATGGACTCAAGAAACAGAAAACAATGTAGCAATGTCTTTTAACACGTGCTCATTAACGCATTTAACACTTGCTGTATTTTATGTAGGATCATTCCGTCCAACATATTAAAATTAATAAAATATATTGTGAATCTATTAAGTTCAACATCTTATACTAGTGGTTGCCATTATTGAATGTAATGCCATACCCATGCCACTGATTTAATGTATATATTTTTAGTTCAATTCAAAATTTTAAGGAAAGAACGCTTCGATTTTTAAGGTTTACGTCACATTTGTCTCTCTAAATCGTGAGTAAAATTTGTTTAAATATTATTTGTCTCCTTATAGAGTTCTGCAAATTTTTACATCAAACTAATTTTATGTATTTTACAGAGATAAATTAATCTTTCTATAATCATGGGAAAAGAAAATATTGTCCATTTAAAATTAGTTGGAATCTTTTTTTTAATTGGAAAGCGTTATAAATAGAGATTACGTGAGTATTCGAATTAAAGTAGAATTACAATATTTGGTATGAAATTTACCAAACATGCATCACTTAAAAGTTGTCAAAAATTATCGTTGTCGCTCGTGGTAAAAATGTTTGAGATACCATTACTTTTAAAAAATATTCCATGAAATATCTGATTCTCAGAATCTGTTATGTAGAGCTCAAATGATGGCTTATTTGGATTCAGTGTAACAGTTTGGAGGATAATAGGGTAATTCACTAAATATTTCCAATTATTTCTCCACTTCTATTTTCATTTTCGATTCAAACATTATTTCGTTTAAAAAAGCTAATTATCAAGATTGTATATTTATTGGAGCTTAGATGATAGGTGATCTGAATTCAAAATCAAATTCCTGAGGAGGCAGGGTGGCTCATTAAAATTGTTGACACCTCGTTTATTTTCAACTTCCAGTACTAAAGTTTTCATCGAAACATCTATTTTTCAGGATTAGTTATAGAAGATAAATAATGAATGATATGTATTTAACACCATGTTTCAGAGGGCGCGAGGGATTCATTAAGTACTTCCATCTCCGGTTCTAGGTGAAGTTCGGTTACAAGTTTCTTCTGATATGAATTCACCATCAAATCTGAAGGAGATAGATTGGTTAAAAGAAATTATCTCCCTGTTATTTTCCATTTCAGATTCAAAATATTCTTTTAAGCGTTTAACTAATATGGGTAGAACATCAAGTTTCGGAGGCAGTAAAGGGAGCCACAGCATATTTCCGTTTCTAGATACGTCAACCCCGATCCAGAAATTTACATTTTCTTTAAAGCATTCATTTCTTGGAAGCACTTAAGGATATAGCTTCGACGATGACTGATTTACATCAGATTCTAAATAAGGTTAAAGAAATCATTAAGGTTTTCTTCTAGTAATACAAATTGGCTCTATATGGAGCTTAAATAATGATTTATTCAGCAATGAACTTCCGAGCGGTTGAGATGTTCGGTAAGGATTTCCATTTCGGTTCTGGAGATCTTACTTCCGATTTTCCCTTAGAATTCGTATGGATGCACGAAATAATTATGACAAAAAAATAAAAATTCTTAATTTCATAAAACTGACTGTTACGTACCATTTAGTACTAGGTAAATGTTATTTCACAACTTTTTTGTTTTTATTTCTATTTTATGTATTCTACAAATATTTAGCTTTGGGTGTTGCATCTATATTTACAACTCGCTAAAGTTACAGACTATTTAATAATTCTTATTTATTTACTGCTTTCTGATGCATGATTTATTCCAACACCATGATATAAAATGTCTATATCATAAAATATCTACATCATTAAACCTTTTTAATTCTTGAATAGAAACATGTAATATTGATAAAAGCAAAAGTTGCAATTTTCTTAAGGTTAATTTCCATTTATGAAATACATAAAACCGTATCATATATTAATTATTTCTCACAATTAATAGCACTCTTTGGAAGTGTCTCTTTAAATTATTTTCTTCAATATTTTCCTTAAACTATCATCATAAGATTTCTAGTCCCACTATTTTCCTTTGTTCTGTTGACAAGTTATTTATGAGTGAAACACTTTAAGCAGGCTGTTTGCTTTATCATGCTATAAAGAGCCAGGGGCAAGAAATATAAACTTTAAACTTAAAAGAGCAAATTCCCTCCGTTTTAAATTTAGTCCGCAGTTAAATTCTTATGCAGGGAGTTCGAAAACATTTCAAGCTATATTTATTTACTTGAATATTGATCATATCCATGTACTTGCGCTGGCAGAGTTTTTAAAATAAGGTGCAAGCATGCATGGAAGCAAAACTCCTTGAGTGGTATAGCTGGGAGAAATTAAATTCTAACATTTTGCGTACTTCCGGTAGAATTACTTATAGTAGAATATTCCTTGCGTCTTTGTTAGTTAAAATAAAAAACCACATTTTCATTCAAAACATTTGCTTAGATAGGTTATTAATGAGTGAAAATTAAGGACCTAGCAATAAACTGAATTTTTATCTCTATATTAAAAGGAAATCTCCTGAAACATTATGTATAATCATGAGAATTGCCAAATCAGACCGTTAGACTTACCAGCTAAAATATGTAATAGAATAGGTATTAAAATCACATCTATTGCCATTTCCCAAATTAAATGATTTTCTTCAAATATGTTTTTCTGCAGATTTATTGCAATGTACACAAGTTTCCAAGGCAACTTTCATTTTTCCTTCAATTTTTCTTTCAATTTGCTGACATTTTTTTAAAAAAACCTAATCAACAAACTGAATTGATTTTTAGTTCAACTAAATTAAGTTCCTAGGAATAAAATTGCATCGCATAAAATTATAATGAAAACCTACGGCACATATACAAAAATAGTGTCTATTAAGATAGGAAATTTTATTTATCCTTAAAATGGATGAAAATTGTATTATTAAATTTCGTAGTACGTTTCGGGAAATTAAAAATACCTGAATGTGAAAATAATGAGGCAAATATTTAGAGACCGACAATTTTTTCTCCTATATTGTTAACTTTAGCTGCCTTTATATTTTTTAAATTTTGTCTGCTGTATAACATTTTATTTAAATGCCCAATGTGTCACCTATTCTTTTTATTTTGCTTTAACATATCTCTGTAGTATAAAGAAACCGTACATTTTTGAATAATTTTATTTTTTTATTTTATCAAATGATTACGTTTCAAGACCTGTAAGACTATTCTATTATAAATAATTTACAAAGTCAGAGTGTTATTGTACTGGTTAATACTCATCTGAGCTTAATTGAATATGTCAAGGTTCAATCTTCAGTATTGTTGATGCAATAGTATTGTTTTTTGGCTCAAATGTCTAATACACTATAATGTTCGAACTTAAATATATAGAGTAGTGACCTGAAGCGTTTGAGGCCGTCAAACTGACCCTATATATAAGGTCTTCCTATTGATTCCTCAGGCCTTTCTAAAAGATCCAGAGTGTTGTAGAAGACAGATTCCCTAATAGCATGTAAATATTGGCCCACTATTGAGCTAATTTGTTATATTTAGGCCTTCTAGTCTAAATATTTCGAATGTACGCCAATATAGGGGATACATTGGCCACCGACATGACCTGATATCTGTATTACAACGTTACACTATTATTGACATTTGATTGGAAATATTTACGGAGTAGGATTCAAAAGTTCCCGGACAGAGTCTATAACTTAAAAAATATTATCAATTAAAATGTTGAAACACATCTTCTTTCGAAATAAGACCCTTGCGCAACAACGCATTTTTGCCATCGCTTGCAAAGGTCATCGAAACACTTCAGGAATCCATTTTTAGCCATGTCCTTTAATTCAGCCTGCGAAGCACTTTTAACTTCATCTGCGGATTGAAATCCACGACCCTTCAAGCGACTTCCCTGTTCAGGAAATTGGCTGAAGTCGCAGGAGGCGACATCAGGGAAGTAAGAAGATGTGGCAAAAGAGTTGTTTCCGTTTTCGCAAGAAAGTCAGCGACGGGAAGGGATCGGTACACAGGAGCGTTGTCATGCAAAAGCACACATGATCTAACCTCTTTTGGTCTTCGGTTAACATGCGGGGAGCGATGTGTTGTCATACACTATGCATGTTAAAATCCGTTGACATGAAGTCTCGGATATCCCAACTGATTCTGCTATGTCCGCTATTGTTTTCTGAATTTTCCCACTTACCGTCGCAGAAACCTGTTTTCAGCGGTGCGGGAAGTCTACGGACGGCCAACGCGTTCGTCGTCTTCGGCGCCTTCTCTGAAACGTCGATGTCACTCAAAAGCTTGCGTTCGCGATAATGTACCACTGCCGTACACATGCTCCAACATTTCGTAAGCTTCCGTAGCACTCTTTCCCAAGCGACCACAAATTTCAACCACCGTTTACTAAATGCACCCGTCTACAAAATACGACGCTGTGGCGAGCCACCGACCACGTTATTTGGGTCAAACCACTTTTAAAAGAGGGAGAGAACGTAGTAACACAGAAACGTTATCGTAGTCGCTCTACTGCAAATATATTTTACGTTATAGACCCAGTCCGGGAACTTTTGAATTCTACCTAGTACAACATTAGGGATATATTAACAGCCAGTACTATCTAAATATTGGGTATATATTTACAGCCAGTACTATCTAAATATTGGGTATATATTGGCAGCCAGTACTATCTAAATATTGGGTATACATTGGCAACCACTACTATCTAAATATTGGGTATATATTGGCATGCCAAAATTTCCTCTGAATATCCGACCAATTTTGGTCCAATATTATCCAAATGCCAGCATTTTCATATTGCCTCTATAAGCGGGTCTATATTGACTGCTAATATTGGACCAATTAATTGGTGTAGTAGTTTTTGGTACATTCCTAGGACTTTTCGCCCTTTAGTCAACTTTTTTTCGTTAAGTTCGTATGCAGTCTACTCATTCCTCAGCTAAGTCCATGTCTGATAGGCTGCATTTAAACGATAAGAACAAGAGCGGATTTAAGGGAGGATAAAGTAGTCAGTTGATCTGCCTGTCGTCTGCGACTTGAATCCTAAGGAACAATTTATTACTGTGGAAACCTTGACGAGTTTGATATTGGGACAAGTTTGATATTGGGAATTTTATTCAAATGGAAATCATGACTGTTGAACAAAGCATCCATATGCATTTCCTTGTGTTATGCAGTTATAAAGTTAACAAAGTTTTCAAACACCATGGATAAACACATTTGCTTCGTTGAGTTGCATTGCCAAATATTCTAAATTCTACTGTAAATCTAGTGTACTCTTTAGGGCAAAAGAAGGATACCACTGAAGACGACAAAAATATACCAAAACGAGGTTACAAGGACAGTTTCACAGCTATGAAGATAAATTATTTATGGTAATAGCAGAGTAAATGTATACCAGTTGATTCAATGTGCATTTTGAATCGTGATATTAGGAATTTTTCTTGCGCGGAAATCATTTTTTTTTTTAAACAATTATTAGTTTTCGCCGCATTTACAGAACTCCCACGTTATTTTTTACACATTTTTCTTGTGCTAAGGTCGAAATAAGTATTATTTTAATCTTCACAGCCTGTATATGGAACTATTCAGTCAATCCTATATTTACCACTCAGGCATTGAGGATATAAATTTATTATATATCACTAAATAACGCTAGTCATTATGCCTTCAATGAACAGAAACATAAGTAAAAATATCATATAATATATATAATTCATAATATTTAGGGCTAAATACTAAAAACTAGAGTTATGCATGGTGGACCGAAGATACTTAACATGCAACTTAACAAAGCAGTTACTGGGAATGCGTACATTGAAAACTGATAAACTGACAAAAATCGCCTTTAAAACTGATAAACTGTCTAAATAGGCAGTTTAGGAAATGGTGTAAAAACATAAAATTCACTTCTAGAAAAGATTGTATTTCAAGTTCATTTTCAAGAGAGGCATGGAAGTAAAAGATTCAGAACCCCATCATGGGTGAGTGTGTATGAACTATCTAATATGTTCGCAGTCAGAGGTCATTTTCTAGCAGTGACGGCGAGCAATTATATAACTTTTACAATTATCGCAGTTTAATATCAACTTTAATTATCAACTTTGATTACCAACTTACAGTTATCAACTAAACAATTATCAACTTTTTCCCTTCGCTTTCGCGACCCGTGAATAAAAGTGTAAATAATTAGGTGTTTTACTTTAGCCACCCATGCAAGAAGACAAATAAATTATTATTTTTTCTCATTACAGTCAATTACGCTAACGTAGCACCTCTGTACAATAAAGCGCCATGATGTGATTCCTCTCTGCATTGAGTCCTCTTTATCTTCGTATGCGTCCCTGTAGAACCAATCAACGCGAGCAGGATTATATCAAAATATGTTTAGAAAAAATATTTTCGTGTACCGCTTATAAGAATTCAACAAAATAAAATGAAAAAAGAAATCATCGTTGAATAAATTTGTGATTTTCTCATTCTTTTTTTCTCTGAATTGCAAAATTTCTGGACACATTACACATTATCGTGTAATATGCTTAAATATCCAATTTGAAGTATATAAAACTATAAAAATGAGTAAGTAAAAATATTATTTATAATCCGCATGTGTTTTTTAACATATATTTTCGCTCCGAATGCTATCACCTTTGTCCCTCGTCTATGTTTATGGTTTCTTCTTTATCGCAGATTTCATAGCATTGGGTTCTTTTCAAGTATACTTTTAAATAGTAACAAATCTGGTCGGTAAACTGTAAGTAATTATAATGTTATCAATTTTCAAGCATATAAATTTTTATCCAAAGATTTTTACTTTTGATTAACAACGAACCGCTTTTTCTATGCGAATATTCACATTTTAAACATCCTTGATAGACAAAAGTTAAGTTATTTTAGGTTCTGAGACGATTTTATGTGCAAAATTGGAAATCTAAAGGTTTTCAATTTTCTATAAGGTTTTCATCTATAAGGTTTTCATCATTCTCATCTTGAGATCAATCAGTACCTACTTTTTCAGACAAACCAAGATTTCAGCATTTTTATTCCTAGGTTGACTGGACCTGCATAATCTTGGAATCCTGGAGATACTAAGATTATGCAGTTACTACTAACACATACGTATGGTTTGACACATTTTACTAATGCAGTTGAACAGCCTCCTATAAAGGGATGTTTATTGTCAGTATATGTCTTAAAAATAATAATTATTCGAAAACGTTTTCAAAAGATTTTTTTTAAGAGTAGTTTGTGCTAAACAACTGTTGATTTCCAAATCAAAGCTTCGATTCAATACATAGATATATTTGACATTTTTTGCAGTTTGTTTAACCAATTTCTGTTTAGATTTGGGTGATACGCAAAACTATGTGTTTATTATTAATTTTTAAAGTTATGAAAAGCAGTTTTTGCAAAAAAGTCACTCAGAATACTTGTAGTTAAAAATGTTTCATTATATTTATTTTCACATGAAATTATTATGATGTATTCTTTATTTTCAATAATAATGGTATAATTGATTCAAACAACATCGGTAATTGTACCGTTGACACCGAGTTAAAAAACAGTAGCACAAAGTATTTGCCGAGTAGCACAAAGTATTTGCTTTGAAAGCATTATTATATATATTTACAACTGTATATATTTTTTAATTATCTAAATTATATCCAGATGTATATTATGCTTTGCACGATCATTATTGATTAAGTACTTAATTGATATACTACTTTTTAGTTGCGGTGTACGTTACTAATTACATAAACATTAGCTAATATTTATTATATTCTTTCCAAAAATGAAATCACGGGTCATGATATAGGAATTATATGAAAATACATTTATATTTGAAAAGTATTCTACTTCATAGAAGCACTTAAGATAAAATGTATGCAATTATATAATTACATAATGTAATGTATACATAATAATGCAATATAATACACGTAACTAAGATTTTAAAAAATCCAATTTTTTACTGTTTTATACTGCATGTAAGACATATTTCACATCATTCAAAAACTACTCAGCAGTAATAGATGTGTTATTGCTTTCAGACACAATTCCTAAAGTTCAATGCAAATAAAAACTGTGATTTACGGTCAAATATAATTATGCATCTACCTTATACAAGGGAAAAATAAATCTGCTTACATTCTAGAACACACTCCGTGACATAAAAAGGCATGCACTTAGAAGAAAGTGGTATATCTCAAATAAATTGAGTCGAATTTCATGAATTCAAACGTCCTATGGAAAGGAAAAATTAATAACACGTGTTTCGTAAAATACGACGTATATACTTAAATTCATATGTTAGTACATAGTGATCCAGTTAACAGACATACCGATTTTCAACAAATGGAAAAACGCTTTCAGTTTTAATATATAGGTTGGATATTCTTATAACTTGATGGATTATAGTAATTATCTAAACGATTTATCTTTACGTAAGCCATCATCACATTAATTGAGTTTCCCTAATTTCGTATTTTGCACCGTCAACTCTATTTTTATTTTTAAATTTTAAGGGCCATTTTACAATAAGAAAAGAAAATGAATATTAATTCATTTCCTAATACAAATTTTGTAGATACTGTGAGGCCAGAATATGTCCTCACATGAGGCATTTTTATTGCAATATTTATGGTGCATAGAACGACTAACAAAGCTCGAGTCTGGCTGGCGCCGGTGTTTAAAACAACGTGAACTTTTAGGTCAAATACAATAAATTTGGGTGTCCCAAGCCAAAGGGGCTGAGAGGGGCCTTGATAAATGTCAAGTGATGCCATTGGGTTCAGAAGAACCAATGAGCACCAAGGAGAAGAAGGGCGGAGCTACCTCCCCCCCCCCCCGCCGAAGGAACCAGAAGTGACTCGGATCCAGACTGTTGTTGCAGTAACTTGGATACGAAATGTATTAGAAAGAACTCTTATATAAAAAATGTTGTTGAAGCAAGTCGGATGCGAAATGTTGTAGCAGTTGGACGGATACGAAAGGAGTTGGGAGCAGATACTCATACGAATGAGGTGGCAGTTGACTATAAGTACGAGATGCAAGCCACACACGAAAGAGTTGTGGCCGTACGGTCAGCAATAAGACGGATGCAAGCCTCAGCGTGATGAGCCGAAGATTAAACTTGAAGGTATGTCCTCATGTGCTTAGGTCCTAGACACTTTAGAAATCTAACTTGTACTGGTCACATATCCCCCATAACTAGAGTAATTAAATGGAAATTGATAATAATTGAAAGTTGATATTGATGAAAATTAGTGCTTTTGATAAAGAGATGTTGTTAATAAATGATATTGTTTAAGTTTTAAATAGTATAATCTTTTTAATATTAATTAGTAATTCTTTTCAGGACTTACACAAAAGGTAAAAATAATTGGAGGGTTATTGCGGCACAACAACGAGCGATGTACGACTTAAATGTTAATTCCACTTTATGAGATCAACGGCCATGTTTTCAATGATTAAGAAACAATTTAGAACTAATTCTAATATAACCTTTAAAATTAACTCTTTTAAAATCCACGTCCCACAGATACAAACATAACAATTTTCTTGTATTCCAATAAGCGTATGTATGATATTCCTTTGAAAGTACATAGCACTTTAGAATAGCAGTGTTTATTTATATTGATTTGTGTAACCCACAGCCTTGGGATCACGACTGTTACCAATAAATCAAACTAGGTCAAACAATAACGGGCATGGTTTTTAGTTAAGCTCATACATTTCTGACAAGCTTTCATTCTAGGTATGAGTACAATAAAATATAAATACATCGAAATGATTTTTAAGTGTTTCTGTATGAGATATATCTAGATAGTGTCATCTCTAGTGGTGAAGCCTGGATATAATAGAGTTATACACTCTATAACAAAAAAAAATCGACGCACCAAGAAGGAATTGTCCGATTGTAATGAAATTTCGTATGCAAAGACATTTAGTCTTTAGTGACGAGTTCCGTTTCCAACTGTGTCATGACGACAACCTCAGACGTGTCTGGAGACGTCCAGGGCAGCGTGGGGATCCTACACTTACTATCGCATGCCACACATGCCCACAGCAGGTCGTTATGATCTGGGGTGCCATCTCCTTTGATAGCCGGACCCCTTTAGTAGTCATGTCTGGCACACTGATAGCACAGCGATACGTAGACAACATTCTACGACTCGTTGTGTTACCGTTCCTTTTGCGTCACCCAGGACTTAATTTTCAACAAGATAATGCCCAGGGCCCAACGGCCGTACCGTGCTGATAACACCGGTTCTCGTTAGATCACCGAAGTCAAGCAGCATCGGGCGCGGTTAGTACTTGGTGGGTGACCACCTCGGAACACCGCGTGCTGTTGGCCATCTCGGGTGCGGTATCCCCGTGGTTTGCGCGCTAGATTTGCACGCTACCACAAATGCCGCCGTGTTCATGCGGAGTACGATCACGTTAAACATGTGGGTCCGTAAGTCCTTCCGAGAGGTTGGTGGTAGGGGAAGGAGGGTACGGTCCCTGTGGATGCCTCCCCCACTGGGTTCTGGTCTAAATTGGGTGGCACTTCCCGGCCGTCCATACAGTTACCTTACACCATTCTGGTAGGTCGGACGGTCTGGGTCTCAACAACAACAACAAGATAATGCCCGGCCGAACAGGGCACGTGTTGCTATGGATTGTCTTCAAGCTTGCCCAACATTTCCTTGGCCATTTAGGTCTCCTGATCTCTCTCCCATAGTGCACATTTGGGTCGTTATGGGAAGGCGATTGCAACCATCCCGGAATGTTGAAGATTTAGCCCGACAGTTGGAGACAATTTGGCAAGACATTCCGCAGGACACCATCCGTGAACTTTATCAGTCTATGCCACGCCGGGTGACATGTTGCAGTCAGGCCAGAGGTAGACCAACGCCTTATTGACTTCCTCCCCTGTATACCAGCAAACTCTAAATCATGAAATTGTTCTGAAATTTTAATAGTTTATTTTCCTATGTAAGTTCTTCACATCCACCATAATTTATCACAATCGGACAACTCCTTCTTAGAGCGTCGATTTTTTTGTTATAGAGTGTATTTATTTTCCCCTACAACAGAAAGTGGCAATTAAAAATTAAATAGTAAAGTTTTGAGGAGAAGCAATAGCAAATAATTGATACATACTTTGATATATGTATGAGTGGTGTAAGATGGTCATATTTAGGATCAATCACATGCATATCATTGTCACATAAAACATAAGCAGTATATACAGAGTGTCCCAAAAACATTTACCCCGGCTTTTATTCCTTAAATATAGATCTTAGATACAAAAATACTTACAAAGTAAAAATAATAGCGTAATAAATTACAAAGTTGCGTAAAAAAAGTACTTAATTTGATGAAATCGATTAAAATTTTCAAGGGAATTAAATTTATAAAAGTGTAATTAGAATAAAATTTATGTTACTGCATATATCTTATGTTCCATACATCGCTTGTCAGGAATTTTCTCAAAAGTGTCTACTATAAAATAGCAGTGTTTGTTCACATTGTTTTGTCCAACTCGTAAACTAGTTGCCAACCGTCGGACCATAAAATTACGAGAAATTAAAATGTGCAGAGTAAGTAATACGCTCATGTTTTTAAAAATTTCAACACCACGAAGAATTGGCCAGATTAAAATGGCATTCATACCATATATTACTAATGGCCAATACAACTACAAGGGTGGCATAAATTCCGTATTTTGTGAAGCCGCCCCTAGCGGCTATACGAGCATCCTAACGTCGCTACATCGAACCAAAGAGAGTGTGAATGTGTTCCTGGGATATTGTCTACTAGACTTTTTCGATCCGAGTCCACACTTCATTAATGGTGATCGCTGGAGAACATTAATAGTCTAGGAGTGTCCATAGCCCATACATATCGAATCGTTGACATGTCTGGAGAACGTGCGGGCCAAGGAAGAAGGGGTATATGCTGTGCAGTGAAGAAGGCATGGGCATTCTGGGCAACATGTGGTCGGGCTTTGTCTTGTCGGAATATAGCGTTAGGATTGTGCTGAAAGATGCTTCAACTTCGGCTTCCAAAACCTTTCTGATGTAACAGTTGCACTTGGGCGTACCAGCAATGTGTAGTAGCCGTGTTCGTCTATGAGAGCCAATAGCACCCCCACACCAACAAAGTGCTTGTAACGGTCTCCTGCAGTATAACGCTATAACCCCTTTGTGCGATATAATGCTCTAAAACTCATGAAGGAAGATTGCGCTTAGGCAATACCGTCTGACGCATTTGCAGCCGTGATTGTTGTTGTTGTTATCCAGACCGTCCGACCTACCAGAAAGGTGTAAGGTAACTGCAGTCGTGATTGTAATTCAGGTTGTAGCAGGACTCTCGGAAACCCGATCTAGTGCCTATCCGCATACCATGATCTGCACTCCTCCGCCCATTGTAATCTGAGTGTCGATGATTCAGGGTCAACGGTATCCTCCACAAAGGAAAGCTTTCACGGAGTTCTCTGCGCAACACACACCTTCGAGTCGTAGAAGCAGACAATATCACACCTGCAGCAGTGCTTCAATGTCGCGTAACACTCGAGATGAAGCTGTACGATTCGTCACTGCCATGCGAAGAAGATGTCTATAATCCCATGTTGTCGTCTTATATTACGTGGTCCACTGCAAGATATTTGACTCGTCCGGCATTTTTTGGTCCACTGTTTTTACACTCGCATTGCAATCGTGGCATCATGCCCGTACGGGCAGCAATATCCCGATTCGAAACTATTTAGTTTGGTTATAAGGCGCCCGCTTACGTTGATGAGGCATAGTAACTCCAATAGAGCAGTTTTCAACTCGCGGACACCGATATCATATTTGTCTGGCTCTTCCACAGCTCTATATTTATACTCCTCGTGCGACCGTTTAGAGGGCGTTGTGGAGCCCAGGCATGTACACTTCCTTTGCATTTCTAATAAATTGCATGTCTTGTCCTGCTTTGTAAGCCAGATACGTTTTATTCTAATCCAACAATTACTGCATGATGTTGAAATTTTAAAAAACATAATTGTATCTTAAACTCAGATATTCATGGCATCCTCTTATTCTAAGCATTTGTATGATAAAAATATAAATAAATGTAAAATAATATAAATAATTATGTACTTTGTTGATCTAAAATGCTATTCAATTATCATGTTTTTATGAAAATATCAAAGTTTTAATGAATTAATAATAGATTAAGTTCACAAATGACATATAATTATGGTTCATATTAATGTAAAATGTTGAATGTTAAATGTAAAAGGAAAGAATTCATTATTTAAAATGTAAAAAAAAAAAAAAATCAGCAGATGGATCAAATGAAGGCGTTAAGTAATGGATGGAAATCCAACTAAAAAATTTGTAAATATATAAAGAATGTCTGTTGTAATGGAAAAAAAATTTGTTCTGATGTAATACATGCGTTCAATTAGCATATTTTTGGCTCATGTAGGTGTTTTGTAAATAGGCTTATATCCTCAAATACACATGTTATGTTAAGTTGCAATCTCAAGATAAATAAGATGCAACAGTCTTATAAATTGAACTAAAAATAGATGATATGGTTTCACCTGATGGACATAACAAACACGGAAATCGCCTATCCTGAAATATTTTGATCAAATATTGATTGTTGATGTGACTTTTCACTTTGAACTTTTAGTCCTTGTTCAGCAGAGGAGGAAGAGTGTGATACATTAAAGGAACATAACTATTAAAATATAGATTTTGCGAGTACATGATTTTGTCTGCAGATACAAAAAGTAACAGGCGGACACTAAGCCCCAGACAACAGTTTTAC
This sequence comes from Amaurobius ferox, assembly GCA_951213105.1. Classification (NCBI taxonomy): domain Eukaryota; kingdom Metazoa; phylum Arthropoda; class Arachnida; order Araneae; family Amaurobiidae; genus Amaurobius; species Amaurobius ferox. The sequence continues at coordinate 93,669,526 of OX578134.1, forward strand.
TTGGAGTTCAGCTTGAAGACGCCAGTTTTTATGTTGGGGAGGACAGTGTTTTTTACTGCACAAGGTATACAATTATGGTCTCGCACACTTGCGTTTTATGATGTAAACAAGACTCCAAGTCAAATTGAGACGTCCAATGGAGTTTAACATAAGATCCTCCCGCAGAACTGGAACCGATGGCAGAACAAATCACCGAAGTCAGTGAGCAAAGGGGGAAACATAGAGTACCTCATACGATAATTTGTGAAATAGGAAAATTGTTGATTTTACCGTTCCCAAGAAATGATGTGCAGAAATAACCTAACTTACAGTTGACATGAAAGGACATACGGAGACGTTCCTGATTTTATAGTTAAGATAAAATTACGTCCAGAGATTGTGGATTTTTCTGGTGACATGAAAGTACTTTACAATTACCTTGGCTTTAATAATTTGACTCTGCGCTCGAAAATGTGAGCTCCTATCAAGTGTGTGTGAGAATGGCAGATGACTAGATAAAAAATCCAGTCCCGATGAGAGGCATAAAAGATTAATCAGATAACAATTTACGTAAATATTTTGAAGAGAGGTTCACTTATGGCTCAGTAGCCTACGTTCTAAATTAATAGTCGTACTGCATCACAACACAAAAATAGAACTAGTGACCATTGCGTTAATAATTACTAAATTTGGTAAATAAGATTTAATGATAAAATTAATAATAATTAATAACGTTTTGTTTGAGCAACTTAATGTCTGCTTATTAGATGTGAAATTAATTTTATGTTTTTAATCAAATTGCTTTTCAGAAGAAACACTAGGCAACACACTAAATTAATATGGTGGGTCATTGCTACCACATGTGCTAATCGCTACTATATAATAAACATGAAAATTAACTATGGTAGGTTATCACTTCGGCAATTGTATATAAATTTAATATTTTAATTTATCTTTTTGTACCTCACTAAGTTTATACTTGCAACCAAATATAAGGTTCCCTCTATAATACTATGTACTGGTGTATCTGAACGGTATACAATACTTTTCAGAATTCTTTCTGAAAGGAAAATATTGAGAAACATCAGTTGTTTTATTTTACGAAGCAAAACTTTTCCGATAAACCTCTTTAAGGGATATTTTCTAGTCCTTCACAGGAAATCTGTCCATAGGGATATTCCTCGAGCTGTAAGACAAGGTTACTTACTTATTGCAGTGTATGCCATAAAAAGGCAATTATTATACATGTATATAATATTGTCTGATATGTTTTGTCTTTCCATATCATCTAGATGGTTGCTGGTGAACCATATGGTCATATACGTTCACGCGTGCAGTATCAACCACTGGACAAAACCTAATGAAGTCAGATTTTTTTGGGGGAAAAAATGGGTAGAAAATATTTTTCTATTGACATAGAATATTATCTTAATACATTGCTTCTCGTACTCTATCCATCCCATAGAATATATCCTTATACATTTGTAATATCGACTACGTGCAGAACCTTACAGAACCGGATTTTTTTATCCCTTTCAGAGCGAATAAAACACTTTTCGAAATCCCTTTTCAGGCCTATTTAAATTCTCTGGGTGATCTAGAAGGCCAAATGTTTGATAACTTGTCAGATTCAATAAGTACAATACACTTTATGCGAAGAATAAGTAAAACTTGAGCAATTTATAAAAGCATAAATTACAAAATAACACGGCATACAGCTGTAGGATGGATGTACTTGAAGGATTATACACAGAATACAACCTAACTGAGAAGGAGCTTCCATTTCTTCTTTGGGATGACAGAATGAAAGGGTTTGAAAACTTACTGGACCCTCCAGAAGACCCTGGGTGACCGAGAAGGATTAAAATTTGAAAGGTTATTGGATCGATCGGGGGATGGAATCAAATTGAAGCACAGACGTATATTTTCAAATCTAAGCTCCAGACATACAAGAATAACAGACTTTTTAAAAAAATAAACACTTTAATTTTTATGAGTGTATTTGTTCCTGTTTTTGACAGGTCGAAATGCAAGTTTAAAATAAACCTACAATAGTAAAATGCGATTGCACTTATTATTATGCAGTTGAATATACACATTCTAACACTGCATTATTTCAAGAGAAAATACATTTCTCGATAAAGGGTGTTGCATATGTGAAATATAAAAACAAAAAGCACAGACTTCTAAAAAAATAGACATACGTTTACCTTTACAGCATAATTAGGAGTTTCCATGTCACCCTGTAAATTACATTGGACACATTTCTGTACACGATAGATATGGGAACAAAATATCACCCATACACTAAGCAATAACTGTCAATAAATGTTTGGTTTGGGAATATAATGCATGCTATTGTGTATCATTGTTTCTGCATTGTCAGGATGGATTTTTCTTATGACACTACCGTCTGTTATGATTTTTATTATATGTCAAATTAAGATTTAGATGGGAAATATAAGGATGTTATGGAAACACACGAAAATGAAGAGAAGTAAGTTGAAAAAATATTGAGACTGCTACTCTGTAAAAATACTCTTCTCAAAGGGATTTTAAGAGGAGCATGGAATATTTTATTTATTCTATTCTTGTAAATTTAAAATCAAATAAAAAATTTGGGATGTATAAAATTTGTGTAACAGATACTTTAACTTGTAAACAAAAATTTCTGAAGTGTTCCTGAAGACTAGCAGTAATAAACTCAAAAGGACGAATATTAAACTTATTTTTATTAGTCGATTTTAATGCTTAGATGCAAGAGAGAAAATTTAATAAAAAAGCAAAATGTACTACATTTCAACCATTGATACAAAAAATTGGCTGGGGCAAAAGAAACCAAATTAATTGCGCCTTTTTCTAATTACGCCTACCAGTCAGAAAATTTAAAAATAAATATTTGTATAGAACTACTTATTTCAGTTTCTGAGTTACAGAGTTAAAAATGTGAATTGGTGACTCGTATAAGAGGCAACCGGCAGAGCCTTCACTACTGTGCCGTGCAGCTTAATTACAAATTATTTAGTGATATCGTTCGAACTCTTTAAATTAAATATTTTCATTTTTAAACTACTTTCATGTTTAAGAACACAAAACATGACTTTACAGAAAAATAAATGTAACACAAGATAAAATTATGTACAAATAAAATGTCGTATGTTGAGGGTTAAGGTGTTTCCTTTCTTATCTCAATAGAATATATATTTCTTTCTTTAAGGATACACAATGCTTCTTTATGGTATTTCATAAAATATGTTGCATTAATATTTTCAGTTCTGCATATATAATTAACATTATATTTTCTTTCCCACACATTTTATTCAACACATATTTTTATTTCATTCTTTATTTACAAGAATAAGTACAATATTTCAACTCAATTTAATAGCCCTTTGAGACAAGTATTGAGGATCAGTACTACTAATATTTTCAACTCACGTCTTTTCAGCATTGTGTGAGTCTATATTGTTATTTGTTTTTTTGCCTGAATATTTATTAGATATGTATTAAAAATCTAAACAAATGTTAAGAAAATGCATCATAGCAATGCAGAAACAAAAATATTATATAGCATGCATTATATTCCAATATCAAACCTTCATTTACAGTTATTGCTTAGGTATGGGGGATATTTTGCTCTCATATCAATCCCGTACTGCAAAATGTCCCACGTAGTTTACTGGGTGACGTAAAAACACCTAATTATGCTGTAAAGATAAGAGTATCGGGTATCTATTTTTTGTAGTCTGAGCATTGTGTTTTTACATTTCATGTATCTGACTACCTTTAATGATAGATTTAATTGTTGTTAAAATATTTTAGTATAGATTGTGAGGTCTGTTGGTATTGTAGTATAGATTGTGAAATCCGCTTTATGTGTTGTGTGAATGGTGACCGTCAGAGCCTTCACCATGGTACAATTTATTGAATCAATTGAATGTTAACAGAACTTACATGGTTCTCTCTTTTGCAACTTAATCACAAATTCTCTAGTTCTATCCTTTGTATCTTTAAACTAAATATTTGAATTTTATGACTTTTTCAATGTTGATATGCACAGAACATGACTTTCAGGAACAGTATTAATACGAGGTAAAATGATGTACAAATAAAATGTCTTAAGTAGACAATTACGTTCCATTATTTCCTATAAAAAATACAGTTTTTACCTTTAAGGCCATATATTATTTCCTTTTGACAATTCACTAAGTTTAGTATAATAAAATATTGCAAAGTTATATAATTTAATGCTGTAACTAAAAACTTAACACAAGTGTGAAAATTATTGTGACTCTAGTGGGAAAATATTTATACGAATTTACACAGAAATATCTGGGAATATAGACCACACACACACACACACACATTCAAAAGTTAAAGTGACGTTTAAACTATGTATTCCAGTTCATATAAAAATGAACAGATAGATTCCCATAGAAGTTTGCATAATTATGGCACATTGCAAGTTTACTTGATATCATTGCAGATATACTTGATATCATTCCACAATTACATATGATGAACTCATAAAATAGTACAAAATAGGTATATAAATTCTTTTGTTGTCATGGGAGAAAAATATTAAGTTTTGGAAGACAAACTATAGGCATGTTCTACAACTGCGACTAATGTAGTTCAAACTATTGTGATCATTTCACTGGTGTTTCATACAAACTTATTTCTTCCTCAGAAATCTTGATGTCTATATATTTTCTGGTATATTTTATTTCTGTCTAACTCTTAATTGACCTTTTCCAATTTAGTGGATCAGGCGGAAATCATTCCTGATGTATCTATTCAACACTCTTCTGGGATTCCCAAAGGAATACTAGCTTTGGAATAGTACTTTTTGTTCTCGGGGACTAATTTAAAGATCAACAATGCCGTTTAGTAGATAACGCAGTTGCATTATATTAGAAATAGACTAGTAATAGAGTTTCCGCTGATACAACAGAAATTAATATTTCATGTCTAAACTGAATTATTTTTGATATTATATATATATATATATATATAAGAAAATGTAATAATAAAATAATTAATTCAAGTAAACGTGAAATATTAAGATCACCATAGAAACAAAACCACGGCCATAATATCGATAATAGAAAAGAACAGCACCGGCCCAAATTCGAAGATTAATCAGAATTAAATTCATCTTCAGGTCTGAGTATTTCATTCTAATTAACCCAAACAAATGCCTGTTTCAGATTGAGCAATAGTACATTACTATAAATGTTCAAACTCAAACTACAGGCACCAAATGATGAAAAATTGAAGTTAAGAAACATTATGAAAATTTGTATTACCAAGAGGCAGGGACCCTTCTTCCTTCACCACGTGTATATGTTATCAACCTCAACAGTATGATAAATATTAGAATCACCGGAATGAACATAACAAAATACAACCTAGGATACAGAACGGACGTTCACAGCGACCCTCCCTGAAACGTCCAGTGAGTCAGAACAAGAGACAGGACAATTCCCCATATAAGTAAAACATAATACTTGTATGAACAAGAAGATGGATGAAAATTCCTACCAAACAAGTGATTCATAGAAGAAATGGATAAACGAGAATGCCACTATTCATCAAATATAAGGGCGGTCGAATCGTAGTATCAAACTGGCTAAAGTTACAATTTTCAGCGAAAATAAAATTCAAAACATTAATATTATTGTATCTTATTTTCCTCTTCTTTACTTTTATAATTTTTTTATTTTATTTTATTATTTTTCATTTTTATTTATTTATATAATTAATAAATAAATAATTATAATTTTTTTATCTTTGTTAACCACTATAATTAGAAAGCTGTCTTGGATGTTATCTTGTGGAAGTTAATACACTGTGTGGATAATTTGAATAACGAATTTGGAAGGATATGCATTATTAGTCGCTGTACTCAATAATTCCATAAAATGTGCTAGTTTATAATTTTCATTACAAATTTTATTGATTCTAAGAACCTGGTTCATTATAATATTTCTAAAATTTGATACAGTAGCCCCTCGTTATATCGCGCATGTCATGAGACATGGCAAAATGCGCGATATATCCGAATGCGCGATATATCGGGCGATATTAAAAAATATATACTTTTATGAATATGTAATAAGAATTTAGGAGCGAAAGTACAATAATAAAATGGAATTACATAATAAAGACAAAGAAGTTCCATTTACCTTTTAATTTTATGTCCAAATGGACATACACATTTAATTGATTATTGTGCACACTTCATTCTCTTGCAAAGAAGACACATACATACAATCCAATGCCAGGTACTTCGATTTTTCTTTCAGAGCTTGCTTTCCAGAAAATATCAGTGAGCGAAAATGTGTCAACTGCATCTCACTTATATGATTTGAGTTGCATCTATCAAATGCTGTGTAGGTTTTCTCAAGCACAAACACGGCTTCATTGATGGTGACAGAAGGAGGACTCGTTTCTTTATCATCTCTGTCAGCCTCTTTTAGGATCCACTTCTTCTCGTACATGAGTTATGATCTGCTCATATGAAAGAGTTTCAGAAGCCGGTTCGTTATCATCTACATTAATCCAATCTTTCACTTCATCTTCGCACACATTTAAACCGAGCGTCTTGGATTTTTGGACTAGAAGCTTTATATAGTCTTCTTCAATATCTTTGAGTTCGACATCATTTACAACTTTCAGTCAGCATTTGGAAATGGTTTCTGATTTAACAGCGGAAAACGCCTTTTGGGAAATGTACATGGCATCTAGGTAGTGGTCGTTCTTCAACGAGCAATGGGTTGTTCAGTAATTCCCGTCAATATTTGAAAGAAATATTGAAGAAAACGTGTTGTGTTTAGTGGCAAAAAATATAGCTTTGACATTCCCATCTGATGATATAAGTTCTTCTTCACCGGGATGAGCACTGCATTAGTCTATTCGGAGAACGGTCTTTTCTTCCAAACCCTCATTTCTCAGATGAAGACGAACTAATTGGATGAAATTATCAAAAACCCATTTTTTGAATAAGGTTTGTGTCATCTAAGCTTTTCTTGAACTTTCGTATACCACTGACAGATTATCCCTATACACATTCTTCAAAACCCATGGGGTTTTGTTTTTTACCACAAGGAACATCTTCAACTTATGGCTTCCTGCTTTATTTGCTGCAAAAAGAAGTGTTACCCTGTCCTTTTGTATCCAGAATTAGTCGTGCTTTTCCTTAAAATCATGTGTTCTGTTTGACAATAACTTCCAGTATAGTGCAGCTTCATCACTATTGTATATCAGAAAAAAAAAATGGGAGACATAGCAGAAACGCGATATATCCGAATGCGCGATATATTGAGGCGCGATATAACGAGGGGCTACTGTATATGCAAATAATCCAAATGTTGAATTTTTGATGTATTGAATTTAAATTATCTTTTATCATACAAGTCTATAGCCAGATTACAATTTTGTAAATCTAAATCTAAAAAGTTTGCAACATTAGAGTCATTATTACTTGCATTTAATTGTAAATTATTAGGATAAAAGTTAAATGCTATATGAATATTATAAGATGCACATAATAGGTCATCTAAATATCTAAACATGTGCATATTGTGCAATCCTGAATTAATGTTCTTTTCATAGAAGAATAAATACTAGTTAGCTAACAATGATGAGGCACACACCCCTTGTTGGATACCAAACTGTTGCTTAAAAAAAGTACCATCATGTTGAAGATAATTCTCATAGAGAGTGAAATTAAGATATTTTTAATGGGAAAATTTGAATATTTTATATGAGTTTATGTAAATACACAGATGGTGCAACAAGCTTTCTAGCAGTAAAGTTAGGTGCGCACTTCTGTAAGTTCATATGTCGAGAATTTTAAAAATTGAATTTGACCTGTTAATGCCAAGCACCACGCTGGGACTCTTATTCACAACGCAGATCAATAAGAAACATTTTAAAAATGAATTTATCATGACATGTTATTCCATTATGGCATTTTGATTACGCCACATTTTGGTTGTTGTGGTATTGGGTAATCGTATTTACTGTACTTTTGTAAATTTTATATAATACTATTGCCTAACACGTTCTTTACTAACTACAAGATAACTCATAGACGGCGATTTGCAGTTGGACGCCCACTACAAGTTAATTCTTAGTTTTGCCGGTCGATCTATAAAACCAACCAGGACCATTCTCATAGCAAATATGTGCTATCTATACTGTTGCGAACACATAATTTTCTTCTTCTTCCGCAGACTATTTTCCTCCTTCATACATTTGTCTCTCTCTAGAAGATAAACCAGATGAAAAAACACTCGACGGGCATTTTCATGACCTTACAAAATTGTATAAGCATTACTTTGATACATTCTTTGCTTTTAACATTAGTAGTTTGACGAACTGAAGAAGAGCGCAACATAATTCCTCCTATAATGCTCTTCCTAGACAAAAAATGACACGTCATCTTAATTTCTGCACCTCATTATCCTTACTTTTATGCAAACGCATGCACTGCGGATTGTTAGTATCACACACTATAATAATATCCGACTAGAAAATGTAAGGCTGATACAGTGCATCTGTATCATTTGTGCGTACGTGTTTATTTTCCGAAGAGTATACATGTAACTTTTTATGAATATGCACAATTATTTTGTGTAAGAGTATTCCATTTCCATTGAAGATGAAATATGTCTAGACACTTTAATTTACAAAATTGATATGAGCAAAACATAATGCTGTAAAATCAAAATCATCCCACCCAAAAGAAGCACATAGCTATGAAATATTACTCACCCACAGATAGCTACCATAAGCCTTACGGTTGGTCGTGTGGTCTGGGTTTTCGACACCCTAGGCTGAGTCGGGTGGCCCGGATCCTCCACATGCAACAAGTATTTAAAGCTAAAGAAAATATAACATTTTTAATTGAAAATGTGACTTTCCTCGCTTTCGCAACTACTGCAGACTGTGCTTCTGAAGTTGATTGTTTAGTAGTAAATATCTCAAAAGACTTCAAAACAAAATCATGCTTCAGTGGTCGCATTCCTCTGGCATGCAGTGATACTGCATGATGTTTACAGGAATCTGGATTTTCAATAATCTAAATGTTGGTATCTTTATGGCTGTTTTGTTTATCATATGATCAACGAGTCCATTTGTGTACCTAATAGGGTTTAAATCCATATCATGTTTGTCATTTATATAGGTCCTCTTAAATTTCCTGTTGCAACCAGTGTCTGATTGTTTCATCATTACGAGCAAGATAGAAATCGACACTTCTCGCTGACCAGCCCTTTTCTCTTATGCTAGTAGAAAATAAATGACAGTTGAAGGGTCGCAGGCGGTGCTGACCGACTGAGAGATGAATCATGGAGGAGGGATGACCTTTGACTGGAGTGCATTGCACAAGTGTGTTGAGAGGGAGGAACTTCGAAAGAGGCCTCAGAAGGATGACCTTTGACCGGAGGAAATTTGAAAGAAGTACTATTGCGAAAGGCCCCTCCGAAGGATGACCTTTGACCGGAGTGCATTGTACAATAGCGTTGAGAGGGGAGGCACAATTGCGAAACAGGTTTCAATGGGTGTCGCAATCGCTGACTGACCTTTGACTGGAGGAACTTTGAAAGAGGTTTCAATGGATGTCGCAATCGCTGAATGACTTTTGACCGGAGTGTATCGCGGAGCTCCTTTGCACACGTCCTTCTTCTGTGCTGGTCGATGACGAACTGAACCCTGTTATCAGTGGTGGCGTAATTAAAGCGCCCTCTGGCGAAAGTTGGTGGGGTGCTGCCATCTGTCGGCCTTTTTTTCCAAAAGAATTTAATTTTCTACTTGTCAGGGCTGGGGTTTGATCCCGGGTCGTTCGATTAGAAGATTAGCGTCTTATCCGCTATGTTACAGCGCACATTCCTCGTAGATTCTTATCGTTGGAGTGTTCTCTGTGAAAATAAACGGAAGATAGATTATTTTTCAGGGCTGTGTTAAGAACATTGGAAATTATTAGTGGGAAGCTATATTTTGTAACAGGGAATGTTTTATATAAAAGGGATACTTATTAATTTTTCGGTGTGTTTGGTATGTTACCGATTGTTTTTCGGAGTGTTTCAAAACGCATTTAATAGTAAATTGCGGATTTCCAGTGAACACAAAAATTGTGGATTCGGCCATTTTTGGTGTGTGCGTATTTAAAACACGGATTTAATATTAAATTATGAATTTTCACTGAATATAAAATTGTGTTAACTGCATTCATGAACAAGATTCAACCATTTTAAGTGTTGTGTATTTATAAAATGTAATACTGCAATATATTTAGCTATTTTCAAAAATTGCATTATGCGGGGTTGTGGAATAAGATTCGACCCTTTTAGGTGTGCCTATATTTAAAAACAAAATCTAATAGTAAATTATGTATTTCCACTGAATATAAAATTGTATGTGAACTGGATTTTAAATGTGTGTATTTAACACTATGATTTTTTTAACGTGTGCAGAATATGATTCGTAAGCTTTAAAATAGATTTTACGATTCTAAATATGAACTAACATTTTCGCGGATTGCAAATATGTGCATGACAAATATTTGGGTGAGCTTACTTAATGTTTGAATATATAGACACATATATATTTATATTCGCCCTGAAAATACTTAACAAACAATTTGGAACTCACGAGAGACGTGTTGCTGTTCTAACTAAAAATGAACGATATAATATTAAAAATGAGCATACATATCTATTCTTTTTTAATGACATATTTTTTAATAACTTAATGTTATTAGCCTCCTTGTACTAACCCCTGTTTTGGTGTACTCAAAGAACTTGATACTCGTTAGATATTTTAAAGTACTGACCCACAGTTTGAGAGCATATTTGAATAAATAGCAGCAAAACCGGATTTAGATTTAAAAATTTTCGAAAATAGTTATATTTCATTGTTGGGCATAAAGGGAGCAATTACGATTATCGCTCAAACATCCAGATAACAATTGATTTGGCCAGTGCAATATTTATTTACGATTCTGTGGTTTTGTTCGAGAATAGCACTTTCTTTCCACAACACACAAGCCTATGATAAGAATTAATAAAAGCCCATTTTAAAATTTTGCATGACTTCTATTTTTAAAAGTTGAACACATAGAGTCTTACCAACATAAAATTACAAACATTTACCAAATAGAATCTGAAAAATAAAGTTTGCTACTTCTGTACCAAAAACCGAGCCAAGTGGTTTTGAGATATCCATGCTAAGTGGTTTTTGATATGTCTAACAGCACTCTAAGTGATCTTTAATTAACATTCTTTAAAATTTGAAAAATAAAGTTTTTTTTTCATATATATAAAATGAAGAAATTCAATGTTTTCTTAAATCTGAAAAATAATAAAATCCACGCCAAGCGGTTTTGGTAGTTGTAAAAAACCTATAAAATGTTTATGAATGATTCAGCAAAACACTGTATTTAAAAAAAACACACATTTTAATAATCATAAAAATACATATATACAAAAACAGCTCAAAGATTTTACAAAAAAGAAAAAAAATATTTACACTTTATGCATTGCAGATACCCGATTACTTGATTTTTATTACTCTAGCTGTCATTTAAAAAATACTTAATGTTTATTACAAAATATTTTAAAATTAAGTTGTTTAAGAGAAATTAAATTGTTTAAAAGAAATGCTAGAATTAAAATGAAAATTTACAAATTGAAATTAAAATTTAATTAAAAAAATAATTAAATAAAAATTAAAACTGCCAGAGAATAAAAATTAAGTAAATGGGTACTTACATGATTCCTTGTTTGTATATGTTGCCATCTAACACTCTAAAATATTCTGAGTTCATATAATAACTCCGTACATTTTCATGTATGAAGTTGCAGATATTACATAAATTTATGTTGAAAAGCACACCGTGTCTTACAAACATTAATTTGTCCTCAGTGGAGGTGTTCATGCAGGCGTGCCGTCCCTGAGAGTCGTGATCAACTACACAGCCCTCGCAGTAAAACATATTTTCGCCTACACGAACAATTTCTGCTTTAGCACATTTTATGATATGCGGCTGCAGCAGCTCTTTACAATTCGGAGGCATGATGTGAGGAGGATTTGGTTTCCTCACGGCTAACACTTTCGAGGGTAAGACCTTATTGTATAGTATTGTATTGTATTGTATCTATCACAGCCTCTCATTCGCACAGTATATCATTCGCATATCTTTTTAATTTAGCAGGTACACTGTTTAACAGAACGGCATCATAGTTTTTTACAGCGTCTTTGATATTCTTTTCCGGTTTTTCCTTTTTAATTAATACTTTTTCTTCATCGATATCCTCCTCCTCTTGGATCGACGCTTGAATAGGTGTACTGAAAGAATTCATCTTTAGTTTCTTTTGCAAAAGTTCATAATACAGTTTCACTTTATCGTCTTCGCCGAGAGAACTATTTGAAATGCGAGCCATTTTCTTGTCGAAAGTGGTCATGTGCTTCTCGCTGGGTACATGCTTCGAGAGAGACTCCTCGGGAATCAATGCATATTTGTAGCGTGCTCCATTACAAAGTGTTGTAATCACACTCAATGCTGCTGGAATCAATAAGCTTAAATATTCACCTTTTTGAATCATCAGTTTTCGCTTCTGGTACAGAGGTTTACGTCTATGTTCCAATTCTCGTAAAGTAGTCTTGTACTTACGGAGCTTCACTTTTTTCTGCTTCGTGAGAGGAACATTTCCTTTTAATGTGTTAAGACTACACTCGCAGAGAGCCTTTATACAAGAAGATGGAATTTTTTTCAGTAGATTCTTTCGTAATTTAAAGGGGCAAATTTGCAGAAACTGCAAATGGCTTAGTTGTTCTTGGGTGAGCGTCATCTTTACAAGTGAAGAAAAGACACCGACACTTTACGTTTTTATGCAAAAATGTGTCTCGCTTGGTAGACATATTGCGTCTGCCCCGGTAAAATATTAGTCAACAAACGCATTTCTTCCGGTGTTTCACTCCGCAAATCTATAAACAGATACGAATAGGGTTTTCTAGTAGCGTCTTCATACACGTCTTGAAACTATCGAGTCTGCCTAGGATACAACAGTTTTCCCAAGTGATTTGACTCAAATTTCCTCAATTTTTACAAAGAAGGAGGTAGTGGGCGTTTAATGTAATTTCGCGCATTTTTTTTGCTTTGTGAAAAAACATTTTGTGTTATAAACACGACACTCAGATTCAAATGGTGGCTTCCCTTGGTAAACAAATGCCTTAAGCGTTTATCGTTGCCACACTCGGACATCATATCGTCTACAATAAAAAGCGTATTGAATTCCAAATACTCTCGATAATTCCCGGGCAGCCCTTCCACAAAAATAACATTGGGAATTTCATCGTAAAATGGTTGGTGGATTCCGTAAAATCATAGTTTTTTCTAGGAGCGGTGAAAACATCTCCCGCTTGTGTTTCAACAAATCACGAACAAAGACAATTTTTTCACAGCCCATGGGGCCCGAAATGACCATCGTGGGAAAGGGTGTTGCAGAGTCGGAAGCTCCATGGCAAATGAGGACACATGTTTGTTCACATCCATATTTATTGGTAAAAAGGTGTAGCAATCTGAAAATGCTTGGTTACAAAATTTTAAATTTATATCGTTAGATAGTTCGTTGGGTATAAAAGATAACATAAAATCTTTCAGAGAAGTTTCGCGACATCTAGAATATAAAAAATAAATACAATAGTGGCCACAGACGACCGTGACATTGCTTTACAGGGGCATACAATTATAGTCCATATGTTGAAAAGATGATACATAGTCTGATATAGCTCCTTCAAAAGTGTCGGATGAATATCCATAGGAATCGAAAAATTCCACACAATCTCGAAATGGCAAGTAAAAGGCTATCCAGTGGTTTCCAGGTTCTGTCGACGAGTCCATGTTAGCCACGAAACAGGTGGGATATCGTTCAATCTTTTCAGGTTGGTTGTCGCTTGCAAAAACACCTAAAAAGGAATCGGTCGTAAAAATGTCCTTGGACAGTACTTTGTTCAGCTGCTTGGTATCCATTTTTAATTTGCAAAATTGCACAGAATGTGACGAGACTTGTTAATTTCAATCACGTTTTCAAAATCTGCATTCACTAAGATGGAAATGGTTTCTCGAAGAGCTTAAGAAAATTTCACTTCTACCCGTAAATTACCTTGTTGTTGTAAATTCATATGGGGGGCCATCGCACATGTCGGGCGACAAATCAAAAGCATACAACGTATATCCCGCTGCAAATTCTTCTGGGGTCAGGTGAATTCCCTAGTCTTAGTTAAGTCCAGGGAACAGTGTGTGATACGCACGAATATATTTATTGTCTTCAAAGTTCAATTCTAAAGGTTTGCTTGGAACTGGATTGCCGTCTAAGTAAACACTTAAAAAGTTTACGTGTTGATGGTCTAGAAAAAATAGATTTAATGTGCATATTGTCCGTTCATAGCAGCATTATTTAGGCATGCAATAACCACTCTTTTTGCATAACGCCCAAAACGACATAATCTTGCATTAAAGACCAACTTCCTTTCGACACTGAGTATGTCTTGCATAATACACGATCTATAAGATACTTTGCTAAGTTTCCAAGGCTTGAACGTGTCCTAATAATACTCCGGGGTTTACTTTAACTTTTCGAACAAACATGGAAGCGTGCTTTAACAAATCTTTGTAGTCTGGTTTGGGGGCATTGGACACTAAACAAAAATCAGATTTGCTTCGTGTCATTTTATTTTCAAATCCACCAAATTCAACATGAGGCGATTCTGCTGAAATATATCGGAATGAATCTGTCCAATCATGTCCACCGTTCTGCTTAATTTACTCAATTCATATCTTTTTTTCAATCCTTCGTTGGGGTTCTCTGATAGAGGGTCTGAATCACTCATATTCGTATCTTTAAAGAATCGTATCTTTCATTCGCAGGTGAGTAAACTTTTCTTGGCATCTGCTCCATAATTTAAAAGTGGCTCTATGTAGGCTCTGTTAGGATAGGTGTTGGTGACTGAGGAAATCACTCGCTCGTTCAAACTCATGTCTACTTGTGAGAATAACGAATTCAAAAACAAGTTCACGGGAGCTACCGATTCATTTTCAGGTAAAGGGGTTCCTTCCGGTTTCACAAGTTTCGATTTAACATACAAGAATGAAGAATCCAAATCCATATATCCGTCTCCACTTCCCGATATGTTAAACTCTACGGAGCCTCCATCTCGTATGTTAGACAGAGGGTGAAATTCTATAAAGTGTCCTTTTTCTATGGCCGTTTGGGTCGGTGGGGGTCACAAATAAATCCAGTTCGGACTTGGTACAGGGCGTGGAATCTTTATGAATCAGAGTCGTCATTCTGAGGAGAAAATACCGCGTGTTTTCACCTTCTTAGCAGCTGGAGAAATGATTCGATTTTTGGAGAGTCTCCTCATTTTAGGGAATTTTTTTATGTTCCGAACCAATCATCGTTTTCATTTTACTGGCAGCCTTTTACCGTCAGATTACGTCTTGCCTCCTTCAAAGGGCGTTGGGCAGCCACTTTAAAATTATCTCCTCTAGTTACGTCATTCAACACATTCACTCCGCTATGCCACATTTGTCTTCCGACGGCTTTCGCCCCAGACTTTAAAAGTGGAACAGCCGGACTGAAAAATGACAAAATGACCCAAAAAGGCTTCCAAAGCCATATCCTTTCTGAGAAGTGCTTCCTTGGTAGTAATTAAGAACTCGGCCTGTTTGGTTCACATACTAGTCTTCGAAGGATTTTTTTGCAGCATTCGTAAGGAACATACATTATGAGAGGTACTTTTGGCGAAAGTGTAGTTTCACGTAGGAGCGTCCGCGTTCAAATGGCGTCAGTGCTCCTGTGTGCGTTCTTATAACGATTTACAGGGTGTCGATCATTTTTCTACTCACGGGTAGGTAGTGAAGTCGATCGAATTTCGTGGAAACCAATTATCCATTATTTCCAGTGACTTTAACGATACGTAAAAGAGGCGCCTGAACGTCGCCCAAAATTTGTGGTTCCACAATGGCTGAATATACAAACAGTACAGGATAATGTGTGTTTACATCTGCCAAATAGGTTCCGTCGCTCATCGCTTCATGACCAGATTCTGAAAAAATCCCCATGGGGCCGAAACCCAACACCTGGGCTAAGCCATCTTGTAAAATCACTCTTGCCTTGTTCTTTACTTTAATGCGAACTCGTCTCGTAATATGACTATAATTAAAGAATATCTTGTTTTAGTAGTCTTTAATGAATATAGCCTTTAAAACATCCGGAATGGTTTCGCAAAATCCAGGTGGGATTCTTCGTCCAATCATTTTCCCATCACCTAGATCAAATCCGATAAAATTGTTCTGAGCAGTGGTATTAATCCATGTATGGGGATATAAAAACTCTGTCAAGCCTAAATCCCAAGCACCCTTTAACTCTATAGGGGAGAGCAATCTTGTAATTAAATGTGAAATTTTATTCTCCGGGAAATAACTCATCGAGCTGTCGCTCGGCAGTGTCACGTAGAAACTCATATTGGAGAATGACTTTTTAAATGTAAAATTCCTCTCTTTTATAATGCGTATAAATGAGAGGCAGGAATCCACTGGTTAAACATGGAAGAATATCCACGATATTTCACAAAATATTCTGAATGCTTTTTTCGATATCGTTTCTTTAAAACGCGTTCGATCGGATATTCCTCTTTCATTCTCACTTTTTGCAATTCTTGCAAATAAAAAGTTTCTTGAATCGCTTCTCCTAGTAAATTTTTAATTCTGTATCCATCAGACTCTTTTAACACATTCTGTAACTATAAAAAGTTCTTCAAACCAGTTTGTGTCGTATCCCTTTTCAAAGGTCATTTTTACCTTGGATACTCGCACAACGTCTTCCTCGTTTAAAATACATTTTGAGACACGTGTGGGAGAATGACCATAAAAGGTATTCCACACTTGCGCTTCATTACTCTTATTCACTTCAGCGGGCGCTTTCTTAATACTAGAGTGAAAAGTGTGGTTATAACTGTGCATGAGCGAGTCCAACACATCCAAATAACGATATGTATTTTGGTTAGTAAAGTATTTCCAAATTTTCGATTTCAAGGTCCGATTAAAGCGCTCAAGAACTGAGGCTTTCGTTGTGTTAAATGTTGTAAAAACCCTAACTTTATTCTCTTTCAAATACCACTGAAATTGTTTATTTTTAAATTCAGTATCTTGGTCTGTCTGTAATGATTTGGGAATACGTTCTGTGAATATTGTTTGAGTGAATATTTCTGTGAATATTGTATCGTCTAGAATATCTGCTCCACGCTTTTACTTTAATGGTATCGCCCATGTGTATTTGGAAAAAATGTCAATACAGGTTAAAATATATCGGAAACCATCATTATGATTTTTCAATGAAGACATGTCGGCTAAATCTGCTTGCCATTGATGCTCTATGCCGTATAAAATCACACGAGTCGTTAAAAATTTTCGTTGAATAGACTTGTGTAGTGTGTAGGCATCCACACTCTCCAACCATGCCTTTATATTCTTCTTGTTCACTTTTCCGTGAAAAGCACGATATAGGGCATCTACCCCGCCAGAGCTGGCAGGGTGCTTGGGGTCTTGATATGATAAATCCATCAGCTCGCGAGGGAAATATTTACAGTATCATTCAAATGTAATAGAATATCTCTCGGTAGTGTCACTCCCAATAAGACTTCCGACGCAATGTATACCACAAACAGCAAGAAAAAATATACACACGTAACGATAACCTCTTCATGCGAAGCCATCTTTCGAAATGAACCGTTCCTCTGTTTTATTCTTCTTATAAACACGTGAAAATAATTTTTCAAATCTTAATATTCTATCTTTAATTGATATGCATCAATCTCCCAGAATCCTTAGCGATCTTCATCGTGGGGTGTTTATGCAATGTGCACGTGATGCGAAAAAGTCACACACTTCATCTCGCTAAATTAAAAAAATATCGAATAAATAATAACGTTCTCTGCCAATAGAGGGCGCTGTCCATCTTTTCGGTTTAAGTATGATAGAGAAGGTTAAATAGGAATTGTTATCAAGCGCACATGGGGCAACTCGCAGAGCGTTCACCAGCTGCTTCATCCATAGATGCTTTTAATTCTGGGTTTGAACCCACACGAAAAGTTAACTTTACAACACATAAAAAATTAAATTAAGGCATATTTTCTTATAAAAATCGAATATGCATTTGCAATTATATATTAATCTCATTCTAACTTATTTATTTAGTATCAGATTGAATGAGCTAGAGCCATGGCTAGTAAAGCCTAGTTGTTAACATTAACTTATTAAAAATATGTCATTTAGAAAGATTGAGTGGCAACAGGTCAAAATGGTGACGTCATAGATGCAAGATCATTTTTAATACTGTGGTAAGTGCGCACATCACTCATTTGTAGTTTGGACAGCAAGTTGTGAAAACGTCGCTCGTGAGTTCCAATTTGTTTGTTAAGTATTTTCAGTGCGAATATACATACATATGGAATGTGTCTATTTATTCAAACATTAAGTAAGTTCACCCAAATATTTGCAAATACCTGCTATCCGCGAAAATGTTAGTTCATATTTAGCATCGTAAAATCTATTTTATAGCTTGCGAATAATATTCTGCACACATTGAAAAAATCGTAGTGTTAAATACACACACTTAAAATCCAGTTTACACACACAATTTTATATTCAGTGGAAATTCAGAATTTACTATTATATTTTGTTTTTAAATATACGCACGACTAAAAGTGTCGATTATTGTTCACGACCCCGCATAACGCAATTTTTGAAAATAGCTAAGTATATTGCAGTATTACATTTCTTTTTTAAATACACAACACTTAAAATGGTTGAATCCTGTTCACATAACACAATTTTATAATCAATGGAAATTCAAAATTTAATATTAAATTCGTGTTTTAAATACGCACACACCTAAAATGGTCGAATCCGCTTAACACTATTTTTGTGTTCACTGGAAATCCCTAATTTACGATTACATTCTGTTTTTAAATACACCGAAAAACAATTGGTAACATACCAAACACGTCGAAAAATTGATAAGTACCACTTTTCTAAAATACATTCTCTGTTGCAAAATATAGCTTCCAGCATTTTGTTTTTAAATACACATTTAAAATGGTCGAATCTTGTTCATGAACCCACTTAACACAATTTTATATTCAATGGAAATTCATAATTTAATATTAAATTCGTGTTTTAAATACGCACACACCTAAAATGGTCGAATCCACTTAATACAATTTTTGTGTTCACAGGAAATCCGTAATTCACTATTAAATGCGAATTAAAACACTCCTAAAAGCAATTGGTAACATAACAAACACACGGAAAAATTAATAAGTACCCCTTTTAAAAAATACATTCCTTGTTACAAAATACAGCTTCCCACTAATAATTTCCAATGTTCTTAACACAGCCCTGACAAATAATCTATCTTCCGTTTACTTTCACAGAGAACACTCCAACGATAAGAATCTACGAGGCATATGCGCTGTAGCATAACGAATAAGACGCCAGTCTTCTAATCAAACCCCAGCCCTGACAAGTAGAAAATTAAATTCTTTTGGGAAAGAAATGCTGATAGGTGCAGCACCTCCCCAACTTTCGCCAGAGGGCGCTTTTAACTACGTCAACGCAGAGAACAGAGTTCAATTCGTCATCGACCAGCACAGAGGACGTGTGCTAAGAAGCTCCGCGTTGCACTCTGGTCAAAGGTCAGTCAGCGATTGCGACATCCATTGAAACCTGTTTCAAAGTTCCTCCGATCAAAGGTCAGTCAGCGATTGCGACATCCATTGAAACCACTTTCGCAATTATGCCTCCCCTCTCAACGCGATTGTGCAATGCACTCCGGTCAAAGGTCATCACTCGGTGGGCTCTTTCGAAGTTCCTCCCCTCTCAACACACTTGTGCGATGCACTCCGGTCAAAGGTCATCCCTCCTCCATGAGTCATCGGCAGGCGGTGCATCATCGCAGCATCGCCTGCGGCCCTTCAACTCTCATTTCTCTTCTACTTATGTATCTAATACTTCCTGACTTGAATCTGTTCCGTGCTTATTACTACCAACTGAGAATTATTTAAGTCAAACACACGTACCGTCACGGACAGAAATTCGACAATTCGAAGGCAATACGTAGGCCATAATACATATGTTTTCATTTGCGGACAATCTTGATGAATCGCCATCTGTCGCAATAGTGCCTCTTTCAAAGTTCCCCCGGTCAAAGGTCATCCTTCAGAGGCCTCTTTCGAAGTTCCTCCCCGCTCAACACATTTGTGCGATGCACTCCGGTCAAAGGTCATCCCTCCTCCATGAGTCATCGGCAGGCGGTGCATCACCGCAGCATCGCCTGCGGCCCTTCAACTGTCATTTCTCTTCTACTTATGTCTCTAATACTTCCTGACTTGAATCTGTTCCGTGCTTATTACTACCAACTGAGAGTTATTTAAGGGGGCATAGGACCTTTAAACAGTCGAAATTCATTGAAAATAGAGCTATGTTTACAATTTTTTAATTTTAACCAGGTGTATCCCAGATGTTCAAATTTTTTTCTCTAAACATATAGAAAACCTTTCTTACTACACAAATTTTACTGAAGTCATATAATTATATGTACATTTTATATTGTTTTTTAAAATTTATACAATTTTGACAGACATAATGGTGTATGTAGCAGCCGCGCGCAGGATATTTCAAATAATATTATACTTATGGACTTCAATTTGATAATAATATATTTATAACTATTACATCTTTAATTTGTACACACTTTTTAAAATTTTGAAATACATTTAATATTTTTAAAATCTAAACAAAATAAAATTTTCATTTTCAGTGTTAAAAAACATGAAATAAACCTCTTCACAATTCTTTTTTTACTTTTTATGGTGAATTTTTGAAGTACAAATTATATATATGGATGAAACAAGTAAGCCCAAAAAATTTGAAAGTGATTGGTTAAATATATTTTAAGATATGTTGCGCGCAAGGGCTAAAATCACATATCTGAGAAAAACAGCTTTAAAGTTTAAAAATACATTCAGTGTTACTTATTATCTCATTTTACACCTTAAAATGCCTTTAGTTCATAAATAGCACCTACCTATGTCTGTTATGTAAGAAGAATAAAAAATTTTCTGCCTTTTAGGGGCTACTTGAGCTCTATATGTTGCTTCGGAAACTCGAACAGACGTTTCGCGCAGTAGTTTCTTGTTAGTCAGATGAAGCACGTTTACTAAATTTTTACTTATTTATGAGGAATTTTTATCTATAAATTATGTATATAGATGAAACAAGTAAGAGCAAAAAATTTGAAAGTGATCGGTTACATATATTTTAAAATATATTGCGCGCAAGTGTTAAAATCACATATCTGAGAAAAACAGCTTTAAAATTTAAAAATGCTTCAATGTTACTTATAATCTTATTTTGTACCTTAAAATACCTTTAGTTCATAATTAGCTCCTTCCTATGTCTGTTATGTAAGAAAAATAAAAAATTTTCTGCCTTTTAGGGGCTACTTGAGCTCTATATGTTGCTTCGGAAACTCAAACAGACGTTTCACACAGTCGTTTCTTGTTAGTCAGATGAAGAATGTTTACTAAATTTTTACTTATTTATGAGGAATTTTTATCTATAAATTATGTATATAGATGAAACAAGTAAGAGCAAAAAATTTGAAAGTGATCGGTTACATATATTTTAAAATATATTGCGCGCAAGTGTTAAAATCACATATCTGAGAAAAACAGCTTTATAATTTAAAAATGCTTCAATGTTACTTATTATCTTATTTTGTACCTTAAAATGCCTTTGGTTCATAATTAGCACCTTTCTATGTCTGTTATGTAAGAAAAATCAAAAATTTTCTTCCTTTTAGGGGCTACTTGAGCTCTATATGTTGCTTCGGAAACTCGAACAGACGTTTTGCGCAGTCGTTTCTTGTTAGTCAGATGAAGCACGTTTACTAAATTTTGACATATTTATGAGGAATTTTTATCTATAAATTATGTATATAGATGAAACAAGTAAGAGCAAAAAATTTGAAAGTGATTGGTTACATATATTTTAAAATATATTGCGCGCAAGTGTTAAAATCACATATCTGAGAAAAACAGCTTTATAATTTAAAAATGCTTCAATGTTACTTATTATCTTATTTTGTACCTTAAAATGCCTTTAGTTCCTAATTAGCACCTTCCTATGTCTGTTATGTAAGAAAAATCAAAACTTTTCTTCCTTTTAGGAGCTATTTGAGCTCTATATGTTGCTTCGGAAACTCGAACAGACGTTTCGCGCAGTCGTTTCTTGTTAGTCAGATGAAGAACGTTTACTAAATTTTTACTTATTTATGAGGAATTTTTATCTATAAATTATGTATATAGATGAAACAAGTAAGAGCAAAAAATTTGAAAGTGATTGGCTACATATATTTTAAAATATATTGCGCACAAGGGCTAAAATCACATATCTGAGATACCCGCTTTTAAGTTTAAAAATATATTCAGTGTTACTTATTATAGTATTTTGACCTTAGAATGCTTCCAGTGCATAAATAGCACCTTCCTAATTCTGTTATGTTTGAAAAATCAAAGTTTTTCTGCGTTTAAGGGGTATTTGAGCTCTATATGTTGCTTCGGAAACTCGAACAGACGTTTCGCACAGTCGTTTCTTGTTAGTCAGATGAAGAACGTTTACTAAATTTTTACGTATTTATGAGGAATTTTTATCTATAGATTATGTATATAAATGAAACAAGTAAGAGCAAAAAATTTGAAAGTGATTGGCTACATATATTTTAAAATATATTGCGCACAAGGGCTAAAATCACATATCTGAGATACCCGCTTTTAAGTTTAAAAATATATTCAGTGTTACTTATTATAGTATTTTGACCTTAAAATGCTTCCAGTGCATAAATAGCACCTTCCTAATTCTGTTATGTTTGAAAAATCAAAATTTTTCTGCCTTTTAAGAAGTATTTGAGCTCTATATGTTGCTTCGGAAGCTCGAACATCAGCTTCGTGAAGAAGTTTCTTGTCAGTCAGATGAAAAACATTTACTAAATTTTTACTTATTTAGGAGGAATCTCTTTTGTATAAATTGTATATATAGATGAAACAAGTAAGAGCAAAAACTTGAAAATGATTGGTACAATATATTTTAAAATATGCTGTGCACAAGTTGTAAAATCACCTACCTGAGAAAAACAGCTGCAGTGGTACTTTGATAAACTGAAACTCTAGTGACAAGAAAAGAATGAGTTACAGAAAATTTGACGTATTGAAATTGCTTAAAATTACAAAAATATATAACAAATATGACTTTCGCACATGGAAAATTTTGAGTTATCGCAGTTCGGCTAATTAATGTTTGGCTGTAGTTTATTATACATCCTGTGTTATTTTATATCTAATTTAGCATCAAAATGCACCTGATGCATAAGTAATTCCTTCCTCTTCCTCTTGTCTTTGAAAATCAAATGTTTTCTGCCTTTTACGAGCTTTTCAAACTTCATATGTAGTGCTAGAGACTCGAAATTCCATCACATTCCATTTTTCCCGCACTACCCGAATGGTTTTTCGAACACACTATTTTATGATTATTTTTCCACTTTTCATACCGAGGGCCACTTTTCTTACTTCTGTAGCTGTTGCAGCCTTTACAAGAAGAAGACATTACTTCGGTTTCAATAACTTTCCCGCTTTCTGCTCAGATTAGTGTACACACACCTACACGTGGCGAATACCCCCTATTTTTCCAACTACCATCTCCACTTACAGTAATATCTTTCGATCCATTTGATAATTCTCTTTCGTCCTGGACAGCAGTTTTCATTAAAGATTTAGCTACAACAGATGTGGCATTTAAAGTCCTGCGATTAATTTTATTATATGATTTCTGAGAAACAGGCGCTGGAAGACCCATCGTACAACAAAAAGGAGATAAAGCCGATAAGCCCTGCCTTATACATCGCATAGAAAATATAGCTCTTCTGTTTATTTCTGGAATATTTTTCTTAACACCAAGCAGTTTTGAATTTTTTACAGACTTTAGTTCATCACAGCTATCACAATATACAAGAAATGTTGATGCTAAACCCATTGAAGATTTTTCACGTATATTTATTGTTCCATGACATATTTTGCAGCACAAAACATCTGCAAGCTCCTTGAAAAGTACTGATATATGAACTATTCTATATTAATGTTCTTCAGATGAAATATGTGACTTATCAAGTGAAAGTTCATCTTTTGAGCTGAACAGTTTTTTTACTTGAAGCACTTAGCTTAGGCGTAGAATCAACATTTTTCATTCGAACACTTTCGGATTGTTTTTGTTTTTAATTACATACATATTTCATTGAAAACGTCTTCTTTTCCCTGAACGAGATTTAGTTGCCGGTGTATCCATTATTAGAAAGCAAAAAGCAAAAAGTTTATATTAAAAAATTGCACCAAACAGTCTTGTACGTTGAAGTTTACACAAATAAATATGCAAACGTGAAGAAGTTTGTAATGCATAATTATAAAATAGATTAACTGTATTTTAGTTCAAAGTTTTTATGCTTAAACAACATAAATGCCGCAAATCAATCGTAAAAAGTAAGAAAATATAATGAAAAGAAATTGCAAAACTCAGAAGAAATTCTCCACGTTATAAACAAGTTAACGGCTCTAGAATATAAACAAACTGGGCTGAGCAGTTTAGTAGAGGTGAGTAGTTGCCTTCCTGCTGCTGCAGAAATAATTAAATAAATAATTAAGACATGGTGGTGGAAAAAGTATTAGATTGACATGACAAAACAGCAAACTGCAAACGTAAACAAATAGTGACGTCCCTTTAAAAATGGCGGCGATGGCTGACATGAGAAAATTTTCAAAAGTGTATGTTGCATAAAAGCTCATAACTTTAGAAATAATGCGAATTTTAGAATGCGGTTTTTTGCACAGTGTTCAGAAATGTTCAAACATTCAGAATAAAATAAAATTGAAAAATTGATTTTTTGAAGGTTTAAAGGTCCTATGCCCCCTTAAGTCAAACACACATACCGTCACGGACAGAAATTTGACAATTCGTAGGCCATAATACACATGTTTTCATTTGCGGACAATCTTGATGAATCGCCACCTGTCTCAATAAATATATTGATTTTAAAAGCGAAAGAAAATTAATGTTTTATCTGATATTTTCAAAATGAAAATTTTCAGGCACACTTATAATATTTAATAAATTATATACTCTAAAAGTTGAATATTATATTTAAAACCGGTAAAATTAGAAAATAAAAAAATTGAATAACACTCTAAATATCAGACATCGTTCGTAGAATAAACACTATTGACAGAATACGAGACCATCGAAGCTTCGGTTGTCGGCTACAGACCACACACACACAAATACAGATATTTTCTTTTATTATGTAAGTTGACCAAGTAATTTTTCAGCCTTATTTCGGAGCAACATGTTTAAACCAGAAAAGAAAAGTTTTGAGAAGTTGAAGACAAATTAAAATAAAATTTATTTATAACCCTTAATAGTTAAAATGTTTCATCAAGAGGATTAGAAGCATGCATTATTGTTATATTTATATTTTGTCTATAATGCTAATGCATTATTTAGGAAGAAAAATACATGTGTGTTTATAAACTTGCTACTTTGTGCTTAAATATATTAATAGGAGTGTATATCACATACCAAAGTAGATTTTTCTAGTTATACTCTAAATTTGTTCACATATTTTACTGATGCAATATTTTGGTATTTGTACTTATACGATATATAATTATTTTGATCCAGACATTACATTGCAAAAAACTTCAATTTTTTACTATGTTAATAAGTAAACTTGGAAAAAAATCAAACTATATGAAAGATGCATCAAAAGAAAGAGGCATTGAAACAGGCATTAAAAAAACATTCATAATAATCTAGATTCGCACGAGTCTAAAAATTAATTAGATATAATTATTATAAACTACTACCTTACTTAAGATAATACTGTGAGGCAAAAACACTTTTCAAATATTAATCTTATAAGTACGCAAAAATGCATTAATAGCACTTTGTTGGAAATAGTTAAAATACTACATTTGAAAAATTGAAATATTTAAAAGTGAATATATGCATAATCAGTCTTATGAAAAACAAAATTATTTAAGTATACTTTTATCCTGTTCTACATACTCCAGGATACATACAGAAAAATATAATATGTATAGTATATAGAAATTATTTTGTGAAAAAGTGAAATATAATTAAAAGTTATGTTTAATATTCTTTAGGAGTTTATGAATAATATGAACATTCTAAATATTCCTTATTAATGAAAAATATCTTAATGTTCTTAACATTTTCGGTACATTTTTTACAAAAAAAAAATTAAAATATACAAGATTGTTAATGCTGTCACTTTGGTAGAACTTTAATATTTGGCGCGAAATATTGATTAGACATGATCAAATGGATTATAATTCGAAATAATAGCCCATATCATAGCAGATTTTGAAAAGAAAAAAAGGCCACGCAGTGGGTGTAAATAGTATTGGCACAATTGTTCTTTATAATCCTAAGGTGCCCTGCCCCCCGAATGCTAGTCTCGCCATCCCAATAAATCGCTTTAGTCGAAAGACTTCGCTTCGTACTCGCTGAGTTCGCTTCGCTAGCACTTTCGTGTCTTCTGCTATGAAGGTATAATACACAAATGGGTAACATCCTTGTTAACTGACATTCACCAGCCCTAAAATTCAAATCACTAGCTTTTGCAATCTGCACGGCGCATACGACCGCGTTCGCGGTTCCTCGCAGAATACCGAGGTTCTGCCCTCCATTGGCATTTGCTCATTCACCCCGTAACTGATGTCAGAAGGCTTTGCTTCCTGCTCGCTGACACTCGCTAAGCTCAGTTCACGAGAATTTTAGTGCCACCTGCCCCGCAGGTGTAATGAATTCGTTAGGAACCTTCTCTTGTTAACTGATATTCACCAGCCCTAGAGTTCCCTTCGAGAGCTCTTTCAATTCGGACGGTTCACACAGTCGGCTACGTATCACATGCTCGCTGGAGCTCACAAAACCCCAGGACTCCATCATCCATTGACTGCCACTTATTGATCGAAACTCGCTGCAGACATCCAGGTGGGGCCTTCGTCTCATCATTTGCTGACGCTCATCATCTATCTTAACATCACTAACAATATCACCAAGCTCATCCCCAAATCGGCACTCTCGCCAACTCCGAATATATCTTCTTGAGTTGGGAGGCTACGTCTTTTGCTTCCTGCCGCTCGCTGAGCTCGAATCCTTTTGTGCCGCCTGCTATTAAGAATGATAGCTTGCGGTATTTGGAAGAAACGGCAAAATTTCATAACTGTAGGATCTGTTGCTTGTTCGTAATACAGTTTCATAATACGGGTCACGCTTTTAGCATAGATATATTTATAACAATAAAATATTTACTTGTTGTGTAATATAACAATGGAATCCTAATATTCAAGACAACAATGGTTGCGAAATGCTCTGTTTTTTTTGTTTGCCAGAATAAGCGATAAGTCATATGAATGTCAACATTTCACTTTTTCCCAAGTGCACTGCTAACGTTGTAGTCATCTTTAGAAATAAATATCTATATTTTTAAAGGTTTTGATGATTCAATAACTCAATCCCCGCCCATTTTGTAACGTTTATTTCAGAATCCAATCAGAAAGAAGCTAATAATCGTCTCGACCAATTAAATTTTTACCCGTAGAGAAGAAAATTTCACTTCAGAAGTGCATAAAAAATTGAATAACTCGTTAACTAAATCGAAATTTAAAAACAGGGCTTCGTCTTGCAAAAATGCAACTATGTAGGTACACGTCAACAAAAATTGGAGGTCTTATTGATTGTCGGTCCAGGACGCGAACTCTCAGCTCCGAAAATCTTCCTTTGACTTTGACATTAAATATTTCCTAAACTAAATTTTAAATTGAAAAAAAGACTTATATCAATGTGCTCCCCTAATATTTCTCAACTAATGTACCGACTTTCATATTTTTATATGCTATAGATTTTGTGGTATGTGACAGAGAAATTTGATAAACTTGAAATTTCTCAAACAGCTGCTCTGGTGGCTGCAGAGACAGCGGTAGCTACTGTTTCTCATATAGAGATATAAATAACTTATTAATAATAACATGTATTTCTAATATACCTATTCTTACTGCATGTGACGCAGTGAAAGTGTAGACACGTGTATATTTGGAATATGATGTTCAAACGGGAAAAAAAAATGCATTTTCGAGTTAGTTTTCCAAAGAGGAATTGTCCTCTAGGTTTATTGCTCAGATTCAGTTGACCACATTTCATATATTAGAGGTACCATGTGGTTATAGACTTAATAGCTAGGACTTTCTAAACTGCTTTACATGTATGCAATTTGATAGCATAATTGAGCAAATGCAAATACAAGAAATTTGTGTCATTTCAAGTGGGGTTAAGTTTCATTAGTTGGTTTTGTGATATAATTAAGTAAAAGTACAGCGATATAATTGAGTAAAAGTATAGCGACTAAAAAATCGTATATACCGATTGATAAGGTAATTACAAAGTCCATGCCTAATGTCTTTCCAAAAATATTAAAAATTTTAATTCACTTGAATAACAGAATAAATATGCTTTATTACAAGGTAAGGAGTTAGTAAAACTTGAGCAATGCATTTAAGCACAGTTTCAATAGAAATGTATCATATACTTGTTCCGAGGATACGACGGTCCCAATTTTCAAAGTAGACCAACATATTTCGATTTCAAAATTTTTGAATTGTTCAATTCTGCCTTTCACTAAAGAACTCAATACAACGTAACCTCAGAACAGATATAACCTGCATTCTTATTGAATTTATATTCAAGTTCTCCTTATCATTTGCACAGAGTATTTTTACGCACTTGCTATGTAAGGTGATTCCTTTATAACACATTTTCTGGTAAATAAAACAAACACGAGTTCGATGGATATGCTATGATGTTCACAGGAAATGTTTTGGAGGAATTTTGGAAAACAATTTCAAAATGCTAAAAAAATAAACTAATGAATATCTACAAATTAAATTTCGTATGGAATTCTTTACAATGCAAGTATACCTTACTAAGTTTTAATTTGTAAAAAAATACGAACACATCCTACATTACATAAATGTATATCCGTTTTACTATAAACTTCGTAATGCTGAGGTTTTTTTTTTCTACTTTGGGAGTTATTCAACTGCACAACTTCAAATAAAAGTAGCTATGAAATCCAATTCTATTATCATATTTTTCTGTAAAATGATGAATAAAAATTCCTCCCATTTTCTTTAAAAATGATTTTAGCTCTTGAAAAAAACATATTTTTTTATAAAGATGAAAACAGTGAATATTTTTAGAGGTTTGGAGTAACTGCTAACTTTAAAAAGTCACGTATTAAAGTATTCTGAGTGGTTATACATGCCAAACAGAGGTTATTTTCAAAATAATTATTTTTTCGTGATAATTTTTTGTTACAAGATTTGTTTTTTCCAAACAGATATTTTTATTTTATATTTTTCTATTAACATGCATTTGTGCGTTCAAATACATTATTTATAGGTAATATTACAGCAAAACAAAACAATATAATTTATGCATTTCAATTTTATTAATTTATTGTTGGTATTTACATGCATATGGAGAAGTTGCGATGTCGTGTCTTATATTTACAGAAGCATTTATAAAAGAGATGTTAATTTACATGAACTTAACGTTATATATTCACAAGAATTTAAATAGCATGTCTCTATATCTTAACGCGCCTGAACGTAGTCATAAGAATACGAATGTCCATATCGCTGATGAGAATGTTCTGGGGCTGGCTTTTATGAGCCAGTGCAGATGCGTTGCGCATGCGTCACGTGCAAAGGAGAGAGTCTCTGGATATAGAGAAATTGTGGAGAATTTTATGCTATTCATTTAATCTGGATGGTTTATGTAAATCGCTGGAGGAGTGTCGCCATTTGTATATTATTTAGTAAACACAGTAGTTCCCCTCTATCCGTAGGTATTATGTTCCACCAAAATGCTGCGTAGAATAAGACTAATCTTCTAAATTGACAAATTGATCCGATTAACCCAGAAATAGAAGGCATTTTGGATAATGTTATCAGTCAAAAGGAAAATTAAAGAAAAAACTATGGATCTTTACATGTATTAAATATATGAAGGTGACTTCCAAGAATGTGTACATATTTAAGGAAGATACTTTCTGGAATATGTAGGTTAAGGAGGAGAAAAAAAATATGCGATTGATGTTTGGATTTTTTCATCTGTTTGTTTCCAAAATATGCTTAAGTTGATCATGTAAGCTGTCTAAACCTATATTCATAAGATATTCTAAATTAAAAATTACATAGGTTAGTTGACCAACCAATGAAAAAATTTCATTACATATTCCCAGACGAAAATCGGGCTTAATAACTACCACTTCTGTTTCATCTCCCAAATTACTTTTCTGCGTATAGGGAGCAAAAATAATTACTTTTTTATAATCACATTTTATGTGAAATCCCTCTCCCCATCCCCCATTGAGGGATATCTGATTCCTCGCCAAGAAGAAAATTTGCCATGATTTTTTTTTCATTGCCCTTTATTTTTCATTAAAATTCCGCATGTAACCAAAACTGCGAATTACAAGGAATTACTATAAATATAAAATTATTGTTAACTACAAAATACACATGTATTAGATGCTACGGGAAAATTCACGTCTTGTTCAGATATATATATATATATTACATTATTCTCAACATTATGTTAAACTAGTTCAGTATTATTGGTACATGTTCTTATTTTATAAGTGGGAATTTAAGAACCATTTAATGTTAACATTGTATGACAAAATCTATAGAAACTAAAGGACATCGTATTATATGGGAGAAATGCATAGATAATTTAACTACTTAAATAATTTTATTTAAAATTTAAAAATTTAGTTTAACTATTTATTTTAAATTATAACTATTTAGTTATATCATATACAATTAAAATATTTAGATAACCAAAATATGAATGAAAATGTGATTGAAAACTATCTTAATTAGAAATAAAAGTCTCACAGATTTCTATAATTTTATTTATTATTTCATATATTTTTCAACAATGAAAGATTGTGCATTTCGTTGAAGTACTAATTGTAAAAAAAATTGTAATTTTATTTTGTACATAAATAGTAACTGTGATAACTGTGAAGAATTTTATAATTTTATTTCATCTTTCATTTTATTTTACACATAAATAATATTATTTTACACATAAATAATTTTATTTACACATAATTAATATTATTTTACACATAAATAATTTTATTTTACACATAAATAATAACTGTGAAGAAAGTTATAATTTTATTTTATACATAAACAATAACTATTGTATATAATGTTTTTGCATTACATACAATAACTTCTAAACAAGCTGAGGATCGATAAAGCAGGTTATTACATTTTACAAAACTAGAATTAAAATGTCAGTATAAACAGAAAAAAATTCGGGAAACATATTTGGCAACACTAGCAAACTATTCACATTATACCTATTTAAAACCATTTTTTTGAATGTATCGAAATTTGCTTTGTTCTGTAAAAAATAATAACTAATGTTATTGCTGCTCGAAATATTGCTGTAACATAAAACTGATTTCACACTGTGAAAAAAAATGTTCTTCGATTGAAGACTGAAATTACTATCTGGCGTATTAAAACCATTAGCCGATATTTATGATGTATTTTTTAGGGTACACCTAGCTGAAGATGTTATTCATTTCAGACTATCAAATCTATTATATAATTTTAATCACTAAACTATTATATAATTTTAATCACTAATCTATTATATAATTTTAATCACTAATCTATTATATAATTTTTATTGTAAAAATATATAATTTTTATCGTAAATCGTAATTTCTGTCGTATTTCCATCGGTATAATTTATAATTTCTATCGTATCATCGCACCCTATAGATTTCTCTATATTTATTGTTTACAATATTTATGTTTCATATAGTCTTGGTCACAACAAATGTAGTTTCACCCCTTGCTATTTAAATCTTGCATATTGTTATTCAATCATGGCGCGATTAGCACACATAATTAATCTAAAGTCCCCACGATTAGTTTTGTTATTGTTTAATATCAGAAGTAAACATGTTCTTCATACGAAGTGTATAGAATTGGGTTGTACAACCCAGTGGTTAGCGGATGGTGGTTGGGACAGGAGGGTACAGTCCTTGTGGATGCCGTCGTCACAGGGTCCGTTCTAAATTGGGTGGCACTTTGCTGCCATCCAAACATAATTTACACATACCGGTCTGGGTAGAAGAATGATTATATAGTATATAGAAACTTAACTTTTACGATTTGACATTTAATATTTAGTTTTCTTTTAAATTGTATAATAATTCTCACAAACAGAAAAGCGATTAGTTTTCCCATTAAGAAATAAAAGCATACTTGCAAACAAAAAACTACTTAACTGTAATTTTAATTACAGTTAACAGCCGATATACCCGATGTACCTCGTAATTTACAATATATAAAAATTCCTTTGATATTCTGAATGATAGTGTTATTCACAATATTCTACTAAAATGTTTATTTTATTTGTTAAGATGCAAAAGAATATTTGTTTTCGCTATACAAAATTATTTTCACAGGCCGACCTATTGAATAAATCATCCTGTCCCGTTTGTAAACACGTTTATAAAAAAGTATGAATTGGACTAACATATGCAAACCTGAAAGCTATCAATAATTCTATCCTGAAACTATCAATAATTCTATTAAATTTCAAACATGAAAGCCGTACTTTATATAATCCAATCAGAAATGCAATTCCACTCATGTATAAAATGCATTTTTATATCCATATCGTTGTTATCTAAATCGGAAAAAAATCAAAATCATTTACTATGTAACAACATTGGAATTCCGTTGATATGTAACAAGCTATATTTTTCTTTAAATAAATTTGTGGAAAATATATCGTCGGCATAACTCTATATCTATGAAAGTTTCGTTTCTGATTAATACCTCAACAATATTTGGTCCTGGAAACTAGAAACATGGAATCAACTTTAAGTAGGAAAATTCCATGACTTTCAAACTCACTTTAATAACGCATCTAACCCACAAAATTTCACAAAACGTGGTGTAACACTTCTTCCATGATTTTGAAACAAGCAAGTAAATACGCAGATAGCCAGTATTTCAGTTTTATTTTTATAGATGCTAAATTGGAATTAAGTTCAATGGAATATAACTTAAAACTAAAATAACTTACTTAAAAGCAGCAAATCATATAAAAATGAGTAGTATCGACCTATTTCAAAGAAACATTTAACAGGACAGCGTTTATTTTGTCCCTTTTACTTGCTCTGATAAAAAAAAGACTTTTTTTTATCTTCAAACAAAGTTGATACTATTATTTTTATTATATTATGCTGTTTTAATAGAAATCATTTTAATTTTATTCTTTAGCAACAGTTTGATCTGCATGTAGATTGTAACTCAATATCAAAAATGCATCTAATTTGTTTTCATTAACTTACTAATGCCCTGTTATCGTATTGAAATGCCCAGTTAATGATCCGGAATACAGTAATGCTGTTTGATAAAAAAATATAACTCTCTCGAAAAAGTTAGAAGAATTCCAACAAGTACGTACTTCACATTTTGATTAAGAAAGGTATATCTAGTTTCTTCCTTTGAGTGCAGAGAACCAGGAGATCCTTTGATCTTTATAACTTGAATCAAACATTTCCTTTTAAGGACAAAATATCTCCGATGCATAGACGGCACATTTTGTCGAATTTTTTTTTTCTGTTTGCATGGATGCTTTACATTAAATGCTTTAAAAGTTTAAAAGAGAATATATATATATATATATATATATATATATATATATATATATACTCAAGAATAATACTAATATAAATTCGGTATAAATACTAGTATAATTATTCAGTTGTTATTAAATGCCATTATTTTCTATATAAATAAAATTGATTATTTGTTTATTTGTTTGTTTCATATTCACTTTAGAATAGCGAAATTTATGAAATAATGAAGAGCAGGCATGATAAAGTCCCATTTAAAACACGGCCGTTCATTGTCCTTCTGACTTTTTTCTTTCCATTTGTAAGTACGACGATTTTAAAACAAGTTATGTTTTAAACTATATTTTAACACTTTTTTACTTTACTTATATATATATAATGTATAAGGAAAGTATATATTGTGACGGGGTCGAAAATTCGAATTCGAGTTTTCGACGGAAGAGCACGTTTCAAGCATCCTTGATCACGAATCAAACATTTTTGAAGTGATGTCTGTGTGTGCGTGTATGTGTGTGAATGTGTGTATGTGTGTGTGTGAAAGTATGTGTGTGTGTGTGTTTGTGTGTCAGTGAGTCTGTGCAGGAAACGATAACTGACGAACGAATGGACCGATTCGAACGAAATTTGGTACAAAAATCACAATCCGTAAACACTGGAAGCCTGTTGTTTTTATACGTAATCGAATGTTCAGAACCCTCATAAATTTTCGAGTGACATTTTCAAAAAATCGTCAAAGAATCAAAACCGCTAATAAAGTTACGCAAATAGTCATTTCTGATGTAATTTTTCATTAGAAAACGATTGATATAAATTTTAGAACACTAACATGAACTGTTCTTGAGATATTGCACATTTTTCAAAAAAATTATCAAAAAGTCATATAAAATAAAAAAAAAAATATTTCCTATTGAGAAACATTTTCACTTTTCATATGTAATACCATGCGATAAATTTGGTGACATCATCTCGTGGATCTAGCTCGTTCCATTCATAAAAAAAGATACTTTGAGTAATACTTTGTATTTAAAGGTCAATAATCATTTATCTGCTATACGAATAACTTATTTCTTCACCCATAACGCTTGGCGAGATTTTGGCGACGAATTTGGTGGAATGTCGCCAACTTGGCGGTTCTTTTAGATGTTGCTAAATTAGCGAAAAACTCGCCAAATAGATAAAAATGACGCCAAATCAATGAAAATGACGACTCTTAGACGAAAATTCAATATCTTGGAAAGAATATAAATATCTACTATAAAAATCATCTATTTTTGGTAAAAGTAGTAAATGCATTGCATTATATAAGGAAATTTATGTGCTCCCCACATCAGATTTTTTTTTATAGTTTTTTATTCCATTCATTGTAATAATTATAGTAAAGTAGTTACTTTGAAATACCGAAATCGTTTGCTATTCATTCTTCTAATCAAACTATTGAAAAAAATAATATAATTATTTAATTATTAGAATTAATGTTCAAAATAAGGAAACATACAGCGATCAGAGATGAAATATTGTTTTACGTAAAACAATTCCAGTATTAATAGAACTATAAAATGTGCGATATTTTTGTGTTTAAATTCGAAACGGTTTATAATAATATATTTAGAATTTTTATTACGGGTGCAGGTGTTACATTTCATAAACTCTATCTATATAAAGAAACGTTGAGATTTATCTGTTTGTCTCTTGATCCTAGAAGAACAATTGAACATACATTCATGAAATTTCTGTGAGCAACT
This sequence comes from Amaurobius ferox, assembly GCA_951213105.1. NCBI lineage: Eukaryota > Metazoa > Arthropoda > Arachnida > Araneae > Amaurobiidae > Amaurobius > Amaurobius ferox. Next base: position 93,705,182 of record OX578134.1, read on the forward strand.
TTGGAAGGACCACATTTAAATTAAAATTTCGGAGTCCGTCTGTCTTTCTATCTGTCTTCATGTCCATGTGACTGTTGCCTTACTTTGATATGACGATGTCGTCATAATAGTCTTTAACCAAATATAATTCAATCGTGTTTTGAGTCTCCAATCTAACGGCACCTAATTCTTTTAGAGCATCACTAAAATAATTCAAAAACAGAATCTGATAACATGATAGAATAGTCGTGCCATTAGCTCTAAAGTTATAGAAGCTTTATAAGCAAGGGTAAAGAACAAAAGGAACCCCAAACATTCATCACTATGGGCAGTGATCTTAGAACATGCTTCTTTTTGGATGGTCAACTGCTTGTTGCCTTCTAAAGTGTCATAAATGAAATATATTTCTATATTTATGCCCCTGATAGGAAGACAGCAAACGTAGTTTGGAAATAATGTTCTGTTTAATTGTAAAATTATTATTGTCAAAATCAAAATTGTATGTTGCGCATTTATCTGCCTGTTTATAATATTAGCATGGGATAACTGACTTATGTCCTTTTTTGTGAGCATTACTATAAACTATCAAACAAAAAATATTCCAAATATTAAAATTTCACTGAAAACCGTGAGTTAGTTTTCTTTACATTATTTATTCCGTATAAAAGTAGGTATACAGGTAGTGAATTATAAATGTAAAATAACATTAGAACTTCGTTTAAAAGATTAGAACACTTCGTGCAAAAAAATAAATATTCTCAATCTGATGCTTACTTATGTTTCATCGGTGAGGTTTGTTTCCTACTTAAGAGTAACAATACGAAAATCATGTTTCGTAATTTTTACATAATTAAACAAGATATACATATCCAATCTCATCAACGAGCGATAAAAATTGGAAAATCATCTTTTCGGTATTGTTATATTAGTCAAAAACATTGTAGTTTCAATTTTATTTGTGTTACATATAGTGGTTGTTTTAGACTACGCGTGTAAAATCTGATATCATAAAACATTTAGTTATGTCTCTCTAACAAAATCAGACATGAAGTCGGTAGTTTGTCTATGAAAACGTAGTACCTATTAGAAGATATTGCTTTCAATAGGGCTTTCAAGGGTGTTTTCGCTTGAAAAAAATTTAGCTTGGAAATGAGAATATATTTATATAGAGATACCATACATTTTCATAAACTCAAATCATAACTTAAATTTTCAGTATATGGTAAGAACATATTTTGCTAAATTTCACCACTTTTCTAAATGAAATATATATTTTAAAATATAAATTGTTCAATATTAACATTTGTTTGAAATTCTAATTGTGTTTAAAATATTAACAGTCTGAATGATCAAATGTGTATACAGCCAGTCTTAAACACTTCGCACACTGGTATATCTCCACACTTGCAATGTGTTACTTCTAAGTCGAAACACACGTATTCTTTGCTAAGGACACGAGTATTCGCTCGTTATATCGTTCACCTATTTAAACACTATTCTCAAACATATGCACTTATTTATAAAATATGAAACCAAATAATATCCTATAAACCATAAAAATATAAATATTATTTGGATGCAAATAAATATTGAAAAATTAAATATAATCAGCAGAGCCCGCTCAGATTTCGTGAACTCTTGACCCTGCTGGTGGGGTTTCCCCTGAAGCAGACACTATTTCTCTCTCACAAACAGAATTGCACATTTCCAATTCTGAGTCACTACATTCTTTTCCAATTCTGCTAAACAAATATGAACGCACACGAAACATGGGGATAAAAAATGAAACATGAAAATGAGTAATAAAAATAAAATATACAAAGAGCTAATGAATTGAATTTTAAAATCAATATTTCCATATTTTTGCATAAGAAATTTTTCTTTCTGAGAAAATTCTAACGCTTTGTTTAAAATTTTGAAAAAAGTCGTTAGTTTCTACAGGAAATAACTCGATTTAGAAATTATCATCTATAAAATGTTTTTTTGCATTGCATTTGGTACTAGTGGGTCAGTTTATGGGCATGTTATGAGCTTAAAGGGATAATCTACCTTGGACTTCATGGGTCGTACAATTCAGCTTCAAATAATGTATCTACAGACCAACTAATGTATATATGAAGTTTGCATTAATGACATTGTTTAAAACATAAATTGGAAGATAAAAGAAGGAGGACGGCTCTCTAACTACATAGTTTAAATATTCATATTCAGAATATTTAAATTGGGATGACCTCCCGAAATTAACATTCTTATTTAGCTGAATCATGGAGATATGGGGATGGTCACATCTCTAACTCTATAAGCTGAATAAAATTTCCCCTTTAGTTTATTCATGCATTATAATCTCATGACCTTTTAATTGCATCCAACTTCCATTGACCTTCCATTGTCACGACGCTTTTGGTGTGAGATATAAGTACAAAAATAACCAAAAATACTACATTTTGAGAGGCTATTTCTCCCAACCCAGAGGATAATATGAAAAACGGATTTCACATTTAGATTCAGCATGATCGAAATAGTATAGATGTTGTTTTCGGTCGTCAGGGTTGCAATCGTACTCTTATATACTGATACGGTGCATTTAGAGAGGTAACTAATATAATTTAATATCAAAACGACAACAAATTAATTTTAATATGTAAATAAAAGTTTCATCATAAACACATTTCAAAATTAAAATATTTACACAATAAAATAATCTGATACTCCTATAATATCAAAAGTCATTAGTTAAAATTTATTAATATTAAATTAAAATGTAGACGTATGAACCAGCTTGAAAGGCATAAAACAATCAGCCTTCTCTATCAGGACAGAGATATGTTCTAGCCATTTGCCCATCAAGCTGCCATATCAGCTGGATTCTTTCATTTCGTTTAAAAGTACTTATATGAGTATAGCAGTCTTATCCATAAGTAATTTTACAATAACTAGCCAAATACCCGTTGAAAATCAACGGTCTCGCAATAAGCAATCACTGAATATTGTCAATTTTTTTATAATTCGCGTTTCACATTTATTCGGCAAATCGAATATTTTAGTGTGCGGAAACCCCTAAAGAAGAAAATATTCTAAATTTTGAATTGCGCAAGTCTTCCTTTCGAACTATCTACCAGTACACCAACTTAAAGTCTGTATCTCATCCCGAAGCATACTATTTTATCATTTCCCCTTTCGAACGTTTTTCTGAGGAGCACACCCAAAAATGAACATTTTTGGAAAACTCTGTTCGCCTTGGATTTCTTATCAGATGATTGACCCATATACCAAATATCAAACCTCTATCACATTTAAAGGAATCGTGTCTCATTTATTCCGAAAATTGAACATATTGGTGTTCGGCACCCCCTAAAGTAGAAAATATTGGAAATCTGAAATTGCACTCTTTCGTCCTTTCAAACAATCTACCCGTACACCAAATTTGATGTCTTTATTCTATCGTGAAGCATGTTTTTATATCATTTCATATTTCGAAAGTTTTTCTGTGTTGCACCCCGTTAAATGATCATTTTTGAAAAACCGTAACAATCGTAGGTTTTTTTTTTATGAAATGATTACCCCATGCACTGAATTTCAAGCCTCGACCACATTGAAAAGGAGACGTTTTTCATTTGTTCGTCAAATCGAACATTTTGGTGTGTGGCACCCCCTACAATAGCAAATAATGGAAAACTGAAATTGCACACTTTCTTCCTTTCTAACTATCTACACGTACACCAAATTTGAAGTCTCTATCTCATCGTGAAGCATGCTTTTTCTATAATTTCATCTTTCGAATGTTTTTCTGTGGAGTACCCACCCCCCTTTAATATACATTTTTGAAAAACTCCATTATTCTTGGATTTCGCGAAGCATGTCTATTCTATCATTTCACCTTGTGGATGTTTTTCTGTGGAGTGCCCACCCTACTTAAATATACATTTTTGAAAAACTCTATTCTTCTTTAGTTTTCTATTACATACTTCGCCAATATACCAAATATCAAGCCTCTATCACGTTCTAAAAGGAGTGTTTCTACTTTATTCCGAAAATCGAATATTTTTGTGTGTGATACTCCCTAAAGTAACTAAAGACCCTAAAGAAAACTGAAATTGTACACTTTCTTCCTTCCAAACTATCTACCAGTACACCAAATTTCAAATCTCTATCTCAGCCCGAAGTATGTTTTCTTATCAATTCACCTTTCGAACGTTTTCCTCTGGAGCACCCCTTAAACTAACGTTTTTGAAAAATTTTAATCGTCTTGATTGTTTTTATCAAATGATTATTTCATATACCAAATTTCAAGCGTCTATCAAATTTTAAAGGAGCCGTTTCTCATTTATTTGGTAAATTGAACATTTTGGTATGCGGCACCCCCTTATGCAGAAAATATTGGAATTCTGAATTTACACACTTTCTTCCTTTCGAACGGTTTACTAACACACCAAATTTGAAGTATATATCTTATGATAAAACATGCATTCCTATCATTCCACTTTTCGAACGTTTTGGTGTGGAGCACCCCCTCTAGAGAACGTTTTCGAAAAATTCGATTTTTCCAGGGGTTTTATCGCACGATCGAGCCGTGTACCAAATTGCAAGTCATTATCTGTTCGGGAAGGGCCTAATAAAGCGTGACAGACATACTGAAAGAAAGACAGACGGACACTTGTCAATTCGTATATATAGATGCTTGCGCATATATTCTTTTTAATTCAATTTAAAATTATGCTTACGTTTCTTCCAAAACTGCTTGTGTTTATATTATTTTTATCATAGGAATCTTAAGTTCGTAGTTTTATTCAATGACTATTTACTTTGAAAGTATATTGAATCCTTCTACTTTTCCTTTTCCGCTTTAAAATTATGGATGTCGTGTTGTTGGGCGCAGTGTGTTCCGCCCCCCTCTGGTGCGCCGGGGCAACATCCGAGGACGGCTAAATGGTTCACGTTTTCTGGCCGATATATAGGCGAATGATGAAACTCAAGTGCCTGGCCATTTGAGAAAGAAAAAAAAAACTTTTCGTTTTCCTTCTTCCAAGACTTATACATACGATTTTCGATCTTTTGTTGACAACAATTTTTTTTCTAAGCAATGGGATGCAACTGTTAATTGAAAAATGCATTCATCCTTTCTCTAATGCGGTTGCTCAGTTTCTGTTCCCCTAGCAAATATAAAGTTTCAAGCTTTTAAAATTGAGTGATACTTTTAATCAACTCATTACACTGTTATTAATTAAAAAAGCACTGTTATTACATAGTAAACAAAAGCATTTAAAAAAATTATTTACATGTGGCACTGAAAAGAGATGCATTATTGACTTCACAAACATTTCACTTCCAAATTAATCTATCTCTTTCGTTCTTATTCAGTGACTAATACTATTATAGTACGGAATTAGAGAATTTGAGCTATAATATACTAACTGTTTAATACAATATACTTTCTTAAAATATTCTAATAAATCCCCACAAGAAGTCACTTTTTGATTAAGAAACGTGGACCTACATTCACATTGAGGGCATTGATCAGAAATTCCTTGATCCCTATTTCTTCAATCTACTATTATCTTTAAGGGCCAAGATGTTTTTCGTTATAAGGACGGGAGATTTCCTTGTAAATCTATTTTCCTACGTTAGGTATTTCCATAAGATGTGCCGCAAGTTTGAAAAGCATTTCATTAAACTTCACAACAAAATAATTAAATGCGTTTTGTATTATATGCATATACATTAATAAACTGTGCCTTTCAACAGGAAAAAATATTGAATCATGATGCTACATCTAAATACGAGTGTTATTATTGATTGAATATGTAAATCCCGTACTTGGACTGCGCATTAGGATGGAAATTTACAAAAAATAATATCAATCAATTTGCTAATATTTAAGTGCTCGATTAATTTAACATTGTTTTTTATAAATGAGGTTATCAAATAATCGCTATAATCCAAGCAAATGCCTATAATTTATTTGAAATTACGATTCGAAATTGAAGTTTTATAAAACCGCAAAGTACATATTTTAGTAATATAATCTTTGCCAAATATTTAACTCTTTTTCAATCACGAGCAAACTTCGACCGGATTAAAGAGGTACTTTATGGAGGTAATTATTTATTACCAGTAAGTAAATTTGCCGTAGGCAGGAAAATTAAAACTCTTAAACATTTAAGTAACAACTTTTATCAAACCTTTTTATTTTATTTTAAAATGTATGAAGCCTATATTGACAGATATTCATTTTAATTCAAAACAATTTGTTAGATGATAATATCTCCCGTGGCTGATACTATAAGGGCGGTGAGTTTCAATCTTCTAGGTCTCCTTCAAATTCTGTATTTTTCGAACCATACACCCATTTTCGTCGTCCCCAGGAGTTGTTGTTGTTGCTGTTGTTGTCGTGTCCCTAACATTACATTTAAGGAAGAATGTGTGCACTGCTTCTGTTTAGTCTAATGACCCGGGGCACCCGAAGGTAGAAGTCTGACTTCTGCCCAAAATAAGACATTTCAACATCCATGCCCGCAGGCGGGACTCGAACCCGCAATCTAGCAGTCGAGCCGTCACGAGGAAACGCCTGCCTCTTTAACCGCTCCGCCACCACATCGGCGTCCCCAGGAGTTAAATCGAAAATTCGACTCTGTTGGGTTCTGTTTTGTGGTTGATACTATAAGTGTGCAAAGATTCTGCTGTCTTAGTTATCGAGAGTCTTTCTCCAAAGCAATGGTTCTCAACAAATGTGTCTCTAGTGCCGCGAAACCTCCAAAGCTGTGATATTGCTTGTAAAAGTAATTAAAATAATTTCACTCAATATTATTTTGTAAAAATAATGATCGAACAATATTCAAAAGCTTAAAATGTTTATTTCACTGAAAATTTATTTGCTTATATTGGCTTACAGTAAAATATTTTAGTTATTAATGATAAACTTGAGATTGTAATTTTTTACACAAAAGTTCAATTCGTGGAGGAATTGAACACAAACATATACGCATTTCCTGTTCAATTGAGATAAGTCGCGATTTTTTTGTTTCTTATGTTCATCAGTTGCAAAACGCCCAGCTCGTATACGTAGGTGGTTCAAAGTGTCACAGAGTATCAAATTCTTCCACTGCTATTTCTGAATAATCTTTCTTTGCCAACTTCATAACTTAGAACGTGGTTCACTATGTTTATTTTCAAATGTTAAGTCTGGCTGAAATTCTGCGAGTTGCTCTTTTCCAGAGGTAGGTCGGTGGTGGATTCTAGGGACAAATTATAAATACTACGTACCTAGTCATACTGCCTTTCCGACACTTGGAATCGGTTTGTTCTCACTTTTGTTTCAACTAAATTCAGTAACAAACTTATTTCAAATTTTACTCCTTTTGATGAGAATTTTATACATACTGAAGTCAAAAAAAAAAATGAAATAAATAAAACGATACTGCATATATCACGTATCAGTAAAACTAAAGATCAAATACATAACCGCGGGGGATCACTAATGCTGTGCCTTGAAGAAAATAGGTTGGGAACCATTGATACAGAGGAAAAGTCTGGTATGTATTTTCGAAGAAAGCCCATGTTCTTCTCCGGGAGAGCAATTGGAAATCAGGCTCTGTTACGTTCTGCCACATGGTTGATTCTGTAATTGAGCAAAAATTCAGTTTTCTAAGTCACGGAAGGACCTCTGGAATGTCTGTAAAATCTTTATGAAATCCTTTTTTCTCACACCAGAAAAGGTAAATCAGAAATTCAGCTTCATTAAATTCTATCTTAGTGTCGGTCGATACTATAAGTACTCCTGGGGAATGAGACTGCTGATGCTCTGGCCAAGGAGGGAGTCTCTCTTCCTTCTTCTTCATGTTACACTTTGACTTACCTTGAAATCTACTCAAGAAGGAAAATTTCAAACAAGAATCTACAGAGGACCCCTCCTATATACACCTGGTATGACAGGGAATCCCCTGATGGTGCCCTTTCCGTTAAGGGCGACAGAAGGACGCAGACCACCATTAGCAGGTTTGCCAGTGGACACTTGAAGTGTCTAACTTTTAATCAGGGGCAAAAATCTTATTCTTCTTGCTCTAATTGCAATTCCGCAGAGGCCTCCCCTGACCATCTTTTAGGCTGTCTGGGGCTTGCTAAAGGAGATATTTATAAAGACCCTTTATTGGTTTTTGATTTCATTGCAACTTTTGGGATCTTGAACCTGGTCTAGCCTGCGGCTAGTACGGGCGGAATAAGTCACACACATACTATAAGCGTTCAAAGAATCCTTCTCACACTCTCTCCCAAATTTTGCTAAATGTTCACCAGATTTGCAACTTTGCTTGCAACGTCCTCCTTTCACTGGAAATTATCTTTAAGTGCGTTAACAATTTCACTAAAGTTATTTGTATTGTTTAGCCTTAGTAGTCCTTTGATTAATTTTTCTGCTTGGCCTTTCAGTTTGAGTTTGATTACGAAAATTCAGTCAGCTTCCGACAAAGCTGCGTGCTCTGGCATCAACTGAAATTTATCCATAAATGTTTGTAAACACTCATTCTGTGCTCCCGAATATTCCTGAATGTTAACTATGAACTGTGATGACAAAACATTATTTTTCTTACTGCTAACTATCGCTGAACTCGATCTGTCACTCTGACCTGCAGTTTGGGTAGGTGACGGCGAAGTCACTCTATCACTAGCAGAGGTTTGAGTAGAGTCTGCACTCCTGCTCCCACGATTTGTTTTAGTGAATCTAGGCAATCTCACTGTTTTCAATATTTTTATAAATTAGACTCAGTTTTGAGAAGGAAAATGATACAGATAAGTGCTCTGATAATGCAGTGAGTGTTTTGATAAACAATTAATAGTTTTGATAAATAGTGATTTGCACAAATAGGAATAAGTGGATTTTATAAGCAATGAGTGGTTTTATCTCAGAATAAGTGGTTTTATCACAGAACCAACAAAGGTTTATGATTAGATAATTGTTTAAATTTTTATGATGAAAATGTGATATGTATTGATTAATAATGCTCAGAAGAATTTGAGCATTCAGTATTGAGATACACTTTCCACTACCACTGTATTATTTTTATATAGGCCCACACATAAGAATGAATGAAAGATTTCTAATTGGGTCAGCACAGATAAAACAAAAACAAAAACTTTTTAAGTTTAAATATAATCAGTATGTGTGTGTGTTTCATATGAAAAAGATAATTTTATATCATTATATATCAAAGTCAGTGTCATATATATATGTGCAATTACTGTGCAAATTTCTGGTCAGGGTATTTCTGATTAAAGTGGATGTCACACTATGCTTTCAACAATTTGTTTGATTTTCTTGACCAATATTTTTCAATAAAGTAAATTTATTTACTTCGATTTTTTTATATCACAATATAACAGTTATAATCAATGCACAGTTATTCTCATGCTTCCCAACATGAAAAGAATGAACTATTATGTTTTATTTACCTTAGAAAATCAACACTTTATATTATGTGCCTGCGGTCACTCAAGGCAACAACACGGCGCCACATGTCACACAGGAACGGTGCCATAACTAAGTCACCCGGTACAGTGGTTTATGTCACGAAAATAAAGATCTATTTATGTGCACCAGAATGTGTATCCAAGGACAGGAGGGCGGAAAGGAATTATGAAATTAAGCCCCCTTCCAAGGATCACACAAACAGAATGAAATTTGATATTAAGTACAATGAGTTACTTCAGCGTTGTTCCGCAATAACCCCTAGATCCAACTGCCCAGGCTTACAACATGCAAACTGGACACACAGTCACACAGCAAAATAATAACAAAGATCAGGGTGGGAAAACATGAGTCAAATTATCATAATAAACTCTTTTATTTATATATATATATATATATATATATATATATGTATTATGGAAATAAAGAAGTAGCAAAGGAATTAGTATGGGCCATTTTCTGTATTAAATATATCTAGATAATATTTGGCCTTTGTACTTAAATGGCATACACTATAATACTTCAAGTACTAAAACAAGACATTTTATATATATATTCAAATAGTGAAGATAATTACCCTTGATGTGAATTAAGTATGGTTTCACTTTATCTAACCATATTTCTGGCCACAATTTAGATTCAGAAATTATCTTTTAAGAATTTCGATATTTTCAATATATATGCAACATAACTAATATAAATACCTGAATGCATCATAACTGTTTCAAGTGACCACTTTCACACAAGCACAGATTTAGATATAAATACTTCGACTCAAGATCTCAAAGGATCAAGAAGCAAATCGTCCACGCATTAGCCGAGTTCACTTAGCACATAGCCGAATCCATCGACTGAATAAAGATCCAGCTAGCCAGGACGAGCAATCACTAGGAATCATCCACCTCACTCTTTAGAGAAAAGTCCTGGCAATCAGCGATCTCGAGCTCTGTATCCCGATATCTCTGTATCCCGATATCTTAAATTCTACGGCCAGCCGATATGGAGTTTTCGCCTGGATCCTCTGAAAAAGCAGAAAAATTTAGAAATTTTGAATAAAACTAATTGCCTTGACCCACACGGATTATAAGATTCCTTCCGAATCAAAGTTATAATCCGAAACACAAAAATGACCGTTGGGTCATTAATCCCCTTTTCTCCATCATTTTCGGGTCACAGTTCACGAGCTCCTTTTCCAAAGAAATATCAGGGCCAAGAGGCCCCACTACTGTAAAAAAAGGTAATATAGGTCGCCTCGACCTTCAACTCCTTGCACGAATTTTAAATGCAGCATCAAACGGTCGGTGCGGAACCTCGCGCCATCGCCTGCAGAAACGAAACCGCAGCCCCGGGCATGAAATAAAGTAATAAGAAATTAGCTTCGGAACATCTGCCTGAGCAAAATTCCCAGACTTTTAGCATAAAAGTGCGAACGCATTCAGAATTAAAACCTTGTAATAAAAATGGCTTCCGAAAGAGAATGAATTCGAGAAGACATGAAAAATGTCGTGTTTCACACTCAAACCGTCATATATCAATATGACAGCAGGTTTGCCAGTGGGCACTTAAAGTGTCTAACTTTTAATCAGGGGCAAAAATCTTATTCTTCTTGCTCTAATTGCAATTCTGCAGAGGCCTCCCTTCACCATCTTTCAGGCTGTCTGGGGCTTGCTAAGGAAGATATTAATAAAGACCCTTTATTGGTTTTTGATTTCATTGTAACTTTTGGGCTCTTGGACCTGGTCTAGACTGCGGCTAGTACGGGCGGAATAAGTCACACACATACTATAAGTGTTCAAAGAATCCTTCATATAGGTCACCTGCGGAACCTTATGGTGTACGTGCAAAAATACTTTAGACAATTATTATATAGATAGTATATGTACACACACACCGTTAACATAAAAGGAAGTTCAATCACTCCCAGTAAAAGTTCTAATAAAAATGTCAAAAAGCAGTATCATTTAAAATATTTCGCCGAGTATCTTTACTCATAAAGAAAACATAGGAAAAGTCAGTCGTTAAATTTTAGGAAGCACTAAGATTTCCAATCTAGAAATAGAAAAACACTTAACAAAAATACATTCCATTATATTATTTATATAAACTGCAATTTAATTTTGCGAAAGGTACGCTATTCCAAATATAGAGAAAATAAGAAGCACATTTTCGTGAATTATGATTTTTCAAAATGTATTTAAATCACATTTATCTTTAAAGAAAATTAATGAAAATCAAAATGATTTCGCCATAGAAAGTCCATAAATCCTCTTATCGGAAATCCATTTCATTTATTATAATTCAGTGACAAATGTTCTTTTATCGCACATGCTTGAAGAATTAATGACCCAGAATGCTGTACCTCTGTTACACAGAAATATAACTCTGTAAAATATCTGAGAAATTCGACAAGTATGTACTGCATTGTACTTCACTGACTTGATTAAAAAGGAGTATAGTATTTCATTCTATGTGCATAGCACCCCTCATTTGACCTTCTTAGGTTGAGTTCACCATTTCCTTCTGAAATTAAGGGCTCTTCGTTATAACTATAGAGATTTTCTATTTGACTTCTTTCGATTAAAATGTTTTTCCTTCAAAAATTTATTATAAGCCAATGCAGCTATTTATTCAAGCAAAAATGTAAATTTATATGCAAATATAAATTTTTAAATGTAGTTAAAAATGCATTTATGTTTATTTATAAGTATGACCTACCAACCGATACCGATATGAAACCTCTCAATGTTTGAAAATCACCGTTATGAACGGTAATTTGAACGTTTCATTTATGCATAGTCAAATACTTGCTGTTACCTCTACGTAATCTTTCCCCATGTCATTTTGGGCGATAAGACTCAAAATTGATGTGACAAGAACAGAAATAAATTTTATTCTATGGGGGAATTACGCTCGAATATCAATTAAATTTATGAATATGATGTACCTAATATGCTTATTTGGAATTCTAAATTAAGTCTATAATTCTGCTTTTGAAATGATTATTCGATTGCATTAACTCAGTATGTTATCGTATCAACTTGGAGAGTTAATTTCCGGGCATTTAGTAATGTCGTTTCATGTAAATACCACTAATAATGTCAGAAAATAAAATAAGAACAGATTTTCATATTTGATCCAGAAAAGTAGATGTCAAATTTATGTTTGCATTTACAACTTTTGTTAAGGTAAGATTTTGTAATTATGTAAATAGTGAATTTTTCTTTGCTTTTTACTAAGGATTCTAAAATTGTGACAAGAACAGAAATAAATTTTATTCTATGGGGAAATTACGCTCGAATATCAATTAAATTTATGAATATGATGTACCTAATATGCTTATTTGGAATTCTAAATTAAGTCTATAATTCTGCTTTTGAAATGATTATTCGATTGCATTAACTCAGTATGTTATCGTATCAACTTGGAGAGTTAATTTCCGGGCATTTAGTAATGTCGTTTCATGTAAATACCACTAATAATGTGAGAAAATAAAATAAGAACATATTTTCATATTTGATCCAGAAAAGTAGATGTCAAATTTATGTTTGCATTTACAATTTTTGTTAAGGTAAGATTTTGTAATTATGTAAATAGTGAATTTTTCTTTCCCATTTTTCTTTGCTTTTTACTAAGGATTCTAAAATTGTGAAAATTCATTTCTGTTTTCATTAATCATAACTTGTAAATTGGTTTCTGCTTATATTTATTGTATTACAAGTATAGTCAGTGAATATTTAATGTTGGAAAAAGTAGGGCAAAAGTTATAGGTGGGTGAAACTCAATACCACTGTTTTAAGCGTCATTTTTCTTGCCATCTACTGCCTGTTCTATGAAACCTACTGTGCCATTAAAACATTTGGACCTCAACTACTGTCACCTACAAGTATTATATCTATTTCATACATCTACAGACTTATAGATAGTGAAATATTTTTGACTAAAAGTTGCGATATTTACATTCACTTTAGTCTAATTTTATTAAATCTACTACAAAGTAATAATTACTACAAAGTATTAAATCTACTGCAAATACAAACAGTATTGGTGAAAATTAGTGCCGGCTGCCTGTTAGAAGTGCATTTGTTCTACGCATACTAGCTCATAATACGTTCTAAATCATGCTTAGGAATTCAGTTATCTGCAATGGAGAATGATTCTTGGAACGTCCCCGTTGCGTTTCTTTAGTATGATAAGTTACTGAGAGTGTTTAAGACCCATAAATATATCAAAAAGGAGAAATTGAATGCTCAAATATTTTTCTTATATTGCTATGCACAGCATGTTAAATAATACAGGGTCTTTCAAAAGTCCGTATAAATATTAAAAATTCATTAAAAATCGAAAAATCATCGCATTGAGGTACGGTTTGTACCATAAGTATTATCAGGACGGGTTTTTTTTTTTTATGTGAGAAAGTTTTGTAGTTTAAATAATCACCTATAGGTGGCGCCTACCCGAATACATCTTCCAGGAGTATGCAAATGAGGCTGTTATAAAAGAGCTGTAGTGCTCTATAGATTCTTCATTTGATTCATTAGTAAACGGTGCAAAGAAGAAATTTTTGCGAGAATGTTAATTATGATCGAGAAAGCCTTGTTAGTGAAACTGTATTACGTGAGCGGAGAATCAGCATCGGATGCTTTGAGAAAATTTCGATTTATGAAAAATCTAAAGAAAGGAAAATGTCTTATCACCTGTACAGAGTTACTTAGGCTTGTCAAACGATTTGACACGTGCAGTAAATTATTTTCTTTGTCTCTCCAATGCGTTCAACGCCACTTATACGTGATTTTTTAAACTACAAAATTTTGTCATGTCCCCCCCCCCTCCCATCCTAGCAATAATTATGGTACAAACCGTACCTCAATCCGATTATTTTTCGATTTTTAATGAATTTTTAAATTGTATACGGATTTGTGTGTGTGTGTGTGTGTGTGTGTGTGTGTGTGAAAGACCCTGTATATAATTTGCTATTGTTGGGTACTAAATAGCAGCTTCACGGATACCATGCATCTTTGAAGAATATGCATGGTTTTAGTATAATATTTGCATGGCAATAGAAATATTTCATATATAATGATTTTGGGGTATTCTAAAATATACACTTTGTAAATTTACAATCAAAATTAAAATTTCATATTTCACAGCTATTTTGCAAGTATACTTGAATATTTAGTAAATCAGGAAAAGTTAATAAATGGTGCTAGTTTCGGTATACCAGAATTCCACTAATCGTAGCTTAATGATAATGTGAATTTCAAACTCTGTCACTGTATTTTAAAAATACGATGTGGGCAACACAAGATTTTCCTACATATTGCAAATTTCGATTGTGTGACACACAATAACATAAATTATAGTTTTCGTATAATCCGATATAGCTGAAAATTAATTTCTCTCTGATTATCGATAAAAAGGCATAACATATTTCTCGGAAATCGTGTAATATATCGGTAATGACAGTGGTTAATTATAATTTCTAAACAATGGTGTAAATATATCTCTTTTTAAAAGTACTTATAATTAGTCCATTCTATTTATAATAATACGGAAGCTAATTACTAATGATATTTTTTCCAATTTACATCAAAAAGTACTTCTAGTCATTCATTTGAGTGAAAATGAATGACGTTTGCGTTCAAAAACTTGCAAATAAAATGCTTATTTCTGTAACGAATTTTAATATAATTATTTTCTATAAGTATTTTTATATTATTATCCAAGCTTTTTAGAAAATTGATGGCATTTTCCTGGTACATACGTCAAGGAACACTAGTATGCATCTAATATTTATTATTTGAAATATTGATATATATTGAAATACAAATTTCATTCGATTTTATGATATTTTTCAAGATATTTTGTGGCCACTTCTTTGAAAAACCACACGGAGAGGGGCACATATGTCTTTCAAACAATGGTCCAGTCTTATATAAGACTGCTCCAAGCATGTAAATCGATTTAAATTCGATAGTTAGATTTTTTGCTAAATTATAGTACTTTAGTTTTAGATACAGGGTGATTAAAGAAAGATGGGCCGAACTTTACGAAGTGGTCGTACACACCAAATCAAGCAGCCAACGGCCGTAACGTGCTGAAAACACCGGTTCCCGTTAGATCACCGAAGTCAAGCAGCATCGGACGCGGTTAGTACTTGGGTGGGTGACCACCTGGGAACACCGCGTGCTGTTGGCCATTTCGGGCGCGGTAGCCCGGTGGTTTGCGCGTTCGATTTGCACGCTGCCACAACTGCTGCCGTCTTCATGCGGAGTACGATCACGTTAAACATGTCGGTCGTAAGTCCTTCTGAGAGGTTGGTGGTAGGGGAAGGAAGGTACGGTCCCTGTGGATGCTTCTCCCACTGGGTTCCGGTCTAAATTGGGTGGCACTTCCCGGCCGTCCAAACAGTTACCTTACACCTTTCTGGTAGGTAGGACGGTATGGGTCTCAACAACAACAACACCAAATCAAGCATTTTTTGTCATATTTTACCGGATCTGAAATGAAACGTAAAGGCGCCAATGGATGCTTAATGGTGAAACCGATGAAGTTAGACGAAAACACAAGAATGACATCGAAGTTATAAACTGATATTTAATGAATAATAATTACATTAATGGCTCAAAATAGCGACCGCCAACCTGAATCCACGTCTCACAGCTGGGATGGAGGAATTGGAGGAATCTCTCTAACAGACCAAATATGCCGTGCACTTCGCAACAGGTGCTGAAACTATGGCAACGAGTTCCTCTTCAGATTCAAGGGGAGTGTCATAGACGAGACACTAGAGATGGTCCCACAAAAAGAAGTCAAGACACGACAGAAAGGGCGATCATGGGGGCCAAGCTATAAGACCACCTCGGCCAATGCATCGGGACGGAAATGTGAGATCCAGATAGTTCCTTACCTCTCGCTAAAACTGAAGGTGAGAGGTAAGGAATTGCATAAGATTTATTATTCTTCCCCAAAATAATTTTGTATACCTGTTTTTCATCTACAACCATAAAATAATAACCAGAATGACACTTTTAAGATTGCGGAGCGTCCGCTTCTCAACTAGTAAGCACACTGTTACGCCTTTACGTTTCATTTCCGACCTGGTGAGCTATGACGAAATATACTTGGTTTGGTGTGTATTGCCACCTCGTAAAGTTCGGCATAGCTTTTTTTGATCACCCTGTATACCACGCAAAGTAGACAAAGTACAC
This sequence comes from Amaurobius ferox, assembly GCA_951213105.1. NCBI lineage: Eukaryota > Metazoa > Arthropoda > Arachnida > Araneae > Amaurobiidae > Amaurobius > Amaurobius ferox. Next base: position 93,721,826 of record OX578134.1, read on the forward strand.
TGCAACATACGTTTCACACTGTTGCTATTGTTTGAAATACATATATGTCATTGTGAATATGGCATTTTGCGTAATTTTAATTAATGTACGTTTATTTTAAAACAGTTTTACTTTTTTTATTAAAATTGTAGTTGTGATTTGATCTTTGACTTAAAATTTTATATTCACATTTTCCTTTTTTAAATACATCTAAATGAAGTTGCCATGGTCAAAGAGTGGTTTTCCAAATGCCTTTCTCACGCTAAAGAAACATCTGCATTATGGGTAGCTACAGCTGCATCTTCACGAGGACAGCCACAAGTCAGCTCCTGTCCTCCCCTATCCACTAAAAAAACTTACATGCAAGGATTTTACATGATTTAACTCATAACGGTCAGAAATTTCTTCGCAGGCTGGAACTTAGATTCTCACAGGAACAGAAAACTTCGAATTCAACTTCCTTTATGGTGCAGCCAATTATTTCTGTCAACTTACAAAAATAATGCACGAAAGTCACTCCTACCACAAAATACGGCTCTGACAGAATTCATAGATGTATCCATGTATCCACGTTGCTCCAAGGAGGGTAATCAATATCCTACCCCTTTATTTTAGCAGTACCAAGGCTACGATCAATAAGATCAACTTTAAGTTCACTTGTAGCCAATTAAGTGGCTACTAAGTACAGAGCCATCGCTAGCATAGACTGTGTAGTGAGAAATAAAAATAAATCTAGGTTTTTTTAAGGTGTCCCTGCCTTGTGCGGGCTACTATGGTCTTGTCCATCATGCTGAAATGTTGGAAAGTTTACCTGATACAGACATCGAAATGCTTGCTAGGACTTTTAGCTAATTCGTTTTTATAGGACAATGAGTCCAAACATTATTTTGAGCAGTGATTTACCGGCACAAATAGTACCGTCATTTTTTGGACACGATGCAACGGTTTTGAGCTAAGCCTTTTAGGTCATGGGTCCTATAAAGCGATGCTACAAGTTCAACTTTTTATGATAACGTCCCAAACATTTGACTTTTAACTTAGCTATCATTTCTTGGACATGAGTCCTAGACAGCAACACAAATAATCCAACTTTTAAGTAAATACTACCATACCGGCTATAAATTGACTGCTGCTGATACGAAAACATGGCTAGTGAATAACGAAAGTTACGCCTAACAAGCTGCTGACTTTTTATGTTACCTCGACCCACCTAGCCTACTGATTGTACAAGAGGTAGAGACCGACTCCTCATCACTTCCTCAACGTAAGTCAACTTCATTGTATTGCAAATTAATAATATTGCCTTTAATATAGACATTTTACTGTAGAAGCAAGAATAGAAATTTTAGCTTTTAATAACAAAATAAATGTTGACTAAAATCACTGAAAACAATCTCAATTTTGATAACATAAACTTTTTAAATACAATACCTTCATTGATAATTGATAAATAAATTTAAAATAATCTCTCCACCTAGACCTTAGATGAAGAATATATCTATATTTTTGTATATTTACATAATGTAAACCTTGGAATATGAAACTGAAAGAATGAAATGTTACACCCATTGTAAGATATTTAAACAATAGAATTTTGATTATTCCGAGCTGTGCAAAGATGATGAATTACATTATTTACTATTTCGTGCATATATATATATATATATATATATATATATATATATATATATATATATATATATATATATATATATATATATAATAAATGAATTTTGTTTGGCCACATTAATTCTCTTTTTATTCTTTTTATTTGCCTCTAAACCTCTTGGAATTTAATGATTTAATTTACGTTTTATTACAGCGAATTTTGAAGTATAAATCGTTTTTTTTAATCTAATCACTAGATTCTTCATTTAGAGAAATATACCATTGTTAATTATTATTTGATGACGTATAAATATGAATTAATGATGGGTCTTCAATGGTCTATATACTCCCCTCGTTTATTAAATAGGGAGTACTAATGGCCAGTACATTTCCTGATAATATCGTTACAATAGTTAAAACAAGATAGAACGTAAAAGAAATAATTATTGTTCTGTAGAAATGTAGTATTCATTAGAACACTTAGATGTATATACGTATTAATTTTTATAATCTTCAGTCATAATTTTACTCTTTTCTATGGATTTAATCATACACTATAATATAGTACGTGTTTCTTTTGTAATGCAAAATATATAAGCTGTTGAAAACCATATATGTTTGTTGTTGAGATCCAGATCGTCCGACCTACCAGAAAGGTGTAAGGTAACAGATTGGACGGCCGGGAAGTGACACCCAATTTAGACCGGAACCCAGTGGGGGAGGCATCCACAGGGACCGCGTACACTCCTTCCCCTAACTCCAACCTCTCGGAAGAACTTACGGATCTACATGTTTAACGTGATCGTTCTCCGCATGAACACAGCGGCAGTTTTAGCAGTGGCGGGAATCGAAACAGGGCCTATCGAGTCCAATCCCCGCGCGCTAACTATTGGACTACCGCGCCCTCCATACATGTTTGTAATGTTTTTGATTTGTATGTCATTCTGTTTAAACATTTATCTCTTAGGGAATTAAAGTGATAGGAGTATTGAATTCTAGAGACCGCTTTGCATTAACACAAAGAAGTTTATTTTATTTACATTTAGTTCACTAATTAGATTATCTTAGCGTATCAGTTAAAAAGATAAAATCAATACTTTTCATAGCCTTAACTGTTAGCATCTCACATTCTATATATATATATATATACCTGGTGGTCAGAATTAAAACACCCCTTCTCTGAGCTCTCTATACATCGAACTACTTACTCAGTGTAAAGGCTCCAAAATTGTTGAACCTACTATTCAAGACATAGGGAAAGGGGTTACGCGAAATAAAAAAATAGTTCCAGAAGCACCGATATGTGGCGCTGTACAACAGAAAATATTCTGAAAAGACACAAAATAATCACAAAAAAACAAACACATGCGATATGGAATTTTTCCTTTTTAATTTCTTTTGCTGATATGAAAAAGAAGAATATAAAAAAGTGAAGAAACTTAAACTGTCATTGTAAGTGCAATTTCGCACTGTAAGCTCAAAAAATTGCATAAACCATTGGTTTGCAGCTACTATGTTCTGGGCATAAAATGGGATAAAACTGGGAAATTATCATTCTTATCAGCGATGGTTGTCACACTGCCAGAACGCGCTTTGCTTGTGAAGCTGTTTTATGAAAATAAAGGACCTGCTGCAGCTGCACTTCGAGAGTTTCGTCGACTTAAGAATATGCGCAAAAGACCATTACTTCCACAAGCTCTCAGGAGAATGATCGCTCGATTCGAGAAAACTGGACTTCTTGGAGTTCAGCCGGGTCGAGGACGCAAATCGACTCGTTCAGATGTCGTTGACGATGTTGCCACCGCTATTGTTGAGCAATCAATGGATAACGTTATAGGCTGTAGTAGTGCACGTGGAGTGTCACGACACTTGGGTGTTCCCTACAGCACAGCGCGGAACGTACTGAGAAACATAGTGCATTTTTTCCCATACAAAATTAGTCACAATCAAAACTTGCTGACCATCGACAGGGAGAAGCGACTGACCTTTGTATTGATATTTCTGGCTAGACTTAAAGTGGATGCATCGGCCATGGCAGATTCTATGGAGCGATGAAGCGCATTTCCATCTAAATGGAACAGTCAACACCCATAACTGTCGCATTTGGAACACGGAAAACCCTCGTACCTTCCAAGAGATTCCACTTTACTCACCGAAAGTTACAGTCTGCTGTGGATTCACAGCCACATTCAATCTTGGATCTTTAGTTTTCGAAGAGGCTACTCCCAATGGCCCTGTGGCATGCGCCATGACGGCCAGGAGGTATAAAAACATGCTCGAAAATTTTGTTGAACTCCAACTGCAACACCACCAATGTCCTGATTCAATTACCTTTATGCAAGATGGAGCGACTCCACACATTGGACTCTGTGTACAGCAGTTTCTTCGGCAACATTTTACTAATGGTAGAGTAATTAGTCGTGCGTTTCCGACAACCTGGCTATCTCGTTCTCCAGATCTTAATCCCTGTGATTTTTGGCTGTGGGGATACTTAAAAGTCATGTTTATCGAGGATGTCTGGTAACCTTGAGATATTTGAAAGACAGTATCACTCTGCATGTGAGACGCATCTCAATCGACCAATTACGATCCACAGTTGAACAAGCTGTCCACAGACTGCAGATTTTACATCTTGAAGAAGGGAACCATACTGAGCAGCATTCTCTGCATCGATAAAGTCAAAACTTCTTAGTGTAGTGCGAAATTTACGGACCATTCTGAGTCCGTGGTGGGTCGAGGACAATTTTGGGCATGATTTCGGGGAGGGGTGTTCAGAGGGGATCAACTCAAATTTGATAAAAACGTGTATTGTCATTGCAAATACGTGTGTGTGTAAATTTCCAAGAATATTGGCTTGGTAGAAGTGTATTAGACAGATCAAGATTTGACCCAAACACACAGAGAAACCAACCTAAATGAAGCAATGTAAAAAACAAGAAAGAACAATCATGCATAAAGCATTGATTTTTAAGCACGTTCCAACTTCAATGCAATTTTATTTAAACATATGTAAAATGCGATATATTCCTAGGTAATAAAAAATGAACTTCAAATGACGACATTGAAATATAAATTGACTTGTTTAAACATCTCTAAAATGCGATACATTCCTCGGTAATATCTTTAAAATTATCATAATACTACAATAATTTTTAATATTTGAAAGCTTCATTGAAAACAAATGAACTTTATTCAAATATAGATCGCCGATCAATCGCCGATTCAAATATAAATCGCCGATATATATTTATCGAAATATAAATCGCCTGGCTCTCTATATAAAAGCAGCATTTCATCCTTACACATTTTTCTATTTTTTTCATTCATCACAATACTACAATAATTTATGTTATTTAATAACTTAAAACCATGGAGGTTCAAGTACTTTAAATCAATGCTTAAAATATTATTAAAAAAATCTGCTGGTTCTCTGTGTAAAATCAATTAATGTTTCATTCGCATCAGCTATATTGCAGACTTCATGAGCTAAATAATTTTGCGTTAAAGAAATGCAGCAATTCTTATACAACTCATTTTACATCTTTTGATGTTTACATTCACCATAAGTGAAAATTAGGCTTCGTTGAAGACATAATCAAAGTTTGATAATCATTTAAATTCAAATATATTGTAATTGAGTTCTTTCAGAGTGTAGATGCACAGAATTTAAGCAAAAAAAATGGGTTTTAGGACGGATACAACATTAAATATGAATTAAAAAGAACTTTAAAAATCACGATTTTGACAGAAGATCGATGCCATATTTTATTTTGAAGTGGGTCACGTGATCTCTTCATATAAAGGATGTAATTAATATTTTAATTTTTATTTAAAACACTACTAAATATATTGTGCTGATTTTTTTTTATATATTTTATGGAATAATTTGAATATTTCTTAAAACTTTCGAAGCAATTTGTGAATTTTGCATTCGCTTAAAATTAGGTCCCATAGGGTTCAATGTATTTCATTTTTTCAACCCGTGTTCAATCCAAAACTAATTTGGTTATATTATTCATTTATATACCCATAGGTCCCACAGACCGTCTGAAAGCAACATACTAAAATTTCATTTTGATCACTTTCATTCAAAAAGTCATTTTTACGGCAGTTATCGTGTTAACGGACAGACAGACAGACAGACGGACAGAATGAAAAAAGTCATAAACACTATGTTGTTAAGTGTTAAATAAACATTAAAATGATTTGGCAACGAAATTCTAAAATTCGTCTTAGCTAATTCCCACTTTACACTTCTAATTTATATTAAGTTAATTGTGTTGAGTACTTAACATTTTTTATCAATTAATATTTAATTGAAAAATCATTATTTCCATAAACATGTTTTAAATGCTCCCAAATAGCGAACTCTCGAATGTTGCAGTATTTCTTAATATATTTAAAATTTATTATTTTATTTTAAAGTTTGATCTAAAGTTTGAGTCAATAAATTAGTTAAATTCCTTGAAGAAACATAAATAAAGATGCTAATGTGTTTAAATATAAATTACATTAAGTATTTGTATATACGTAAATTGAACCAAATACTTGTAAAAAAGTTAATTGAGCTAAATATTTATATAAATGTAAACTGAGCTAAATATTTGCATAAATATATACGAAGCTAAATATCTGAATAAACTTATTAAAATGTTTGTAAAATTTTATTTATTTGCATTTGTGTTTAAGACATGAAAACGTGATATTTACATAAAGCCATGTTCCAAGTAATTCAATTATTTTACAGTTAAATGGTATTTGTGTTCGTTTTTCTATATTGTTCAGAATGTAAAAATTACAGTAGCATCAGTAAAACAATTCAGAAATAGCTTAGAATAAGTTCGAAATTTAGCGTTTTACTACTGATTCGTATTTCAAATAGTGAGGAAATAAATGTTTTTTCCCCTCAAAATATTTCCAAATAACTCATTACAGCGTATAAAGAAATGCATGTGCTGGCCACAGTATATATTTTTGATAACATGTGATATTGTCCAGTAGCGATAAAAAGTGAGCTTTATTCAAGACATTTTTCTATATATAAACATTTATCTCCACTTTACATTTTCTGAGTAATTATAATTAAATTATTTATGTAAGTCGTTATCCCCAAATACGAGTGCAGTTCAATAAAAACAAATTATTTATCGGATATGTTGCGCCGTCTCTCTAGCTGCTTAGAATAATAGCGTATGTTTACTGTTTAGTCTAATTCAATTTAAAAGTCGTTATATTCATTCTGAATCATTAAGGAAGCAACTGTATCAACGAAATGCAATGAATGAAAGCTTTCGCCAAATTTCAAGTACAATTTACTTATTCATGCCCCATTTCCTCATAATTTATTTTAAAATAATTTTCTGCAGAAAGTCTTTCGCCAACGATTAGCGAAAAACTGGCGTTTAAATAAATACATTAGTTTCTAGGTCTACCAAATACAGGAAATGACACTCTTAAAAAATTTTACTGCTGCGTTTTTAATAGGTTTTAATTATTTAACCAAATACGAATCAAAATATCCGAATAGTTGTTTCAGTTAAAAATTGTCCAACTAGTCTGCCACGTGGTCCAGTTAAGTTTATAAGTTCGGCTTAAGTCTGGGTTCTGAAAGGTTTTACATACCTCTACCCGGGCTGGCCATCCACTAAGTTGCTCTATGTCCTAGGATGAGTCGGATGGTCTGGGCTTTCGACACCTCTACCCGGGTGACCACCTGGGAACACCGCGTGCTGTTGGCACATTTCGGGCTGGTAGCCCGGTGGTTTTGCGCGCTGGATTTGCACGCTGCCACAACTGCCGCCGTGTTTATGCGGAATACGATCACGTTAAACATGTGGGTCCGTAAGTCCTTCCGAGAGGTTGGTGGTAGGGGAAGAAGGGTACGGTCCCTGTAGATGCCTCCCCCCACTGGGTTCCGGTCTAAATTGGGTGGCACTTCCCGGCCGTCCAAACAGTTACCTTACACCTTTCTGGTAGGTCGGACGGTCTGGGTCTCAACAACAACAACACACTACACAGCTCACAGTGGGGATAGGACATACTAATTCGAGCTAAGATGATGTAAATCTGGAATCAGATATAGGAGGAAGTACTGCTGCAATGACAGCAGTACATTAAAAATATATAAAATATAGAATACATTAAATATAAAATATAGAAAACATTAAAAATAAATTTTTAGTATTTCGTAATTCTGAAAATAGTAAAATGTATATTGACTGTTAGTGGTTTGCAAAATGCATGACCGAAAACAAAAATCTAAAAATTTAATGTGAAAAACAATATATATATATATATATATATATATAATAGTAAATACATCATCAAATTGAAAAAAAGGGGGGGAGGTACAAAGGAAATGGGGAAAAGAAAGGAGAGTGTTTACAGGAACGACAGAAAAAAGGCCGGGGGGGATAGTGACCCCCCGTTCCCCGTTAAAGCGCTTTTACTCTAGAAACACTCCCGGTGCCTCTGTCTTCCTGAAGCACTCCTCCGTCCGATGAAATCTATGAAACATCCCGAAGTATATAGACCATGAAGCAAAATAGGGGCTTAAGATGGAAATAAACCTAACCTGATTACTCAACAGAATTATTGAAGTCCACAAGTAATGCCGCACAACCATATCTCACCGACCTGCTATCATCAAATAAAACTGTTTGTCTTTCCGTCAAATATCAAGTCTACATAGTGCCTTAGATACCGAAGTGGGTAATTGCTTTTTGCTGCTTCCCTGAGTAATTTATTGACGCTGTGTTGTTGTTCTTCTTTTTCAGTGTTGAGACGTCTATATCGATTTAGATGATTTATTATAACATTCCTGAAAATACCACTGCTCAAATTAGATTTCCAATCTATAATGTAATTAATGTTGAAATCAAAATTATCCCTCTTGTCATAAACTTTAAAACATATCTTGTTTTTCTCATTGTAGTAAATACTGATATCCAGAAAATCAACAGTTCCTGGATTTGTATATTTAGTTTCCAAAATTTCCAGGCACTTAGGGTAAAACCCAATTTGAACGAAAGCCCTATTGTATCAAATAAAAGGGAATTTATGATTACTACCTTTTACAATAAAACCTATAATGTTATACCATTTAAATCTATTTTAAAACAATGTGATGAATTATTGCCTATACGCAATATTAATATCAATATTACTTACAGATATCTTAAAACTAATGGCAGAAAATATTTCAACTATAATAATATTGGCAAAAATTTAAACCATTTCTCTGACTTGAAGTGTAACTGTGTTGAAGAGTTAAACACTTATAATGAAATTGATGCCACACATAGACACGTAATAACAGGAAAATTGGAAATGTATAATAATAATGACATCAAACTGCTGTTAAAACAGGGAACTAAATTCCGTGATCAAAAGCATTTAGGAAGTGCCTTTGCTTTTGCTAAAGACGTGGATGATTTCATATACAAATGGCGGTGAAATACAGCCACCCCATTCAAACTTTCCACAAATGGAGATGCGAAGTTATAAAAGGATTCGAAAGGCATTATCATTCAGATTCCTATAACACCTTTCATAACAACAAAGTACCAGAGATGGAGTCCTTGAGAGATAGATTTGCAATCACTTACATGGATAAAGTGCCATCGAATTACGTATTTGTCTGCAAAAAATACTATGTAGGCACTTTGCGCAAATGTTACGAAAATGAAAGTATGTATGAAGAGTTCAATACCACCGATAAAGCCATGGAAAACCGTATCACAGCACTTTATAAACGTATAGGACATGATTTGAAATCTGTTAGATATCCTTATCTTGTACTAATCCCAAAAATGCATAAAAATCCGATCAAATTTAGACCTGTGACAGTTGGATGCGGATCGTACCTTACTATAGCTAATATTAAGTTACTTTCTATTCTGACTCCATTACTAAAAGAAATCAAAAAGGAAGGGACCTGTATGGTGTCAAATTCTTTTGAACTTATTGACAAATTAAGCAGAATAAAGGATAAAATGTTTTTCAGTTGCTTTGATTTTAAAGACCTTTTTAATCATGTAAATTTAAAAGATTTATCCAAAATTTTATTGGAGCTTCATGAGCATCACAATCTCCACTCTACCATCTCCCTCTACCAATATAAAATGCTGATAAATATTGTTTTGTTTGAAAACATACTGCACAACGGTATAGGTTTTTATCGTCAGGTGCAAGGCATCCCAATGGGGGGGGGTTGCTCTTCGGTACTTGCAGATATTTACCTGAACAAGTATGAACAAGGTACATATTTAGTCAATGAAATGCCATACTACCGCTTTGTTGACGATGTGATTATTGGATATAAAAATCAACAAGATCATTTTGATTTTGGGTTTTACCCTAAGTGCCTGGAAATTTTGGAAACTAAATATACAAATCCAGGAACTGTTGATTTTCTGGATATCAGTATTTACTACAATGAGAAAAACAAGATATGTTTTAAAGTTTATGACAAGAGGGATAATTTTGATTTCAACATTAATTACATTATAGATTGGAAATCTAATTTGAGCAGTGGTATTTTCAGGAATGTTATAATAAATCATCTAAATCGATATAGACGTCTCAACACTGAAAAAGAAGAACAACAACACAGCGTCAATAAATTACTCAGGGAAGCAGCAAAAAGCAATTACCCACTTCGGTATCTAAGGCACTATGTAGACTTGATATTTGACGGAAAGACAAACAGTTTTATTTGATGATAGCAGGTCGGTGAGATATGGTTGTGCGGCATTACTTGTGGACTTCAATAATTCTGTTGAGTAATCAGGTTAGGTTTATTTCCATCTTAAGCCCCTATTTTGCTTCATGGTCTATATACTTCGGGATGTTTCATAGATTTCATCGGACGGAGGAGTGCTTCAGGAAGACAGAGGCACCGGGAGTGTTTCTAGAGTAAAAGCGCTTTAACCGGGAACGCGGGGTCACTATCCCCCCCGGCCTTTTTTCTGTCGTTCCTGTAAACACTCTCCTTTCTTTTCCCCATTTCCTTTGTACCTCCCCCCCTTTTTTTCAATTTGATGATGTATTTACTATTATATACCTGCTAAACATGAAAGAGCGGCATGGCGCCTTCATGTTATGAAGTGTTATGATTGTGTTTTTTGTATATCTTATTTTTAGATATTTTTCTAATATATATATATATATATATATATATATATATATATATATATATATATATATATATATAAAGCAAACGCCATCAAGCAAACGCCAAATTATTAATCATAGTATATGTGCATTCAATTTTCATAAGATTTAATGAAGCAATAAAAATATAGCAGATAACAATTCCCCTTGAAGCGGAAGTAAAATACTCGGGTAATCTTTAACAATGTCTTTATAAATAGTTGCTTAATCTAAAAAGACTCCACTCCTTTGTAAAAAGTTCCAGACGATGATATCAAAAGTGAAAGCTCTTCAGAAATCAGAAGTGCTTTCCCACAAGTTAATAAACGAAAAATGTTCAGTTTTCAATCTTCAAGTGGAAAAAAGTACTTTATTTGCATGTATTACTTGTTTAAGAAGAGACATATACTTACGTCATTTCTTGCGCCAGTTTAAGAAATGAAAGCAATATTTATTTGGTCTTAAATTTATGAAAAATATATCAATTCAGTACAGACTATATGCGTTCGTAGACACAAGAAAAGATGGGATATTTTATTAGGCAAGGAAAATATAGATACTGGCCAAAGAATATATATATATATATATATATATATATATATATATATATATATATATATATATATATATATATATATATATATATATATATACATATATATATATATATATATACATATATATATATATATATATATTTATATATATATATATATGTATATATATATATATATATATATATATATATATATATATATATATATATATATATATATATATATATATATTCTGTAAGAATCTAAATTTTTTTAGGCACTGTAAAAATTACAACTAATATATTATTCAGCATCCATTGCATTTTGCCTTGAATATTAAAATGATAAGTTGCAACTGTTGTAATAAACACATGTCTGAGCGGCAAATTTATACAGGATTTTTCCAAATGTTTGTAAAACATGCAACACACCGAGTATGCATGGAACAAATACGGCAAGTCTAGTCGTTCGCTGCATTTCGTATGTTGTCAAATATTATGCGAACATGCATAATTAAAATCTTCGCAGTTAGGCCTATTGCTTCCCAAACTAAATATAAATAATAACGATATCTTGTCACATGTGCGACTGCAGCAAGTACAGTACAAGAAGAAACTGGATAAAGGCTGGTTTTCTTCATCATATAACGTCACATCTTACTATGCGGACAATAGATAGCAATCGCGGTTTAAAATTCTACATTGTGCACAAGTTCGTGTACAACGTGTGAATGTTATTCATTGACCTTCTCAGACCACTTTATCTTTCTGTGTTTGAAGTAGTTCCTATAAATGAATATTTATGAAAAGTGATTTTGTAGGGAAATCTAAATTCTAAATTCTTAATAATAATAGTAAATGAAATTCATTCACAAAAATTTTTAGAAAATTAATATGCACGTACGGAACTGACCAGTGTGTTGATCCCTTATGCAAATCTGTGAAGTTCAGTGTAGAAGAAACCCACTGTTGTGGTTGGCCAGATCTATTTATACTGCGGACTTTGAATTTCGGCGGAAGAAGAAAGAAAATAGATTAGAAAAGAAGAAGGAAAAGGGTGTTTGGAATATTCGCCTAAGGAAAGCCATATTAAGAAATTACCGTGTGCTGTGAGTAGAAGGAATGTTCATTGTCGTCATGTAATATGTTACCGCATCAATTAGTTTCCTATTCTGTGGAATTCAGTAATGCGTTTGATTCGAAGTAGATCAGTAAAGTTCCGGGTAAAAATCTTGCATGGTTAGCTGTTTAAATAGTGTATTTAGTAGCTTCATTTGTAATGTAATTTATGTTTGAGTTCCAGCTAGAGGGCTGAAAAAAATAGATAATATGTTAAGTGTCGTGATTCTTTCGTCGAATGCTGATCATTAGGTCAGATGATAGTATGATTAACTTAGATGTTGAAGTAGTTAAAAATAATATGTATAATGGCCCTCCTAACAGAATAGTACTTGACCAAAGTAAGTGAGAATTTTAATAACTGGTTATTTGAGTTTTCTATTAATTTAAAATTAAAAATTGTCAAAAAATTTCATTTATTCCATAATATTTAAATACACAATACGAAAGATGAAAATAATATATTAAACATATTATTAATATTCGTATATTTGAATATATTAATTAATAGCAGCATACCCGTTCTTCGTACAGAGTATAAAATATAAAGAAACTCATAATACAGAATCATATGCAAATTATGCTAAAATATTAAATTTATTGCTCCTAAACAGAAGTTAAGGAATATCTGTTCTCATCATGCAAAATTATTGTCACGGGCAGATCTGAAGAATAAAACATCCTGGCCCCTTTCGAAAGCAAATATACTATGAAATTGAATCAATATATTCAAAATAACAATGCTAAAATTGTATGGGACCCATAGTATTTATAAACTCGAATATTAGAAGATATAACCTGTATTAGTAGATTACATGTATAAATTGAAAATATCAATAAACCCGTAATTGATTCCAATATATGCCAGAATGAAAGCACTAAAATTATATGGGAATATATATATATATATATATATATATTTATCCCGATGAGAATGCAATTTCGAACTAACCGCCATTTTTGTGTAGTTTCAATTGATTGTTCTCTATGTCTTAATCTTTTATCTTGAGCTAATTATTATTGCCTTTTCTCATTTTTGCCGTGTTTTTTTTTATTTTTATTTATATTTATATTTATATACTTTTACTTGTGAATTTTGTATCCTAATATTCTTCTCATCCCCCTTTACCATTGTAGTGATATATTACCTTCTATCTTTTTCCTTAGTCTTGGTCTATAGTTACTCATTTGTAGCAGATATGCTAGTCATGGGTTTTTTTGTTCATACAGTAGTTTATGCATAATTTTTGATTAAAATCTTTCAATTTTTATTTATATTTATATATATATATATCCCAATACTACTTATATTGTCGCAGATTAGAAAATATGCCTGTATGTTAGTAGAAGATTACCCTTATTACAATATGAGTCTAAAAAATCTTTGCCGAAATAAAACAGCTGACATTATGAATTGAAAATATCAATTATCCCCGTAATCTTCATACCAGAAGGTCGTAATTGATTCCAATATATGCCAATATATATCAAAATATATGCCTATATACCTGTACTACTTATATTCTCGTAGATTAGAAGATAACACGTGCATTTATAGAAGATCACTCCCACAACGTACAATATGTGAGTTTCAACAATTTTTGTCATAATAAAACAATGGTATAATAATTTGAAAATATCAATAATCCCTGAATCAATAATACCCGAAAATATCAATAATAATAATGTGTAACCTGAAGACCGTAATCGATATTATCCAGTCAAAAATGCAATGCCAATGAAATTTATTTTATATTCATATCTTTATTATTCAAATCTGAAAAGATTTAATTAAAATCGTTTGCCACATAACACATTGGATTTACATCCATTGCTAAACGACATGATATCAGGTGCTTCAAATAAATTGATGGAAATCATATCGTTTGAATAATGCTATCTCCATGAAAGGTTTGGCGATATTTTCTTCAATTTAGCGATAACTTAAAAAATCCCCAAATTTATCGCCAAGTGGGACTATAAAACTGATAGTCCCATTTTGCGACAAATTGACGAAATATCATCATAATATTATCCCCTAACAAAACACAATTCATTTCATTTATTAAGCGCAATTTTATCAATTTCATGACATTTTTATAGATTTACAAACATTTTTATCAATTTGTTGATATTTTAAAAATTCGATAAATGTGTTACTAAGTAGGATGGATATACTGACCCATAAATGCTACCGAAACATCATATCAGTACTGTCTTCTAAAAAAACGAATTTGATTTCATTGATTTGCGTCGTTTTTAGCAATTTGGCGACATTTCCGTCAATTTGGCAAAGTTTAAGAAAAGTTGCCAAGTTAGCGATATTCCGCCAAATTCGTAGCTCTGAAATTGCAGATCTGAAGAATAAAACATCCTGATCCCGTTTGTATATACTAAATGCAAACACTAAAATTGTATTAGAAGATATACCCTTTCTACTCTTTTTCTGTTTCAACAATCGGATAAATGAATTTATTGGTAAACACAATATGAGTTTATTAGCTAAACACAATATAAAAGCTTAAAAACTCTTTGTCAAAATAAATGAAAGTGATGTACGCAGTCCGTAATTAATATAATTAAAAGAAAAATCAAACCGTCCATTTACAAAATATATTTTTACATCTATTTATTTATTATTCAAATAGAAAAAATAATAACAAATATTAAGAAACACATTAAATTTAATTGCGTTGCTGAGCAACATAATATTATAAAGAATCTTCCTCATAAACTGCGAAATTAAATACCCATTTTGATCTCTTCCCCATAAAATGCAAAAATAATAACCATTTTGATTTCTTTATACTTTCCATTGTTTAGTAAATGCTTGACCATGGAGTTAGATTTTCCATTTAAATTCATGTTTTAAACAATTCATGCTTTCAGATAGTGACTAATTAATGCAAAAATCCTGCACCAAACTCGGAAATAAAGTTTTATTCCATTTTGGCGTTTTAAACAAACGATTTTCATCCTTTCCGTTTGGATAAACCACGGAGTTGGAGAGTAGATATCCTAAGAAAAAGTTCCGTTTTTCATTAATATCTCGACAACCCCTCATCTTAGAAACTCGAAACTTCGACAAAATTTATGGGGGGCTATTTCAAGGCTATCCACAAAATTTCATTAAATTCGGGTCAGCCGTTTTCCCGTGATGATGAGACAAACGAAAATTTCGTTTTTTACTAATATCTCGAGAACCACTGGTTGTCAAAACTCAAAACATGGACTAAATTTTAAGTGGGGCAATTTCTAGGCTACCCACAAAATTTCATCAAATTCGGTTCAGCCGTTCTCCCGTGATGATGGGACAAACAGACAGACAGACAGACAGACAGACAGACAGATTTTCAATTTTATTTATATAGACTAGCAGCATACCCGTTCTTCGTACGGAGTATATAATAGAAAGAAACTTGAAATTCATAATCATGCCCAAATTCTTATAGTATACTAAATGAGATGTTTAATCAAAATATTCTGTTAAAATATTTAATATAATGCTCCTGAAAAGAAGTTTAAGAATCTCTGTTATCGCTATATAAAATTATCTTCATGGACATATCTGAAGAATAAAACATCTTGGACCCCTTATGTAAGCAAATATAAAAAAAAATATGGAATTGAATCAATATATGCAAAATAAAAGCGTTAAAATTGTATAGGACCCGTACTAATTATATACGCGAATATTAGAAAATATAACCTGTATTAGTAGATTACATGTATAAATTGAAAATACCAATAAACCCGTAATCTTTAAATCTGAAGACAGTCATTTATTCCAATATATGTCAAAATTAAAGTGCTAAAATTATATGGGAAGATATACACGTACTACTTATAATGTCCGATTATTAGTAGAAGATTGCCCGTTTTGCAATATGAGTCACAAATGTTTTTTGGTAAAATACAACAGACGACGTAATAAATTGAATATATAATTAATCCGCTTAATCTTCATACCAGAAGACTGTACTTGATTCCAATATATATGCCAATATATGTCAAAATATATGCCAATATACCTGTACTACTTATATTCTCGTAGGTTAGAAGATATACCCGGGCATTCCTAGAAGATTACTCGTACAACGTACAATATGCGTGTGTCAGCAATTTTTGCCTCAATAAAACAATGGCGTAATAACTTAAAAATATCAATAATCCCTGAATCAATAATTCCGGAAAATATCAATAATAATAATGTTTAAACCTGAAGAGTATAATTGATATTATCCAGTCCAAAATGAAATGGCAATGAAATTTATTTTATATACATATCTTCATTATTCAAATCGGAAAGGATTTAATAAAAATCGTCTGCCGCATAAGCACATTGGATTTAAATCCGTTGCTAAGCGACATGATATCATTTGCTTCAAATAAATTGGTAGAAAAAATATCGTCTAAATAGTTATATTTCTATGGAACATTTGGTGACAGTTTCGTCAAATTAGCGACATTTTAAAAAATCGCCAAATTTATCGCCAAGTGGGACTGTAGAACTGACAGTTCCACTTTGCGACAAATTGACGAAATATCATCACAATACTATCCCCTAACAAAAAAACAATTAATATCATTTATGTAGCGCAATTTTATCAATTTCAAGATATTTTTATAGATTTGAAAACATTTTTATCAATTTGGTGACATTTTAAAAATTCGCTAAATGTATTAGTAAGTAGGATGGTTGGTCTGACAGATAAATGCTAACCAAACATCATTTTAGTACTCTCTTCTAACAAAACAAAAAAAAATTTCATTGATATGTAGAAGACCCAAGCCACACGACCAACCCGAAGGTTTATGGCAGCTGTTTGTGCGTCGTTTATATCAATTTGGCGACATTTCCGTCAATTTGGCAAAGTTTAAGAAAAGTTGTTAAATTAGCGATATCCCTCCAAATTCGTAGCTTTGAATTTGCAGATCTGAATGAAACATTCTTATCCCGTTTCAATATACTAAATGAAAACACTACAATTGTATTAGAAGATATACCCGCTCTACTCTTTTTCTGTTTCAACAATCGGCTATATGAATTTATTGGCTAAACACAATATATGAGTTTAGTAGCTGAATACGATATGAGCTTGAAAACTCTTTGCCAAAATAAATGAAATGGATGTACGCAGTCAGCAATTAATATAATTAAAAGAAAAATCAAACCGTCCATTCATAAGATATATTTTATATCCATTTATCCATTTATTTATTATTTAAATCGAAAAAAAATAATAAAAACATTAACAAACACATTTAATTTAATTGCGATGCCGAGCAACATGATATATCCTCCTAAAATGTTAAAATTTATTAACCACTAACAGCACACCCGTTATTCGTACGGAGTGTATAATTTAAAGAAACTTAAAGTTCGCAGTCATGTGCAAATTCTGTTAAAATATTAAATTTATTGCTCCTAAAGAGAAGTTTAAGAATATATGTTCTCACTATGCAAAATTATCTTCACGATCAGATCTGAAGAATAAAACATCCTGCCCCCTTTTGTAAGCAAATTTACAGAAGAAAAAATAGGAATTGAATGAATATATGCAACCCCGTACTAATTATATTGTCGCAGATCAGAAAATATGCCAATGTGTTAGTAGAAGATTACCCGTATTACAATATGCGTCTCAAAAATATTTGCCAAAATAAAAGAGATGACGTAATAAATTGAAAACATCAATAATATCCGTACTCTTTATACCAGAAGGTCGTAATTGATTCCAATATATGCCAATATATATCAAAACATATGTCAATATACCTGTACTACTTATATTCTCGTAGATTAAAAGATATACACGTGTATTTGTAGAAGATTCGTACAACATACAATATATGAGTTTAAACAATTTTTGTCATAATAAAATAATTGCATAATTACTTAAAAATATCAATAATCCTTGAATCAATAATCCCCGAAAATATAAATAATAATAATTTTTAAACCTGAAGACCGTAATTGATATTATCCAGTCAAAAATGCTATAAGAAAAATCAAATCGTTCTTTTCTAAAATATATTTTTATATCCATTTATTTATTATTCAAATCAAAAAAATAATTATTAAAATTAACAGACAGATTTAATTTAATTGCGTTTCTGAGTAACATGATATAAGATAGAATCTTATAACATGTTAAATATCATGTCTTATAACATAAACTGCGAAATTAAATAACGATTTTGATTTCTCTATACTTCTCATTGTTCCGTAAAAGCTTGTTTTAAATAAACCATGAACCATGGAGATAGATTTCCCCTTTAAATCATGTTTCAAACAATTCATGTTTTCAGAAAGTGACTAATTAACGCAAAAAATCTCCCATCAAACTCAGAGATTAAATTTTAATTCACTTTCAAACGGTTTTCAAGCTTTTCGTTTGGATAAACCACGGAGTTAGGGAGTAGAACTCCAAGGAAAAAGTTCCGTTTTTCATTAATATCTCGACAACCCCAGGTCTTAGAAACTCGAAACTTGGACAAAATTTATGGGGGGATATTTCAAGGCTATTCACCAAATTTCATTAAATTCGGTTCAGCCGTTTTCCCGTGATGATGAGACAAACGAAAATTTCGTTTTTTACTAATATCTCGAGAACCACTGGTCGTAGAAACTCAAAACACGGATATAATTTTAAGTGGGGCTATTTCTGGGCTACCCACAAAATTTCATCAAATTCGGTTCAGCCGTTCTCCCGTGATGGTGTGACAAACAGACAGACAGACAGACAGACAGACAGACAGACAGACAGACAGATTTTCATTTTTATTTATATAGACTAGCAGCATACCCGTTCTTCGTACGGAGTATATAATATAAAGAAACTTGAAATTCATAATCATGCCCAAATTCTTATAGTATACTAAATGACATGTTTAATCAAAATATTCTGTTAAAATATTTAATATAATGCTCCTAAAAAGAAGTTTAAGAATCTCTGTTCTCGCTATATAAAATTATCTTCATGGACATATCTGAAGAATGAAACATCTTGGACCCCTTATGTAAGCAAATATAAAAAAAAAAATATGGAATTGAATCAATATATGCAAAATAAAAGCGTTAAAATTGTATGGGACCCGTACTAATTATATACGCGAATATTAGAAAATATAACCTGTATTAGTAGATTACATGTATAAATTGAAAATACCAATAAACCCGTAATCTTTAAATCTGAAGACAGTCATGTATTCCAATATATGTCAAAATTAAAGTGCTAAAATTATATGGGAAGATATACACGTACTACTTATAATGTCCGATTATTAGTAGAAGATTACCCGTTTTGCAATATGAGTCACAAATGTTTTTTTGGTAAAATACAACAGACGACGTAATAAATTGAATATATAATTAATCCCCTTAATCTTCATACCAGAAGACTGTACTTGATTCCAATATATATGCCAATATATGTCAAAATATATGCCAATATACCTGTACTACTTATATTCTCGTAGGTTAGAAGATATACCCGTGCATTCCTAGAAGATTACTCGTACAACGTACAATATGCGTGTGTCAGCAATTTTTGCCGCAATAAAACAATGGCGTAATAACTTAAAAATATCAATAATCCCTGAATCAATAATTCCGGAAAATATCAATAATAATAATGTTTAATCCTGAAGAGTATAATTGATATTATCCAGTCCAAAATGAAATGGGGAATGAAATTTATTTTATATACATATCTTCATTATTCAAATCGGAAAGGATTTAATAAAAATCGTCTGCCGCATAAACACATTGGATTTAAATCCGTTGCTAAGCGACATGATATCATTTGCTTCAAATAAATTGGTAGAAAAAATATCGTCTAAATAGTTATATTTCTATTGAACATTTGGCGACAGTTTCGTCAAATTAGCGACATTTTAAAAAATCGCCATATTTATCGCCAAGTGGGACTATAGAACTGACAGTTCCACTTTGCGACAAATTGACGAAATATCATCACAATACTAACCCTAACAAAAAACAATTAATATCATTTATGTCGCGCAATTTTATCAATTTTAAGATATTTTTATAGATTTGAAAACATTTTTATCAATTTGGTGACATTTTAAAAATTCGCTAAATGTATTACTAAGTAGGATGGTTGGTCTCACAGATAAATGCTAACCAAACATCATTTCAGTACTCTCTTCTAACAAAACAAAAACAAATTTCATTGATATGTAGAAGACCCAAGCCACACGACCAATCCGAAGGTTTATGGCAGCTGTTTGTGTGTCGTTTATATCAATTTGGCGACATTTCCGTCAATTTGGCAAAGTTTAAGAAAAGTTGTCAAATTAGCGATATCCCTCCAAATTCGTAGCTTTGAATTTGCAGATCTGAATGAAACATCCTTATCTCGTTTCAATATACTAACTGAAAACACCACAATTGTATTAGAAGATATACCCGCTCTACTCTTTTTCTGTTTCAACAATCGGCTATATGAATTTATTGGCTAAACACAATATATGAGTTTAGTAGCTAAATACGATATAAGCTTGAAAACTCTTTGCCAAAATAAATGAAATTGATGTACGCAGTCAGCAATTAATATAATTAAAAGAAAAATCAAACCGTCTATTTATAAGATATACTTTTATATCCATTTATCCATTTATTTATTATTTAAATCGAAAAAAAATAATAAAAACATTAACAAACACATTTAATTTAATTGCGATGTCGAGCAACATGATATATTCTCCTAAAATGTTAAAATTTATTAACCACTAACAGCACACCCGTTATTCGTACGGAGTGTATAATTTAAAGAAACTTAAAGTTCGCAATCATGTGCAAATTCTGTTAAAATATTAAATTTATTGCTCCTAAAGAGAAGTTTAAGAATATATGCTCTCACTATGCCAAATTATCTTCACGATCAGATCTGAAGAATAAAACATCCTGCCCCCTTTTGTAAGCAAATTTACAGAAGAAAAAATAGGAATTGAATGAATATATGCAACCCCGTACTAATTATATTGTCGCAGATCAGAAAATATGCCAATGTGTTAGTAGAAGATTACCCGTATTACAATATGCGTCTCAAAAATATTTGCCAAAATAAAAGAGATGACGTAATAAATTGAAAACATCAATAATATCCGTACTCTTTATACCAGAAGGTCGTAATTGATTCCAATATATGCCAATATATATCAAAACATATGTCAATATACCTGTACTACTTATATTCTCGTAGATAAAAAGATATACACGTGTATTTGTAGAAGATCCGTACAACATACAATATATGAGTTTAAACAATTTTTGTCATAATAAAATAATTGCATAATAACTTGAAAATATCAATAATCCTTGAATCAATAATCCCCGAAAATATAAATAATAATAATTTTTAAACCTGAAGACCGTGATTGATATTATCCAGTCAAAAATGCTATAAGAAAAATCAAATCGTTCTTTTCTAAAATATATTTTTATATCCATTTATTTATTATTCAAATCGAAAAAATAATTATTAAAATTAACAGACAGATTTAATTTAATTGCGTTTCTGAGTAACATGATATAAGATAGAATCTTATAACATGTTAAATATGTCATGTCTTATAACATAAACTGCGAAATTAAATAACGATTTTGATTTCTCTATACTTCTCATTGTTCCGTAAAAGCTTGTTTTAAATAAACCATGAACCATGGAGATAGATTTCCCCTTTAAATCATGTTTTAAACAATTCATGTTTTCAGAAAGTGACTAATTAACGCAAAAAATCTCCCATCAAACTCAGAGATTAAATTTTAATTCACTTTCAAACGATTTTCAAGCTTTTCGTTTGGATAAACCACGGAGTTAGGGAGTAGAACTCCTAGGAAAAAGTTCCGATTTTCATTAATATCTCGACAACCCCAGGTCTTAGAAACTCGAAACTTGGACAAAATTTATGGAGGGATATTTCAAGGCTATTCACCAAATTTCATTAAATTCGGTTCAGCCGTTTTTCCGTGATGATGAGACAAACGAAAATCTCGTTTTTAACTAATATCTCGAGAACCACTGGTCGTAGAAACTCAAAACACGGATATAATTTTAAGTGGGGCTATTTCTGGGCTACCCACAAAATTTCATCAAATTCGGTTCAGCCGTTCTCCCGTGATGGTGTGACAAACAGACAGACAGACAGACAGACAGACAGACAGACAGATTTTCATTTTTATTTATATAGATTGTCGTTAAGAAATTCCCTTCGTCGCATTCAATATCAGAGATAGGAGTTCTCCTTAAAGTGGAAGTAAAATATTTGAGGCATATTTGGCAATGTCATTACAAAAAGTTACTGATGTAAAAGGAAGTTTTCACTCCCTTTTAAAGCAACTTAGAAGTTGATCTCAGAAGAAGAGAGATGATCTTCAGGGAACTGAAGTGATGTTCTCTTCCTATTTCTCAATAAACGTTAGCTTTTGTATTTCAAGGAATGAATTATTTTATTTACTTATATGATTTACTTGCTTAAACACATGCAAAAAATGCACAAATGCAGTTATTTCGTACTTGCAAAACAAATACAATTATTTCATACAATAACTTCATCTTATGTATTTAAAATGAAATTATATATGTGAGACCAAGAGACACTTAGCTAGTTTTAATATTACGGATAAATAGGATATATACCAATGTGTACATTGAAATTACGCGCAGACTCACAGACGCCAGTTTACGACAGCACTGGCCCGGGAGGTCATGACCCCAATAAAGTCAGTGCGCATAAATTGCAGGTATGATTGGGTCAAAGATCTCCTTGACTTCAAGGCTAATACCATGCAGATTAGTTAGCATATTGGTTAATAAAAAAATTTTGCTGTATAGCGCTGCGGACAACCAATGAGACACGGAGGGCGTTTCTGTACCTCTTATGAAAGAATATGGCAACACGCAGAGAATTTTCAGCACTATATATTGCAATCTGTATTCAAATAGATTCGGGGACAGTAAGGCAAAACTGACCGGCTAAGAGTTATCTGCTTTAAAAATGATGGCAGGTAATGACTAACAAGTAGCAGTGGTTTTTCGACAATTAGAGCTCGAACCACTAGCAGTAGTGCTCGACACTTAGAGTATGTTTCAGTTGCCATGACAAAAGTCAATGAAGGTCCAACAGTGCAGTTCAATGTCCAAGACGACAAAGAAAAATATGTGCAAATCTACAATATATAATAGATCGAATAGATGGTTTTAAGCAAATAATCCTGGTCTAATAACTTTAATGATTTTTAGTGATTATTTTGAAAGAGTTGAAAAATAATTTATTCAGATAAGTAAAACACTTATTTATGTCATTCTACTTGTTTATATATCTATCTGTAAAACATGTCAACATTTTTGCGATATTAAAGATACATTTAGTAATAAATTTGGCGCAATATTACTAATTTGTGGCTTTTCGGAAAATGTCGCCAAGAGATAATTTAATAAATCAGAAAATTCAATTTACTGTCTTTAATAAATCTTGCTGCTTTTGATGAATTAATAATTTAATGTTCTTGATTCAAAATATAATATGTCTCTCTTTTCGTGTGATAGTTAGATTCCTTTTGGAGGGGACTAGGGAGTCTTTCCATAAAACGCGGTACGAATTAATCTCGTTATAGGAAGGTTGAAGATAATGCATTTTGTCAGAAGTTCGAATAAATTGTATGTTTTGTTGTATATTTAAATATCACGGAATAGTTCAGAACGTCCAAACATTTAAGGAGATAAATGTCTGTAGGTAGACAGATGAAAGGAAGTATTATACATTATTGTTTGTTTATATACCCAGGAAATATTATTACTTTATGTGCTAAGAGGAAATGTTATTACATTATATGTTTCGAGGAAATGCTATTACTTTATATTCCCCCCAAAAATATTATTACTTCATATTGTAAGAGGAAATGTTATTACTTTATATGCTTCCAGGAAATGTTATTACTTTATATTCTCGAAGGAAATATTATTACTTTATGCACCCAGACATATGACAAGTTCAAAATTTACTTTTTTCAAATTTATGTAGCCCATATAATGTACGTATGAACATAATTAACAATTACATTGGCAAAAATACATTATAAGTACAGTCAACTCTCCTATAGCGTGGTACTCTCATAACGCGGTTTCCATATAATGCGGAGCAAAAATTGGAACAGCCCTCCCATTACACGGTACTCATAAAACGCGGTTTCCACATAATGCGGTTTCTGTATAATACGACTCAATTAGCGTAAGCAGTCTATTTATAGCATGAATTTCTCTATTACACTTTTACGGTTGAAATTAATCAATAATTCCCCTAATGGTTCATTCACGTACAACACCATTTTTCTATTTCAATTATCAGGGAAATTCCCTGTAAATGCAGAAATATACAATATTGCTGCAGCATTGATTATTAGTTAGTGATTATTAGTTTCTATATAACGCGATAGGAATTGTTCTGCCTTGTACTAATTCTGAATTTATTATAACAAGGAATACATACAACACGCTATGCGGTTTCTATATAGCATGGTATGAATTAATCTAATTTGCACTATTCTGAGTTTCCTATACCGCGGTTTCCATGTAAAACGGTTTTCATATAAAGCGGTTTCCATATAAAGCGGTTTCCATATAAAGCGGTTTCTATATAAAGCAGTTTCCATATAACGTGGTACGAATTATTCTATTTTGTACTGATTCTGAATTTCTTATAACGCGGTTTCCATACAACCGCGGTATGTGGTTTCCATAAACCTCGGTACGAATTAATCATATTTGCAATAATCTGAGTTTCTTATAACCCAGTTTCCGTGAAACGCGGTACGAATTAATCGCGTTATAGGAAGGTTGACTCTATCGGAAAAATACAGATGTTTTAAATATCTAAAATGAACTTTAAACATGTGTGTATATTTTATTTACACTTGTTCATTTATTCGACGGCCTGAATAATAATACATGTGGTATTGCAATTTCCTCTGAAGCAAAAGAAAAACACTTTAGATCATTTTAACAGTATCATTATAAATAATATTACGGATAAAATAAGAATAGTCCACTTCTTTGTCAAGAGCTGTTGCCGTTGATCGCAAAATATAAAACTATTTGAGAAAACTGAAGCGCTGCTTATTTCCTATCAGTAGAAAGTTCCGTTCATTCAGCATTTTATTTATTTGAGACCATGTTTAAAAATAAGTATAGTTTTTAAGTCTTTAGTTATTTTTATTAACTAAGAAAACTTCTAGAAGTTATTCTGAAGGGGAGAGCAGACGAAATTATGACTTTTGAAATAATTCATAGAGCAAAAATAACTTCATAGTAAAATTTATTTTATTTAGTACTAGGTAAACTTTGTATTTAATTTGGTAATGCGTGAACACAGACTAAGAGTACGCGTGTGCTCTTAGAAGCAGTGGACGGCAATTATAGTAAAAATTCTCAAACGATTCCATATGCATTCATGCACAAATAGTTTTTCAATGTTATCAAAAGCCTATTAAAGTGGTTCTAAATATACATTTCTATATATTTAGTACTACTTTTTGTAGTGGTACCACTTTCTGTAGAAGTATCTCTATCTTTTAGTACAAAGTCTTTATTTAAAAAACAATTATTTAAAAATTAATTCTTAATAAGACTTTTTATATAGTACGGTATCAGTAACAACAAAAAAATAGATATTCATATCAGTTTTATTTGAAACAAAGCATTAAAAGTAACTTTGCAAATAATACATAACTTTGCAAAAATTATTAATTAAAAGAGCATAAAATACACAAATGCATGCATGACTGGAAAAGCATCGATATATATTTTAATGTATTATGTCAACGACATATACTTATTACATAATTTATTATCACATAATTAATTAATCCTTATCAAATATAATATTTATCTTGCAATCAGAAATAGAATAATCTATCTAGATCTCTTCAGCAACGTCGACTTAAATAGTTTCTGAGTAATAGAATACAATGTTTCATCTTTACTTTAAAATGTTTCAGGTAAGGAGATCTTAAAAAGATAAAAAAACGAGCAAATTCAACTGCTGAAATTTTCCAACGAGTCAGCAGGAAAATCCTATGACTATCTTTAATATTTAATAAGTGTACAATATTTTTTGTGCTTGTATTTATATTTAATGTTTAAGAAAAGATAAATATATTTATCTCATTCTTACTTTCCTTATATGCATAATGTATAAAGAAAGTATTGTGATGGGGTCGAAAATTCGAATTCGAGTTTTCGACCGGAGAGCATGTTTCAAGCACCCTTGATCACGAATCAAGCATTTTTGAAGTGTGTGTATGTGTGTGCGTGTGAAAGTATGTGTGTGTGTGTGTGTGTGAAAGTATGTGTGTATGCGAAAGTATGTGTGTGTGTGTGTGTGTGTGTGTGTGTCAGTGAGTCCGTGGAGACGATAAGTGACGAACGAATTGATCGATTAAAACGGAATTTGGTACAAAAATCACAATCCGTAAACACTGGAAGCCTATTGTTTTTATACGCAATTGAATGTTCAGAAGCCCCTAAATTTTCGAGTGAAATTTTGAAAAAATCGTCAAAAAATCAAAACCCTGAAATTTACGCAAATAGACATTTCTTATGTAATGTTTCATT
Source organism: Amaurobius ferox (assembly GCA_951213105.1). NCBI lineage: Eukaryota > Metazoa > Arthropoda > Arachnida > Araneae > Amaurobiidae > Amaurobius > Amaurobius ferox. The sequence goes on from OX578134.1 coordinate 93,748,859, forward strand.
GTAAAACGATTGACACAAACTTTAGAACGCTAACATGAACCGTTCTCGAGATATTGCACATTTTTCAAAAAAATTATCAAAAAGTCATATAAAACAAAAACAAATATTTCCTATTGAGAAACATGTTCAATTTCCATATGTAATACCATGCGATAAATTTGATGACATCATTCTCGTGGAACTAGCTCGCTCCTTTCAGGAAAAAATATACTTTGAGTAATACTTTTGTATTTGAACGCCAATAGTCATTTATCTGCTGTAAGAATAACTTATTTCTCCATCCATAAGGCTTAGCGATAATTTTGGTTACGAATTTGGCGGAATGTCGCCCACTTGGCTAAATCATTGAAAATGGCGACTAATTGAAGAAAATTAAATATCTTGGAAAGAATATAAGTATCTACTATCTATATATACTAATTGCCAAGTGTCCGTCTGTCTGTCCGTCTGTCTGTCTGTCTGTCTGTCTGTCACGCCTTTTTCAGGCACTTCCCGAATAGATAGAGACTTGCAATTTGGTACACGGCTCGGTCGTCCGATAAAACCCCCTGGAAAAATCGAATTTTTCGAAAACGTTCTATAGAGGGGGTGCCCCACACCAAAACGTTCGAAAAATGAAATGACGGGAAAGCATGCTTTGCGATGAGATAGAGACTTCAAATTTGGTATATGGGTAAATCACTCGAAAGGAAGAAAGTGTGCAATTTCAGATTTTCAATATTTTATTCTTAAGGGGGGGTGCAGCACACCAAAACGTTCGAAAAGTGATATGATAGGAGAGCATGCTTTGCGATGAGATAGGGACTTCAAGTTTGGAGTATGGGTAAACCGTTTGAAACAAAGAAAGTGTGGAATTTCAGATTTCCAATATTTTCTACTTAAGGGAGTGCCGCACACCAAAACGTTCGAAAAGTGAAATGATAGGAAAGCATGCTTTGCGATGAGATAGAGACTTCAAATTCGGTGTATGGGTAAATCGTTCGAAAGGAAGAAAGTGTGCAATTTCAGATTTCCAATATTTTCTACTTAAGGGGGTGTCGCACACCAAAACGTTCGATTTACCGAATAAATGAGAAAATACGCCTTTAAAATTTGATAGAGGCTTAAAATATGGTATATGGGCTAATAATTTGACGAAAACGCCCAAGACGGATACAGTTTTTCAAAAATGTTCGTTTAAGGGGGTGCTCCAGAGTAAAACGTTCGAAAAGTCAATTGATAAAAAAACCATGCTTTGGAATGAGATAGAGATATCAGATTTGGTGTAAGGATAGATAGTTTGAAAGGGCGAAAGTGTACAATTTCAGTTTACCAATATTTTCTACTTTAGGGGGTGCCGCACACACCAAAATGTTCGATTTTCGGAATAAAGGATAAACGCTCCTTTAAAAACGTGATAGAGGCTTTATATCTGGTATATAGGCGAAACATATCATAGAAATCACAAAAAGAATAGAGTTTTTAAAAAATGTATAGTTAAAGGGGTGGGTACTCCACACAAAAGCATTCGAAAGACGAAATACTAGAAAAGCATGCTTCGCGATGAGATAGAGACTTTAAATTTGGTGTACGGGTAAAAAGTTGGAAAGGAAGAAATTGTGCAATTTCAGTCTTCCAACATTTGCTATTGTAGGGGGTGCCGATGTCTCTTTATCTATTCGTTCGAAACGTTCGAAAAGAGAATTGATAAAAAACCATGCTTCGAAATGAGATACGGGTAAAAAGTTGGAAAGGAAGAAAGTGTGCAATTTCAGTCTTCCAACATTTGCTATTGTAGGGGGTGCCGATGTCTCTCTATCTATTCGTTCGAAACGTTCGAAAAGAGAATTGATAAAAAACCATGCTTCGAAATGAGATAGAGATATCAAATTTGGTGTAAGGGTAGATAGTTTGAAAGGAAGAAAGTGTGAAATTTCAGATTTCCAATATTTGCTACTTTAAGGGGTGCGCACACTAATATGTTCGATTTTCTGAATAAATGAGGCACGCTTCCTTTTAAATGTGATAGAGGCTTGATATTTGGTATATGGGCCAATCATCTGATAAAAAACACAATACAAACAGAGGAAGAAGTGCGAAAATTTAGTTTTCAAATATTTTCTCCTTTAGGGGGTTCTGCACACCAAAATATTCGATTTGTCGAATAAATGTGAAACGCGAATTATTATAAAATTTACATTATTCAGGGATTGCTTATTGCGAGACCGTTGATTTTCAACGGGTATTCGGCTAGTAAGAATAATATTTTTTTTAACTATAAAAGTAGTAAATTCATTGCATTACAGTATAAGGAAAGTCATGTGTTGCCCACATCAGATTGTTTTAATATATTTTAATAAGGAATATAGAGAAAAATATATTTAATAAAGTATGATATAAGTAATAAGAGATAAGATTTTAGTAAGATATATAACAAGCTGAATACATTAATTTCTGTAAATGGTTTAAGAAATTCTTCGAACAAAGATTCCGACCCATGCATTGTTTGTACATTGTAAATGAAAAAGCAGAGCTTGACAACATTATTAATAATATTGACCATACGTTCTTGATGTATGACACTTTTCTATGCACTTAATTCAACTGACCACCGTAAAAGCATGGCTATGTATTTAATGGGAACAGATCCGGTTAAAGAGGGAAAAATGGCAAAAAAAAAAAAATTTTTTTGTGAAATCTTTCTAAGGTGCACTAGTGGAAAGAGTTCTTATTCAGAAATGGGGTACTTAAAGGTTCCTAGACTGTAGCAACATGGTTTATCTTACAAAACCACCTTACTTTGTCGTTAACAATCTTATATCTAGCCACATTATAAATATATTATTTATACAAATATATATTTTGCAGATTTTTCTTATTAAGTAATGAAGTTATGCTTTTACAGTCATAATTACTTAACCTTAACTTTAATAATTACTATTTTACTAAGAAATTTTTTAAAATAAGAAACAATTACAAAAGAAGGTTTCATTCATAGAATTTGTTTACTGACAGAAATATAATTATAAGATTCTATTACCACCTTTCATATTGAAAAATAATAAAGTTTGCAAATACATATCAAATATTTAACTGCAGACTGCAGCTTTTTGAAACATAAAGTAAGTTAAAAACAAAATTAAGTAATTGTTTCAATTAAAATGACAACAATTCTTTAGATATTCATTGCTTTTAATACCACTTTAATTCCTCTCAATACGAGAAAAATAATTACACTTTTTCTATAAAAATTAGCTATTAGAAAACATTAATCGGTAATAGGAAATTGTATTATTAATTGTTAGAAAAGTAATATTTGTCTCATAAACGTCAAATACACTTGCCGTAAGAACAGCTTAGCAATTGTTTCTCTGTCGCAATCTCTCAGAATTGCAACGAAAATATCTTTGATAAATTATCTTTCAGATGCAAATGCATAAGCGATTCACTAATCAAAGATCCGTAGGAACAAATTTGATTATATATAGTGTATATCAGAATTTCAAATTAAGTAATTGTTGTAATTTAAAAACAGAAATTATTTAAACAGTAATTGCTTTAAATATCACTTTATTTCTTCTCAATACGAAAACAATATCGCGATTTTTCTATTAAAATTAGTACTAAAAATACTAATCGATATTAGAAAATTTTACCATTGACTGTGAGAAAAGTAATGAATGTCTCATAAACGTCAACTACAGATATCGTGAAAACAGCATAGTAATTGTTTCACTGTCCTAATCTATCCAAATTGCGCCGCAAATATATTTGATAAATTATCTTTCAGAAGCTATATGAGTAATTCATTGATCAAAGATTCATGGGTGCAAAGTTAAATGACAGTGATTAAAAATATATATAAACTACGGGCTATACAGTTTTTTCAAATATATATAGTTTACAATGCACAAAACATCAGTGAGTGTACATTTAAAAAAATCCTTATTTTAATCATACATACGTGGTCACACTTACATATATGAAATGTAAGAAAGCAAAGTTGTGTGTATAAAACATTTTTATAAAATCAATATTGGATTAGAATGTAATGTGCCTTGGAATGTTTAGTGTAAAAGTATAGCATAAATACTAGAATTTCAAAATGGAAACTTGGTGCAGTGCAGCACCAAGATTTGCATCAAACTCGGTGCATGCATGCATTGCAATACATCTGAGGATTAAATATTGGTAATTCATAAGGTTGGTCATATACACATATATAGTATACTTTATATAACCAACCGAATGTGCGTAGACGAAGATTTATATGTGCATGATTAATGTGGCCAGAGGCGTATTTTTGGCAGGGTTTTAGAATTGTCTTTGCAAAGTTTGGGATTTTGGGGACATTTTCCGCAATTTAATTCAAAATGAAGATAAATGGTATTATAAGAAAATTTTTGATTTATTTAGTTTGTTAGGATTGGACCCATTGAAAACTCTTCTTCAAACTCTTCCAGTTGTACCTTATCGTGACACAATTTTAATAAACATTTGAAATTAGAATAGCGCTATCTTTATAAACAGCAGTTAGACCTGTTTTTTTAATTTGACATCCATTCATTGGAAAAAAAAACGCCGATACGTTTTTAAAATGTGTTGCTATTTGCCACGATTTTATAATCCTCTATGGAGATCGAAAAGCATAGTTTTACCATCCAATAATCTGCAAATGTATTTTTAAAAATTAAGCCTATGCTGAAACTGCCAGTTTTAACTGACAGAAATCGGTAACAGCGGGAATTTCCAGACTTAGGTTCTACTTTGTTTTTCTTCTGCAGATAACAGCATATACACTCTTTTGCAAAAAAAAAAAAAAACGAAGCACCCCTAAAACATAATCCGAGCATTTCGAAATTTTGCATGCAAATCCATTTATACCAAGTATGCAAATGATTAAATTTGCAAGGTCAATGAGTATTAACTTCAGTCATAACGCGCGTTTCTGCTGCGCATCTAGCATCCTATAAATCAGGTTAAAAAGTGGACGGTTTAACTTTGCTCGTTATCGGTGTTGCAGTTCCGTGGAAACGCAACCAATAATGCCGTTACGGTGTTGTCAAAGACCTTATAAGTAATTAGACGAATCCGAACGTTATCGTATAGTCGGGATGCGGGAATCTGGCAGTCTTACCGAGCAATAGGCCACCACCTGCAGCGAACGGACACTGTTGTGCAAAGGTGCTGTCAGCAATGGTTACTGCAAGGAACTCATCGGCGGAATGAATGCTCTAGAAGGCCAAGATGCACGAATGCGAAGCAAGATCGGATAATTGTGTGACAGGCCCAAACTGGCCCAACGGCATTATTGACAGCTATCCAACGTGCTACAGCCACGGAAGATACCACACATGGTATCTTCCACCATCTGATGACGCTTGGCTGAGGTGGGGTTAAGCTCACGGCGGCCTTTAAAACGTCTACTTATAACTACACAACATCGGCAGAGTCGTTTGGAGTGATGTCGTAGCCGAGAATCATGACCGCCAGCAGACTGGAATAGCATAGTATTCAGTGATGAATCACGCTTCAGTCTTTCAACAGATAACCACCGGGTACTTGTGTGTAGAAGCCAGGGCAAACGATCCCAATCTACCTTTGTTTTACACAGGCAAACAGCCATTACTATTAGTGTGATGGTGTGGGGTGATATCCTTTACGACACAGTAGACCGTCCCAAGTCATCCTGCGTACAACTTTAACAGCTCAACGATATGTTGATGAAATCCTGCGGCCGTTCGCGTTACTGTTCATGGTATGTCATTCTGGGGATCGCATATGTGTGGATCTCCGGGCTGTTGACAATGTTCCACTGTTCCTTGGCAAGCAAGGTCACCAGACCTTTCGCCAATCGAGCATGTATGGGACACGCTAGGCCACCAGATTCGGGCAATTTGAAATGTAGCATATCTGGAGCAACAATTGAGGAATATCTGGCATAATGTATCGTAGGGCGATATTAGGAAACTTCATCATTCTTTACCTAGACGTATACAGGTATGCATTGCCGCCAAGAGGGTTTTGAACAATTACTGATTTGAAAATACAATGTGCAATTGGTAACCATTGATAGGTTTTGTGTCCTTGATTTTGTAATCATTGCATTACCTATGTATGAGCTGTACGCATATGTAATTTCAATAAAAACAATCACTTTCTTCATGGTGCTTCGTTTTTTGTTTTTTTGTTTTTTGGTTATGTTTTTGAAAAAGAGTGTATATACCATTTTCGCAATGATGATGCGTTCGTCATGCATTATCCAATACATCTAATGTCATCCAGAAAAAAGGTTGTATGTCAGCTGATTGCAAATTAACTTACTATTTACCACTGTTTGTGAGATATTTGCTATCTGCCAGCCGTTTCGGAGATAACATTCTCTGTACATATACATTCATGGACTAGTTTCCTATTCCGACCATGGCTGCTATCATTTTCTATCAAAGGGCAATCTAACTTTGTTCAAACTATATGCGGTTTCCACAAATATAAACTTATATATATTCAACTAATAACGACAATATTCACAATCTTTTATATTTCCATATATATTTTCGTCACTTAGGTACTGAAAAGTCTACTAATAAAAGACATCGTATATTTATAAACATTTATTTCAATAAATGTAGTGCCTATTAAAACACCCTAATTATTTTAAATGATTTTGTTACCAATTCCTAATGAGTTTTTACGAACAAATATGATTCAATTCGCTCTTCCATAAAAATCCATAGTTTTCAAACACACTTGATTCGTTAAAGATTTCCAAGCTTGGTCTCCGCTTTTGTTCTAACAGTTTTTCAATAATCAATACTACAAGAAGACAAATGTTTGAAAACTTTTTAATCTTAAATAGTGTTTTATGCTTTAAAAATACGTAGACTGATAATTACTGATTATTGATTTTTCAATAAGTGAACTTGTTTATGAAATATTCTTCAGGTCTTTGATATTTAAATGTCATTACAACAGAAACTTAGAAATTAGTATGTTTCTTTTTGAGTGTCGCAACGTTTTATACCTTTCGTATAAAGCTATAAAATTTTACTGTTTTAATGGCTATTATATTATGTTACTCTCTTTATGTAATGTTGAACTGTTAGCACTCTCACCTACGCCAGAACTGTTAACACTCAGGACTGTAGATCCAGAGTGATCAGATTCAAATATTTTACCCAAAAATAACTTTTACTTCTGTTTGTATTGGTCTAAATGCATATTAAACAGTAAGATTATGTTGAATATTACTTACATGATTTTCTCAATGTATCTACAATTATTGATTATTTTATGTATCTAATGATACCTCTTTCCAAAAATTTCGTGGAATCTCAAAATGGTCAGCAGAAGAATTCACAAAACTTGCACAGGGAACGAGACATGGTGAAATTTTACAGACATTCACAACTGCCACTAACTATAGTGTCCCTAGTTTGTTCAGAAATCGTTAGCGGTGACAGCTAAAAAGTTTAGTTCATTGCATTGATTTTAAATAATTTTTGCATTGATTTAATATCTTGATTTTAACTAATGTTTCATTAAAGAAACACATATATTATGTAACACTAATTATAAAAAATTACATAATTAAACATCTACCTAACCTTTATGGGTGTACTGAATTGTCCACTACTTATATTGCCTAAATTATGATTGATTAAATTTACCTAAACTCGAATCTATGAAATGATTATCCTGTAGATTTGTGTACAGGATAATCGATGTAAAGGATGTAAAAAATGTAAAGGGTATAATTATCCTTTACATTTTTTGCAGCAACATTAACTATTGCGTTTCAAAACACCATACCTTCACCAGTTCGCGTTACTGTTCATGGTATGTCATTCTGGGGCCATTTTCCTAAAAGATAATGCCACGCCGCATACGGATCGCATAAGTGTGGATCTCCGGGCTGTTGACAATGTTCCACTGTTCCTTGGCAAGCAAGGTCACCAGACCTTTCGCCAATCGAGCATGTATGGGACACGCTAGGCCACCAGATTCGGGCAATTTGAAATGTAGCATATCTGGAGCAACAATTGAGGAATATCTGGCATAATGTATCGTAGGACGATATTAGGAAACTTCATCATTCCTTACCTAGACGTATACAGGTATGCATTGCCGCCAAGAGGGTTTTGAACAATTACTGATTTGAAAATACAATGTGCAATTGGTAACCATTGATAGGTTTTGTGTCCTTGATTTTGTAATCATTGCATTACCTATGTATGAGCTGTACGCATATGTAATTTCAATAAAAACAATCACTTTCTTCATGGTGCTTCGTTTTTTTTTGTTTTTTGTTTTTTGTTTATGTTTTTGAAAAAGAGTGTATATACCATTTTCGCAATTATGATGCGTTCGTCAAGCATTATCCAATACATCTAATGTCATCCAGAAAAAAGGTTGTATGTCAGCTGATTGCAAATTAACTTACTATTTACCACTGTTTGTGAGATATTTGCTATCTGCCAGCCGTTTCGGGGATAACATTCTCTGTACATATACATTCATGGACTAGTTTCCTATTCCGACCATGGCTGCTATCATTTTCTATCAAAGGGCAATCTAACTTTGTTCAAACTATATGCGGTTTCCACAAATATAAACTTATATATATTCAACTAATAACGACAATATTCACAATCTTTTATATTTCCATATATATTTTCGTCACTTAGGTACTGAAAAGTCTACTAATAAAAGACATCGTATATTTATAAACATTTATTTCAATAAATGTAGTGCCTATTAAAACACCCTAATTATTTTAAATGATTTTGTAACCAATTCCTAATGAGTTTTTACGAACAAATATGATTCAATTCGCTCTTCCATAAAAATCCATAGTTTTCAAACACACTTGATTCGTTAAAGATTTCCAAGCTTGGTCTCCGCTTTTGTTCTAACAGTTTTTCAATAATCAATACTACAAGAAGACAAATGTTTGAAAACTTTTTAATCTTAAATAGTGTTTTATGCTTTAAAAATACGTAGACTGATAATTACTGATTATTGATTTTTCAATAAGTGAACTTGTTTATGAAATATTCTTCAGGTCTTTGATATTTAAATGTCATTACAACAGAAACTTAGAAATTAGTAAGTTTCTTTTTGAGTGTCGCAACGGTTTATACCTTTCGTATAAAGCTATAAAATTTTACTGTTTTAATGGCTATTATATTATGTTACTCTCTTTATGTAATGTTGAACTGTTAGCACTCTCACCTACGCCAGAACTGTTAACACTCAGGACTGTAGATCCAGAGTGATCAGATTCAAATATTTTACCCAAAAATAACTTTTACTTCTGTTTGTATTGGTCTAAATGCATATTAAGCAGTAAGATTATGTTGAATATTATTTACATGATTTTCTCAATGTATCTCCAATTATTGATTATTTCATGTATCTAATGATACCTCTTTCCAAAAATTTCGTGGAATCTCAAAATGGTCAGCAGAAGAATTCACAAAACTTGCACAGGGAACGAGACATGGTGAAATTTTACAGACATACACAACTGCCACTAACTATAGTGTCCCTAATTTGTTCAGAAATCGTTAGCGGTGACAGCTAAAAAGTTTAGTTCATTGCATTGATTTTAAATAATTTTTGCATTGATTTAATATCTTGATTTTAACTAATGTTTCATTAAAGAAACACATATGTTATGTAACACTAATTATAAAAAATTACATAATTAAACATCTACCTAACCTTTATGGGTGTACTGAATTGTCCACTACTTATATTGCCTAAATTATGATTGATTAAATTTACCTAAACTCGAATCTATGAAATGATTATCCTGTACATTTGTGTACAGGATAATCGATGTAAAGGATGTAAAAAATGTAAAGGGAATAATTATCCTTTACATTTTTTGCAGCAACATTTACAATTGCGTTTCAAAACACCATGCCTTCACCAGTGATGTAAGGGATTGCTTTGCCCTTCGCGATTAACTCCAACGTCCGTATCTGAAATGCCTGAGATAGACTACGGGGAACGCACGTATAGTCTATAGTGTCTAGGGGTGTCACTCCTCTGTGGATTTGGGAGTCCACCTGGAGTCCTCTCGCTGAGAGAGCAGGGTCTGTCCGAGGGCCATATTGCTGTAAGAGTATGCTACGTCGTAAAGTTCCAATCGCCGAGAGCTGGTTAGGTTACGCCAAAAGGTCCAATCGCTGTGAGCGCAGGCTACGAAGAGTTCTACGAAGAGTTATTGCGAGAGATGGCTAAGTCGAGAGGGACCACTCGCTGGGAGAGCAGACTACGCCAATGAAATAATGTCAAAATACTCTTTCACCCACTGTTCGGAAGTAATAAGTTTTCACTATGCGCCGAGCATATTAGCTGCTGCATCAAGTTGAATGCTGAATGGGCAAGTGAAATAGGCCCTTAATATTTGCTCGAGTAAATGACAAGCCGCGAATAAGTTTTTTTTTTTTTCCCCAAACTTAAAATTATAGATTTTGAAACGCTGAAATATGATAATATTATTTAATTGACCATAATTAGCGGAGATAATAGTTCATGAAATATCCAGTGGGTATGTCACCTAGTTATATGCATTAATTGGGGGAATGTTGAATGATAAATTTCCTTAAAATCAATTTTATGTTCCCGCAATAATTAATAAAAATTCTTGCAATCATGAAACAAACAAATTAAGATTTTAGCACAGGATATAACAGTTGAGCTCAGATGGAGCATAATTAGCGTCTAAAAAAGGTACTTTTAAATTGAAAAAAAGCCTATTCGCAATTCTACTTTTGTCGCCAAGCATGTGCTGTCTTTTATTCAAACCGTTAGGCATTTCTTTTCCCTCAACTCAAACAGTCCGACCCATCTGAAGAAGATTAGATAGAGATAAACAGTACACCTAATTATGCTGCTGTGGATCTCTTAAATGTTTTTGCTGCATCAGGCACATTATTTTATTACTACCTATTGTTTAGCATATTTAGTTCAATATAGTTGAAAATGTTTGCTAAAAATTAAATTTTAAATGTTAGTTTTACCTACAGAATTTTGTAAAATATAAACGAAACAAAAATTCGCATTATTAGTCAAATTTCTGCAGCGAAAACGGTATATTAAAAATTTCTATAGTACGTACCAAATTGCATTAAATTTTTAGATGAAATTGAATTATTGAATTTACTTTCTCAATACGACGCTTCAATATTTATTTCTTTTATGGTTTTCTCTTGCACTTTTTTTGTTTATTTTCAGGTTCAGAATTGCAAGGAATATTGATTTCAGATATGTAAAATTCAGACACCGAATAAGATATTTATTTTGCATGTAAGGAAATGATTTGCTCAATGATTTAATGTAATAACTGTTATTCATAAAAAAATAAAAAAATTTACATTTCCAGAAAAAATGTATGTTTTCCTGGAAAATTTCGAACTTGAGATATTTACAAATAAGCACGTTCTAAGACACCTTGAATATGCTTTGAACACATTTAGAAAGGTGAATAACTGTAAGTGCCCCTGAGTGTATATATGTTTCTGTGTGAATTCGAGAAATACAGTGAGATAGACGTACACGATAGCTTAAAACTGAACTTCCTTACTATGAACATTTTATGTGGATACAATATGAAAATATAGAACCGGATAGAATTTTTAGTAATTTTCATGATTAGAATTCCATTTATTCGAAGTTTAGGCAAACCTGGTGCTAACGTGAAATAATTTTCTTCTCTTTAATCGCCTATATAAATCTCTAAACAAAAAGCTAAAGAAGGAAAACTAATTAAAATATATGTTTTGTATTGATATAACGAATATAACATCAATTAACCTACACAGTATGGAACTAAATGAATATGACAATCGATCAGAAACACAAACTCAAGTTATTTTTTGCTTTTAACGGGAAAAGTATTTATTAGTTTAAAAATATTTAATATATATATATATATATATATATATATATATATATATATGACGCTGTAGATAGAATGAAACACAGCAGATATGATGTCAAAAATTGCAAATTTTAGGTAAATTTACAATAAAGAAAACAGGAAGTCTGATGTGGAGTCATTATTTCCTTATAAACACAAATTAGTCTAATTTTTCATAACCATTTTTCATAAACAAAAAGCTAAAGAAGGAAAACTAATTAAAATATATGTTTTGTATTGATATAACGAATATAACATCAATTAACCTACACAGTATGGAACTAAATGAATATGACAATCGATCAGAAACACAAACTCAAGTTATTTTTTGCTTTTAACGGGAAAAGTATTTATTAGTTTAAAAATATTTAATATATATATATATATATATCTATATATATATATATATATATATATATATATATATATATATATATATATATATATATATATATATGACGCTGTAGATAGAATGAAACACAGCAGATATGATGTCAAAAATTGCAAATTTTAGGTAAATTTACAATAAAGAAAACAGGAAGTCTGATGTGGAGTCATTATTTCCTTATAAACACAAATTAGTCTAATTTTTCATATACATTAATATTAGTTCTTTTCAGCCAATTAACTCATATATTATGTTTTTCCTATTGGCTACCTTGTCTGGCTACCCCGTATATATAAATACAGGGTATAAAATAAAACTGGCCCGGAAAAGTTTTTTCGGAATTTCGTGAAAACGTAATCTAAACAGCAAAGAGATCATTAGAAGACTTTTCCGGGCTAGTTTTATTTTATCAACTCTGTATCTTCTAATACAATATTAGAGTTTTCACTTCAGCATTCACTTTAGCATACATGTATATGTATTTTCAAATTTCATAATGCTTATATTTTGTAATACACATAATTATCAAATTTCATGGAGTCCTCATTTCGGCATACATTATTCAAATACCATATTTTTGTGAAAACGTAACAATGATGTTTCATTTTTCAGATCTGTTTGTGAAGATAATTTTGTACAACAAGAAATTATACTATTATATTTTTTAGAAGAATTAAATTAAATATTTGACAAGAATGTTTTATTAACAATGTCATTTTGAACACTATAGGAATTTTCTTATGACTGCGAATTTGAAGTTTATTTGTATTATATATACCTTCCGAAGAACGAGTATATTGCTAGTTATTCAATAAAGAAACATTTTATAATTGATGTGGGTACGCTTGGCAAATGCTCTCCAGTTCAAGAGTCGGTTGAGTCGACCTAGTACTATATAAAACATTAATTATATATTTTATTTAAACATATGCTTTGATAGCAAATTGAAATAACATGCAATCCCATTACTCTAAAATGAACCTGTCTGGATACATTTCAGTTTGTTCATAATTAGGGAATTTTGCGATTTTTGCATATTTTATATCACTCATGGGAAAGAAAAAATACAATTGAGAATTTGAAACTATTCCACTTATGTACATATTTTTCTATAACGGTTATATTGTAAGAATTAATGGATAAACTGTGTTTATAATAAATATAATATGTGGTTTTTCTTTTGTGTATATGTTTTCTTTAGTATATTGTTAGTTATTCAATAAAGAAACATTTTATAATTGATGTGTGTAGGCTTGGCAAATGCACTCCAGTTCAAGAGTCGTTTGAGTCGAACTAGTACTATATAAAACATTAATTATATCTTTTATTTAAACATATGCTTTGATAGCAAATTGAAATAACATGCAATCCCATTACTCTAAAATTAACCTGTCTGGATACATTTCAGTTTGTTCATAATTAGGGAATTTTGCGATTTTTGCATATTTTATATCACTCATGGGAAAGAAAAAATACAATTGAGAATTTGAAACTATTCCACTTATGTACATATTTTTCTATAACGGTTATATTGTAAGAATTAATGTATAAACCATGTTTATAATTAATATAATATGTGGTTTTTCTAAAGAACATATACACTGTGTTCTTTAGTGTATATGTTTTCTTTAGTATATTGCTTGTTATTCAATAAAGAAACATTTTATAATTGATGTGTGTACACTTGGCAAATGCACTCCAGTTCAAGAGTCGGTTGAGTCGACCTAGTACTATATAAAACTTTAATTATATATTTTATTTAAACATATGCTTTGATAGAAAATTGAAATAACATGCAATCCCTATACTCTAAAATAAACCTTTCTAGATACATTTCAGTTTTTTTCATAATTAGGGAATTTTGCGTTATTTGCATACGTTATGTCACTCATGGGAAAGAAAAAATACAATTGAGAATTTGAAACTATTCTACTTACGTACATACTTTTTCTATAACGGTTATATTGTAAGAATTAATGTATAAACAATCTATATAATTAATTTAATATGTGGTTTTTCTTTAGTGTTATTTATTTTCTGTCCGTTGAAACTGTAAATAATTTATATGAAATAACTGTATGAAGAGAAAAAATAAAACAATAATAAATTTTAAACTTTAGGGATGTGTTGATTGCGTATGATTATTTATTAATTGTTTTCATTTTTAAACTATCAAACTTATAAATGTTGAACCTTCTAAATCTAAATCCTAAGTAGATATGAGATAAATAAACAGAAAATTTATCTCTTTTAATGACATTTAAAGTATTCAGCATGTCTGGCCTTTATGGAAAAAATGACATTTGCATGTTATGTGACACGCGATCAAATTGTCTACACCGTGCAAAATTTCGCATTTAAATATTTTACATCACGTAATATTTTAAAGTTTTCGTCGTTCACTGCGCCTTAAACATAGGTTTCCTTCATTGTTTCCATAAAAGAATATTTCGAAGATTTGTTTTTATATATCTTTCCTGTTTATTTTCAGAAACTGGATTGCAAGAAATATTGATTTCGGATATGTTAAACTCAGATACGGAATGGGATACTTATTTTGCCTGTCAGGAGCCCATTTCTTCAATGATTTAAAATATTTGGTATTCTAGAATTTTGCTCTAAACCTTATTATTTCTTGTTTTTTAATTTGAGAAAATGTTTTGTTCTAGACTGGAATTTGGCACTGAAAGTGGCGAAAACCTAACTTGATTTATTAGAGAGTAGCAATAAGATTATTGATCTAGGATTTGATAAAAAAAATAAACATGTACAAAGTACACATTCTTTAAACAGACAACATTCTTTAAACAAACATTCTTTAAACAGGAAATTCTTTAAACAGACCAATAAGCTAATAAGTTAAGGTCCAGAGTGTTAGTAAAATAAGGCTCAGAGTGTTCTGCAGCGCGATCTAATTGCGAGAATAGTGCCAAATTTTGTAGGAAGATTAAATAAGACGGGGGACGAAGGAGTCCGGGATAAAAAAATAGTTCCAAAAGTCACCGCTAGGGAAATATGTGGCGCTGTGTAATAGAAAAGAGAGTTTTAAAAAATGTAAAATAAATACTGAAATAAAATTATGTATGAACCCCGAATGAATGAGATCATTACCCCGATAGAAACGGTAACCTGCTCTGTTAGCGGAGCGAAATATTGACAAATGTTAATAAACTTTGTCATTCCGGCACCTCAGCAAAGACAATGCCTGGGGAAAATCATTTGCATGCAGGATGGAGCCCCTCCACATATTGCTTTGCCGGTGCAGCAGCTGCTACGACGGAAATTCACAACAGAAAGGGTCATTAGAAGCTACTTTCCTACGGCATGGCCACCTCTGTCCCCTGATCTCACCCCATGCGACTTTTGACTGTGGGGTTACATAAAGACTAAGGTCTATCAAGGAGTTGTCCAGGACCTGGCTATGTTGAAGGATAACATATCGCGGGACATAGCATCACGGAAAGGACAACATGACGCGATATTCCTGCAGACTTGTTATTTTCTGCTGTTGTGAATGCTGTGCACAGAATACAATATGTGGTCCACAAAAACGGCGGCCACATTCAACCTGATTTGAATGTGAAAAAAATTATCTAATTTTATTTCAGTATTCATTCTGCATTTTTTAAAACTCTCTTTTCTATTACACAGCGCCACATATTCCAATAGCGGTGACTTTTGGAACCATTTTTTTCGCTGACTCCTTCATTTCCCGTCTTGTTTAAACTTCCTACAAAATTTGGTGCCATTCTCAATTAGATCGCGCAATTAGATCGTACTGCAGAACACTCTGAGCACTGTCAGTTTAATTATGGCCACCCTGTACATATATATATATATATATATATATATATATATATATATATATATATATATATATCAAAGAAAACGTAAAAATATGTAAAGGGGGATGCCAGATATATTTCATAAAAATGGCAGAGAGGGATGGCGACCTCTCATTCCCGTTTAAAGTACTTTTCTGTCTAGACAACGCTCACGGAACCAATGCAATACAATGACAGGTCCCCGGTATATGTGCAAAATCGAAGGTTCTAGAACGAAGACAGAAATGAAGGGATATATGGAATAACGAGTGGTAGAACGTAGAAAGTCAATATGACAACCAAACGATCCGGAATGTACAA
Organism: Amaurobius ferox; assembly: GCA_951213105.1. Classification (NCBI taxonomy): domain Eukaryota; kingdom Metazoa; phylum Arthropoda; class Arachnida; order Araneae; family Amaurobiidae; genus Amaurobius; species Amaurobius ferox. Next base: position 93,765,303 of record OX578134.1, read on the forward strand.
GACTACTTCCTAAAGTAAACTATTTTAACGCATGCGTACAACGTTATACACTGTTATGATGTCATATTACCTATGTCTTGTCTAAATGAGTATTCTTCTCTTTTAAAAATGGAATTATAATGATGTTTTAGAAAATGTATCGAGTAATATTTTTTATATGCTTCTTGCATGATTCTTCTGTTACTTATGATACAATCATTTTTGAAAGTATTATTGTTGAGATTTCTTCTGAGGTGTCCTGTGATGATATTTCTGAAAATAGTCTTAGTCAAATTTGAATTCCATTCTATGATTTGGTTAATCTTCATATCAAAATTTTCTCGTTTATTGTACTATACCGTATGAATTCCTTTTATATTGTTGTATCTTATGGTGATGTCTTGGAAATTAACTTCGTCTTTTTTAGAATTAGGATCTTGATCAGTTCCAGTTCCTGGAGATAAAAACTGAAATCAAATTCAGGAATATGCAAATATTGTCCTAATAGCACATCGTCCACGAATTTATAATATGGTAATTCATATAATATATGATTACCCCTTTCAAAATATGATAAATATATGTCTGCTAAGATTGAAGAGCAACCCCCGCCCATAGGGATGCCTTTAATTTGTTGATAAAATTCATTTCCATTATACAGCAAATTTTCGTATAAAACCAATTTGATAAGATCCAAATACCTACGATAAGTGATTACATTTTTTAGATTGTATTCTTCGTGCACCAATAGAAGTATGTCATGTAGTTTTGAAAGGTCGATGTTGTTAAAAAGGTCACGGAAGTCATAACTTGTAAACTGTATATCTTTATTGCAGAATTTTAGACGTTTTATGACGTCATTGCTGTTTTTTATCATAATAGAGTTTTGTAGTAATAAAGCTTTAACAACAGGTTTGAGGATATATAGTAGTTTCCTGTTAGCCAAGGTTAAATATGAATTACATCCCACTGTTACAGTACGGAATTTTACAGGTATTTTATGCAGTTTTGGGATGAGGACCAGATATGGGAAAGAAACTGATTTTAAATTAATGCCGATTCTTTTGTATAATGCTTTGATCTTTTTTGGCATTACTGCGATATTATATGGTAAAGGTTTATACATAGTAGGTTCCATGTAACATTTCTGTAAGGTTTCAAGGTAATATGTTTTGCAGGTAAATGCGTAATTTGAAACCGCTTTGTCAGTATATGTAATCACGAATCGATCTTGAACGTCCTTGATAGAACTAGGAACATGGGATCTTGGCTTAATTTTAAGTTTTCCATGATATTCATTGATCAATCTATTGATTATATTGTATTTCCATTCTCCGAAGGCCGTGATAGGTAAACTAGATTTAATTGTCATTTTATAAATAAATATATCCAGATCTTGATTGAATTCTTCCTTGACGTGGTTATATTCCTGGTTACGGAACTTGGTACCTTTTTCCAACATTCTTCTTAATTGTAGATCTTCAATCACTGTAAGACTACCCGTAATAATATGATCATGGTACACATCCCTAAAATTCTGTTTTGACAATTACATACCGTTGAAACAAATAAAGATGCATTTTTACTTAAGTGATTATAATTATACAACTTTCTTCCATTGGGACGTACAAAACGGTAAGTGAGCTTAACCTTGATGTTAGTTATAGGTATCAATTTATTTAATTGATTGAGCATTAACTTAATAGGTATACTTTCAAAAGTTTTATTTTTGAAGGTGGTAACAAAGTATTCTGTATGATCTTCTTTTTTAGGATGATTCTGCAAGTTAATATTAAATTTTTTAGCTCTCAATTTCACAAAATCTAACAATATGGCAAAATTTTGAGTTAGGTCATTATTTGTTCTTTGATCCAATGATGTTATATGATCAATGATGAAATCCCAAATTCGAGGTAAGTATTTAAGTCTGATTCCAAACACCATATTCTTAACCCAGTTGTACTTGACATAAGTATTTTTGTTGAATAAGTCCATTTTGCACATATACCGGGGATCTGTCATTGTATTGCATTGGTTCCGTGAGCGTTGTCTAGACAGAAAAGTACTTTAAGCGGGAATGAGAGGTCGCCATCCCTCTCTGCCATTTTTATGCAATATATCTGGCATCGCTCTTTACATGATTTTACGTTTTCTTTGATATTTCCTGCTTCGGATTATAGAGCTGCAATGCGCCTTATCCTATGTAGAATCCAGGTAATTTGAAGTGAAATTGTATATTTAATTTGACATTTCATTTTGAATATATATATATATATATATATATATATATATATATATATATATATATATATATATATATATATATATATATATATATATATATATATATATATATATATATATATATATATATATATATATATATATATATATAATATATATATATGTATATATATATATATATATATTTATATATATATAAAATATATATACACAATATATATATATATATGTATATTGTACAATAACTATTGAACTATTTAAAATATCAATTCCTACTGTTTTACTATTTTAAACTTCATATTTTACATTTACGCTTTTTTAATAGCCAGTAGGAAATTAAAAACAGCAGTTTATAAAAATATATTCGAAATAAATAAACATCAGTCAGCAATTTTGTTCTGTATTATCTTTAGTAAGCCACTATTTTCTACTCCGTCAGCGTAATAGGTTTGTAAGAAACATTGTCTTGAGTCCTGCTTGGAATATAAATTTAAAACTTTCCATTCAATTCCATTCGGGAAGTTCATTTACGTAATGCTGACTGGCGCATCTCGAAATTATCTGCACGTTCATGAATGGAAAAGTCCGTAGTTATAATCTGCAACTAAGTGTCGCCTTTTGCATTAAACTTGTATCGAAATCAGTGCACTTTAATAAATAAATTGAGCTACCTTTATGTAGAAACGGTTTCATTTTTCATATAGAATTAACAGTACATTGAAGTCCTTGTTATAAGTTTTTCAGCGAACCAGCTTAAATAATTGTTTAAGACGGAGGGGGGGGGGGATTCAAACCGAATTCAAAGGGCAATATGTCAGGAAAGCTTACTGAAATATATTGGGAATCTAAATATTACTACTAATGCTGTAAGATTAAAACTATCATACATGCACCGATGCTGTTTATTTTCAAAAATGTAATGACATTTTCTATTTTAAACATTTATTTTTCTCCTTTAAACATTTATTTCTACTTTAAACATTTATTTCGAGCAACGCATTTTAAACATCATAAAGCTTATGGAGTATTTTCTTGTTAACTAAGAACAAAATGTTTTTGTGTGCTGAAAAGATTATTTGACGAATTTTAAGTTAGCATATATTTTGGTGTGTTTATCTTATTATCCATCACTTTTCTTGATGAATATTTCATATCACACAAAAAAAAATTGATATAGGCAGTGCATGACTTTCCATATATATCATGGCATGAATTTACTTTCTTCATAGTGAAAAAAGTATGTATAAAATGTTTAAAATGTATCAAACATTTTATGTTTTTAATGTTAAATTGCACATTGAGTTTTTCCGGATAACATCATGTAAAACTATTTCTAAAGTCACAATTAACATACATTCTACGCAAATCAAAGTGAACAATTATCAATATTAATATCATGCGCAATAATCAATACAGCCCATATGTAAATTATTTTAATATATAGTTTATCAATTTGGTGTAATTTCGGTTACTTATGATCATTTTTGCAATTTAAACCATATTTTTGTCAATATGAGGCGAAATATCCCCAACTTGGCGAAATTTTGCTAAATAAGGCGAGCAAATTCGCCAAATTTAACGACAGTCGTTACAGACAAATGAAAAGAACCTTTTTATATATAAATGACTATTGGCGAACCATTGCACAAATACCCTACTTCCTTAAATAAATATTCCGTTAATAAGTATATTGCATAATATTACAAATAAAAATTGACCATAATTCACAATAATTAATATTAATTTGTGATATGATATCTTTTGGCTTCCAGAATTCCCGAATAGCAAGTATCGTCCTGACTTTTATTAACTAGATGCACTGTACGCTTTATTTTTTGCAAGATATCGTACTTATAGGCTATAAGACACGCGCGCACACACACACACACACACAGATACACACACGCACACAGACGCACACACGCACACACACACAGATACGCATACATACACACATGCACGCACACACACACACACACAGCCATCACCTCAAGATAGATTTGAATTCGTTCAGAGATGCTTGAAACGGGATCTTTCGTCGACATTTTTTTTATGTATGCATATTTACAACACCGTAAGGAATATTGAGAGAGGGGGAGGGAGATAGATAGATAGATAGATAGATATAGAGCGAGACAGAGTTCACTTTTAGAACTGAACAACGATTAGAGATGAACAATCTATATAACAACCCATGAAATGGGTTAAATATAAATTGTATAGACGGGATGACGTCATTTTTTCTGATTTGACTTTTAATAATTGTGTCTATAATTCTTTAATGTACCTACGACTTTTTTACTTTCCCTATATACATAGTATAATTTATAGCTGAAGTGTTGTGAAGGAGCCGAAAATTCGAATTCTAATCTTTGATGAAACAGAAGTTTTCAAACATCCATAAATGTGAATCGATTGTTTTTGAGATGATGGCTGTGTGTGTGTGTGGGGGGGGGGGGGGGTATGTGTGTGTGTGAGGGGTGTATGTGTGTGTGTGAGGGGTGTATGTGTATGTGGGGGCATATATGTGTGTGTGTGTGTCTGACTGTCTTTAGAGACGATATTTTATAAATGAATGGAGAGTTTTTTCTTTATGCCACGTACAGACATCGCTTCAACTGGGCACTGTCATTATGGTACCTGATGCCCCACCCTGCATGAACTCAGGAGCCTTGAGGTAGAGGGTGCGTGTTTCCTGCTTGAAGGGAATTGTGTGACTTTTCAAATTTCAAAATACAGTTACAGAACTTATTATTCCTTATTTTATCCAACGCTTAATGCAAAAATTTAAGACACTCTCCAATACACAAAGCTGTTTGAAATATAAAAACTATATAAAGCAAATTTGCCGCCTATTTACATTTTAAGACAAACTTGTTTTCCAACTTTTCATGCTAATATATATTACGACATAATTTAATTCGAATCCTTCTTGTAATATTAATTTGTAGAGTTTTATTTGAAGTATCCGTTTTCAAAAGCGAATTTGCATAATGCTGATTTACACATCTCTAAATCATACGCGCGTTTTGGCATGGATAGAAGAAATCTTAGGTATTAAAATCTTTAGTGAAAGCTTAAATTTGCTTTATATTTATAATTATTTCAATGATGTTAATGAAATAAATGGTGTTGCAACCGTTAGTTACATATAATCCAATTTTTTGAATTAATGTAATCACGTATATCTTTATAATGGTAACGGAATAAAAAGCTATTTTCAGATGAATAATTAATATGAACAAGGTGTTGCAAATTGGATTTAACTAAACCAATTACATTTATAATTAAGAACGTTACCAAATATTCTACTGTACTTGTAGAAAATAAATACTCATATTTACGATCTTGATTTTTTAAATATATGTTCCTCTTAGATATACAATTAATATTACATTCTATAATTTTTTATATATAGCGATTTCTATAAAATGTGAAGTATTGCATGCTCAATTATTTTAAAATGTATTTAATTTATAAATTGTGTTTGAATAATGCATACTATATGACTTTTGAATTTAAATTGCAACCCTTACAATCTAATTTTTAAAATTTAACGTGTTATTTTGCTCAACTTGAAGCAGTAAATATTATAACAGTTTTACTTTGAAGTACCAAAACGTTTTATGCTTTGGTCCATGAAGATCTCATATAATTTAAATGGATATCCACTTATCATATATCTCAAAGGTTGAGAATTAGTGGTTAGTGGCCGTCTATGGAATTAATATTATACTGGCAAGTATTGCGGCAACCGTGGTATAAGACACAGTTAAAGAGGATAAATTCAAAAGAAGGAAAGACAGAAAAAGGTAAAAGAGGTTCATTAACACTTCTTTATTTTAAGCTATTTTCTTTTTCAAAGTTTTCCTTCATTTCTGTGTCTGTAACATTTGCCATCCAGTTTGATTTTTTTATTACCTTATTTCATTGTCATCTTTCTTTTTTAGGCCTCTTCTCTTTTAATTTATTTTCTTTCTGTTTTTTCTATTTCTATTTGTTTAAATTTACAGCGCTGTTCTTTAAAAACTTCACATTTTTATTACAAGGTTATATGTTTTTTAAATAGTTTATAATTGTAATTAAAAGTTGGATGTATAATAATTACTGTCTGGATTTGTTTTCTTTGTTTTCTGGCCGTTTTTGCTTCACAAAAATTTAAAGTTTTTATACTGTCTATATATGTAAATGTATATCGTATTTGTATGTACATACTCATCTATGTATATTGTCCTTATATGTATATGCATGTATATGCATATTGTCTTTGTATGTCTATGTCTATATGTATTTGTCCATTGTTTTTCTGGTTTTCCCGACCGTCCGTTGTAAATGCTCTATATCCTTTAATAGCGCTGGACAGTCTGCGTAATCAAAGTATATAAGAAAAAGGTGGATTAATTCTATCCAAAACGTCTATGTTTCTAACAAAATGAGTAGTAATTCAACATGTCCAACCGACCAAAAATTGGTCAATCATCAGAACATTGATGATCTTATCCTAATGTCAGGGGTGCAAGTCCTATACTCAGCAATTTTGACTAGCAATTCGTCTGTTTAAAAAATTCTCGTCTGCACCGTCCCATTTTACAGAAAGTATTTTTCCAAAGCATGATTGGAATATTAATTTGAACTTGCTGCTCTCCTTCACAGAGCTTAATTGAGTGATTGCGAGTGGCGCAGTTCCATACCATGCGCACGTTTAAACGTGAAAGAGGGTTAAAAGATCTTCTAATTATTAAATTATGGGGGGAATTTGCGTTAGCAGATTAAGTAATTCACTTCACGTAATCAAATAAATGACAAGTAGATACCTGTTATTAAATAATACTAATAAAAATATCAAAATAATAAAATTGTAATATAAAAATGCGACGTATGTTGAACAATTGGATTTACATAAACGTAAATAACATAATAACGAAAAGAAAATTAAAACTTAGCTGATTAAGGAATAAAATAACGCAAACGTAAATAATGTAATAACGAAAAGAAAATTAACATTAAAGACATTATAAAAAAAACTTTAAAATATGGAATACATTTTACATTAGATTAAATAACTTAATAAATATTAATTAGGAACACTGGAAATTATTAACAAATAGTTACATATAAAAATGCGTGCTTTGAATACAGTTTATATCGTGTGTTTACTGTTGAAATAAATATACGATAAGTCTGTATAGCATATGTGAATGTTCTGTATAGCATAATGTTTCTGTATAGCAGAAAATGTTCTGTATAGCATAAGTGAAAGAAAGATGGACTGAAATGTAAATGTAACATCAAAAATACAAAAATACTGTACGACAAGCCGTTGAATATTAAAAAAAAAATGATTATATATATATATATATATATATATATATATATATATATATATATATATATATAATGAGAATTAATATATGCTTAAATACTTCGTATAAGATTCCCCGTATCTTTTGCGCCAAGTAATGTTACTTATTCATTAATCACATATTAGTTCACCACTTGTCACCGCTCAATTCTTCACTTGTTAGTTTGCACTCTTAGTTCATCCCTTGTAACTACCGCTTAGTCTGATTTTATCCGCCTTTCCAATTATTCAGTATTTCCCACCCATAATATCAGTACTGCAGCTTTCAACTGCTAGTTAAGATAATGCCCCAGAGTTGTCTACAGCATGTGTAGTATGACAGAAAGGTTAATATCGGCAACTTCTTCGATTTTGCCTACATTGACTATCCAAATATAAACAATACAAAAACACTAAAAGCTTCGACAATAGCAAACCGAAGCTAGAGTTTTCATATTAAGATTTATCATGCTTAAATAGTGTATTTGTTTTTTTCTCAAATGACTATACTGTTATATATAATTTATATATCATAATTATCAGATTGACTATTTTTATCGAGTACTCATAGCCATTTACGTAATGTTATTAAGATTTATATATTGTAAATAGAGACCAAAAAAACGCAATAACGAATGTAAGAAATTAAGATGTATGATTTTGTGTATCATTAACTACTTAAAAATATTTTTGTATGTATCCAGAGGTAATGAATTCATATCACAATATCATTAAAAACACATTGTAATGACCTCGTCACAATCCGACCAAATCCTTGATATCAGGATGTGATATTTTCGTATGATTCCTTCTAGCGTGATGCTTCGGCCTCGTTAGGGGTTGGACCAAATGCTCGGCATATCCAACCAAAAGGGGACTGTTGGCAGTATGTGCAACTCCAATAGATTCAGGAGCCATGTATCCAACCCATACCTCGTTGTGGTCAAAGCCTTGATGTGAGTCGTGTTGGCGGGTCATAAAACTAAGAATCATGTGTGATCTTACCAACCAAACAAAAAACGTATGTATATATATATGTTAAAATACCGACTACAGCCGGTAGTATAAAAGCACAGAGCAGCATCCTAGAAGAAATCATTCTTAGGGAGCTCCCATCGAAAAAGTAGTTGCTGGCGAGAAACGGTGTGGTGTTGTCAATTTCTTTGATAATGATGCAGAATCCTACCAGAAGAATAAGTTATGGTCTTGCATGACCAACTGAATAAAAATTATGCTTCAGCGAGCTTAGAGGTGCACCCACATGACCGATGTTCGCCGCCTTTTGCCTTGCCAACCATTGTATGCTCATTTTGGAATCATTAGAACGTTAGTCTTTTGTCTTGTGCATAGTGGACTATCAGTATCTTGGACTACAGAATGTTCCTGTTTGGCTGCCGTGTAGACAATGCATGTGTCGCAGCAAGATAATTAATCGATGTCTTCCAAAAAGTTTTATGTAGCGAAGTGTTGCTGTACCCTGTCCGTGGATTCAGACTTGTATTTTGTGTAAGCCTATAATTTTGCATGTCTACTTCTTTATATCTTGAAAACGTATTTTTGCTCAGTTTCGTCATAATAAATACTGTTCTTTATTTTAACACGTATTTCATTTCGTACTGTTTCTTCTGTAGGCTTCATCCCACAGAAGATTGAAATTTACAGGCGCGTCGCAACGTCGAATTTTTTTTTTCGCTAACAAAATGCACAAACCTTTCCATTCTCAATAGCGGTGTCGTGGGATAAGGTTGGAATTTTCTGTTACCCCTTCACCCTCAATACAATTTTACCCTCCCCGCCTCTCTGGGAACAGTTTGAGTGTTCCAAAGCTCTGATTTTGAACAAACAAGCTGCAGACCTTGAGAATACGTAAACGACTCTGTGGTTTATTTTAATAAAAATGGACACCTGTAAGTCTACTTGCGCCCCCCTTAATGTTCACCAACCCTTTGAAAATGATTCATCCAATGATCCAGAGAAACCCAGTCACATCACGAGATTTATCGCATTTTCTGCGTATCAGAACCGAATTGCAGCCGTGGGGCAGAAAAAGGGGCGGCGTAGACAGATTCTTGGGCTGGAAGGTTAGACATAGCATTAATTGACTGTAAGAAGTACATAATTACTAAAATTAAATGCAAACAAACTTTAATAGGAAGAGGGGAGGGTAGTTAATTGTTGTAATATTCACGAGAGCGAAAGACCTTGGGCATAACAAGTTACCATTTCTTTAAAATGGGTTAATCAAGTTAATATGTATTTTTTTAATAAACCTGTATATAATTTAACCTATATTTATTGTGTATTGCATTATATGATGCATTTTCAGATATTCAACCTGGAGTTATACTCGATAATCGAGTCAATGGCGTTTAACGATCAGCGGCTACTTTTATAATAGAATTTTCTAACGGAGCAATACCACAAACTATGCTTGACCAAAAACATCGGCAAACCTTCTAAAAACAAACGTACTAGAGGTTAGGGACTATTTTCCTTAGATTAATATGGGGAAAATGAAACAATTGATGCGTGGAAAAATATCTTCTTAAGCACCACACTGTCTTTAGAAAAAATGGTGCACGAATGTGCACGTTATATCTAGCAATAGCAAAGTTGAAATACACCGAGAATTTATATTATTTTCGGGATAAAAACCTATGTAAGGAGCATGGCCCGAAATAAAGTAGACATTATAAAAAAAATAAGAACTGAATTTATTAGAATATAATTTAAACAATACATGTAATATTAAATTTACAGCAGGAATAAGGAAAAGCTCAATGGCATTGACAAATAGTAAAGTTTAAGGGCATGAACGAGACACAGTAAGGGCGTTTCCCGTTATCATATTCAAAGTCACTTGAAGCAACTACACAAGCATAAAGATAGAAAATTTCACTGCATAAATTATTCACAGGAAAGACCAGAAACGGAGCCAAAATCATGCTAAAGAAATGGCGAACATACAGAATCATTGTACGGCATTTCACCAAACAGCAGGTCATCTCAAAAGACAAAAGAATCAAAACAATCGCGGACATTCAGCGACTACTATATTTTGGCGATAAGCACAACATCTCACTTTACGAAGACAATAGAGTCACATCACCATAGGCTGAGAGGTATCCCCACTAAGTCAACTCACACGCTATTGACTCCCGATTCACTATCGAATTTGTATACGGTGCTTTGCAGATTGGTCTCATCCGGAATGAATTCACCGCATTAGCATAAGCGGCTCACTATAAAGCTGGAAGAACCATAATTCAACGAGGCCGCAGCATATTACGTAAGTACAGACTAGTGCAAAGTTCTCGGCTTCAACGGATAAGGCTAAACTGTGATAAGGTCGTCACAAAGTAACGATGCCTGATAGAATAAAAGCAATTACGGCGCCTCTAGTGGAGCAATAATAAGCTAGTACAAAGACGGAAAATGCCAATTATGAAGTTTTAGATAATTGCCTAATTAGTAATTCGAAGGGAAGATTATAATAATGCCTTCGAAACGATTGTACTCACCTAACTAATACCTACTTTCTTCAAGGATGTTTTCTAATTCATTTTATTTAGTAGGGTATTAATAATATTTAAACTTGTGAATATTCACATGTTATTATTAAGAACATGTGGATATTACGTCAAATATTTACGTCATAAAACTAATAATGAAATTGAAATTGTATTTATCATTGTTGTAATTTCTTACTTATGAATAAAAACTTCACCCCCCCTTTAATTGTATATTAATATCTAGAGATAGGAGATTTAATAATTTTAAATGTACTAACATTTCAATTGAAATTTTCATTCTCAAAGTTTCCATTCGTTGAATTTTAAATATGGATTTTGTTGATTTTTGCATAAAATAGAACACACAATTTTATTTCTTGAATCTTTCTCTTACAATTATTTCTTTTTTTTTCTGGTTATTTTCGAAACCTCAAATGTAAGAAGTATTGATTTCAGATATGTCTAACTTAGACAAGGGTTTGAAAACTTATTTTTCATACAAAGAATCAATTTTTATACTGTTTAAAATATCAGATATCTGCAATGTGAGACCTTTCTCAGAAAATGCTTTCTACAATTTCATATTTTACATAATGCATCCAATGACGGTTTTATTGTCTTAAGGAAAGATAAAAAAATATTTTGAAGTATTTGAAAATTTATGGAATGAAAACGTGGATGTGAAATTCAATTTATATTTTTATTTTTCATTCTTTAACCAGGAAAAACACATTATGAATTTAAATCCATGTCAGAAGTATTCACTAATAATACTATAAGTGTAGACAGTATTTTTTATTTTTCAACCAAAGTATATTATCGTCAAAATTATTTATATTGGGTCAAATATTAATATTTAATTATGTACAAATATTTAGCTATGTAATACTATTTCACAATAAAACAATCTGCAGTTCGGTATATTTGCCAGCAGTTATATTTGTTGCCAGTGTTAATCTCGATCAAATTAGGTTTTTGTACAAATTGCCAAAGTAAAACTGGCTTTTCTTCTGTAATGGCCTGCAAAAATAAGATGGTTAAACGATTATTATGCTCACATTAATAAATTAAATTATTCTTTTTATACCTGATTTTTTTCTTAAACAATCGAATAGTATCATGTCGTTATGCTGGAATAAACTGTTCTCCAGATATTTAAACTTTAAAATTATGGTCATTTTTTGCCATTTTGAAATACGCCAACTCGTGAAATGTAAAAGAACTATACTTTAAAACTTAATATTTGATGCAATTTCAAATAAGTACTTCTAGATTGAAATTTTAACAAAAATTATAAATTACATAACAAATTGTTTATTCATATATTCGAACCTATATAATTACTGTCTATATCCTTATTGATGCAATATATATAATAAAATAAACAATGAGCTCATCTCATCCGTATTTAAACTGTACAGTCTTTTGTATTATAAAATATGTAAAATAATGTACGAGTATGTGAATAATTATGTTTATCTATTATACCCGCGTTTTTAATATATTTATGACATGCCATCCAATATTTTATGCTCTTCAAAAGCCGGTTTTGGGTTTTTCTAATAATTTAGCAAACTATCTTTCACTCTACATAAAGCATAATAGAAATCCGTTAAGCACTAGATAAAATAATTTTTCTCTCAAAATAATTTAGATCTGCACATGTATATAGTAAATGATATATCCATATCATTGAAAATGTTTATAAAATTTTACGTACTTCAAATGTAATTTCACAGATTTGCCATCGTGCAATTCGAGAACGTTAAACATATTTCTACATGGTAGAGTGGTTATAAACTTGCAGTAAGGATCAAATACAACTTAAGCGAAAGAAAATAGCAACGTTTGTGTTTAATGAAGATAATATTTTATTGACATTGAGTTGACTACTTTTAATAATTCACTTATATTTACTAAAATTTTATCGCAATAACTTTACATTTCTAGATTATTCTAATTATTCCTTCAGATGAGTTAAATATATTTTTCACTGACTCACAAACTCAAGTGTATATAATCTAACCTTTAGGAGCTGCCATTTTGTTCTCAACTATGACGTTAGTTTCAGCTTTTCCATAACAGGAACTGGTTTTTGACAATCAATGTACAAGCCCTTTGAAAGACAGATACACTAAACGTAAAAAAAAATATTTTATCAACTTCGCTTACAGATTTCTAGTACATCTAGCCCAGGTCCAAGCTATTACAAAATACACACTCTCTACGTAATATCACAGACATGAACCATAATACGATTTTGGTTCTCCCGAACTTGGGTATGGCAAGGCAAAGAAGACGCAAATGCTTGCAAAGTTCGTGAATAACGAAAGCGAAGAGGGTGACAAATATAGTAAACCGTGTCTGTAGGTTTTAAAGTGATTCGCACATGCTCACACTGGACACTAATGTTGGAATTTGCGACTTCAATATTGATAATTATATCCGGCGCTTCAACACATGCAAACTATGAATTGGCAATAAAACTATTGCTTGAATTTTATAACCCATATTTCATAATTAAGAAACATTTCCTCAGTTTAGTTAAAATCAATTCATTACCAATCAATTTGATTCTTCTATTTTAAAATTGAAATTTTATAAACTGACATTTCATATGGTGTAAATAATAGGATTAAAGCAGTAATCGTAGAAATTGAAAATATCACATTAAAATGATAAATAATACATAGAATGCCCACCAATAAATTATAAGAAAATAATATCAATTCATGATACAAATGAAACTTAAAGCAAAATAATAGTGAGATTCAATATACATAAATAATAATTTGAAAATAACACAATAAAAGCAGTAATCGTAGAAATTGAGAATATCACATTAAAATGATAAATAATACATAGAATGCCCACCAATAAATTATAAGAAAATATCAATTCATAATACAAATGAAACTTAAAAGCAAAATAACAGTGAGATTCAATATACATAAATAATAATTTGAAAATAACACAATAAAATAACTAATAAATGGTTTACACCTCTAACGTAAATAGAAGACTAAAATATCAAATTAGCATTGTAGAATTGTCAGAAACAATATAAAATTTACCTTATAGTAAAATCCAGTGCATATTTAATCGAGAAGTCTGATGATATACCATTACAAAAGCAAAAGCATAAGTCTCCTTCAAAATTGAAAAGCATTTTTCATTATTCTGGTACATTCAACACTGAAGTACTTAGTTACTTATAGTCAAGTTTGCTAAAAGCAATTCAGATTTATTTTTACAGAATATTGTGAAAAAAATGGAACTTGTAAAGTTTATTCAGGCAGGTACTTGAAACAAAGGCATCTTGATAGTGCTCAAGCACTTAATCTTAACTTCACACTCTTCTCTCCTCAATCTAAGTTTTCTAAGCCTCGTAGCATCATTTTAAAGATTAATTTATTATTTTTCTTACATTACATTTTAATGTATAGACCATTACTGGAATCGTGATTTAAAACTCGAGTTAGTTAGGGGGCGAAATTTAGCGTTAAGTAGTGGTCGGAAACTAGCGTTTTGCACCCCTAGAACATGAAACTATCATTCTTAGCTTGATATATGTGAATATATCTGTCTGTGTGTGTAATATATATATCCACTGTAGATGAAAAACTATCCGCTAAAATGTCACAAAATTTTGTAAGAAACTCGAAGTTATACTGGTGTTGAATAGATTTCGGTACGATGCAGAACACAGAACTTGCCTTTTTTAACAAAATGACCCACAAAAATCAAAAAAGACTAAAGTAAAATACTACGCATGCTCAAATGCATCAGTTGAATACCTGTTTTACACTTAACTTTTAACATCAAAAGGAATAAGGTCAACCCCATAACGCAAGTGCTAATCATTGTTTCGTGTTTCGCAATTTTATCACTTCGCTTTTGAAAACGCCAAATATAAACGAAAATTGAATGAAAATACGAATTCGGTGTAATTTCAACTAATTATCTGCATTATTTTGTGCCACGCAACTGAATTTAATGAATGTTAAAAGAAATAAAGGGGAAATGAATTTGTATCTGTAAGGAAAATCATATGCTGTTCACACCAGATTTTTCTTTATTTCCCCTTCAATTGATAGAATATAAAATAAAAAGATTACATAGCTTAAAATTATAAGCTATTGCAATAAGATGGATCTTTAATACATCCAAATCGGTTGTTTGAAAGTTTGCAAGTAAGTGCATGGTATCTCTGACTAAATGATTAGTCAAACATTTAGTATCTAGGTTCTCTCCTCTACTTAGTACCTGCTAAAGTTATGAACAATTTGTAAAGAAATTTCGTAATTTAAATTCAAATAGTTTGAATATGGTCTATTTTGGGGATAAGTCTTTATTTACAAACGTCCGTTTTCAAGGTGTATTGTCTTGTCCCAGAAAATATTTTATGAATCCCATTTCTTTGAATTTGAAATTAATGAGCTTGTTTTTCTGACCAGCTCTTGTTTAGCCCAAAATTATTTTGTCTTTCAAAATGAATTCTACTGTACGTATACCTGATGGCTTGACCAAGGGAAATCCAATGATCCTTGCACATTCAACTTACCTATAAAATGGTAACTAACAGTCGTGTTTTGGTTTTGGATTGCATGGCCATCATCTATCATGAGGATTTCTCACTATGGTCTTTTGCAAACCTTTATCGGTTTCTCTACCTTCACATAAAATTTTTGTTATCCTCCGCTTAGCCAGAAAATTGATGATTCGGTATTTCTGTCCGTTCTGGCTTGTTCTACTGTTGATTTATTCAATTTTGAGATCAATTATGTAAAAGTAGTTGCAGTCGATCATGGGTTCTCTCACAGCATTGTTAATCGTGATATTTAACATGTTTCTAAACCATGCTTTAAACCTGCTTCCGAATAAGATTTCTACAGCACTGTCAATTTAACATTTACTCAAATAAATCCATACAATGAATATAAAATGTAAATTCAATATTACATTTCAACCTTCTAATAAACTCATATTTTTTTATCTTAAAGATCATTTTGCAATTTATAATAACTGGCTCATTTACAATATATTTTGCCTGTATGGTCTTCCTTACATTGGTCAAACTAAATTTGATTTAAATTGCCATATTAAGGAGCATGAAAACTTTGTCAAGAAAAAGGAATTTAAAAAAAATAATTAGGTCCTTAACATTAATATCATATTAACCATCGTTTTAAGATTTCTTTAGCAAGGATCATACAAAAATGCAGATCGATTTATGGTCTTGATGTCTTTGAAAACTTATGTACCTTTAAATATTCTTGTAATTTAGTAATTTAGTTAATAAGTTTACCGGTACTCTTTTATCATCCAAGGTCTGATGGAATACCCTAGAAAAATTTTTTAGTTTCTTTGTTCTATTTCTTAAGCATTAGAGCTCCATAGTGTAGTTCTTAACTCTTTCCAACATAGTTATAAAGTTTTTATGTTTCTGTCTGACCGTTCGCAAAATAACTACCTTAAAATGGACTTTATCAAAATGAAATTTTAGTATGTTATTGAGACGGTCTGTGGAACATAAGGGAATGTATATCTCCCAATTAGTTTTGGATTTACCTCAGGTTGAAAAAATTAAATGCATTGAATCCTAAGGTACCTAATGCTTCAAACATTTTTAAGCGGAGTTAAAATTCACAAATTCCTTCGAAAATTTTAGAAAATATTTGAATTATCACGTATAATGTGTAAAAAATCATCAAATAAGTTAAACTGTATTTTAAATAAAAATTGAAATAATAATTACACCCATATTATATGAAGAGATCACGTGACTCATTGCAAAATAATATATGGCATAATTTTTTTCCTGGCTTTGTGAAAATCGGGATTTTAAAGGAAAGATTATATTTATATTTAGTTTTGTATCTGTCCTAAAACCGCTGTATTTTTACACATCATCTCTGTATCTAAATTTTGTGCCTACGCAATTACAATGATTTTGGTTTTAAATGATCACATCACTAAACTTTGGATTATTTCTATAACGAAGCTAATTTTAACGTATACAGAATGTAAACAAATAAAGCGATTTCAAGATAAGTTGCATAACAATTGTTGAATTTTTTTAATGCAAAATTATTTTACGCTGAAGTCTGCAATATAAGTGATATGAATGAAATATTCAATGGTTTTACATAGAGAAGTAGACTATTTTAAAACAGTGTCACTTTTGATGATGTTTTAAGTTTCCAAGTAAAATAAATTATTGCAGTATTGTGATAATTTAAGAAATTTCCTCCCTGGTTGTATTTCATTTTAGAGATGTTTAAAATATTACATTGCAGTAAAAAATGTTTCATAATTAATGTTTTATGCATGATAAATATTTCTTGTTTACACATCTCTGTATAGTTTAGTGTGTTACTTCTCTTTCGGATTAACTTGACTGTTTTTTTTTTCTTTCTCTTAACCCAGAATGTCCGATATACCCGAAGATGTACGGTATCTGCTTGGATGTCCGATACTGGACAGTACCAATTTACACCGGAATCAAGTGGGATTAACATCCATAGGAACCATATCCCCCACCAACCACTCGAAGGACTTCCACATCCACGTATTTGACATGACCGTACTCCGCGTGGGCACTGGGTAAGTTTGAGCAGAGTCTAGAATCGAACTCGGGTCCTTCGAGTACAATCCCTGTATCTTAATCACTGGGCTGTACCGCCCGGCTGGAATGCTCTTCATTATGTTCTCTAATTGGTTCTTTTAGGTAAACTCCAAATCCAGGTGTTGGGTTCATAAACACCTTTGTTTCCTCTATTTGCTCCAATTTCGTCTTTTTGACTTAGATTTGTTAGTTATCTTGCAATAATAACCAGATGTATCCAGCTTATCCTCGAAACAGCCATATGCTGCATTATTAACTCATTTGCCAATAAATACGTTCCTCAGGTTTTCCTTAATTAAAGTACTTGTTTACACAGTGATTTGTTTACCCAAATAATAATAATTCATACTATCCTCTTATCTTCAGAAAATTCAGATTTTTTTCTATTTTTGAGAATTTACAAACATGAAATAGAAAAATAAATGTATCATCTTATTTCATAAATTAAAATTTCTAAGTTTCTCTCTGTGTGTCTTCGTGTGTGTGCTTCATTCTGACTGAGAACGCTGTGGCGGAAACCTCAAAAGTTGCATCTCGGCGTTATTTTTGTTTATTTCGAATTGTTTCTGTTGTTTCATTTTTTAGAACAATTTAGCACAATTTTGAGCGATGTTCACACATGTCGGTTCCCTAAGGACCATACATTTTATCACAGAATTTCTATATTGACACCATCGGAAACATAAAAAAGTTAATTTTCAAGTAGACATTGAATGCAACCTATACAACTAATAGATGGTATTTCGTGTATTTATAAAAATATATATACTTTTCATGTCTTTGAAATATTCCCTATTTTTAAATTGCCATACAAAAAATTGACTGATATTCCAAAGTTTATAATTTAACACCATCTACTTTAAATATTACACACTACTCCAAACATATAATTCTCGGAAGCCATCCGTACATTAAATATGCATTTTCTTAGCAAATGAACTCTTAAAATTACGAATCATTTTCTCCCGTATCATTTCCCGAGTTATGTTATTCGACCTACTAAAGTCGCGTCCATTGAAGGGGAAATCATGTTGTTTGTACCCTCATCCGCTGGGAATTAGTTGGGAAGCATCCTGGTATATGATTATAGATGGTTTTGTCTTTTGAGTGATTCTTATTTTGCGATTTCGAGTTTTTATTTGTATCGTGAGAATGATTTTATTTCAGAAGAGATGATTTAAAAATTGAGTATAGTGTCATCTGAATCTGTATTAACTAAGTAGCGGATACTTATTTAAGACCCGAGCAATGGCGGAAATGAACGAATAAAACAAATAAATTGAACGAATGAACCACTATGGGAAAACGCAAAGGAAATTATTGGAGTTCAAAAATGAAAATTAAGATAATAATAAATGAGACATAAAATATATTTTTTCTTTATGTGTTGCATTGTTAGGCAATAAAATATGACACCATTATGAAGCCACTATACTGTTAATTATGAAGTCAATATATAATTAATTTTGGGGTTTTAAAACTGTTATTATAAATTTCTTGCTCGTATTGCTATTGAATAAAACTAACTTTCATTACGTTCTCTGTAATACATGGTAATGTATAGGAAAGTATTGGAATCATGCTGAAAATCGCAACTCGAGTTTTCGAGAGAACTATATGTTTTGGGACTTCTAGAACACGAAAACACTATTTTTAGCTTGACTTCTATGTGTTAGTCTGTCTTTAAATTTGTGCGTCTATGCAGATTTTGTATCCACGCTAACTTAAACACTAATTGACCGAATTTTATAAAATTGTCTAGATAAGTCCATTGTCGGTGACCCTGATGCTAATTAGATTTTGGTTCCGTAAAAAATCCACTCTAACTGAGAAACTAATATACCAAATTTCACAAACTTCGGTGGATAAGTCACTTGAGATATTCCTTGGTGCAGATTGGATTTTGGTACGATTTAGAAAGGAAGAAGTTGCCTATTTTACAACATGGCCCCCAAATATCGCTAAAATCTCAAATAAAAGCGTACTTATGCTCAAATATATCAATTAAATGCTTGTTTTACATATAATTTTTGATTATGAAAATAATAAGACCAACCCATTTAGTCTGCGAATAGTCGTCCTCGAGAAATATTAGTGTTTCGTATTTCCGTTATACCACTTTTGAAAATAAGTTCAGTGGCCAAATGAAAATGAAAATTGAATTAAAAGTGCAAATTCAGTATTATTTAAGTCAATTATGGATGTTATTTTGTGATATTAAACTCAATTTAATGAATTATTGAAAAAATAAAGAGATCGTGAATATGAGAATGCAGGGAAAGTCATGTGCTGCCCACATCATATTTTTCAAAGTATGCTGTGCGAAATAATTCACTCAATTAATATTTTAATTAATGCTTCATGTATGTAAATTTAATGCACATTTCAATCATTTTAAAGTTATCTAAATAAGTACATCTTTTGAATAAACGTTAGGAAATATTTATTTAAATTAATATTTTACACAGTGAAATAATCTACCACAAAAAGTAATTAAGCATACCTGTAAAAAGTTATTACGCTAAATATGCATTTGGGTTTCAAGTTTTCATTTAGTAATTAGGTAATTTTATGCTTTGTTACACACACTGAAAGTGGCCTCTCTCGAAGGATACGTAGATGAATTTATCTTGCAAAGATTCTAATTAAAATGCCATGTGGATCGTTCTGTTAGGGTGCGTTTCTTGTTATATAGGAACCGTGAAAGAGTTGATCATGATAAATCAGGGCTTGAGTTCTTTTTGTGTGAAGTACACAAGGTGCACCTACGTTTCTAAATTTGGATGCACAATTTTTTTAGGTGCACATTTAAAGAATTATTTTCAAGAACATGGCAAGATTATAACTGCCAACGTTACAATTTTAAAATTAGTACAATTTTTGTAAATATTACATAGTACACTTTAAAAAATAGTACCATTTAATTTAAAAAATAGTATGTTTCAATTAAAAATATATATTTCACTTAAAATATATATTTCAATTAAAAATAGTACTTTTATAAATTAGTGGTGTTGTTTATAAATGTAAATATAAACATTAAACATACAGTACAAGAACAATCTATTATTTCACAACACTGAAACGATGGCCTTCCAATTCAACATCTTCAAAACTATTACATTTTCTCAAACGGGTTTATGCTGTGGATTTAGATTCCTTCAAAAATACGTTCTCTATTTTTAAACCAGAAAATTGCTGGTTATTTTTACAAGTTCTCCAAACTTTAGTCTGCAAGTGTCTTACGAAATTGCAATATTGTTCTAATTACAGCACTGAATATTCAATGTTATTCTGAATTGCTATGAGGTATTATCTGATCAGAATTGACTCCAGCACAGAAGGCATTTGTATCTCTGTGAACCATCAGCAGTATATATATATATTGCTTATTAATGCCCATTGGCAGTTTGTTGTCTATAATTTTCAGACTGCGATGTTTCTATTCTTTTTAAACATTGAATGGTAAAACTGTGATAAATATGTTTAACAGGAACATAATTTCAGATATTTTGTATCTTCTATATCAACAATGCCTTCAAATTGTGCAAGGTTAAAAAAATCCACTCTTTAATGAATATTTATGAATAATATATTCACTACAAATTTTGGAATCTTTTCTAACATAAGCATATGAAATCAATTTTTCTGATTGTTACAAATTATTAACAATTTTCATTGCTGCTCTGCCTATTACAATATCTGCATCATCGGCATCTTGATGTTCTATTTATAAGTGCTTATAAAACTCTGCAATTTATCTTCACAGCAGAGGGGAATAAAGCAGAATTCATTGAAGCAAGTGTAGCTCTTCTAATGAATATTTTCATGGCATATTTATTGATAACACATAATATGTAGAAATTAAGGTTTGCAATTTTAGATGGGAATAGTTTAAAACAAGACATGATTGAACGTTTGTACTTACGGATTGTTTGTTACCAAGGCAAAATCTGAATTTCGCAGTAGTAATTTTTAATGAAAATTGTTAATCATTTTTCACACAATGTAAAAATATAATATTGATATTTTTCCAACTTTGAATTCCTTAAAAAAGAGGATGGATGGGAATGATCCTTCATTAGTATTATTGTATGTATTTTCAAATTGGAATGTATGTCTGAAGTTGTACTACCCCACTAAAGAAGTAACACACCACCGGTGCCCTACTAAAGAAATACCATCCTTCTAATATCCCACTAAAGAAAATCAACTAATTTTGGTTGAAAATTACCACTTAAAACTAGTAAATTGTAATCTTAAACAAAAGTACTTATCGATAATATAAACTATTAATTATATTAATCAAGTGTTTATGCTGTTATTAACACATTATTTTAGTATCAGATTATCTCAGACTTCAATTGGAACAAAATGTTCATAGTGAATAATAAATAAATACAATATGTGACTTTACATTATAAATATATGAAAATACTATTTTGGGATTATTATCATATTTACGTTATATACACATATCTCCTTACACGCCCATTACCACTTATCGTGATTAGAATAATTCATTTATTTCACCAAACTGATTTTAATTAAATAATTTTAGATTCAATTTATCAGTTATATTGATCTAGTATGCCGTGAAAGACCGTCCATAATCATGAAACATTTAATTTCGAATTATTAATTAAAACCATGTTTGGAACTATTATTGACGCATCTAGCTTAATTGAAATTATTTTTAATTTGAGAGAAATGCCATTTAGAAGGATTCAGTATTATAATCAGTAACAAGTTTGCTTCATTAAACTTTATATGTCCTACCCTCCATCACCATAAGTAAATATCGCTTGGTAGTCAACATCAAATCGACTTGTTACTAAACAGTAAATACATTTCATTTGCAATTACCCTGCAGTAGAAAGTACCCCCTGAAGTTTTATGTAGCCACTTAAACAAATATAATATAATTGTCTATATATGTAAGATCAAGTTATTATCTATATACTTTTCCATACTTTATAGACTTTTATGTTGGACATACCTGTATGCACTTTCTATTAATCGAGGTGGTAGCCTTTTTTCCCTATTCACTTTCCCTCTCATTCTATTAACTTGATGTTATACTTGAACTGATCTACAGAATACGAAGAACCATTTTTAGCGCAACAGCTGCATGAGTATGTTTGTCTACATGTATGTTTGTCTATATGTGCAATGTGTGTATTCAATCAATATTAGAATCTATATGACGACTAAATGACGAAATTTTATGAAGTTTGATGGTAAGTTAATAAAATATATTTTAGAGTTTTTATGAAAAAAAGTCATATTGTCGTAAATTTTACAAGAGAAAAAAGTTTTTAATAACTGCAGGTTTTCAGACATAAAATAAAACTTATTATAATTACAACTTATTATATTTTACAAATTGTCAATTATTAATCAAGTGAGAACATTAAAACAGGGACAAAGAGCTTGAAAGTCTTTGATTTGATAGCAGGATTAGATAGTTTAAACTATTTATTGGTTTAAATCATGGATTTTGTTTAGCTTTTGCAACCCTGGTTGATACACACATTTAATTTCTCTGAATTGGAAATACGCAGATTACATCACATATCATTATCAAAAGTCATTTAAAAATCACGTTTTGAACACCCTGTGATCAACAGGCTATTCAAAATACATTGGGGAATGGTTTTACCTATTCATATGCCTCATTTTCAATATAAAAACTAATAATAATTGCAAATAATTAAACGACCATCATTTGAAGAAATTCTATAGAACGAAGCTCAATAAAAATCAATTAAATGTATTTTGCTATTATTACTGCATGAATTATGTTTAATCTTAATGACAATCGATGTTAGATTTAGTAACAAGCCAATATACTTTCCTAGTGACACTTCGTACCACTAAGTAGGAAAAAAATGACGATGTGTACTTGCACTTGAAACCAGATTTTTTATTTGGGAGCACTGCTACCCAGTAAACTTTCTCCTTCTTTCTTCGCTTTCAACATTTTTATAGACTTTTCCGCTTAGCAATAATTATGTTGACGTCCCTCATCCAAGGTAATGCAGACGACGCCTACGAGACCTCGTCTCAGCCAATCATCTACAAGCAGCTGTGAAAAGGAATGCTCAAACGATCGCTACACACATGTTAAAGTAAACTGCTCACTATCCAATGTGGGAATGCGGGGATTCTTCCCCAGGTGCTTCGAAATTCAAACGTCTTGGATCTTTGATTATTTTATTGTTTAAATTCCAAAAAGGGGAACTAATTTTGTATCCATGATATAAGATACCACTACTTTATCAATTCATTTCAGTCACCTTAAGTTTGAACTGAAACCATTGGTTCTGATGTATAAAGAAACGTACATGTTAGTAAAATTTTTTAAGAATAAATTTCGAACATCTTAAAGTGGTTTCAAATCCTGCTTTACCGTGTAGAACAAAAGCGGTATATTTGTGCTATGGATAACTTTCAAATTTAACTTGCTTATCAATATTAGCTCTATTTACTTGAATTCATTTAATATTAAAATAAAATATTCATGTAGTTCAAATTTGCAGGAAAGTTATAAATAATTCTGATACAACTCTGCGATTCTAAAGTAATGCTAATTTTATATGTTAAGATTATTTTTTTTTTCACAATCCAAGCCGCACTGCTTACCTAAGGATACAAACAAACAAACAAACAGAGAAGAATACCACCTATAGACAGAAGAGGCAGCCCAACCAGCCGGAATATCATTTATTTTAATTTAGAGAAATACACTTGGATATATATACCAATAAGTACCCATGACAAATCACGGGAAGTATATTATTCACTGAAAGTTAATAAATGTAAGAGGTATTTAAGTTTGAACTTTTAATGTTACATATCCTCAAAACTAATATTTTTAGTGTAAATTTTAGACAGTATTATTTACCTAAGTAAAAGAACTTCAAATTATCTCATTGTATAAGTTATTATATTCTCGTCCTCAAGTCACCGAAGAATAATGTCGGAAATGTCACATGTCAGTTAGGTCTAATTGTACTCTTACAGAGAATCTTAGGTGAACATATGGAAATTTTTAATTTTGTCTCAGATTAAATTCATCAGCTGAAAACATATATTTATTAAAAATTGTGTGTATAAAGTGTTACTTTGAAAAGGGTTTTAAAATACATTATCACCTTATAAAAAGTAAATAGCTTAAACAAATCGAAATCATCGAACATGTTCATATGTTTTTCAACATTTCGGCAACCCATAATAACGTTCAAAAAGTACTCATACTCGAATATATGTTGTTTAATATGATGTGTTAAAAAAGCACAATAATCAAATATTACCGCAGTATTAAACAAACTAATAAAATTTATATTTCTTTTTTAAGGACGTAAAATACTACAATTGATCTGAGATCTTTTATGCGTAAATCTAAATGCATTATAAAAGTATGATATTACACAATCATATTGGTGCTTCATGCACAAACAAATTACAAACTAAATTTACATATTTCAAAATAAACATATAGACAACAACACCTTTACTTCAATAAGAAGTAAACTTGTATAACTAGAAATACATATAGTAAGAAAAACGAAATATAAATATTCAAAGTAAATATGCAAAAAAGGCGAAATTAGCAATATTTTAATTGGTTAAATACGTAGACTGTAATTTTGTATCTTCTAACTATACTCAGATGAACATG
The DNA here is from genome assembly GCA_951213105.1 of Amaurobius ferox. Classification (NCBI taxonomy): domain Eukaryota; kingdom Metazoa; phylum Arthropoda; class Arachnida; order Araneae; family Amaurobiidae; genus Amaurobius; species Amaurobius ferox. The sequence continues at coordinate 93,790,691 of OX578134.1, forward strand.
AATAATGTAGAATTTCTCAAATGCACAGATGGAAAATCAAACTTACAGAAATAACACAGCCAGAAAATATTTTAAGCAAATTATTTGAAAAATAGTTTATCTACAGTATTTATAAGGGTGATGTCCTTTAAACTTATTGACAAAATAAAACAAATTTGGGTTTACCTGATTATCTTTTTAAAAAGTGTGGGATAGAAACAAAAGTTTGAATAAAAATAATTTACACTTTTTCGAATGATTGATTCAATGGCGTATTACACAGAAACAAAATGCAATGGAATAGTCTAATTATCTTTCAAAATATGCAGTGGGTTTCTATCTTTGAGGTAAATTATAAACTAAATTAATCTGGTTCACGTTTTACCCAATAGTAGTCAATCAATGTGGTTAAGTGATTAAAAGTATCACCCACTCATTATGATATAAAGGTGGGCTTTCTCAAATGAGCGTGAAAAGGGTTATCTGCTTTATTAGTACGTATCCGTATTCCTATTAGTTTCTGTTATATGGATTAGGTAATATTTGGAATCTATAATACTCCATTATTTTTTAAAGCCTATATTTGGCCATCCATTCTAAGACACTTTAATAGTTACAGATAGTTACAGATACTTTAATAGTTACACTTAGTTTAATTTAAATATTTCATTATTTCAAATGCTCTTTGAAGTCTAATTTGGTATACAATTCTATTTCTTATAGAAAAGTATAAAATGGTTTAATAAGTACATTTTTTTTATTTTCATTTCTCAATGAAATGTGTCGAAAGCCCAGATCACCCGACTCGTCCGAGGACTAAGAGCAGCTACTTGGATGGCCGGTCAATGAAATGAGTGTTAGGGTGGAGTGAAATAGGGCGAAATTTTTTTTTCGTTAAAAACTAATGGAATACGGTTAAAAAGTTGTCGTTTATATCCTTCAAGGTAAGTTTGAAATTTGGACGCATTCAAAGTATGTCTTCCGCAACATTGTTCCGGACATTGTTGTATAATATATAAATATCACTCATTTAACATTATAAGTAAAATTGGAAAATGATTTATTTAGTACTAAGAAACCATAAAGTGAAGGGACGAACGTTATGTACAAGTTGTTAATACCACAGGTACACAGTAACTACAATGTAAGTAACAATATTTCACTAGATAAGTAACCTTAATATTCATTAGTCAATTACAGCCATAAGAAATAGCCACCATTCGGTTATTAAACCACATGGAAATTTTTTTCGATTCGAACGATGACATGATATTTCGAGAGTTAATTTTTGCCGAGAGTTAATTCGTCGTTTCGAGAGTTAATTCGTATAACGCCATCCCTATCCGATTGTCCATTCACGGACAAAGAAGCCTCGGTCATATCTTAACACAGCGTTCCACCGCCTGAGTATGACAGGGGAACTGAATGAACTCCAAATCCGCTTCGGTACTTTTGATCGATTGTTAGAGACATTCATTCGATACGCCAGCTAGAATGGGGGGTGCAATTTCTTCACACGCATGCCAGTCCCGGCCGCCCAAATGGGTTCTCAAGTCCTTGCTGACGAGTCGGACGGTCTGGGTCTTCAAAACGCATGCCAGTCGGCCACACAAATAGCTACTGCAAACCTTCGGGTCAGTCGTGTGGTCTGTGTTTTCCACATGCATGCCAGTTGATAACATCAATGTATTCTGAGGCAGAGGCCACTTCTCTAGCTTTCAAAATTCTCCGTAAAACGAGTTCTTTGATGTGCCTTCGTTCATAAGGTAGCATTGCTAACAGAATGTTTTCCGGGTGGCAAAAATATGCATTTCGTTGAATGACAGGATCAATAATTTTTTTGAGATCGTCACGTAGATTACGAGATGATGTTATTGACTTTAATACGTGTCTTGCTCCATTTGAGCAAGAGTGTTGTTTCTTTATCTGGAACCAAACTGGAGCATAAACGTTTACTATGTACTCGGCCAGAATTTTCAAATTTAAAGATGGACTCTCACTTGCAATGTAAAGCCTCAGCATTCTGTTAGCGGCTGTAATCCATCTTGAGTGCGACAGTTTTCCTGTATTACGGCTACTCAGATTTAGGAAGCAATTGCCAGACGAAACCGCTTGACACATTTCATACATGTATTTCTGGTCAGTACTGAGATCGCTATGGTCTGTTTCCGGCAAGATACAAGTAATTGCTTCAAATTCGGCAGGTGACATTTGCTCGCAATTTTCTAGCAATTTACCTATTGGTCCCGAATATTCACGGGGACCGCTAGTTGCACCATCAAGGAATGATAATAAGTGACTCAGAGGCAGCTAGTTCGCATGCCTTTGGCAGATTAACCATTGCAAAGGATGTCCCACTTTATTCTGTAAGACCGCAATAGCACCGTTCTTTTTTCCGGTATTCGTGGCCGTGCCGTCACAAACAACAGCTAAATGTTCGTAGAGGCTTAAACCATTTTCAATACAAAAATCGTATATTGCTGTCGCTACTTGTTTCCCCGTTCCAGAAGCCGGCGTCACATGCCCCAAATAAAGAGAATGTGGTTCTTGTATCATAGATACATGTTCTTTGCTTATAGTTATTTTATGGTATCTATCTCCAACCATTCCCTGTGACTGAGTTTTGCCTTTTCTGCCATCGAAAAATACACTTTTCAAGCCTCCTCCACTTCCAGTTTGCAGATTTTGAAGTGAAGCACGTGTATTCTGTCGCTCTCTTTGAATCTTACTCCTATCAACTACTTTATAGCAATCATCCTTTGCCACAATACCGATGCCCTGCAATGTTGCAGAAGCAATTGCTGCAGCGCATTTGTCAGAAATGCCATACTGGTCAGGGTCACATACCCGTGAGAGAGTTGGAAGTGAAAATCTCATTTGTCCCGCTTTTGATGTTGATGGTTCCGTTGCATAGAACGTATCAGTTGCATCTTTTTCCAGTTCTGGAATTCAATGATAGTAGTATATATATGCACGTATGAGCGCACATGTACTTTATACACTAAAAACTAGATTTTATAGCTTATTTTTTATTTTTTTATATATAAAAAAAGGTATCGATCCATTTTAATATTAAAAACATGATTTTATAGTTAAATAAGGCCTTTTTTACATTTATTCCTCTAAAAACCAAGAGATACTATAAATTTGAATGATATTAAAAAAAATATAATGCCATTTTAAATGGCGTCAAAAAATCCTTCTGTCCGTAAATTACGGACGCGTTTTATAGAGTTCATAAAATCTTGATAGTATAAATATTCTATTCCTGAGTGTTTTAAAATAAATGGGGGGACCGTTAGTCCCCCCATAAAAGTTTGATCTAAAGATTTTTTAAAACATGGGTCCTGAAAAAAATAAATTTCAACATAATTAAAGATAAAAGTCAGAAAATAAAGTGATTTAACACGATAGGTTAGAAAATCATAGAATAAATAACTCTCTCTAATTCATATTTGTATTTACCACCAATCATACCAGAATATATAAATATATATCTACTTTTATTGATTTTATTTATTGATTCATCAGAAGGTTTTACATTCGGAAGGTAATACTCTTTTTCTTCACCATCTAACTTTATGATTACTGAATCTCCATATTTTCTCAATGATATCAGTTCATATTCTCCTGGACGTAAATCATTTAACATTTTAGGTTCCATTTATTAGAAAACATTTTTTTTTTATATATCCATCCATTCTTCATAATCTGTAAAACCTCTTTTTTTTCAAGTCTGTTGTCCTATCTTGCGATATGGAAATCCTACATTATTTCTAAATCTTCTTACCATCATGGGTATTTTATCTTCATCATACCGTATTTCATTTATTCTAGGCAAAAATATTAATTCAGTTAGAGATGTAATATCGTTTTCTCTACAATATAATTTTTTTAAATTAGCTAAATTTTTTATACCTTCAATAGATGTAATATCGTTTTCACTACAAGATAGTATTTCTAAATTTATTAAATTTTTTATTCCTTCAAGTGAATTTAATCTATTATCTACACAATATAATTCTTTTAAATTAGTTAAATTTTTTATACCTTCAAGAGATGTAATATCGTTTTCACTACAAGATAGTATTTCTAAATTAGTTAAATTTTCTATTCCTTCAAGTGAAGTTAATCTATTATCATTACAACTTAATTCTTTTAAATTAGTTAAATTTTCTATTCCTTCAAGAGATTTTAATTTATTTCCCTCGCAATCTAATACTTTTAAATTCGTTAAATTTTCTATACCTTCAAGAGATGTTAATTTATTTTTATTACAATTTAATGTTTCTAAATTCGTTAAATTTTCTATTCCTTCAAGAGATGTTAATTTATTTCCTCTACATTTTAATACTTTTAAATTCGTTAAATTTTCTATTCCATCAAGAGATTTTAATCTATTATCTTTACAATCTAATGTTTCTAAATTTATTAAATTTTTTATTTCATCAAGAGATGTTAATTTATATCCCTCACAATATAATTCTTTTAAATTAGTTAAATTTTCTATTCCTTCAAGAGATGTATCACAATATAATATAAAAATAGATTTCACTTCAGTAGGATTCTCTATATTTAAGAAAGACATAGTTTTTTTTCCATACCATTATTATATGTAACATCCATTTATATAGAAACATTTTTATTAAATATTTATTTATCATCTTTGTTTGTTAATTGTCTCAAAATATAAACACACTCTCTCAAGACTGATTTAACTTCATATATCTCTTCAATAATTTTCTCTTGGTAAGGTTCTATTTCGTGATGACCAAACTTTTTATTTAATTCACTCATCTGTATAGCTTGTACTTTTTTCCAATAAACATTAAAAAAGTGATCAGGTAATAGCTCAAATTTATATTTAATCAAATAACAAAAATCTAATTTATGCATAAATTCTTCTATAAAATTTTCACTAAATGTTTGATATCTAGTTATATACAACCAATTTAAATCATCTTTTAATTTTCTCATGGTATCTTCTGTAAGATTTTGAAATATTGATACTTTATATAAATCTAAATTATCAGAAAATTTTACGATAAATTCGTTACTTAAAGTTTGATATTGAGATATGTTTACCCAATCTACTTTATCTTTACATTTTTCTATAAAATCTTCTGATAATTTTTGATATCTAGAAATTTTAGGCCAATCATCAGGTTGAGCAAATTCTTCAATAAAAGATTCAGACAGTGTTGAATATTGTAAAACTAAATCCCAATTTACATGATTAATAAGATTTCTAATTACATCTTCAGATAAATTTTTTCTAGAAAATTCATTCCAATCAATATCCATTTATTAGAAAGAAATTTTTTCAATATGAATATAAGGTTTCAAAGCGTTACCATCACATTTTATCTTTAATGTGATGATATCATCACGTTTACCATAAACAAAACAGGTTACTACATCTCTATTAACATTTAAAATTTCCTTACCATTGATTTCTAGTGATATCAGTGGACTTTTATCATATATATATTTACTTTCTACTGTATCATATATATCTATATATATGGAAATTTTCATATACATATCAGTAGATAATCGCATCTCTTGATCCAGTAATTTTGAGCTCATCATGTTGAAATTTACTTTTTTATAATCCCCATCTGTATGAAAATCATCTAGTATAGTAACCCAGATATCTCTATTATCTAAATATATTTTATTGACAACATCGTTATCATTTTCAGGTTCAGAAACATTTGTAATTATTTTATTTTTTGCATCAAATTTATCATTCTGTAATATTAACGAATTTTTTTCAAAATATCTTTTATTCACAACATTTTTTTCATCTTTAGGATCTGCAACATTTCCTATTCTTTTACCTTTTGCATCAAAAACTTTACCTTCTAAAGAATGTAAAGTTGTATCATTTAATTCTTTTATTCTCTTGCCTGTTTCGACAGTAAAGGATAAAAAACTCTCATCATATTTAGTTTCTATATGATCTCTCAATTCATGATGATTATTCTCTATTTTATTCAAAACAAAACTTTTAGTGGTTAAATCTAAATCATCTATAGGATTTTCACAATTTTTTAAAATTCTATTTTCCATATCATAATGTCCGTCATTCATTAATTTAAAACCTATACCAGGAGGTCCAATACGTCCTTCTTTCATTAGATCATCATAAGGTGGATAATAAGCACTCATTTATTTAATTTTAAGATTTTAAACTCTTAACCATTGTTATAGTTTTATTTTTTAAATTTATAAAACATCTCTTTCTTTCTTTAAAAATAAAATAAAACTTATATTCCTTTTGACTATTCGTTATCCAATTAAATTCAATATCTAAATTATTTAAATCGGTATAGTTTTCATGATTTGATGAGTCAAAAGGAAAAATAGGATACAGTTTACCAAAATTCTCCTTATTTATCAAAGGTCCTGTTTCTGTATTATTATCATAAAGTCCTTCATGTAAAAGAGCTTCATACACTCGAATATAATCTTTATTGGCAAAATTTGTTTTATAACGCATAAGAGGAACTTGTTTATTATTAATCATCAACCAGCATTCTGCCATATCTATATGATCAAATATCATATTATTTTTTTCATAATTACTATCTCTTTCAACATATTGAGGAATAACATAGACACTTAAAACTTCATCTGACGCTGTAGTTGCTGTCACAGATCCACTGTTGCTTCTATAAGGGCCTACCATCTTAAATCTATGTCGATCCCAATTTACCTCTATATCTTTATTAGATAGATATGATTCCAGAAACAAGCTTTCTGCAGAATTTTTTAATTCTATATAAGGTAAATGCAAGGTTAAACCTTCAACTACTACCTTATAATTTTCGTTTCTTATATTAGTATATATCATATTTTTATTTTCATTTCTTTGAATTTCTATTTTCACTTCAAAACCTGAAATTATCTTTTCATATTCTCTAAAGAAATCGATTATATCTTTTAAAGGTGTCCATATTTTAATGACATTGCTATCTTTCGTTAGTTCCCATCTCTTTACGAATCCTTCGTTATAATCTTTATTCATTTTCAAATTATTAAAAAACTCAGTTATTTTAGTAGTATCTTCTAAAGTACCATCATATTTGAACTCATTACGGTCAGCTGAATCAGATGTATCTAGATAAAAAAATTCATTTTGAGCTTGTGATGTTACATAATCAGGAGTATAATGAATTAATCTTAAAACATGATTCATGATTGAAAAATTTGACTGTGTATTTGATTCAATTTCAGTATCTCCTATATGTACTTTTAAAGTTTTGATAAAACCTCCACCATTTACCAGACTCACATTTTCGTTTCCAATGGATGATTTATCATTTTTTGTAATTTTTAATTTTAGTTCAAGATATCCTCTAGAATATAAATTTTTTGCTTTAGTATCATTAATATGAAAAACATAGGTAGCATTCTCATCTGAACTATGTTCTTTTGGATGAATTTCTCTTAATTCATAACTTTTAATGTGATCATTATAATAATAACGAGTATCACTTAAATCATAAATCATTTATTTAGGAAGAATTTTTAAACCACCTCCTTTCTTTTTCATAGAAAATATTTCATTTAATATATTCTTAGGTTTCAATAAAACCTTTAAAAATCCTTGTATTTTTTTACTTTTTCTTCTATTCATTTATTTAAGAAGAAATAAAATTAAATTCTACAGCTCCTTTATTTAAATCTATTAATTCACCTTTTTGATTAGTAATCCTCATTTTTATTCTTTCAACAGGATCCACTTTAACAGGAAAAAATATCCAATTATTAAATTCTTTTGAAATTATACTACCTGGAGGGTTTTTATTAGTGAAAAAATATATAACTTCTGAATTATATTGATTTATTAAAGATCCTTTTACAATATCACAGTGAATATAAATATTATCATTTCCATTAGATATATCAGCAATATGTTCACCTTCAATCTCTGTTTCTTCATCATAACTTCCATATGTCGGTTTTAAAAAGCCTATAATTTTATGAAAGTTACTTTCTGTAAAATCAATTACCCAACCATTTTTCAGTTTAATAGATATTCTTTGTCTTGCTTCAATAATACCAAATTTGACAGGTGGATCTTCACCGAATATTTTCATCATATACTCATTTAATCCTCTTATAGTATAATTACCATTTGAGATAGTAATTGTTATATCTTTGTCTAATGTATACATTCTAAATTTGTTATTTCCATAATTCTTACTTATATTAAACCAGGAAACTTCCATAGAGAATGAGTGTAAAGCTAATTTTTTTATTTTAAGAGGTGCAATAAAATTTACAGTAAATTCCTCTGATCTCTCATGACCTTCAGATTTTAATATTATCATTTATACATAACAAAATTTTCATTATAGTCACTAGGTTTTTGTGTAGGAAATGATTTGAGAACATTTTTAGGTGATATACCTTTATTCCTTTCTCTTATATATTTCATACAAAATATACCACATTTCACAGATGAAGGTTTCTGTAAAAAACTATCATTATAACCTATTTTTTTATTGGATGTAACAAGAAATGATTTAATATTTTTAGGAATATAGTCCTTCTTCATATTGTCATATTCACCAAACGGATCAAAATTTTCCACATATTTATATTTAGGATCATTATAATAACAAACCCAATGAGTTCCGGGGCCTGTTGATACATCTAAATTAATGATTCCATTTTCAAATTTTCCTATTGTTTTAGATAATAAATCGGAGGTAAACACACCTCTAAATCCTTTTTCATTTTTCATATTTTCTATAATCATTTTGTCACTGATTCCCACTGTTGATATATTACCTTTCCAAATTTTTTTTTCCCAGACCCCTTTTTTTGCACAGCTGAACTAGCTAATCCATGTAAAGCACCTGTTGCTAATGCTGGAACTGCAATTTTAGCAGCGGTTATTAAAGAGGGTATAAGTGCTGCTAGAAATGGTAAAAATCCTCCATTTTTATCTAATTGAGTTTTACTGATTGTAATTCTTTTTTTATCATTGATATGATTAATTTGAGTTTTAGTTAAATACATCTCATGATTAGGAGTTTTAGATTTATCTATTTGTAATGTTACTTCTACTTTATTTCTAAAAGCTGATTTAAGTTTATTTTTCTGATCTTCACTCAAATAAACTTTATATTTTATCATTTATTAACAGAGAAATTGTTTATGATATCGTTGTACATCATTATAAGTCATTTCTTTATTTTTTAATAACATATCTAACAATAAAGTTACTTGATTATACAATTTCTTTGATTTACTTCCGTTACATATATTTTCTGTTAAATTTGATAATACATTCAATCCTTTACCTACCTTCATTTCTTTGCTACTTCGAATCATATTTAATCTATGCATATAATTTTGCAACATATTTTCTTTATTTTTAATTTCTTTTATATCATTCTTTTTCTGGTTTAATTCCGCCTCTGAAAAATTTTTAGCCCTAGAAATTGTACTTTTTAAGTTGCCTCTTTTCTTAGATAATCCTTCTTTTAACTGTTTAGCTCTTCCATACATCTCCTCTAATTTTTCTTGATCGTTTAAAAATACTGATGGTCTGTATAATTTTTCCTCTTTTAAATATTTTAAATTTAAATTTTGATCGATATCATAAGTATAAGATACTAATTCTTTCACAGCTTCAATAGGCTCTTCTATAGATGGAAATGAAATATTTTCTACAACATTTTGAATACTTTTCACAAGTTCTTTATTTGATTTTTCATATTTTTCAATTTCTTGAGTGACTGGTTTATGAAATTCCTCTAAGGTCTTTTGAATACCTATTTTTTCTTTAAGTTGATCTTCATTATTCTTTCTTATTTCTTTTTCTATTTTTACTATTTTAATTGAATCTTTTATTTGCTTTAAAAACTTGTGTTTCCGTTCTTTTTCTAAGTTCATTTATATAATATTAATTTTTTTACTGCAGCAAATTTTATTTTTACTGCTAGTAAATTATGATAAAAATTAAAGATTACACAGAACCAGAAGAATTACCTGATCCTAAACAACACCCTTTGTTACCTAAACATCCATTTAGATTACTTATAGTAGGATCTTCAGGTTCAGGTAAAACAAATTTACTGTTAAATTTGATTTATGATTTATTAATTTTTGATACATTATATATATGTGCAAAAGATTTATACGAACCTAAATATTCTAAATTACAAGAAAAATATACATTGTTTGAAGATAAAGAAAGAGAAGATATTTTGAAATGTAAGAATATAAAGAATAAGAAAAGATTATTAAAATTATATGATAAATTCAAAAAAAAAGTATTATTTTCTTCAGATCATAATTTTATTACTGTAGATGATTTAAATCCTACATTAAAGAATTTAGTTATTTTTGATGATTGTGTGATTGAGAAAGATCAAAAAAACATCGAAGAATTATTTATTAGAGGTAGAAAGAAAAACGCATCCTTTATTTATTTAACTCAGTCATATTTTTTAACACCTATCAATATAAGAAGGAACTGTAATTACGATATATTTTTCACTCTACAATCTAAAGAAATTCAACAGATTATAAGAGAGATAGATGGTTTATTAAGTACTGAAGAATTCAAACAAATGTATAATAAAAGTGTTCAAGAAAAATATGATTTTTTTATGTTAGATTTAGTGAATCCTGAAATGAGATACAGGAAAAAAATTTAATCCTATATAAATGGATGTATATTTAGAAAAAAGATTATATGTTTACAGAAAGAGTAGAAATTTGTATCAAAAGATAAGTATTTCATTATCAGTAAGTAAGGTTATTCTAAGTGGAACAGGTTTATCAGCAATAGCCTTTCTACCGCTTGCATTTTTAAGTTTATCAGTTGGTATAGTAGAAGCCATAGATCTCGCATTAAAAATAGCAGAAAGGAAAGAAGAATATAGACATTGTTATAATTTTTATAAAGAACTCATTAATTCGTTTAAAGCTAAGGATATGACAGAAGAAGAAATTTATATGTGTGAAAAGGATTTCATAAAAAGTTTAAAATTTAATCCAGTTGAAAAATACGTTAAACAAATGCAATTGAATGGATATAAATTTCTAAATAAATAAATGGTTTGTAAAAAGAAAGGTGGTGATATTGTTGGATGGATACAAGATAAAATAAATCTTCCAGAAATGCATTTACCAGGATATCAATATTGTGGTCCATTTACAAAATTAGAAAAAAGATTAAAAAGAGGTGATCCTGGAATAAATAGAGTTGATAAGTTATGTAAAAAACATGATATTGAATACAATAAAACAAAAGATACAAAACAGAGACATGTTGCTGATCAAAAATTAATAGATGATCTAAATGATATACAAGATCCAACATTTCAAGAAAGATTAGCTAGAGGAATTATTAAACCTATTATTAAAGTTAAAAAAACTTTTGGATTAGGTCTTTCTATATATTGTGTCAAGTGTAAAGATAAAACCCCAACTAAAAATTATCATAAAACTACTTCTAAAAATAATAAACCTGTTGGTAAAGGTATCTGTACTATTTGTGGAAGTAAAAAGAATACTTTTTTAGGAATTTAAAAGAGGTCTATTATAATCCAGAAACAGGTTATTGTGGAATTAATGAATTGAAAAGAAAAACAGGGTTACCTAATGTTGAAGAATTTTTACATGAACAAGATGTATATACTAGATATAAACCTGTCATTCGTAAATTTAAAAGAAGAATAGTTTATGTTCCAAACAGTAATAATCAATTTGACGCTGATTTGTTATTTATAAAAAATTATAGCAAATATAATGATGGAACTAATTATTTGTTAACGGTTATAGATGCTTTTAATAAATATGCTTGGGCTTTTCCTATAAAAAGAAAAACATCTGAAAAAGTAGTAGAAGGTTTTAAACAAGTTTTTAAAGAAAGAATACCAAAATTCATTTTGACAGATGAAGGTACTGAATTTACAGGAAAACAGACACAAAAATTATTTAAAGATAATAATATACATTGGTTTACAACTAAAAATAAAGAAATAAAATCTGCAATAGCTGAGAGATTTAATAGAAGTATAAGAGAAAAAATTATAAAATATATGAATGCTAACAATACTAAAAGATATATTGATGTATTACCCAAATTACTTAAAAATTATAACAATTCATATCATAGATCTATAAAAATGACACCTGTTGAGGCTAGAGAAAATGAATCTCAAGTTTATAAAAATTTATATACTAAAAAGATCATGAAAAAACCGAAATTTAAGATAGGGGATAGTGTTAGAATATCTACAATTAAGAAAACATTCAGGAAAGTAGATGATTCTACATTCACTGAAGAGATTTTTATAGTTTCTGAAGTATTGAAAACAGATCCAATTACTTATCGATTAAAAGATTTAAACAGTAAAGAAATTGAAGGAACTTTTTATGAAAATGAAATGGTAAAATATAATAAAAAAGATGATGTATATAAAATTGAAAAAATCATAAAAAAGAAAGGAAATAAGTATTTTGTAAAATGGCTAGGATATCCAGATGAATTTAATAGTTGGACATCTGAATTAGTTTAAATATAAATGAAGATGAAATTAATCTATGATTCGGAAGAAGAAGAATATTTTTATGTTATCGATTACGAAAGTTTAAAACAAAGATATAATAGTAGAGTTTGTTATTTTAATCGATTAAGAAGGAGATATAATATTTCTCAAGAAGTTGAGGATATGTTTTTAAAATTTTTAGATTTTATGTATTATGAGAAATCAATTACCTATTACTATTTTATGAAAAAGATTTGTGATATTTTTAATATTGAAAATAATATAAAAGTTCAAAAAGTTAAAAAGAAATATGAAAAAATATGGAATGATTTCTTACAATCCTTTTATAAAAATGTTTCCTAATAAATGGAGCTTACAAAAAAGTGTATACACTGTTTGACTATGAAATCAGTAAATGAGTTTTACATATATCATAGAAATGAAAAAATTTATTTCCAAAGTCATTGCAAATGTTGTGATTCCATAATGAAATATAAAAAATTTAAATGTGAATGTGGTATGCAATATACCTATACACATAAAAAGAGACATTTAAAAAGTATTTATCACAGTAAGCATGGAAAAAGTATTGTAAAAAATGTTTCCTATTAAATGGAGCTCAACTTAAAGTCAAAGACTATTAATGAACTTAGAAAAGTAGTAAAATTATTGAATATTAAACAACCTAAAGGTTGTAAGAAGGTTGATTTAATTAAATTATTAACTAAATATATCAGAAAAACAGGTGAATATAAACCTGTTTTAGTAGATTTATTAAATTTAGATTTGTCAGCATACTTGGAAAAAAAGAAAAAAATATTTATTGATAAACCTAAAAAACGTAAAAAAATTAAAAAGATTTTTGATTCTTTTAATTTAAGATTTGATAAAAATGATTTTAAATCTGTCTTTCCTGAAGAAAATGTATTTACAGTAGAAGAAAATCTTGAAAAGTTATTTACAGAAGATAGAAAATGTCGTATATGTGGTAAATATTATGAAGATGAAGAAGAACATATAAAGAAAGACTTAATGATTAAAAGATCAAAACAAAAAAGAAAATGTATTATTTGCGGTATATATTATAAACATTTAGATAATCACATATCAAGTCGAAAACATAAAAAAGCATTAGATGAAGGTAATGTAGAAATTAAGGAATATGAAACTGCTTATAAATCTAGATTTAGATCATACAGAATTAATAATTATAATAATATTAAAATCCCTCTAGAATTTTTAAAAGAGAAAAGAAAGGTTGTAATAGAAAAAATAAAGCATATTATGAAAGAATTTAATGGAATAAAGGTAAATTTTAAATTGTTTTGTTTGTATAAATTAAATGAAGAAATTCAAGAATTTACATTCAAAACTGAGAATCAAATTATATTAAAATCTAATGATTTACATACTTTTTATGATTATGTTATTGACAACTTAATAAATGAATCTGATGATTTTATATCAAAAGGATCTGGTTGGAGACTTGAAGAAATTAAATTTTTAGAATTGAGAATAAATAAGTATCAACCCTTGAGAGGATCAAGTTATATTGATTTACCTGAAAAAATTAAATCTAAACAAGCCATAATAAATGTAAAAAATAAAGATAATAAATGTTTTATGTGGTCAATATTATCAGCAATTCATCCTGTAAAAAAAGATCCTCAAAGAGTGTCAAAATATGAACAATATAAAGAAGAATTAAATTTTAAAGGTATTGATTTTCCTGTTTCATTAGACAATATTAAGAAATTTGAAAAACTAAATAATATATCTGTAAATGTTTATAGTTATGATGGTTCAATTTATCCACTTAGAATAACTAACAATAAATTAGAAAAACATGTAAACTTGTTTTATATGAAAGATCATTATTGTTGGATTAATTAAAAATATGAATAGTTTGATCAGATCACAAATTACTAATCATCGTATATTTTTATGTGATAGATGTTTAAATTATTTTTATTCTGAGGAAAGATTAAAGATACATGAAAGATTTTTATAAATTAATGAATAATTCCACATTTGGAAAAACTATGGAAGATATAGGAAAACGAATCGATGTAAGATTATGTTGTAATTATGATCAAGTTAAAAAATTAATTGCTAAACCTAATTTCAAATGTAGAACTATTTTTGATGAAAATTTGGTAGCTGTTCATATGAAAAAAACAAAACTATATTTTAATAAACCGATTTATGTTGGAATGAGTATATTAGATTTATCTAAACATTTAATGTATGATTTTCATTATAATGTTATGAAACCGAGATATAAAGATAATATTAAGTTATTATATATGGATACAGATAGTTTTATATATGATATTAAAACAGATGACTTTTATGAAGATATGAAGTCTATGATTGATTATTTCGATACATCTGATTATCAAGTAAATAATCTGTATAATATGCCTAGATGTAATAAAAAAGTATTAGGTAAAATGAAAGATGAAAATAACGGTGTGATTATGGAAGAATTTGTAGGTTTAAGAAGTAAAATGTATTCAATAAGATTAGAAAAGCAGAGTGTTGAAGAATATAATAATAATAATAATGAAGACCATAAAGAATTTGAAACTAAGGAGTCTAAAGGTACTAAGACTAGTACCGTTAAAAACAGAATATCATTTGAGGATTATAAAGACTGTTTATTAAATAAAAAAGATCAATATAGAACACAGAATTTAATTAGAAGTAAGAAACATGAATTGTATTCAATTCAAGTGAACAAGATAGCTTTATCAGCAAAAGATGATAAAAGATTTATATTAGAAGATGGTATGAATACTAGAGCTTTAGGACATTATAAAAATGTTTACTAATAAATGGATGAGTGTTTAGGTGATATTCGAGCTTTAAATTTTACAAATTCTGAAGAAATTTACTATATGACTTATCTTTGTAATGAATTGTATGATTTATATATAAAATATGATCATAATAAAAAACTATTATCAGAAAGTTTTCAAAGGTTGACTGAATTAATTGAAAAAGAAGAAAATGAAGATATTAAATTGAATGGATTATGAGTTTTATATGTTATTTCAAAGAATTTATTCTATTGGTCATGAATTTATAAAAAATGACGTTTAAATTAAATGATTTATATCCTAGAATTGAAAAAACTAAATATCATTTTGTAAATTAAACTGAGAAAAACTATAAGTCTTAAAACGAGCAGCCGTTCAAATTCGCCGCGAGTACAAAGATGAGCAATCCTTATCTTTCACACCCGGCGCAAATCAATCAACACGCGGCGCGCTTTCTAAAGAGGAAAAATAATGATTCATAAAATTCTCTGATATATATAAATTTTCTATATATTCAGTCAGTGCACAAGTCAGTGCATTTTTAATATATTAGAGTAAAACTATTTTATTAAATCTAAAATTTTCTTAATATCTCTATAATTTAGGAGCCATATAATGTTTAGTTTATAAAAAAATGTTTACTAATAAATGGAAGAGTTCAATAGACTGAGAGGTTATCCTAAGACGTTTAAATTAAATGATTTATATCCTGGGGAATATGATCTGATATCATTGAAAAAAATTAAAACTAAATATGGAAATACAGTAATCGCAAAGTTATATGTGGAAGTTATAGAAAAGGATTATTACCTAGCGAATAAGCATGGGATTCTTTCTGATGAATCGATATATAAAATCAATAAAGGTAGATATATATTTAAGTATTCAGGTATGATTAATGATAAATATGAATATGAATTAGAGGAAGCTTAATATATTTTAGAGTTAAAAAATCTCTAGAAAAGATTTATAGAATCAAACGGTGGAACAGCAGTTAAAAACATAAACAACAGTTAAAAAACATATTATAATTTTGATGGAGAGATGATTTTCTAAGTGTATATTATATCTATAGATGGCAGCACTAGTAATTCTTTTAATATATATTAATCTTTTAATATATATTAAACTATAGTACTTTGTGTATATATTAAACTTTCCTTCTATATTTTATATTATTTATAAACTCTATTTTAGTCGAAAAGGTCTTAGATGTTAACTTTTTTCGACTAAAAATTATTATGTCATGTTTATATTTTTAAAAATTAGATGTTTTATTGCCCCGGGGTTGGCCGAATGGATAAAGCATTAATCTACCATCTGATTGATCCTGGTTCAAATCTCCTTGTCCACTGTGAATATATGATCCGTACGTTATTTATTAGAATTAATTAGATTTAATTAGTATTAGTCTATATATATATATAGTATATTAATTGCCTTGTCTATTTCAGTCATAGAAAAATTCAGGAGATAGAATTCTGGGATGAAAGGAGCCTGATGAGTCCTGAGATGAAAGGAGCCTGATGAGTCCTGAGATGAAAGGAGCCTGAGGAGTCCTAAGAAAAAAAAAGGATTTCCCCCCCCCCCCGTAGACCTTAAACCCCCAACGTGTTGAGACGTATTTAAGATCAGAAAAGGTCTACGGGGGGAAGGGGGTTTTGTTGAATTTTACTATATTTTATTTTAGATTGGTACATTGGATAGTGCTGCCATCTATCAAATAAATCTTCAACATTCATTCATAACGTTGCACTTAGGAGAGATAAAAGACTTCGCTGTGTCGATAAACAAAGTTGCTTTTATTTTTTTTTGCTTCTGATATGAGAAAGCTTAAAGAGCCTTTCTATCTGTTCATAAATATCTCTATAAAAACACGTCCGTAAATTACGGACGCGTTTCAAAGTAGATATATATTTATATATTCTGGTATGATTGGTGGTAAATACAAATATGAATTAGAGAGAGTTATTTATTCTATGATTTTCTAACCTATCGTGTTAAATCACTTTATTTTCTGACTTTTATCTTTAATTATGTTGAAATTTATTTTTTTCAGGACCCATGTTTTAAAAAATCTTTAGATCAAACTTTTATGGGGGGACTAACGGTCCCCCCATTTATTTTAAAACACTCAGGAATAGAATATTTATACTATCAAGATTTTATGAACTCTATAAAACGCGTCCGTAATTTACGGAGAGAAGGATTTTTTGACGCCATTTAAAATGGCATTATATTTTTTTTAATATCATTCAAATTTATAGTATCTCTTGGTTTTTAGAGGACTTCCATACATTTTGGAAGTCCTCTTTTTTTCACGCATATATTTAATTTCACCCTATGTATGAGGTAGCCCCAATATGGGGCAGCCTATCTTTGATCTCTTTTTTCACGCATTTATCTAAAAAAAAAGTTAAAATTTGGTCTAAATGTAAAAAAGGCCTTATTTAACTATAAAATCATGTTTTTAATATTAAAATGGATCGATACCTTTTTTTTATATATAAAAAAATAAAAAATAAGCTATAAAATCTAGTTTTTAGTGTATAGAGTACATGTGCGCTCATACGTGCATATATATACTACTAATGATGCTACGTTGACCCTCATCAATGTTATCAGTTTCAACGCTTTTAATACATTCGTGTTCTTGCCGTTGAAGATGAAGGCGTTCCCGTTCCATTTCTGCTTTTATCCTTTTAAACTTCTTCCTTAATTTATTACTTTCTATTATATCGATGGTTCCAATAACCATTCTTCTGGTTGATCTCTGATCCAGAAGGAAAGGCTGTTCTTCAGTTGGAACCTTATGCGACTTATGGCAAGAGCAGAAAGTGAATATTTGGCATTTACAAGCTGCGATATCAAGCAGCTTCGTTGATTCATTTTTAAAAGTTTCCACTCTTACGTTGTAGTTTTCATTTCTTTTGGTTTTGGGATATCGGATGAGGCTAAGATATTATAATGCTTACAAATCATTTGAAAGATGAGTTTCTGTGAAACTGTGGGAATCGAAGCTCGTTGCCAAATTTCTGCTATTTGCTGACCGACCTTTTTGGATATTTCTGAAATTTCTGGTTCTTGGCCGGACCTTTCAGGTTTTAATTCATGCCTAACATACAAACAACTGTTTATACTGTCTTCAATAGTTGGCAAAATTGTATTTTTAAGTTCTGACGGGGCAGCGAAAATGAGACATTCAATTGTACTTCTGGTAACAGATCTCGTCCGCTCACACCGCCTCCGCCAAATATTATTGCAAACGATGTAAACAATATTAAACTAATATTGCCAAACAAGTAATTCAAAAAATTAATACCTGTTGCTATCACGAATACTCGACTCGGCTATATTCTTCAAATGTACTTCTTCACCATAATCAAAATATAGGCGAAATAGTAGCACTTCGTCGTGCTAAAAACGGACACCAAATAAAGACGTCTCGAATAACGAATAATAAAACCATGTGATAACTGAACTCTGCACTGATAACAGATCATTAGTGTTATCTACCATTTGGAAAATAAATCAGTCGTAACCTATTTACATTCAATCGTAACCTATTTACTTAATGCTACATTACATGCTAATATTTTAATTTTTGAATAATGAATACAATGAATACGAATTAATTCATTAATGAATAATTAAAATATTAGCATGTAATAATTTAAATTATTAGCATGCAATGAAATAATGAAGAAAATATTAATTTTGTGTTTGATTCAAAAGTACAATAAAATATCAATTTTTGGAGAAAAACAAGCCTTGGTAGAGGACCCAAGGAGTTGTTCAAACTTGATAATATTTTACACGTGTATTATACTTACAAATACGCAGCTTTTGACGGGTATTCCAAAACAAGATTTCAACTTTCATTTTTTCACTCCACCCTAATGTGTGTAGAAGACCCACACCGTCCGACTCGTCCAGGGGACTAAGAGCACCTATTTGGACGGCCGGGTCCCTAATGTGTGTGTCTAATTTCAAGCAAGGAATTACACATAATTTTCTACGACAAATCCATTGAAAGGAAGAATAAGTAACTAATACGTAATTAGTAACTATATGAAATAAGTGCACAATTTTGTAATAATCGTGAATAATATGTTAGAAGTATTAATTCAAGAGAATGAAATATAGTGATATTGTTTAGATTGCTTCACACAAAATTTTTTGGAGAAAGTACATACAAAAATATAACGAAACTAGGCGTAACGGAATTTATTCTGAGAAATAGAATTGAAAATGTTATTAAATAGCTTTTGTTAAGTTGAACATTGACCAGATGGAATGAAATCAGAAAACGTTGGAATAAAACAAGTAAAGGTATAGACACCAACAATATATTATATTAAAATTCCTTGAAAAATTATTTATTTGCAGAACCAAATACATACGAAAAATATACCAAATTTACGATGTTACCAATATTATGTACAATTAAAGGCAATGATGGTCGTATATACTTATTCACAAATAAAAGCTTTAAAAATGTCATTCTTTGAGATTAAGTCCAAAATGCAGTAATCAAATTAATTTATTAGCAACTAAAAATTCAGTTGGCAACAAATTTTATTTATAGTCTTAAACAGAAAAGGTATAACATACTTCATATTCTCTAACGTAGGGACGAAACTTTGATGTCAACTCCATCTGCAGTGCTGGCTCAAATCAGACAGCTAGTAGACTATTCGTTGTTTAAAATTATTTCAATCAAAATCATAGATATACACTACGTGACAGTGAAAATGAGACACTGAGAAGGAATGGGCAGAAAAATATGCACATTGCAGGGTAGACGCTGCTCACAGAGTTATGTAAATGATGCGAAATGTGCAACTGTACCGCGCACGTTGAATGAGATATAAGAGAAGGAACCTGCAGAATCGCCAATAGTCGCGCCGCTCTGTTTGCCAAGAAAATCATTTTGCAATGTTTTTGTCTCAGAGGAAAAGCTAGTAGCAGAGAATGCCAGGCCACCGCCAACCGAGGCAGTTCCAGCATACATACGATTTCACGAGGGGTATGGTGATCGAACTCAGAAGGGCAGGTTGGTCCAAATGTCAAATTTAAGCAAATAGCCACCTACACGCGTCCACAGTGCACTGGCTGTGGCGCAGATGGTTGGAACAAGGGAATGTGGAAGGTTTGAGAGGTGCCGATACGGCCAGAGCGACATCAGAACGCGTGGACGGACGCATCCGCCGTGGCCCCGCAGGCCACTTCCGTCGACCTTTTGCAGCATGTGGAAGACACCCTTGATGCTCCCATATCGACCAAGACCATTATCCGCCAATTGGTCGCCGTCAACCTGCACTCATGGCGCCCGTTAAGAAAACTGCCATTGACCCAATAGCACAGACTCATCCGTTTGCAATGGTGTCGGCATAAAGCCACGCAGACGACGGAATGGCACATGGTCGTGTTCTCAGATGAGTCATGCTTCTACTTAGAAACGACAGTCGCTGCTTACGAGTCTGACACCGAAGTGGTGACAGGTTGAATCCGTCTACATATGTGGAACGCCACACCGCACGGCAATGCGGCATCATGTTTTAAGGCGCCATCGCTTACGATAGCAGGTCACCTCTGGTCCATATTGAGGGGACTATTACGGCCAGACGATTAGTGGATGGTGTGCTGCAGCCAGTAATACTGCCTTTCCATCAGGAGATTCCCAATGTCATTTACCAGCAGGATAACGCCGACCACACACATCATGCATCAGACAACATGTCCTGCAAGGTACCCTGATGCTTCCCTGGCCACCAGTCTCCCCTGATCTCTCACCAATCGAACAAGTCTGAGACGTAATTGGAGGTCGCTTGCCTGCGCTGTCACCACCGCGTTTAGAAGACGAACTATATCAACTGGTTGACAGAAAATGGGTAGTCATCCCTCAGGACACCAGCTCTATGCTCACTGACTCTGCACCTAGACGTTTTGCTGCCTGTATTGTCACACGCAGTGGTTCTGCCACCTACTGGTCAAACGGTGTTATCGGTCAGTATGTAGGTGTATTATGTTCTAACATCACTTATTGTTCGTTGCTGAATCTCTCTGTTTTTTCGATTTTTATCACTTTCTGTCCACTCTTTCTTAGTGTATCATTTTCACTGTCACCTAGTGTATTTAACTGTGGCATATTTTAGTTAGTTAGACTGCTATCCAAATCATGTTTTTCTGCTTATTTTGCGCATAACAAAAGTATGCAAAATGAGGACGGGGTGTCTTGATTTGATTCGTTTAACTTCTTGTGATATATGAGACGTTGACTGAATTACAAGATCTTCTCTGTGTTTCGTTTATCGCCCATATATGCATCCGGCACAAACGGTGGCGTAAATTCGTTAAGAAATTGTTTATTCTGACTCATAAAATCTCACGTCTAAAGGTCAGTTACCTGGAGGGCTAGCATCATCACTAGGGAACTAAAAATATGCAAGCTTGTAGACATTGCCTAGAATACCAGGCACTATATTTACAGTATCGGCAACGGGAAAAAACCTAATTAAGCAAATTTCACATATTCCACTCAAAGCGCTATTTTTATACAAAATGAAATGCATTCGGAAATTTGGAACTTAATTTTAAGAGTGTTAATTTCCAGGGCTTAACAGCTAGTAAAATAAATTGTGAAAATTGTAAAATCGGTGCACCGATGCTACATGATGCTGCACCAATGTTACATAATGCTGCACCAATGTTACATAATGCTACACCGATGTTATGATGTTTATTTACAAAAATCATGATTTTTTCCTTTGAAACATCCGTTATTAGTATACATTTTTGCAGTATCGTGCCGAGCAAAGTTAATTGGTATTGAGTACTGATAAGCTTTAACAAAAGTAATACATACCCATGGAAGTCAGTTTTTACACTGAGAATCTTATTTTATTTTTTTATTTCGGTTTGAGTAAAGTGAACTCCTTTTGTTACTTTTCATTTCAGACAAACTATTTAGCCCCGAAACTTAAAGAAATCGAACAAGAGAATAAGTAACATAATTTTGTTCTCATTTTCTGGAGTATGTTTGAGTATTACTTGAAGATAAAGTAAGATGGGGAAAACTTCTGGGGGTGTTTTTCAGGGAACTTCAATTTTTCACTTTAGCACGGAAAGAACACGGGAAAGGAAACAGAACAAAAATTCGGAAGAATAGAAATCTTTGTTATTGAGGACCTGCGTTGAAAAGTTGAGGCAATTTATTTTCGAAAGTAGGAAGTCTTGTCAACAATTGATTAAAAGCTGGAATAAAAAGAAAACGGAAAGCAAGAACTGCACTTTTAAAATGTATTATAAGTTGAATCTATAGTTATCTAAACATTGTTTCAAATAAGATGTTCGACCCTTAATCACGTCTTATTTAGTGCAGCTTTTGTGCATTTATAGAGAGCTGATTTTCTTAATCCAAACATATTACTTGTATTTTTTCGTCCAATGCTCCATAATTTCTCTACATTATCTGATATTTTTAGTGTTCTGATTTTTTGACAAACAATTTCAAGTTCGAGATTTTGATTTAAAAGTGACGAAGTATGCAAATGATAAAACCATATGAATTATATATATATAATGGATACACGCCAAATTTAATAAACCATTAAATATAAGACAACCAACATAGACTTAATAAGTCATTTAATAAAACTCATTTCCCCTCGACGTATATAAATTCACTTAAGTTCATAAATTTACGACGTACATAAATTTATGTACGTCGAGGAAAAGAGTTTTATTAAATGACTTATTAAACCTATGTTGGTTGTCTTTAATTTAATACCAAATAAATTAACTAAAGCCATGGTATCTATGTTTAGATTTAATAAATAGATAATGTCGATCCTTATTAAAGAAATTTTCAATAAAAATAATAATGCTTCAAAATATCGCACACCATATTCCCGGCTAACTAGTCGACAGTTAAACTAAACAAAGTTAAAATACTTATCATCTGTGTCTGATTACTGTACATAAAATTATTAAAAATTCTTCAAGTATATTTATAAACAAATTAAGAATATAGCTTTCAATAAAATGTTTTGCATTCAAGTTAAATATTTACAATGCGATTGCAAACATTCTCCTACTTGATTTTGCTTAAATTAAGAACACGTTTTTGCTGTCAAAATTGCAAAATCATTTCTAGCCACATTAGGTATCTCTGTCGGTAATAGATTAGCTCCCAAATGTTCCATTCGTAATTACTTAAAACTACAGATGAAATAAATTAATGTCAGCTGACTGACAAAAATGAAAGGTTTTCTCTCAAGAAAATACTCCTACTGAAAATAAAACGTATATTTTAATTAAAAGCATTTAACTTACTTTAAGAACATTGATTTTAATTTATATTTATCTAACGAGCTTATCTAAACTTACATGGTTATTTTGACTACATTGTTGCACATCTAGAAAATAATTATATTACTATAGATTATGAAAATACATGCATGGATAAATGCAGGAGTGTGCTGGCATTATATGCTAAAATGCCGATTGGCTGCTGTGTTTTAATCACCACAACTTGCATTTATGTCGCATGATGCATCGCACGTATGGTATTCCTGCATAAGGCAGACATGGCGCATTATTGGACTATTTAGCGAACAGAAGTGTGAAAATTCCAAACAAATTGTATTTAGCTATTGAGGGAAAAACATACATGTTTTAAGTAACTGTTAAAAGTATAATTCTGGAAATGCATGATTGAAACAAAGAACATACATCTAATGTAGGAGATACTGGAGCAGGTACAAACACCAGAGCACAGACGCCCGGGTTAGGGTAGCTCGTCATGTGATATCATCTGCAATCAAATATGCTAAGTAGAACGCGCTAACTGTCTCCATTTAGTATGTACTTCATCATTGATCAAATCGACTGGAAATCTGCGGTTTCGCTTGATATTTTGAATGTTATACAATATTTTTAGATTCTGTCACCAATGCGAACGTATATTTATTAAAATAATTGCAATACATATTAAAAATGCCGATATTTTGTTTTGACTATTAATGTCTGTTTCTGTTAAATTTCAGTAAGATTACTTGTAAGTTCGTAAAATAATTATAAAAAATGCATAATCGTAACAGATAGGAACTGATAAAATTGGCCCTAACACTTCATATGAGTTCAGGATATTTTATACGATGATATATCTAGAGAGACATCAAAATATTTTATCCCAGAGTCCTAGTTGATTTTAGGTTAAATTTTATTATTATTGGTTTTAAGAATTAATAAAGATCTAAAATTTCCAATTTCTGAATAAAAAAACGAAGTACAGAAGAATTGCTCTGTATAGACTCATAAAACTTGGATGGAAAGGAAAATTTTATGAAAAAGAAAAGAAAGCGGAAATCTCATTTTCTGCTGTAATCCCATATAATTGTGCAAACAGGAGCCATCACGTTACTTCAACTTTTATTAACGTTATAGAGAAAAGTAGACAAAAATTATCAAATGTGCTATAGCATAAATAATTTAACAAAGTATTTAATTGTAGATTTTCTGTTTACATTGGAAATGTTATGTGGTTTTGCTTATTAAATGATCTGTACGACAGTATCCAATTAACCGGCTTTCTACGTTCAGAAAACTTTGATTTTGACATCCCAAAATTTGTTATAAGATAATTCATTATAGCCATTTTCTTGATTATTATGAGAGACGGTCTTGGAATTACATTTACATGATAGCAGTTATTATCGATACATTCCATAACATAGTTAATTTAATAAATTATTGCATTGTAGATTTTATTTCTGTTTGCATTTGTGATTATATGGTTGTACATATCTAGTAAGTCTTATTTTGTCTACGTCAATCAAAGATTTGTATTTGTTACCCCAAAAATTATTATACAAAATACATTATAATTATTTTTATAATTTTTATTATACAAAATGTGTTTAATTATTTTGAGTCACAATAAGTTTTGCATCTTGAAGTTATGTTTACATGGTAGAATTCATTATGGGTGATTGCGCGTTTTTAAAGCTTTTAATAACCATTAACGCAACGCCAGTAACAAAACATTTTAAAATATTTATTAAAAAAATATTTTCAATATCATATCATGAATGAAAGTAACAGCTATTTAGTGCTGAATACTCCTGGGACTTGCGAAACCGGTCCATTGGTGCCGATTGCTACTTTGAGAATGTAATTACAAGTTATTGTGAACATATTCCATTCGCATGTTGTTTGGCTGTATTCGAGATTTGGTTTGATTCACGTTATGTATTAAACTAGTTTCGAAAGCAATGAATTTCTCTTGTGATTGAAAGTATATTAATATTTTAATTAATATATATATTTTTAATTATTTTTAACAAAAAATTATATAAGTAGGAATTATTTTCAAGCGAAACATATTTCTATCACATAGCCACCGTAATGGAACAATAAGAATGAAAACAATAACTCACTCATACTGCATATTTATGCCCATCTGTTAATTCGCTAAAGATAAATTTGAGTAATATTTTTCTAAAAATAAGCATATGGATTTATCTTATTAAAAAAAAATCTCACCAGTTCTCGTGCAATCACCTTCTGATCTCTTGAGAGTTTTTCTTATGAGTAAAGTGCTTGTTAACGATAATAAAATTCAAATTTTTAAGACGTTTAAATATTTATGAATCAACAAACCTAAATTCCCTTGAATTGATGTTAATATCAATATAACATTCTTTTCAAGTTTTTTATTATATTTTAGGCAATATACAATAGTTTGTTTAAAAGATAAAATTTATAAACTAAGATCTAAACAAGATGATTATTAAAATGTGCTATAAGAATGTTATAAAATAAATTTTTATGACAAATTATTTAAAGACTGGTATACATAAATAATAACAACACTACATGTTATGATTTTATTTGAAATTAATTCATTACTTGCAGATATACACGATGCTATTCGATACATTCTCTTGGTACTGGTAATGAGTAACATAATATATGTAATAAATTATTTTAATGACTATAAAATGACATGATTAACACACATAATGCCACAAAAAAGCATCATCAATTCCTAAAAATTATTAATTTTGAAACAATATTTCAACTGTATAATATTAGACACTAATATTACGGGACATAACGTTTTTTAAAAAAACTATTACTGATTTACAAAGCAGCTAAAATGTCCAAAGGTATTAATTTTTTTTTATTTTCTTCATCGACAAAATGAAATCGAACACTGCGAAACAGCTTATCTGCTAAAGATTTTCTGGTAAATGTTGCTTCAATTCATCTCAAATAGGGAGGATTTCTTTTTGATAATTGAACAATATAAAAATTACAAATAAAAAGACCAAAAGAGTATTAAACACTGTCTCTAATTGCTGACGATGCTTTTTAATTAACTTTTGTAAAATTGAGTATTAACCAAATGATAGTATATTAAAGTATCAAAACTTAACTTTAATGTATTATGAGATCGATTTGTATAACTTTTGCAATTAGTTTATCTATTTTTAATTTTTCATAGTGACAATATTGCAGCAAACCTAAACAATTATCTTCATATTACTATCATAAATTAGGTTACAGATCTAAATTAGTGCTTCGTTATATAAGAGTTTATACCCGCAAACAAATAGAGCGTTTTACAAGCATTATTGTCATGAATAATTACAATTCAATGTTGAAAAATATGTTGTCATTGCAAAGAAAATATTTAAATAAAGCACTGTAAACCATTACTAAAATTACTTTCCTGTAGTAGTCATAGAATTTCGTTCTATATTACCAGTGTTTAATAGGTTTTAATTTGCGCTGCTATAGAAGTCTTCAAACTATTCTGGAAAACATTATTCCATGTTTGCTGTGACACTAATTCTCTTACTTTGTGAATACTAGTGGGTACAAACGTACTGGACATTGTTTATGGACAAAAATAAATGATTGTACGGGAATTTATATCTCAACTACCATCCTTTCTCTGGAAGTTCTGTATGATATAATCCGGCATGTAGCGAGTTCTCTTGATGCCACTGCAGGTATCAACCATTCCATGTTGACAAGCGTAAAATCTGTCCATGAATTATATTTTGGGGAACGCTCAATGGAGGCGGGTTTTATAAATATGAATAAATATTTTTGAAAAATATATTCTGCCAAAATCAAGACTGTAAATAAGCCTTTCTGTGTGTAATTTATATTTTTATTTATATTTTATATATTTGTATTTCAGTTGCTTTTATATATATTTTTTAAATTGATGTTCATATTCTGTGCAATTGAGCCTTTATATATTTAAGTTTATAAAACTTATTCAAAAACTGATCTTTATTTATTTCTTCATCACAACATTTCACACTATATTAAATTGACGTTATTTCGATACTGCCACAAATTTAGCTTACAAACAATTTCCCAGCAAAAAAGTTCCGAACCATAAAACGTTTTCTTAAGATTCAAAAGGCTTAAAGTATGATTGTGGTTCAAACGAGAGCTGTAAAAGGCGAAAAACGTCGGAAGTGATAGACTGAATTTATCTTACACAAAAGAAATTAACTGTGACTCAAATCGACGTTTCCATACCAGGATCCAATTTTTATTAGTTATTTTTTTTTTTCAAATAGTTCGAGAAAAAAAATTAGAAAATCAGTCGTATTGGTCCAAATGATTACAATTATAGCGTGTTCACATTCACTTTAAAGGGCTTTAAAAATTTTTCTCTCGATTGATGCCATACTTGTCATTATACCCCAGGTAGATAACTTGCACACCCGAGTGGTGCTAATTTAGCCCGCAACAAAACAAATACTGTACCAGGGCTATTTTCACAACAGTGATTAAAACTATTAAGTGCCGTGATCATTGGCACATAAATAAACAATTGTATATATGATTATGTCACATATTGTCCTATTCTGCCACGTAAAGACATTATATAATTTTTAATAAGTTTCGAAGTTTTGAGAAAAACTATATTGGGTTCTAGATGTTTTTGATAGCAAAGCCGTATATAAAGTTTCGTGAAAATCCATTAATATATGTGACTGCTATCGTGAACACAATAAATCGACCACAGTCAGACAGAATGACATCATTTCAAAAATAGTCAAAACATGTTCAGGAAGTCTTTAAACATGTATTGGCATCAAAATATTGAATTCGAAAATTTTTCGTAAAAATAATACATTGTCAATACTATATTACACAATATGTTGAGGTAATAAACATTTAAATGAAATATCATTAATTTCGCATACGAAAAAATTAAATAGAATTTGGAAAAGTTAGTATATTTTGAGTAATAAAAAACAAAATTAAAAATCATTTACGGTATGACTGCGATACAATATAGTACATCAGATGAACAAAATAACACATCATTCTCGGTTATTTTTTGGCAGTGTGATTATCCAAGTATATGATATTTTATATAAAAGTTAAATACCCTAAACATATATCGTACATGTAGCAAATGTGAATGTTATGTTTTACCAATGTTGCTTTTAGCACTTTAGAACATAGTTGAAAAATGGTTATGACTGTGTTCATTCTATCTGTCAATCTGTCCTTTATAGCGATAACTGCCATAAAACTGACTTTATCAAAATGAAATTTTAGTCTGTTATTCAGACGGTCTGTGGGACCTTTAGGAATATAAATGAATTGATATCACCCAATTAGTTTTGGATTGAACCCGGGTTGAAAGAATAAAATGCATTGAACCCTATGGGACGTAATTTTTCAAACATTTTGTATACGGATTTAATATTCACAAATTGCTTCGAAAGTTTAAGGAAATATTCAAATTATCCCATAAAATATATAAAAAACATCAGCAAAATACATTCAGTAGTTTCTTAAATAAAAATTAAAATAATAGTTACATAATTTATATGAAGAGATCACGTAATCGCTTGATGAAGAGATTAAGTTCCTTTTAATTCATATTTAGTGTTGTATTCACCCTTAAAACCGCTTTATTTTTCCTTAAATTCTGTGCATCTACATCCTGAAAAAAAGCAATTACAATATAGTTGAGTTTAAATGATCATCCGAATTTGATTATTTTTACAACGAAGTCTACTTTTCACCTATGGAGGATGTAAATACCAAAAGATGTAGAATGAGTTGTAAAAGAATTGCTGTATTTCTTTAACGCAAAATTATTTAGCCCTTGGAGTCTGCAATATAGCTGATATGAAAGAAACAATCATTGATTTTACAGAAACGCAAACGATTTTTTGATGACGTTTTGAGCATAGAGTTAAATTACTTGTACCTTCATTGTTTTAAATAAAATTAATTATTATAGTATTGTGATGAATGAAATGAATGGAAAAATGTTTATGAATGAAATGCTGCTTTTATTTAAAGAGCCAGCCGATTTATATTTCGATGACGTCATTTGAAAAAGTTCATTTGTTTTCGATGGAGTTTTCAAATATAATAAATTATTGTAGTATTATGACAATTTTAAAAATATTATCGAGGAATGTATCGTATTTTAGAGATGTTTAAACCACACAATTTATATTTCAATGCCGTCATTTGAATGAAGTTCATTTTTTTTTCGATGAAGTTTTAAGTTTTAAAATATAATACATTAATGTAGCATTGTGATAATTTTAAATATATCACAGAGGATTGTATCGCTTGTTAGAGATCTTTAAATAAAATTGCATTGAAGTTGGAAAGTGTTTCACAATCACTGATTTATGCATGATTGATCTTGTATGATTTTAACCTTATATCTGAGTGCCATCTTTTTTACGGTATCTGGGGGAACTTCGTTTGTCGAAGTTACCTTAAATATGTATGCTTTTCTAATCTCTATTTCGATTCCTAAAAGTACAAATACTTTCTTCCATTCAATTGTACGTAATTTTATTGCTTAGAACTCTTATAGTCACTTGAAATTGACAGTTACTTTCTTTAACACACATATACTTTTTTTACGGCTGGATTTTCACAATATCAGTTTTTCTAAAATATTATAGCAAACATTATAAAAACATCAATTTTGCGTCTTTTCAGTGTTTCCGAAAATTTAAAGCAACTAACGTCTGAGAAAAAATATTAAAAGTTGTCACACATATAGCTCAGATACCAAAGCTGTAGAGAAAAATTGAAAAACACTACATTTTTTATTGGAGGGATTTTATGGTTCGTTTTCAATATTTCCAAACCCTGAAATTCCAAGAAGATACCAGGTGGCAAAGATTGAATAAAACTGACACATATATAGATCAAGTACTGAAGCTATCAAGAAGCACTATACTTATTTTGAAGACGTTATGGTCCCAGTCATCCTGTGAGAAAAGCAGTATTTACCAAATTACGTGCAGTTTACGTAATTCGCTTGCGATCGCAAACAGGGGAAAACCGTTTATGAAATTTGAAATAAATTTATATATCAGATGTTGGGGGGATTTTAGAGGTTCGTTTTCAGCAGAAACAATCCCGGAAAGTACCAAATGACATAACAAGTTTAAAATTGATACACGTGTAGCTAAGATAAAGCTATCCAGAGAAACACTGCTCATGTTTTAAAGAAGTCTAGAATCACCCCCATCATGTGAGAAAAACAGTGTTTACTAAATTACGTGCAGTTTACGTAATTCGCTTGAGACTGCAAACAGGAAAAAAACATTTATGTAATATGAAATATATTTATTTATCAGATATTAGGGGTTTTAGTGTTTGTTTTCAGCATAACCAAGCCCCAAAACTACCAGATGACGTGGAATGCTGAAAATTGATACGCGTGTAGCTCAGTACTAAAAATATCCAGAAAAACAGTACACTTGTTTTAAAGAAGATATGAGTCATCTTCATCCTGTGAGAAAAGCAGTGTTTTTTATATTACGCGCCGTTTATGTAATTCGCTTGTGATTGCGAACATCATTTGTGAAATTTGAAATATTTCTATGTAAGATGTTGGGAGATTTTAGATTTAAATTTCAGCCTAGCCAAACTGGAAACTACCAGATGACATAGAATGCTAGCTCAGGTACGAAAGTTATGCAGACACGCACTACACTTGTTTTAAAGAAGTTATGAGTCACCTTCATCATGTGAGAAAAGCAGTGTTTAATAAATTACGTGCGGTTTATGCAATTCCCTTGTGATTGCAAACAGAGGAAAATTATTTATGTAATTTGAAATATATTTATATATCAGATTTTGCAGTATGTTAGGCTTGGTTTTCAGATAACCAAGTCTGGAAACTACCAGGAGACATAGAATGCTGAAAATTGATACACATGTATCTCAGTCCTAAAGCTATCCATAGAAATAGTACAATTGCTTTAAAAGAAGTTATGAGTTACCATCATCATGTGAGACAAGAAAGATCGATCATGCTTAAAGCATTGATTATGAAACACTTTCCAACTTCAATGCAATTTTATTTAAAAAAGTCGAAAATGCAATACATTCCTCGGTAATATTTTAAAACTTATCACGATACTACATTGATTTATTATATTTGAAAACTTAGACCTTCATTGAAAAAAATGAACTTCATTCAAAAGACGGCATTGAAATATAAATTGCGTGGTTTAAATATCTCTAAAATGCAATACATTCCACGGTAATATTTTTAAATCTATCATAATACTACGATAATTTATTATATTTGAAAACTTCATCGAAAACAACTGAAATTAATTCAAATGACGTCATAGAAAAAATAACACGCCTGGATCTCTCTATAAAAGCAGGATTTCATTCATAACTTTCTCCATTTCATTCATCCCAATACTATAATTATACTATATATATTTGCGTGGTTTAAATATCTCTAAAATGCAATTCATTCCACGGTAATATTTTTAAATCTATCATAATGCTACGATAATTTATTATATTTGAAAACTTCATCGAAAACAACTGAAATTAATTCAAATGACGTCATAGAAAAAATAACACGCCTGGATCTCTCTATAAAAGCAGGATTTCATTCATAACTTTCTCCATTTCATTCATCACAATACTATAATAATTAATTTATTTAAAAATTAAGACCATGGAGCTACAATTCATAAATTTAACTCAAAACTTCATCGAAAAATATCGTCCTTCTGTTTATAAAATCAATTAATATTTCATTCATATCAGCCATGCAGACTCCATGGACTGAATTATTTTGTGTTAAAGAAATACAGTAATTTTAATACAACTCATTCTACATATTTTGCTGTTTACATTTTACATAGGTGAAAAATAGGCTTAATTGTAGAAATAATCAAATTTGAATGAGAATTTAAACTCAAATATATTGTCATTGTGTTGTTTTAGTATGTAGATGCACAGAATTTAAGCAGAAATAAAGTAGTTTTAGGATGGATACAACACTCAATATGAATTAAAAAGAACTTTAAAAAATCACGAATTTGAAACAAGATGGATGCCATATCTCATTTTGAAGTGGGTCATGTGATCGTTTCATATCATGGCCACGTGATCGTTTCATATAAGATGTGTAATTATTATTTTAATTTTTATTTAAAAAACTACTGAATATATTTAGCTGAATTTTTTTTTATATATTTTATGGAACAATTTGACTATTACCTAAAATTTTCGAAGCAATTTGTGAATTTTAAATCCGCTTAAAAAATGTTAGAAAAATTAGGTCCCATAGGGCTCAATGTATTTCATTTTTTCAACCCGGGTTCAATCCAAAACTAATTGTGTGATATTATTCATTTATATTCCCATAGGTCCTACAGACCGTCTGAACAACATACTAAAATTTCATTTTGATTAAGTCATTTTTACGGCAGTTATCGTGCTAACGGACAGACAGACAGACAGACAGGCAGACAGAATGAACAAAGTCATAAACACTTTTCAACTTTGTTGTAAAGTGTTAAAAAAGAGTTTTTACTAAGTTACGTGCAGTTTATGTAATTCGCTTGCAATTGCAAGCAGGGGAATATAATTTATGTATGTCGACATATATTTATAAATCAGATGATGATTGTTATGTATGTTGACATATATTTATAAATCAGTTGTTTTCTTTGAGATGTAATAAAATCATATATTTCGCATGACATTTATGCATTGAAAATATAAAAACATTTCTATCTAAATCAACCTTAAAAATGCATATTTAATGTGTTTTAAAAATGCAAAAAAATGATTAATAACGACTTAATTTACGATTAAATAATTGTTATAAAAATAAGTACAAATATTAAATAATAATCTATATAAATAAATTTGAAAATCTATCTGTCTGTTTGTATAATCTTCATGGAAGAAATGCTTAATGAATTTGATGGCATTTTGTGGGTAACCTTGAAATAACCCTATTTAAAATTTAGTCCATATTTCGAGTTTCTAAGACCAGGGATTGTCGAGATAGTAAGTAACAGGAAAAAATTATCAAGCATAAGCATCGATTATGAAACACTTTGCAACTGAAATGCAATTTCATTTAAAAATTTCTAAAATGTGATACATTCAGTGGTGATATCTTTTAAATTATCACAGTACTACAGTAATTTATTATACTTAATATTTTAAACTCTATCAAAATATAAATCATCTGATGCTCTATGCAAAATCAACGAATATTTCATTCATATAACTTGTATTCCAGACTCCAGAGCTAAATAATTTTGTGTGAAAAAAAATTCAACAATTCTTATGTAACTCACCTTACAATCGCTTGAAATATTTTCATTCTGCATAAGTTAAAATTAGGCTTCGGTGAAGAAATAATAAAAGTTTAGGGATCATTTAAAATCACAACTATTGTAATTGCATAGATACACACTATTGTAATTGAATAGATACACAGATAATACACAGATACAGAGATAATATATGTGTGCGTGTGTGCATGTATTCAAAGTATTGGAATCGTGCCGAAGATCGGAACTCGAATTTTCGAAGGATCTACACGTTTTGGGACTTCTAGAACACGAAAAAACTATTTTTAGGAAGACGTCTATGTGTTTAAGGGTGTATCTGTGTATGTTTCTGTGTGTCTGTGAGGATATTACATCCACTCTAATTGAAAAACTAATGGACCGAATTTCAGAAAATTGGGTAGGTATGTTTTTTGTGGGTAATCCTGATGTTCATTAGATTATAGTATGATTCGTAATAAAACAATCTGCCTTCTTTGCGAAATGGCCGGCAGAAATTGACTTTATCCACTCTAGCTAAAAACTAATGGAGCAAATTTAACAAAATTTGGTGTATAATATTTCAATAACCTACAAGTGATTTATATACCAAATTTAACAAAATTTGGTATATAAATCATTTGTAGGTTATTCTAGTACGATTCGGGAAAAAGGAACGGGCTATTTTTGAGAAATGGCCCGCAAAAATCGTTAAATATAAAAATAAAAGACTATGTATGCTCAATTATATCAATTAAATTCCTATTTTATACGTGATTTTTGACAACAAAAAGAATAAGATTAACCCCATTACTCTAGGACTAGCCGTTCATAAGATATTCTAGTTTTTTCGGGTTTTCGCTACGCCACTTTTGACAATAAGTCCAGCTATCAAATGAGAACCGAATTTAAGTTTAACGTGCAAATTCAATGTCATTTAAAATACTTATGGCTGTTATTTTGTGCAGATAAACTCAAATTAATATTGAAAAAATAAAGAGAACGAGAATATGAGTCTGCAGGGAAAGACATGTGCTGCCCACATCAGAATTTTTAACAATTTTACAACAATGATTTGTAGAAGAGAACGGGGATTATTTGCAGGCCATTTCGAAAAAAAATGCATGATCTATATTTAAAGATCCACCAAATTTTTGTAGAATAAAATGTTCAACAACTTTAAGCTGCTTACCAAATTTTAACTCTCTAGGACGTAGGAAAGTGCATTAAAAACGCCATCAAATAAGTGTATCATGAAAAGTTATATAACATTTTAAAAAAAATTGAAATCTACCAAATTTATTTTAAAACTAGCAGCATACCCGTTCTTCGTACGGAGTATATAATATAAAGAAACTTGAAATTCATAATCATGCCCAAATTCTTATAATATACTAAATGACATGTTTAATCAAAATATTCTGTTAAAATATTTAATATAATGCTCCTAAAAAGAAGTTTAAGAATCTCTGTTCTCGCTATATA
Source organism: Amaurobius ferox (assembly GCA_951213105.1). Classification (NCBI taxonomy): domain Eukaryota; kingdom Metazoa; phylum Arthropoda; class Arachnida; order Araneae; family Amaurobiidae; genus Amaurobius; species Amaurobius ferox. Next base: position 93,826,124 of record OX578134.1, read on the forward strand.
AAATTATCTTCATGGACATATCTGAAGAATAAAACATCTTGGACTCCTTATGTAAGCAAATATAAAAAAAAATATGGAATTGAATCAATATATGCAAAATAAAAGCGTTAAAATTGTATGGGACCCGTACTAATTATATACGCGAATATTAGAAAATATAACCTGTATTAGTAGATTACATGTATAAATTGAAAATACTAATAAACCCGTAATCTTTAAATCTGAAGACAGTCATTTATTCTAATATATGTCAAAATTAAAGTGCTAAAATTATATGGGAAGATATACACGTACTACTTATAATGTCCGATTATTAGTAGAAGATTACCCGTTTTGCAATATGAGTCACAAATGTTTTTTGGTAAAATACAACAGACGACGTAATAAATTGAATGTATAATTAATCCCCTTAATCTTCATACCAGAAGACTGTACTTGATTCCAATATATATGCCAATATATGTCAAAATATATGCCAATATACCTGTACTACTTATATTCTCGTAGGTTAGAAGATATACCCGTGCATTCCTAGAAGATTACTCGTACAACGTACAATATGCGTGTGTCAGCAATTTTTGCCGCAATAAAACAATGGCGTAATAACTTAAAATATCAATAATCCCTGAATCAATAATTCCGGAAAATATCAATAATAATAATGTTTAAACCTGAAGAGTATAATTGATATTATCCAGTCCAAAATGAAATGGCAATGAAATTTATTTTATATACATATCTTCATTATTCAAATCGGAAAGGATTTAATAAAAATCGCCTGCCGCATAAACACATTGGATTTAAATCCGTTGCTAAGCGACATGATATCATTTGCTTCAAATAAATTGGTAGAAAAAATATCGTCTAAATAGTTATATTTCTATGGAACATTTGGCGACAGTTTCGTCAAATTAGCGACATTTTAAAAAATCGCCAAATTTATCGCCAAGAGGGACTGTAGAACTAATAGTTCCACTTTGCGACAAATCGACGAAATATCATCACAATACTATCCCCTAACAAAAAACAATTAATATCATTTATGTAGCGCAATTTTATCAATTTCAAGATATTTTTATAGATTTGAAAACATTTTTATCAATTTGGTGACATTTTAAAAATTCGCTAAATGTATTACTAAGTAGGATGGTTGGTCTGACAGAGAAATGCTAACCAAACATCATTTCAGTACTCTCTTCTAACAAAACAAAAAAAAATTTCATTGATATGTAGAAGACCCAAGCCACACGACCAACCCGAAGGTTTATGGCAGCTGTTTGTGTGTCGTTTATATCAATTTGGCGACATTTCCGTCAATTTGGCAAAGTTTAAGAAAAGTTGTCAAATTAGCGATATCCCTCCAAATTCGTAGCTTTGATTTTGCAGATCTGAATGAAACATTCTTATCCCGTTTCAATATACTAAATGAAAACACTACAATTGTATTAGAAGATATACCCGCTCTACTCTTTTTCTGTTTCAACAATCGGCTATATGAATTTATTGGCTAAACACAATATATGAGTTTAGTAGCTAAATACGATATAAGCTTGAAAACTCTTTGCCAAAATAAATGAAATTGATGTACGCAGTCAGCAATTAATATAATTAAAAGAAAAATCAAACCGTCCATTCATAAGATATACTTTTATATCCATTTATCCATTTATTTATTATTTAAATCGAAAAAAAATAATAAAAACATTAACAAACACATTTAATTTAATTGCGATGCCGAGCAACATGATATATCCTCCTAAAATGTTAAAATTTATTACCCACTAACAGCACACCCGTTATTCGTACGGAGTGTATAATTTAAAGAAACTTAAAGTTCGCAATCATGTGCAAATTCTGTTAAAATATTAAATTTATTGCTCCTAAAGAGAAGTTTAAGAATATATGTTCTCACTATGCAAAATTTTCTCCACGATCAGATCTGAAGAATAAAACATCCTGCCCCCTTTTGTAAGCAAATTTACAGAAGAAAAAATAGGAATTGAATGAATATATGCAACCCCGTACTAATTATATTGTCGCAGATCAGAAAATATGCCAATGTGTTAGTAGAAGATTACCCGTATTGCAATATGCGTCTCAAAAATATTTGCCAAAATAAAAGAGATGACGTAATAAATTGAAAACATCAATAATATCCGTACTCTTTATACCAGAAGGTCGTAATTGATTCCAATATATGCCAATACATATCAAAACATATGTCAATATACCTGTACTACTTATATTCTCGTAGATTAAAAGATATACACGTGTATTTGTAGAAGATTCGTACAACATACAGTATATGAGTTTAAACAATTTTTGTCATAATAAAATAATTGCATAATAACTTGAAAATATCAATAATCCTTGAATCAATAATCCCCGAATATATAAATAATAATAATTTTTAAGCCTGAAGACCGTAATTGATATTATCCAGTCAAAAATGCTATAAGAAAAATCAAATCGTTCTTTTCTAAAATATATTTTTATATCCATTTATTTATTATTCAAATCGAAAAAATAATTATTAAAATTAACAGACAGATTTAATTTAATTGCGTTTCTGAGTAACATGATATAAGATAGAATCTTATAACATGTTAAATATGTCATGTCTTATAACATAAACTGCGAAATTAAATAACGATTTTGATTTCTCTATACTTCTCATTGTTCCGTAAAAGCTTGTTTTAAATAAGCCATGAACCATGGAGATAGATTTCCCCTTTAAATCATGTTTCAAACAATTCATGTTTTCAGAAAGTGACTAATTAACGCAAAAAATCTCCCATCAAACTCAGAGATTAAATTTTAATTCACTTTCAAACGATTTTCAAGCTTTTCGTTTGGATAAACCACGGAGTTAGGGAGTAGAACTCCTAGAAAAAGTTCCGTTTTTCATTAATATCTCGACAACCCCAGGTCTTAGAAACTCAAAACTTGGACAAAATTTATGGAGAGATATTTCAAGGCTATTCACCAAATTTCATTAAATTCGGTTCAGCCGTTTTTCCGTGATGATGGGACAAACGAAAATTTCGTTTTTTACTAATATCTCGAGAACCACTGGTCGTAGAAACTCAAAACACGGATATAATTTTAAGTGGGGCTATTTCTGGGCTACCCACAAAATTTCATCAAATTCGGTTCAGCCGTTCTCCCGTGATGGTGTGACAAACAGACAGACAGACAGACAGACAGACAGATTTTCATTTTTATTTATATAGATGTGAAGCCTCTCTCATGTATAAAACGATTAAACTCTTGGAAAGATATTTATTATATAATATATCTCTTTTTTCTTTCTGGAGGATATACCAAAAGTCAGAATTTAATTGGATTTGTTATTTTCCCTATATTAAAAAATTTTTAATTAAAAAAATACTTAATATATTTTACTGAAATTTTTTTTATATATTTTATGGGATATATATATCATGAAAATGGGATAAGTATATCCCATAAGTATATTATGGGATAAGTATATCATGAAAAGTTATATAAAATTAAAAAAAAATTTGAAAAATTATTATCTACCAAATTTATTTTATAATGTGAAGCCTCTCTCATATACAAAATGTTAACCCTTGGAAAGATATTTATTATACAATATATCTCTTTTTTAACACTTTACAACGAAGTTGAAAAGTGTTTATAAATTTGTTCATACTGTCTGTCTGTCTGTCTGTCCGTTAGCACGATAACTGCCGCAAAAATGACTTAATCAAAATGAAATTTTAGTATGTTGTTCAGACGGTCTGTAGGACCTATGGGAATATAAATGAATAATATCACTCAATTAGTTTTAGATTGAACCCGGGTTGAAGAAATGAAATACATTGAGCCCTATGGGACCTAATTTTTCAAACATTGTTTAAGCGGATTTAAAATACACAAATTGCTTCGAAAATTTTAGGTAATATTCAAATTGTTCCATAAAATATATAAAAAAAATCAGCGAAATATATTCAGTAGTTTATTAAGTAAAAATTAAAATAATAATTACACCTCTTATATGAAACGATCACATGACCATGATATGAAACGATCACATGACCCACTTCAAAATGATATATGGCATCCATCTTGTTTCAAAATCGTGATTTTTTTAAGTTCTTCTTAATTCATATTGAGTGTTGTATCCGTCCTAAAACTACTTTATTTTTGCTTAAATTCTGTGCATCTACGAACTAAAAAAACACAATGACAATATATTTGAGTTTAAATTCTCATCTAAATTTGATTATTTCTACAACTAAGCCTATTTTTTACCTATGTAAAATGTAAACAGCAAAATATATAGAATGGGTTGTATTAGAATTACTGTATTTCTTTAACACAAAATAATTCAGTCCATGGAGTGTGCATGGCTGATATGAATGAAATATTAATTGATGTTATAAACAGAAGGACGATTTTTTTCGATGAAGTTTTAAGCATAGAGTTTAAGAATTGTAGCTCCATGGTCTTAATTTTTAAATAAAATAAATTATTATAGTATTGTGATGCATGAAATGAATGAAATCCTGCTTTTATAGAGAGATCCAGGCGTGTTATTTTTTCTATGACGTCATTTGAATTTATTTCAGTTGTTTTCGATGAAGTTTTCAAATATAATAAATTATCGTAGTATTATGATAGTTTTAAAAATATTACCGTGGAATGTATTGCATTTTAGAGATATTTAAACCAGGCAATTTATATTTCAATGCCGTCATTTGAATGAAGTTCATTTTTTTCAATGAAGGTTTAAGTTTTCAAATATAATAAATCAATGTAGTATTGTGATAAATTTTAAAATATTACCGAGGAATGTATTGCATTTTCGACTTTTTTAAATAAAATTGCATTGAAGTTGGAAAGTGTTTCATAATCAATGCTTTAAGCATGATTGATCTTTCTTGTTTCTTTCTGAAGGATATCCCAAAAGCCAGAATTTAAATGAATTTATATTTTTTCCCTATATTAAATAATTTTAATTAAAAACTACTTAATATATTTTACTAATTTTTTTTATATATTTTATGGGATAATGTGAATATTTCCTAATAGTTTCGAAGCAATTTGTGAATTTTAAATTTGCTTGAAACATGTTTGAAAAATTAGGTCCCATAGGGTTCAATGTATTTCTTTTTCTCAACCCGGGTGCAATAAAAAACTAATTGGGTGATATTATTTATTTAGATTCCCATAGGTCCCACAGACCGTCTGAAAAACATACTAAAATTTTATTTTGATAAAGTCAATTTTACGGCAGTTATCGTGCTAACGAACAGACATACAGACATACAGAATGAACAAAGTCATAAACACTTTTCAACTATGTTGTAAAGTGTTAACAAAGTCATAAACACTTTTCAACTGTGTTGTAAAGTCTTAATAACAAACAATTAAATCCTCCCTAGAAATAACATTATGCAGGCGATATTTAATCCTCCAATTTATTTGAAGAAAATTATATCTCTGAGTTTCGTTGGAGTCCATTGCGCTTATTAGTCACTTTTGAAAATCGTAGGTTTGAAACAGGAATTGAAATGGAAACAATTAAACCTTCTATAGAGATAGCATTATGCAGACGAAATTTTTTTCACCCATTTATTTGCTGAAAATTATATCTTTGAGTGTGGTTGGAGTATATTGCGCTTATTAGTCGCTGGTAAAAATCGAAGGTTTGAAATATGAATTGAAATGGAAACTCTTACTATTATCATGGTTTATTTTTCACAGGCTCTTACTCAACAATGAACAAGAAAGATCAATCATGCTTAAAGCATTGATTATGAAACACTTTCCAACTTCAATGCAATTTTATTTAAACATGTCTAAAATGCAATACATTCCTCGGTAATATTTTAAAACTTATCACAATACTACATTAATTTATTATATTTGAAACCTTATACCTTCATCGAAAAAAATTAACTTCATTCAAATGACGGCATTACAATATAAATTGCCTGGTTTAAACATCTCTAAAATGTGATACATTCCTCGGTAATAATTTTAGAATTATCATAATACTACGATAATTTATTATATTTGAAAACTTTATCAAAAACAACTGAAATTCATTCAAATGACGTCATAAAAAAATAACACGCCTGGCTCTCTCTATAAAAGCAACATTTCATTCATAAATAATTCCCCCATTCATGTCATTTATCACAATACTATAATAATTTATATTATTTAAAAATTAAGACCATGGAGCTAGAAGTAAGTAAAACTCTATGCGTAAAACTTCATCGAAAATTATCGTCCTTCTCTTTCTAAAATCAATGAATATTTCATTCATATCAGCCATGCAGACTCCATGGACTAAATGATTTTATGTTAAAGAATTTCAGCGATTGTAATACAACTCATTCTACATATTTTGCTGTTTACATTTTACATAGGTGAAAAATAGGCTTAATAGTAGAAATAATGAAATTTGGATGAGCATTTAAACTGAAATATATTGTCATTGCGTTGTTAAAGTATGTAGATGCAACAGAATTTAGGCAAAAATAAAGTAGTTTTAGGACGGACACAACACTCAATATGAATTAAAAAGAACTTTAAAAATCACAATTTTGAGACAAGATGGATGCCATATATCATTTTGAAGTGGGTCATGTGATCGTTTCATATCATGGACACGTGATCGCTTCATATAAGAGGTGTTATTATTATTTTAATTTTTATTTAAAAAACTACTGAATATATTTCGCTGAATTTTTCTTACATATTTTATGGAACAATTTGAATGTTGTCTAAAATTTTCAAAGCAATTTGTGAATTTTAAATCCGCTTAAAAAATGCTTGAAAAATTAGGTCCCATAGGGCTCAATGTATTCCATTTTTGCAACCCGGGTTCAATCGAAAACTAATTGGGTGATATTAGTCATTTATATTCCCATAGGTCCTACTGACCGTCTGAACAACATACTAACATTTCATTTTGATTAAATCATTTTTACGGCAGTTATCGTGCTAACGGACAGACAGACAGACAGAATGAACAAAGTCATAAACACTTTTCAACTTTGTTGTAAAGTGTTAAAAATATTAGGAAATCAAAATGATAATTTGATTATCAGCACTTTATGAGAAAGATTCTTTCTTATATCATGTTACTCAGCAACGCAATTGAATCAAATGGGTTTGTTAATTTTTACTATTATTTTGTTGGTTTGAATAATAAATAAATGGATATAAAAATATATCTTATAAATGAACAGTTTGATTTTTATTTTAATTACGTTAATTACGGACTGAATACATCACTTTCATTTATTTTAGAAAAGAGTTTTCAAACTTATATATTGTGTTTAGTCAATAAACTCATATATTGTGTTTAGCCAATAAACTTATTTAGCCGATTCTTGACACAGAATATAAAATAGAAAATGCTGTATCTTCAAATACAATTTTAGTGTTTTCATTTAGTATATACACACGAGATCGGGATGTTTTAGTCTTCAGATCTGAAAATTCAGATCAACGAATTTGGCGAGATATCGCTAACCTTGGCGCCTTTTCTCAAACGTTGACAGAAATGTCGCCAAATTGATGAAAACGATACTAAATCAATGAAATTAATTTTGTTTTTTTAGAAGAGAGTACTGAAACGATGTTTCGGTAGCATTTGTCTGTCAATCCAAACTTTTTCCTTAGTAACACATTTAGCAAAATTTTAAAATGTAGCCAAATCGATAAAAATATCTGTAAATACATAAAAATATCTTGAAATTGCTGAAATTACTCTAAATAAATGAAATTAATCGTATTCCGTTAGGGGATAGTATTGTGTTGATGTTTAGTAAATTTGATGTCAAGTGGGACTGACAGTTCTACAGTCATAGCTGGCGATTTATTTGGCGAATTTTTAAAATGTTGCTAAATTAACAAAAACGTCGCCAAAACTTTCATAGGGATAGCATTATTCTGATGATATTTTTCCACCAATTTATTTTAAGAAAATGATACCATGTCGCTTAACAACGAATTTAAATCCAATGTGTTTATGATGCAGACGATTTTTATTAAATCTTTTCAGGTTTAAATAATGAAGATATGTATATATAAAAAAATTCATTGATATCGCATTTTTGACTAGATAATATTAATTACGGTCTTCAAGTTTGAACATTATTATTGATATTTTCAAGTTATTACGTTATTATTTTATTTTGGCAAAAATTGTTGAAACTCATATATTGTACGTAGTACGAGTAATCTTCTACAAATGCACGGGTATATCCTCTAATCTACGAGAATGCCAGTAGTACATTTATATTGGCATATATTTCGACATTGATATTTATTGGAATCAATTACGGCCTTTAGGTGTAAATACTAGTCAATACCCGTTGGAAATCAACGGTCTCGCAATAAGCAACCCCTGAATATTCTCATTTTTTTAATAATTCGCGTTTCACATTTATTCGGCAAATCGAATATTTTAGTTTGCGGAACCCCCTAAAGAAGAAAATATTGTAAATTTTAAATTGCGCACGTCTTTCTTTCGAACTATCTACCAGTACACCAAATTAAAGTCACTATCTCATCCCGAGGTATACTATTTTATCATCTCCCCTTTCGAACGTTTGTCTGTGGAGCACACACATAAATGAACATTTTTGAAAAACTCTGTTCGCCTTGGGTTTCTTATCAGATGATTGATACATATGCTAAATATCAAGCCTCTATCACATTTAAAGGAAACGTGTCTCATTTATTCCGAAAATCGAACATATTGGTGTTCGGCATCCCCTAAAGTTGCAAATATTAGAAATCTGAAATTGCACACATTCTTCCTTTCAAACTATCTACCAGTACACCAAATTTAATGTCTGTATTGTGAAGCATGTTTTTCTATCACTTCCTATTTCGAGCGTTTTTCTCTGTTGCACCCCCTTAAATGATCATTTTTGAAAAACCGCAATAATCGTAGGGTTTTTTTTTATCAAATGATTACCCCATATACTAAATTTCAAGCCTCTATCATATTGTAAAGCAGGCGTTTTTTATTTGTTCGTCAAATCGAACATTTTAGTGTGTGGCACCCCCTACAACAGCAAATGTTGGAAAACTGAAATTGCACACTTTCTTCCTTTCTAACTATCTACACATATGCCAAATTTGAAGTCTCTATCTCATCGCGAAGCATGCTTTTTCTATCATTTCACCTTTCGAATGTTTTTCTGTGGAGTACCCACTCCCCTTAAATATATATTTTTGAAAAACTCCATTATTTTTGGGTCTCCATTCTTTTCTATAAAACTCCATTCTTTTCTATAAAATGATTCGCCATATTCCAAATATCAAGCCTCTATCACGTTGTAAAGGGAGTGTTTCTTCTTCATTCCCAAAATCGTACATTTTTGTGTGCTACACCCCTTAAAGTAGAAAATATTGGATCTGAAATTGTACACTTTCTTCCTTCCAAACAATCTACCCGTACACCAAATTTCAAATATGTATCTCATACCGAAGTATGTTTTCTTATCAATTTACCTTTCGAACGTTTTCCTCTGGAGCACCCCCTTAAACGACCGTTTTTTAAAAACTATAATCGTCTTGGGTGTTTTTATCAAATGATTATACCATATACTAAATTTCAATCCTCTATCAAATTTTAAAGGAGCCGTTTCTCATTTATTCGGTAAATCGAACATTTTGGTGTGCAACACCCCCTTAAGTAGAAATTATTGGAAATCTGAAATTGCACACTTTCTTTCTTTCAAACAATTTACCCATACACCCAATTTGAAGTTTCTATCTTATAGCAAATCATGCATTCTTATCATTTCACTTTTCGAATGTTTTGGTGTGGAGCACCCCCTCTAAAGAACTTTTGCGAAAAATTAGATTTTTTCAGGGGTTTTATCGAACGATCGAGCCGTGTACCAAATTGCAAGTCTGTATCTATTCGGGAAGTGCCTAAAAAAAGCGTGACAGACAGACGGACAGACAGGTAGACAGACAGACTGACGGACACTTGGCAATTAGTATACATAGATTATTTGGATTATTGATATTTTCAATTTATTACGTCATCTGCTTCATTTTTTCAAAGATTTTTGAGACTCGTATTGTAATACGGCTAATCTACTAACAAACGGGCATAGTTTCTAACAATATATCTTCCCATACAATTTTAGGACTTTCATTTTGGCATATATTGGAATCAATTACTGCCTTCAGGTTTGAAGTTTACGGGTTTATTGATATTTTCAATTTATATGTGTAATCCACTAATTCAGGCATATCTTCTAATATTCGCAAATGTAAGTAGTACGGATCCCGTGCCATTTTAATATTATTACTTTGCACATATTGATTCAATTTCATATATTTTGTAAATTTGTTTACAAACGAGGCCAAAATGTTTTGTTCTTTAGATCTGCCCATGAAGATAACTTTGTATAGCGAGAACAGATATTCTTAAACTTCGTTTACGGAGCATTAAGTTAAATATTTGAACAGAATAATTTGATTAACAATGTCATTTAGTATACTATACGAATTTGATATGAGTGTGAATTAATTTTTTTTTATATTTTATACTCCGTACGAAGAACGGGTATGCTGCCAGTTATAAGCGTAATTAAATGATATAAAACTGTACAAGGACTAAAAACCAGCATTTTATATAAACATAAACAAATGTGTATTGTGGAAGACAAGAGCAACGTAAATGAGTACAAATAATACGATAATGCAGCATACAGCTATTTCGAAGATACGATGGTTCCCCTTCGTCAATGAAATAGAAACAACAAATCGAAATTCTAAAAGAGGAATGGGCGCAGATGAAAGAAGCAGATATGATTATATATCCAACAGCTGGATTAAGAAGAGCTAATCAGAAAGCTGCAAGAAGAACTGACATTTCAATCAGAAAACGAGGAGTAGCAACGCGAAATTGACCTATGTCAAAATACAATACATTATCCCAATGTCGTACAATACTTGTACGACATGTTGACATTGCAATTACGGATGCCAAGAAAGATAATGAGCAATGTAAACGCAGCAGAGGAAACCAATTGGAACGCAAACATAGATAAACAGCGTTCATCCCCTTCTGCATCAACGGCAAATGGGAGAGGTGGTATGAAACCAAAGGGGGGAATAAAAAAAGTGTCCCAAAGTTTGTTCCAGAAAGTGCGACATATTTGAATTTTCAACAACGACCTAGCGACATGTCAATTGATTTGATTCAAGAAATATCTACAGTGAGCGCACAAAGAAAGCGCGGCTCAGCACTGAGATGTGTGATAGTATCATATGCATAATGAAAGACTGGCGTATCAAAATATACGCAGGCATCCAGCAGAGTGATGGCACGATTAAGTGTCAAAATGTAAGAAAATAAGTATTTATGTATTTACATTTGTCACTAGTTATCATGGAAGGGACACCAACACGCATCGTAGAGTTAACAATAAGCTCGAACAAACCTATCTTAATATCGAGCTCGTGTATTTAAACTAAATGAACTACTCAGATTTTCGGTTGCTAATATTCATTAATGTGCCCTAAATATAAGTGCCAATTAAATTCTGTGTTATAAATATATGTATGAATTTAATTATGTTTCATAAATATGTGTGTTAATTAAATATTGGTAGAATCTAGATATGTCAACAAATAATGGATTTATGAATAATCTTAATAATCAAGACATATATAGATATCTATGGAATTAAATATTAAAGAAATTGATCAATTTAGATAAATGTGTTTATTTGCATCTTGTGTATTTGTCTCTCTGGTTTGAGAACCGGGAGTTTACATGCTCCACCCTTAGTGAAGGCATAAAAGGTAAGTCCTGGTATAGTAATTTTTGATAAAGACAACATTACCTTATGACACCCCACAAGGCAAATTAAGTCTGAACAGAGTATAACTGAAACTCACCCAACAAGATACAAAGCAGACCACAAAGGAGTAAAATATATTAAATTTTAGGAACACGAAAACTATGTCAAAAACAAAGAATTTAATAAATCTTCAATTTGCTCAGCATTGCAATCAATTTAACTACTGTTTTTAGTTTTTTTACATCAAAGGTCATACAGAAATGCACGACGATATATGATCTTGATTTCATTCAAGTCTTCCACATCCAGAAAAGTTCAAGTAATTTAGTTACTGAGGTGTCCATTACACCATTTTTTCCTCGGTTTGGCGGAAAACTCAGTAAAATAAAATAAGAGAAAAAAAGACTGATCAGTCTTGATTTGTTTTGTCGGGATATTCCTGTCGTGTTTCGACACACGTCACTCATGTATTGATACTTCTCGTTTTCTGATGGACAGGTAAGTTCTTGTTGCTTTCTGATTTGCTCTCTTTTAATACAGGTGATGGGTATGTAACCCCCTCCGCTTTATTCACCTACGCCCATTCCTTTTTTGGTATTCGGGTTTCTTTGTTCTCTTGCACTGATGAAGAGGAACCAGCGTATCTTCGAAACAGCTGTATCTTGCATTATTCTGTTATTTGTGCGTAGTTACGTAGCTCTAGCCTTCCTTATCCTTCGCACAAAGTGTTTTTACATAATATGTGATGTACATATGCATACGAATAAAATGTATAATATAGGAAGTTTCTGAACTTGCATTGATTGTTTTTGTGTTACGCCTCTGTATACAGTGTCATGAGGCACTTCCATATGTTTGTACTTAGCCTCGGGGTCAAAAAATGGACAAGCGTAATATTACTTGAAATGTATATATAGTATGCATTGTGTTATGTATAGTGATGCCTCTGCACAAAGCGAGATTGGGATTTTTGGCGCCTTTTGTTTGTATGCGCATTTGACATGGATTGTAAATAGTCAGAGAATTAATTGCAGCAAAATGTCAAAATTGAGCTACAAATCTCTGAAAATTTATAGCCCTGTCAGGTGTGGCTATCGTTGTGGCCCGGTCCTTAGACCACCCGGTTTCTAATGAGCCCTCCGGTCCGTCAATTTTAGTGGAGCGCATAAAAAATGAGCGTCTCTTCGCAAACCAATGGTGCTAGGCAAAATTAGACCTCCTTTTTTTATTGCGCTTGGGAAACAGCGAATGGGAATTGGGGAACTTCCTCTCTATTTTTGTCGTTCCCTTCGTTTTAAAATTTCTGGAAGTTTTTTAGTAAAATGTAAAAAATTCAGATGCCTTTCTAATCTCGAGAGAATAGCACTCCAAGTGCGTGGCACTTGTGTTTTTTGTGAAGCCCGATCCGGCATGCACTTTGATGCACATTACAGGCACGGTATCCGTGGCCCCTATCTAGGGCGGCTAATACTTTCTGGTAGGATCCGACGTCGTGTGTCCGGTGACGATGGCGATTCATAGCCAAAACGAGCCAGAGCCTAATTCAGCGCGAAGGCGCAATTCTTCGGGCGGTGGTGGCCAGTGAAGTAAAGAAAGTCGTCATTTTTTTTTTTGGTTTCGCAGTGCAACACAGCTCTGCCTCTAAACAGCGTGGTGTGGGACCCTTTACTCTCTTAGCTACATTCAAGTCGTGGCAACTGTGGTACTGCTTGGACGGAGTGTTTGCGGGTGTCTATGCTGGGCCCCTACGCAGCAGACGCGCGCCAACTGGGTGACAATCGACTGGAATCAGTGAGGCCCGTAGCAGATGATTTCCACTGAGCCGAGATTGCTATTTTGCTCTTGACCTTCCGGTAACGCCTGTACGCAAGTTCTTAGGAACCGCTGTGCCTAAGCCAACGTTAGGAGTTGGAGAATTCCCTGTCTCAGCCTTAGCCGGTCTGATCCTGCTGTCATGTCGCATTTCTGCGCCATGAGCCTTTTTCTTATTTTCGAGGAGAGAAATATCTTTTTCCCTCCGTGCCTGTGCTGTGTTTTTCGCTAAGACTTGTTTCTATTGAAATCGCACTGAAAAGCGAGTTTCGTTGAGAATTCGTGAGAATGTCTAGGATTTGCGTCTGGTCGAGATGCGTGACGTGTGATCGCCTGTTGCCAGGAGAAACGCGCCTGTCCAATCAGGAAGAGGCGCAAGGAGAAATCTTCGGCGGTGACCTCGTGAGACGGGGCAGTTTTGAGCTGGAAATTCCGACTGAAAGGTCGCATCGAAAGTTTTGTCTTATTAAAAAAACAAAGGCTTTTGGCCAAAATGGCTAAGCTGGCGGAATTGTGCATTTGTTTCTAAGAGAAACCGCCCTGCCCTTCTGGAGCTGATGGAGAAGATCCTGGAAAAGTTTCGGCTATTTATTTTCATCATTTCTAAAATTATTTTTTTTATTCCAGGAGTCCTGTTTTCGATGGCTGGTGATGAGTCTCGATCGCGAAGGTTCGGCTTACTTGCCATGTTTGAATGCTGTCATGTCATCTAAATTTTGGGATCGTTTTCTCGACCATCCACCTTTGGGAACTCTTTTATTCAACTGCAGATCGTGTTATCCTGAATAGGACATTCTTCGTATTGTAAAATTACTCTACCGCTCAGGTAAAATTTCTTTTTCGGAACAAGAAGTTCCGTTGCATCATAGGCACAGGTGAATACAGTTTAATTAATATTAATGGCTCAGATTTGAAATATCTTTATGTTGAGTTGATTTTCATGATTAAAGAAATCATATGCTTGATGAATAAGTTAAATATTGTTGCTATATAATTTTGACCAGAGCATTAAAAGTAAGAATGTTAATTGATAAAGTGAAGCTCTGAATACTAAAGGTGATAATTTGAAATAAATATATATTTAGTCACTTTGAAAATCTAAAAATAAAATATTATTTGTGTGATAAATGAGCCTGTTTATTTGTGTATGCCTTCATGTTTTACTCACTGTACATCATTTAGGATCTAATTCTCCTAAACTGGGAATCTCTTCCAAATTTGAACCGGGTGTTTATTTTGGTAATTATGATAAAGTTAAATATGTTAATTACAGTTCTTTTTGGTATATTAAATGTACGATCACGCTGTTGTGCGTAGTGGAGTCAGTAGGTGCTGTTTGGTACTGAAACCGCTACCACAAATTGGTGCCTGTTCCCTTTCCCAGAGTATTACAGTGAGTGAAATATAATTTTATGAGGAAGTGTAGAAAAATGTGTGTTTTGAATTATGTGTAAAAATATTGCAGATTTGATATGTCAAAGTAAGTGAAAAAGTTCTTTTAGTGGTGCTAAGTGTTTGAATTATAAATGGGCAAGAAACTGTTATTTATATGTCATAAAGTAAATTTAAAAGTGCAAAAAGCACATAAGCCCAGATGCACCAGAGTATTATTTGCATAGTAAAATTTTGTTGCATATATATTCTTGAATTATTTGACATACATAAATATACACAAAATTCCATATGATATTTAAGAGTGAATTTAAAGTTTTGAAATTTTCAAATACACATACATTGAAAGGTAAATACTTAAAGTGCATACATTTATTCTTGAAAAGTGAATACAAAAGTTCTGTGCACATACAAAAGTGATTCGAAGTTCATGATAATGAACAAAAAGTAAAAAAAGTTACACGTAGTGTTTTTTCGGTGCTCTGCTTACACATAAATAAGTGATAGAAAGTGAAATTATTTTCGAAATAAACTGTGTTAAACTGTGCAAAATGCCTCGAAATAGTAAGAATTCTCGTGCAAGTAGGAGTAGAGACTCCTCTGCACAACCGAATAGTAGTAACCGTGTGCCTTCGGTGTCTCCACCACGACTTTCTCCAAATTCTGGCAGATCAGCTTCCGCTGTCAGAGACTCAAACAAAATGAAGGTCGGAATTGGATCACAGTTCCTTGGATCCATTCCGGGTTTTGCTGGCAATGCAAATGAATCATTTCAGGACTTTTTGGAAAAGTTCTCCCTGGTCGCTGAACACGCCGAATGGTCTAATCGAGATAAAATTTTCGTCTTGAAGTTGAAGTTGTCTGGTCGTGCTGAAAGACTGATCAAATCCATTCCGAAACTAAACCAAAGCACGAATTTTACTGAAGTTGTTAACGCACTCAAGGACAATTTTACAAAAAAGGAAAATATTGCCAGGAATGTTGCTAACCTGGTCAATTGTAAACAAATGATTAACGAAGAGGTTCGAGAATACGCGAACCGCATAGAAGCTGAATCCTATGTGGCTTTCCCACAAGATACTGGGACTGACAATGAAGATTCCCTGAGAACTGCTATATTACTAAATGCATTTAATAAAGGGTTGAAAATCATTATTCGAAAAGCTGTTTTATCTGCAAACCCACAGTCATTTGAAGCTGCTAAAGAGATAGCAATATTGGAAGAAGAAGTGCAAAATGAAGTGCTGGAAGAAATGACAGAAGACATAAATGCTGTGAGAATTGAAAATGACCCTAAACATGAAATTGAAGAGCTGAAGAAAGAATTGAATTCAAAAAAGAAAGAATTTGAGAAGTTAAGAAGAAAATTCAGTGAGAACTCAGAAAAAAGAAAGAAAAGACTGAACGAGATAAGAGAAGATTTAGAGAGAAGCAACTCCAGTTTTGAAGATTCCTTCTTGGATACGCCCTCTACAAGCAGATACAATGAAGATGAATTGATAGAGGAAGATTGGGAAGATATTCCAGTAAAGAAGAAACATAAACCATCAACATCTTTCAAAACTTCTACACCATCTAGAAGAACTGACAATAGAAACCGTTTCAGTCAAAGAAGAACTCCAGTTGCCTCACAGGAAGAAGAGTGGTATGTTAAAAGTCCATATCAAAATTATTCTTCAAGAAAGAACTTTCAATCATTTAGAAGACCTTTTCGTAACAGTTTTGGTAGAAATTCAAATTTCCAGAGAAGAAATTCTTCAAATTTTAGAAATTCTTTTGATAATTATAAATCTCAAAACTTCAATAATTTTGGATATAGAAGAAATAACAGATATTTTAATAATAGATTTGGTAATAGAAGACAATTTAGAAGACAGAATTTCAGAACACAAAATTTTCAATCTCAAAATTTTATTAGATCAAATTCTGAAGTTAGTTGCATGACGGAAATTAAAGCTCCTTGCCAGAAAAATTTTCCGGTCATCTCAGTTTTTGTTGAAGATGTCAAATTGAATGCCTTAATTGACGCTGGAAGTTCTATAAACATTATCTATAGTGATGCTTTACAGAAAATTGATCCTCGAAAAGTGCAAACAAAACATACATCCATTATTGTGAAGGGAGTTGGGGATCAAGATGTTTGGGTTGATGAGAAAGCTTCCTTTCCTTTAACCGTGGGTAAAAACAACATTGTGATTGAATGCTGCATTTTAAATACACCAACACCAAATGAATACAACATGATTTTGGGAAGTACCTTTCTGCATAAAAATAAAGTGACCATTACCTTTGGACACAAAGATGTTCAACCTGAAATATCTGAGTGTAATGCAATAAATTATAAATGTAATAGAAGAAATTACAATTTTACAAATGATGTGGATTACAGATCCAAAGACACAAATTTTTCAAGAAATTTTAGAGGATATGAAAATAAGTGTGATAATGGATATTTATTTGAACAAAACAATTTCCACAATGAATTTAGAGATGTCGACTTTAGAGATTTTGATGCAAATGTGAATGAAAGATCAAATTATGAATGTGAAAATGATTTACATGAAATGCAGATGAATGATTATGTACATACAAACAGATCCTTGACAGAAAACAATACCAGTGATAATGAAATTTTTCAGACAGAATGTGATAAACATGATGAAGGAAGTTCACAACAAAACAAGGCAATAGGTATTGCCAAAGCATTTAAGAAATGTGTTCTAAAACCATTTTCGGAGTCATTTGTTAAATTAAAAAGAAATTACAAATTAGAAAAAGACACGACAATTTTACTTGAACCTATCAATAGTAAAGAATTTTCTGCAAACAAAATTTTCGTTGCCAGAAGTATTCATAAAATTCCTGAAAATGACTTTTTGTATGCAAAAATTGCTAATCCATCAGAAAAGTGTGTTTACATAAACAAAGGTATGAAATTAGGAACTTTCGAAAACATCTATGAAGCTGATATTGACGTAAATAATAGAATTGACATTGAGAACTGTATTGAAGAGAATGACACATTTGATGCATGGGGAGGATAATTTGATTTAAAACATATGAATTATGCCCAGAAAAATTTACTTTTGAAATTGTTAAGTAAATATAAACATGTTTTTGCTAAGAATATGAAAGAATTGTCTGGATGTGACACCATACTGCATGAAATTAATTTGGAGTCTAACATACCTGTTAGACAAAAGCCATACAGAATTCCACATAATTTACAGAAAGAACTTTCGCGCCAGGTGAACGAATTGTTAGATGCCAAAATTATTCAAAGAAGTACATCTCCTTACAATACTCCTGTGCTGTTTGTTAAGAAACCTGATGGAAGTTACCGTTTAGTAGCGGATTTTCGAAAGCTCAATAAGATAACCATAGTAGAAAATTTTCCGATTCCGAATATATCGGAATTGATAGATAATTTGTCTGGAGCCTTGTATTTTTCGACTCTTGATTTAACCAGTGGATTTTATCAATTGTGTTTACATCCTGATGATTATCCAAAAACTTCTTTTTCAACACCTGACGGACACTTTGAATGGACCAGAACTCCATTTGGTCTTAAGAATGCGCCCGCATCCTTTCAGAGATTGATGTCTCTGGTGCTGGCTGGCATATCTGGAATTTACATTGACGACATCATCGTTGCTTCAAGAACATTCGAAGAACATTTGAAAAAACTAGAAGAAATTTTTGTAAGATTAAGTAAACATGGTCTTAAATTGAAACCAAGCAAATGCCATTTTTTCAGAAAAACAATTAAGTATCTTGGATTTTTAGTATCAAATGGAAAAGTACAACCTGATACTCATAATTTGGAAGTTGTAGAAAAATTTAAAATTCCTAAATCAATTAAGAATGTGAGACAATTTCTTGGACTCACTGGATTCTATAGAAAATTCATAAAAGACTATGCAGAACTTACCCTTCCACTAACAGATTTACTGAAGACTAAGAATAATGAAAGTAAAAAGAAATTTATTTGGACTAATGAAGCTCAAAAATCTTTTGAAATTTTAAAAGGAAAACTTTTGTCAAAACCAATTATGACCCTTCCAGATTTTAGAAAACCATTCATTTTACATACTGATGCTTCAAATCACTCTTTGGGCTGCTATTTGTCCCAAGAAGATGAGAATAAAAGTTTGCATCCAATATCTTACGGAAGCAGAAAACTTAATGAAGCTGAATGTAAATACAGTGTTGTCGAAAGAGAAGCACTAGCCGTTGTATGGGCTACTAACTATTATAAACACTATTTAATTGGAAAACCTTTTACAATTTTTTGTGACCAAATCTCTCTGTCCTTTGTATTTAAATTAAAAGATCCTACATCTAGATTGGCAAGATGGATTGCATCTCTATCACAATTTGATTATCATATAGTACATAAACCTGGAAAAGCAAACTTAGTGGCAGATTATCTTTCAAGAAATGTAGATGAATGTACTAATACTATTGAGAACATTCCACGAAGATTTGTGTCACAAAATAAGGTTATAAATCAAAATGTTAATCAAAATTTTCCAAGTGTAAATCCAAATTCTAATAGTAGCAATATAAGAAAATCAGAAGTCAATTTGAATCCAGCCAATACAAATGAAATAAATGAAATCTGTGCTGTTGATAATAATGAAAGTGAAATGCAAAATGAAAATAACATACAAAGTGGTCAATTGGAACAAACATTTACTTGTCCTACCTTACTCATAAGAATTAAGAATGCTCAAAAATCTGACCCAAGATGCAATAAAATTATAGATCTCTTAGATAAGAACATAAAACCTTACCCACAAACCTTGGTATTTTTTAGAAAAGATGATATCTTGTGGTGTACACACAGACACCCTAAACGTAGACACCAAGAACAAGAAAGAGTTGTTGTTCCACAAGAACTTGTGTCTGAAATTTTATGGTTGCATCATGATTGCCCTACTTACGCACATTGTGGATTTAGAAGAACTTTAGCTTCTGTGAGTAGAAAATACTTTTGGCAGGGAATGTATTCCCAAACCCCAAATTATGTGTCATCAATGTGTCAAAATTATGTGAAGATGCCCAATATTAAAGTTGGTGACTTAGTGTATCTTTACACTCCCTTTTTGCCTCATGGTCAGTCAAGAAAACTGAGTTCATTTAATAGAGGCCCTTTTAAAGTGATAAAACAAACATCTGCTGTAAACTTTTTGATAAGACATGTGATGAATCCCAAAAATGAACAACTGGTTCATGTGAACAGACTGACTCTTTTACCTCCAAGAAGAGAGGAATTGCAAAGATTTTCAAAACAAACTACTGAAAGTCAAAAACTGAACTCTAAGTCAAATAAACTTACTCCTGTGATCACCGCTGAGAAAGACTCTGTGAAACTAAAATCTTGTTTATCAAGAAATACAGAAAAATCTCAAAACAAAAAGACTGTGAAAAGAGTAAGATTTAATTTGCCAAATAAAAGGGTAAATGAAAATGCTGTTCATACTAGATCAAACTTTCATGCTAATAAAAGTCAACATTTCACACCTAGAAATAATTCAAATAACTTTGATAATAGAGGAAATGGAAGAATCATTTACAACAATAACTACAGAAATAGTTATACACCACACCAAAATCAGTATTATATGACAAATAGAAATACACGTACACCTTATAACCTTAGATCCCAAAGATTTTCACAATATTAAATTTTGGTTGAGTTCACAATTTTTCAGAAATTAAATTTTGCAAGAAAAATCTCATTTTAAATTTAAGTTTATACTTGTTTAAGTTTTTATATTTCAATATTGTCTTTTAAAATAGAATTTATGAGAAAATTGTTGTGATTTTAAAATTTATTGGAAATCTTGCATTTAAGTAAAAGTAAATAGAAAATTAATTGATTTTGTGAACCATAATTTATGAATGTTTATATTGTAATTTAAATAATAAGTAATTTTGTTAATTGACTCTCCTTGGACTTTAAAAATTTTTCGAGAGTCCTGTTTTGATTGACTTTGATTATTTTGATGTGTTTCATTGAAAAAAAAAAAAATGTTTGATTACTTATTTAAGTTCATGAATGAAATAATTGAAATGGTGCTGGTTTTTGAATTGTTCCCCTAAGCAAAAGGAGGAAATTTTTGAAATTTTGGAAAAAGTAAATGATTTTGTTGAAATAAATTGAAATTAATATAAAGTTAATATAAAGTAATTAAAGTAAATTAAGTAATTTGAATTTGAAAATGGAAAGTTTGAATTTGAGAATTTTTGAAATTTAATGAAATTTTTTGAAGATCAAAAGTAAATGATCTCTTTTGAAAAATGTTTTTGAAACTTTGTTGCTGAGAGAGGTGAAAATTTTTGGCTGATGTGTTGTTGAAATTTGTTTTCTTGAAATTCCATTTCACATGGTTGTTTTTTTTTTTTGACCAGCAGTTTTCAAACATCTACACAAATTTCAGCGAGACATCATACTTTTATGCTGCAACCTCTTTTTTCTGAAAGCTGGCTGGTGGACACAAACATGGACAATTTTACACGGATCACAGATGAAGAAGCAGCTTGACAATTTAAAGCCCCGGTGTTTTTGTGGCAGGACTGGAGTCCTGGACGACAACTTGCTCCGAGCCTACCTAGGAGGGTTGTGATTGGCCAGGTGGGAAACTGGTGAAGCTGTGAGGATGATGATGATGAAGAAGATGATGATGATGACGATGATGAGGTCAGCGCAAGCTGTCCAAAATTTTTGTGACGTCCGTGGCTTCTGAGGCGTGTCCTGGCGTCCTGTTTTGCTGCATCTGCATCCTGCACGCGAGTATTTTTTTTCTTTTTTTACACCTCCCTTTTTACTTCTTGGCAACTCGTTAGTCCCCGCCGAGTTTGCTCTTTGGATGTGTTCCTGCTTTTACATAACTGACGTGAATTTCAGGAGAATTTTTTCTCTTCTCTCTCTCTCAGTAGACAAATATGTTTAAATGTAAAATTTTTCTTTTGTGACATGAAGTGGTCACTTGTTGAAACAATTTCAGAGAGTGAAAGTTGTTGAAAGTAAAGTAAATTGAATAATTTTAATATAAATGAATAATTTAAAGTAATTTGAGAAATTGAGTCAGAATAAGAAAATTCTGAATTGTTTTAATGACAAAAATAAGTGAAATTTAAGTTAATGTTGAATGAAAGTTAAAATGTTGAAAAATTGAAAAGTAAATGTAAATTAAAGTTAATGTGTTGAATTTGAAAGTAATTTAAATGAAAGTTTTGAAATGAAAGTTTTGAAATGAAAAATTTAAATTGAAAAATTGAAATATTAAAAGTGACCTTGTTCTCAAAAGTGAGACAAATTTTTGAATGAGTGAAGAATCTCATTACCTGATTATGACAAATTTAAGTTAAAAATTAATTTTCAAAATATTTAATCTTTTGATGAAAAATTAAGAATTGTCTTGTGTCACTTGTGTGTTTTGAAAGTGACAAGTGTTTGAATTTTTGAAATTTTCTAATTGTTTATATTGTATATGTTTGTAAATTCATATCATATCATGTTTTAGTTTCGCATCACCTGGTTGATCTCAATGTGGATGATTGAGACATTTTGTTGTCAGGCAAAGTGCCTAGAAATTTTTTTTCTGGATTTTAAATGTTTATGTGTAAATTTTTGTAAAGGTTCCTTTAAGATGTGGTGACGCCTTGTCATCCTTTTGGTTTTCTTTTGGTCTTTACCTGTGGTAATGAATGGCTTGGCCGGTCATTCAGATCTGCAGTGGCGTTGTCTTGAGAAACGTTGGGGCCCACGTTTTCTCGCCCAAAATTTTGTTTTAAATTATTTTACACTTACAGGTTCCTAAGACTCTTTGTAAATTTTTGTATTTTTGTGTTTTTGAGTGAGAGAAAAATTTTCCTCACTGTTTTCGGAAAATTTTTGGCTCCCAGGAGGGGAGAGCTGTCATGTCGCATTTCTGCGCCATGAGCCTTTTTCTTATTTTCGAGGAGAGAAATATCTTTTTCCCTCCGTGCCTGTGCTGTGTTTTTCGCTAAGACTTGTTTCTATTGAAATCGCACTGAAAAGCGAGTTTCGTTGAGAATTCGTGAGAATGTCTAGGATTTGCGTCTGGCCGAGATGCGTGACGTGTGATCGCCTGTTGCCAGGAGAAGCGCGCCTGTCCAATCAGGAAGAGGCGCAAGGAGATATCTTCGGCGGTGACCTCGTGAGACGGGGCAGTTTTGAGCTGGAAATTCCGACTGAAAGGTCGCATCGAAAGTTTTGTCTTATTAAAAAGACAAAGGCTTTTGGCCAAAATGGCTAAGCTGGCGGAATTGGGCATTTGTTTCTAAGAGAAACCTCCCTGCCCTTCTGGAGCTGATGGAGAAGATCCTGGAAAAGTTTCGGCTATTTATTTTCATCATTTCTAAAATTATTTTTTTTATTCCAGGAGTCCTGTTTTCGATGGCTGGTGATGAGTCTCGATCGCGAAGGTTCGGCTTACTTGCCATGTTTGAATGCTGTCATGTCATCTAAATTTTGGGATCGTTTTCTCGACCATCCACCTTTGGGAACTCTTTTATTCAACTGCAGATCGTGTTATCCTGAATAGGACATTCTTCGTATTGTAAAATTACTCTACCGCTCAGGTAAAATTTCTTTTTCGGAACAAGAAGTTCCGTTGCATCATAGGCACAGGTGAATACAGTTTAATTAATATTAATGGCTCAGATTTGAAATATCTTTATGTTGAGTTGATTTTCATGATTAAAGAAATCATATGCTTGATGAATAAGTTAAATATTGTTGCTATATAATTTTGACCAGAGCATTAAAAGTAAGAATGTTAATTGATAAAGTGAAGCTCTGAATACTAAAGGTGATAATTTGAAATAAATATATATTTAGTCACTTTGAAAATCTAAAAATAAAATATTATTTGTGTGATAAATGAGCCTGTTTATTTGTGTATGCCTTCATGTTTTACTCACTGTACATCATTTAGGATCTAATTCTCCTAAACTGGGAATCTCTTCCAAATTTGAACCGGGTGTTTATTTTGGTAATTATGATAAAGTTAAATATGTTAATTACAGTTCTTTTTGGTATATTAAATGTACGATCACGCTGTTGTGCGTAGTGGAGTCAGTAGGTGCTGTTTGGTACTGATTTCGCTATCACACTGCTGACGATGATAGTTTACGTAAATGCTCTTGATCTTCCGGTAACGCCTGTACGTAAGTTCTTATAAACCGCTCGGCATAAGCCAACATTAAGAGGAGGAGAATTGAATTGGACAGTGTGTCCATCTCCGGAATAATCCTTGTCTGAACTACCGTCACTTGTTTAACCTTAACCGATCTGATCCGACTGACAGTGATATTTATGAAATGTCCAATACTGAACTAGCCAGTCAAATAATATTGCCACCCATTTTCCAATGCGCAGAGGGATTGCTACCAGCACCCATGTCAGTGTCATTTCTTCTGTAATGAAGGTATGGTGAATTATATTTGATTTTAAATGTTTTTCTTAGTAATGTGTTAACAGTGTTTGATGAGATCTCCAGTGTTTAAGAGTAACTTTAAGCTTGATGGGATATTTGCCCAAGAATTTTTTTTTTTTTAAAGTAATTAAATGCAAGTTTTGGAAAATTTTGAAAAATACAAATTAATGTAAAATTAACCGTACACCCTGAGGTCAAGCTGGGTAATTGGGAAGTAATTATGATTGTATGTTAACATTAGTGTCAATTTAAATATTTCATGTTTTCTTCTTAATAAATTGTTAAGTGGCCACAAAAGGAATTGACTCTTTAAGTAGGGAATGCAATGTACTTAGGTCTAATCGGACCCCACTATACGAAACGCGGTTGAGCTGAGTGGCACTAGTGGTGAGTAATATTTAGTGTATTTATAATTCTGTATTTTTTGTATTTATGTGTCAATTTCACCTCACCACATACAGCTTGTACAATGTTTATACTCTTTTATTTTGCACTAAACTTTCATTCAGAAAGATGCACTAAAATTATTTGACATTAAAATGTTTGAAATTAGTTAAATTAAACATAAATGCATATTTTATAAATCATTGTGCAAATTAAGTTTCCTCAAGGATGCTTGAAGTGAATATAACTTTAAATACTCTGTATAAATTTGTAATTTAAGTACTTCTTAATTCCTCATTCATTTATACAGTTGAAAGTATGTAAAATAATAACTTAAATACACAGACGTGATGCTAATATAATTAATACACGAACAAGTAACGGTTTTATGGATACAAATTTATTCTAAAGCTGAAGATTATTTTATGTATAAACTATGAAAGAACGAATATCTGAATTAAAGAAGCTGGGTAGACATTTTAAAACAGAAACCAAATGGGATCATGCAATAAAAGTTAGATGCATCGGGTCTGGGTAAAACCTATTTAGTTTAAAAAATATTTCTAGCGATCAGAATCCGCAATAGCTCCAAAGTGCAGCAGTTCTGAGCGAGGTTAGTACATCTGTCGGTGACATCTGTCTCTTCTCTTCTTTCCATGAGATGACTGTGTAATTTATTTATTTTAAATTATAATAGCTGCAAGCAAGATCAGCTCTGAAGAAGGTTAGCACATCGGTACGTGGCTTCTGTCTCCTATCTCCATCACATGATATGACTATGTAAATTTTTTATTTGAAAGTGTAATAGCTGCAAACAGGAGCAGCTCTGAGGCTGGTTAGTACATCTGTGGGTGGAATCAGTCTCCTCTATTTTTCCCATGAGGTGACTGAGTTAATGTTTCATTTAAAATTGTAATAGCTGCAAACAGGAGCAGCTCTGAGCGCGGTTAGTACATCGGTGGGTGGTATTTGTCTTCTCACTAGTTTCCATGACATGATTGTATTAATTTTTTATTCGAAATCGTAATTGCTGCAAACAGGAGCAGCTCTGAGTTTTGTTAGTATATCGGTGGGTTGCATCTGTCTTCTCTCATCTTTCCATGTTATAACTGTGTTAATTTGTTATTCGAAATCGTCATAGCTGCAAACAGGAGCATCTCTGAGGGCTGTTAGTATTTCGGTGGGTAACATATGTCCCCTCC
Organism: Amaurobius ferox; assembly: GCA_951213105.1. Lineage (NCBI taxonomy): Eukaryota > Metazoa > Arthropoda > Arachnida > Araneae > Amaurobiidae > Amaurobius > Amaurobius ferox. The sequence goes on from OX578134.1 coordinate 93,852,203, forward strand.
CTCCTTTCTGTGCTATGAATGCGTTACATTTTATGATTTAAATAAAAAATTAGCCTGAAGTTGTTCGGGTATTAAAATGAATGGTTGTGGAGTAGCCCTGTGTGTACCCTTGCAGCAAAATATTATTTTATTTATTAATAAAATTATGTCGATATTTCTGAAGAAATTGAAGTTTACGTACCCCACGTTAGATCCGAACATCAAAGGATGGAAATTTTTGTAATTTTTCTATATTTTAATTATGCTTTATAACATTAAAAAATTTGTGTCACTCATGCTTTAGTATATAATCTATAATTTATACTTAGTATCTAATTTCTCATTTTGAATATTTAGTATCTAATTTCTCAATTTTGATTATATATACTATTTACTCTTGTTATTTATCACGACACCTATAGCTAGTGGCACAAGTCTCATCCGAATAAGAGAAATCTCGGATCCATCTCGGAAAATCGAAATTGATAAATCATACAAATGAGGATGGAAATAATATAAATCAATATTCAAACTGCCTTTTTTGAAAAAAAATCGTATCCACACACAATTTTTTCTATTTGTAACTGAAGAAATTGTATTGCGCAATTGATAATGGCTCAATAAATACTTCAATGCTTACTGAAAATCCCATGTGCTCCGGTTTTAAAGTATGAGATAAAATCTGGTGATACCAGATGGCGCCATTAGCAACTTTGCGATATAGGATCAAATCTGCTATGAATGGGAGGTTATCGACTTAGAATACTAAACAACTAGTTCAAATTTAAAAATATATTGCTGAGGCATATCGATCTATGTCCTAAAATACCTGTGCACCAAATTTCTTGGACACGTTTAGATTTTTCACTATAGACGACATAGATGGACAAACAAACGCACATCTTCGGTTATTACTATAGTAAATGAAATTATCGCGTTTATTTCAGTTACGAAAAAATAAATATTTTTAATAAAACTAACTTGCATCTTACATTTTCATGCAAAAATTTCACATATTTATATTTTTAACGCAGATTAATACAAATCATTTCGGGCTGAACCAAATTAAGGCTTTATGGTCCTCCATCCAGGCCTTGCTCCCTAGTTGTACATCTCTCCGGGTTCGGGTCTGGGTCGGGGTTAAGCATTGGTGTTTTGGGACAGGGGAATTTACTGAAAATAATAAACATTTATTCATTATATTTTTTATCCTGACTGTATTGTTATTCAGGATAGTGTTATTAATATTTTTATTTCACCACACACCATTTATTATTTATAATGATTCAGAATAACATTAATTGAAATAGGAAGTTGGATTTTAAATTCGTTGGATTTTAAATTCACAGCGTTCAAATGTTAAGCAGTGATTCAGTAATTAAATGGAAATCGAAGGCCATTAAAAAGATTCTCTGAGCATTATGGAATCATGTATAATATTTGGTACACATAATTATTCGGTCATTTTAGTACAAATAGTAAAATTCCCTTACATCCCAAACTTAAACATCCAACAACTTATCAAGTTGTGTTCTTCTTTCATTCTTTATTATAGATATCATACAGGAGGCAATAAATAGGCCTACCGTAAAAATGCAACGCAGTGATTTACATGTAGGTACGAACTTCTTTAGAGGTTGATATGTTCAGTCCTACCAATCTGTCAATGCAATATAGTTCGATCTTTTTATACAGATTATACATTATTTTTAGGCATAATTTATTTGTTTGGATAAATTTCACTATTTAAACTATCTATAGCAGGGTACTATTTAATGATGAAGAGCATGAAAAAGCATCAAACCGGTCCATCGATGCTATCAGCTACAATAATAAAGCAATTCTAACTCACTATATCCGATTAACATATGTACATAAAGTAATAAAACTAGTTAAAAAATGTCAAACTGTAATTACTTTAAATGTCACATGAAATATCATTATATCTTGTTAAAGGAAATATCATTAATCTCGTGAAATGAAATATCGTTAAATTTCGTGAAATGAAATATCATTAATTCTCGTTAAATGAATTTTCAAATGTTAAATGCAATTATTATATAGAAAAATGCATCTAGAATTCTAGGAAATGCAGTTGGCTTTAAGAAAACCAATTGTGTTTTATAAAGCGATAAAATGGCTAAAGTAAGAAAAAAAAGTGTTTGTTTTTATTTTTATATCTTTATCGACTAAAATGAAATCGAACATACAGAAACAACCTATCTCCTAAAGATTTTCGGACAAAAGTTACTTCAATGTATTTCAAATAGCGAGAATTTATTTTCAACAATATAGCAATAGCAGTGTTGTAAAAAGTAAAGGCCAAAAGAGAAGAAAAGTTTCTTGAATGTAAACAAAGATTTTCATTTATTGTAGTACTGGCACTATTAAAAAAGTGATAATAAATTAAAATTGTCAAACACATAACGTTGGATTTAAAGACAGAATTTTTTTTTTAATTTAATAATTTTATTATTTTATCATTTTATTTTTTTAGTATTGAAATTACTAAAAAAATTTAGCTCATGGAGTCTGCAATATAGTTGATATGAATGAAACATTCATTGATTTTACTCAGAGAACCAGACGATTTTTTCGATGAAGTTCTAAGCATAGAGTTTAATTACTTGTACCTCCATGGTTTTAAGTTTTTAAATAAAATAAATTATTATAGTATTGTAATGAATGAAAGGAATGTAAAAATGTTTATGAATGAAATGCTGCTTTTATATAGAGGCGATTTATATTTCGATGACGTTATTCGAAAAAAGTTCATTTGTTTTCGATGAAGTTTTCTAATATATAAGAAATTATTGAAGTATTGTGATAGTTTTTAAAATATTATCAAGGGATATATTGCATTTTAGAGATGTTTAAACCAGGCAATTTATATATCAATGCCGTCATTTGAATGAAGTTCATTTTTTGCGATGAAGTTTTCAAATATAATAAGTTAATGTAGTATTGTGATAACTTTAAAAATATTTCCGAGGAATGTATCGCATTTTACAGATGTTTAAATATAATTGCATTGAAGTTGGGATGCGTTTCATAATCAATGCTTTATGTATGATTGATTTTTCTTTTTTTTACGTTCCCTATAGCACACGCTAATGTTTGAGAAAGTGTTGAAATCGTGTCGAAAATCGCAACTCGAGTTTTCGACAGACCTACACGTTTCGAGCATTCTAGAACCCCCAAAAATATTTTCTACGTCTGTGTGTGTGCATGTGGGTGTATGTGTTAGTCTGTGTGTTTGTTTGTACAATGAATTCATGCATCCATTCTACTTTAAATAGTCATTGACCAAATTGTACAAAATTTGGTAGATCACTCACTCGAGGTTTATACTAGATCTGATTGGATTTTATTATAATTCGATAAAAAAGAATACGCCTTCCTTTGAATAATTGTCCTCAGAAATCGTTAAAATCTAAACTAAAAGGCGACATATTATCAAATGAAACTGTTATGGGCTTGTTTTATACGTAATTTTGACGTTGGAAATAATAATATTAATCTCACAACCTTGGAACTAATCGTTCTTAAGATATTTTAGTTTTTTACATTTTGAAAAGAAATTTTAGACAACACGCCCAGTCGCCAAATAAAAAAGAAAGTTGAAATAAAACGACAATATCGGTATAATGTCTAATAATTGTTCCTTTTACCCTGTGCACTTAAAATCAATTTAAAGATATATGAAAAAAAAGCGAAAATGATTTTGAAGAGTCTGTGGAAGGAATCATGTTCTGTCTGTCCACAGCATACTTTTTTACCTAAAATGAAAACAAAAATATGAATAAAATTGCTATTATCAAAGTAGTTACATAACTATTTGTAGTTACTTTTAACTAGAAATCAACATGCACTTCGTTTAGACTATACCGCGATCAGTTCTTGAAATACTAAAAATATTCTCATTATATGAAACGGGATCCAGATTCCTCCAAACAAGATCCCGATTCCTCCAAAAATTCAAGAATTTATCCTGATTTTTTTCTTAAATCTGTAGCAACAATACATTTATTAATACTTTACAATATAGTTGAAAAATGATTATGATTTTGTTCATTCTGTCTGTCTGTCTGCCTGTTTGTCTGTCAGTTAGCACAATAACTGCCGTAACACTGACTTTATCAAAATGAAATTTTAGTATGTTGTTCAGACAATTTGTGGGACCTATGAGAATATAAATGAATGATATCCCCCAATTAGTTTTGGATTGGACACCGATTGAAAAAGTAAAATACAAACTCTAGGGGACTTAATTCCTAAAACATTTTTAAGCGGATTTAAAATTCACAAATTCATACAAAAGTGTTAAGAAATATTTAAATTATCTCATATAATATATAAAAAAATTTCAGCAAAATATATTCAGTAGTTTCGTAAATAAAAATTAAAATAATAGTAACACCTTTTATATGAAGAGATCACTTGAATATTATATGAAAAAATCACGTGAACCACTTCAAAATAAAATATAGCATCCATCTTGTGTCAAAGTCGCGATTTTTAAAGTTCTTTTTAATTCATATTTAGTGTCGTATCCGTCCTAAAACTGCTTTAATTTTGCTTAAATTTCGTGCATCTACATACTGAAACAATGTAAGTGCAATAGATTTGAGTTTAATTGATCATCAAATTTTGATTATTTTTATAACGAAGCCTAATTTTCACTTATGGAGAATGTAAATACCAAAAGATGTAGAATGAGTTCTGTAAGAATTACTGCATTTTTTTAACGCAAAATTATTTAGCTCATGGAGTCTGCAATATAGCTGATATGAATAAAATATTTATGACTTTACACAGAGAATCAGACGATTTTTTCGGTGAAGTTTTAAGCATAGAGTTTAATTACTTGTACCTCTATGGTCATAAGCTTTTAAATAAAATAAATTATTATAGTATTGTGATGAATGTAAGGAATGGAAAAATGTTTATGAATGAAATGCTGCTTTTATAGAGTGAGAGCCAGGCGTGTTATATTTCCATGACGTCGTTTAAATAAATTTCATTAGTTTTCGATGAAGTTTATAAATATAATAAATTACTGTAGTATTATAATAATTTTAAAAATATTACCAAGGAAAGCATCGCATTTTAGAGATGTATTAATCAGGCAATTTGTATTTCAATGCCGTCATTTGAATGAAGTTCATTTTTTTCGATGGAGGTTTAAGTTTTCAAATATAATAAATTAATGTAGTATTGTGATAAGTTTAAAACTATTACCGAGGAAGGTATCGCACATTTTAGAGATGTTTAAATAAAATTACATTGAAGTTGGGAAGTGTTTCATAATAAATTATTTATGCATGATTGACCTTTCTTGTTGATTTTACTTATAGGATACATATAATATTTAAAATTTAATTACCAAATCATATATGTTAAATATGCATGTACAATCATTATCTAAAGTAAACAAAGACCGAATCATATATCGTCCAATATTACATGCAGTGTGAACATGGATATAAATGATTTGAATAAGCTCAGAAGTTTATTTTCTTTAGAATGTAGTATTAAAAGTATTACAAATGTGATACTCCCTTGATTTTATCATATATTAATATTGCATATTGTGTAGTTCTACTTGCATTAGATCAATATCAGAATATAAAACAAGTCCCTTTTTACTTTCCTTATATACATAATGCATAAGGAAAGTATTGTGATGGGATTGAAAATTCGAATTCGAGTTTTCGACGGGAGATCACGTTACAAGCATCCGTGATCACGAATGAAACATTTTTGAAGTGATGTCTCTCTCTCTCTCTCCCTCTCTCTCTCTCTGTGTGTGTGTGAAAGTATGTGTGTGTGTGTCAGTGAGTGTGACGAACGAATGGACCGATTCGAACAAAATTTGGTACAAAAATCATACTCCGTAAACACTGGAAGCCCTGTTGTTTTTATCTGCAATCGAATGTTCAGAATCCCCTAAATTTTCGAGTGAAATTCTGAAAAAATCGTCAAAAAATCAAACCCGCTAATAAAGTTACGCAAATAGACATTTCTTATGTAATTTTACATTAGAAATCGATTGACAGAAATTTTAGAACGCTAACATGAACCGTTCTCGAATTATTGCACATTTTTCAAAAAAATATCAAAAAGTCATATAAAATAAAAAAAAATATTTCCTATTGAGAAACATGTTCACTTTTCATATGTAATACCATGCGATAAATTGGGTGACATCATTCTCGTGGATCTAGTTCGTTCTATTCATGAAAAAATATACTTTGAGTAATACTTTTGTATTTGACCGCCGATAGTCATTTATCTGCTGTAAGAATAATTTGTTTCTTCGTCCATAACGCTTGGCGAGATTTTGGCGACGATTTTGGCGGAATGTCGCCAACTTGGCGTATTTTTAAAATGTTGCCAAATTATCGAAAATCTCGCCAAATGGATAAAAATGACACTAAATCAATGAAAATGACGACTAATTGTCGAAAATTCAATATCATGTAAAGGATATAAATTTCTACTATAAGAAAATCCTATTGCCTTTTACTGCAAATGTAGTAAATTTATTACATTATATAAGGAAAGTCATGTGTTGCCCACATCAGATTTTTTACCAGGTGTCATTTGTAAGTTATTCTTTTAAAAAATGTGGTAAACATTTTTTCAAATTTCTTTCTTTTAACAATGTATTTAGCTTAATGACGCTTGTGGCTGTATTTGGAGTATATGTGTTACTTTATTTACGCTTACACGCGTTGCTAAAGTTAATGTTTGACCAATCTGTAAGATCCTTTGATTGATTAACATGAATACCCTAGTTCAAATCATCCATCCCCACATTTACACAACCATCATTGATCTCTACAGAAATAAATCTGATGTGGGCAGCACATGACTTCTTTCCTTATATAATGCAATGAATTTATTACTTTTACAGTTTAAAAAATTGTTATTCTTATAGTAGATACTCATATCCTTTCCAAGATATTGAATTTTCTTCAATTAGTCGTAATTTTAATTGAGTTAGCGTCATTTTTATCCATTTGGCGAGATTTTTGTTAATTTGACAACAACTAAAAATGTCGCCAAGTTGGCGGCATTCCGCCAAATTCGTCGCCCAAATATCGCCAAGCGTTATGGACGGAGAAATAAGTTATTCTTATAGCAGATAAATGATTATTGGCGTTCAAATGCAAAAGTACTACTCAAAGTATCTTTTTTCATGAATGGAACGAGCTAGCTCCACGAGAATGATGTAACACAATTTATCGCATGGTATTACATATGAAAAGTGAATATGTTTCTCAATAGCAACTCTATTTTTTTATTTTATATGACTTTTTGAATGTTTTTTTGAAAAATGTGCAATATCTCGAGAACAGTTCGTGTTAGCGTTTTAAAATTTATGTCAATCGTTTTGTAATGAAAAATTACATATGTAATGTCTATCTGCGTAACTTTATTAGCGATTGCGTATAAAAACAATAGGCTTCCAGAGTTTACGGATTGTGATTTTTGTACCAAATTTCGTTGGAATCGGTCCATTCGTTCGTCAGTTATCGTCTCCACAGACTCACTGACACACACACACACACATACTTTCACACACACACACACACAGATATCACCTCAAAAATGTTTGACTCGTGATCAGGGATGCTTGAAACGTGCTCTCCCGTCGAAAACTCGAATTCGAATTTTCGACCCCGTCACAATACTTTCCTTATACATTATGTATATAAGGAAATTAATAATGCTATAAAAATTTTCAAATCCAGATGAATCGAGTTTCAAAAATGGTAATTACTATATATTCTATGCGGAACTGTGATTTGATATTACATAACGAAAGACCTTTGTATGTTTGTGCATCTGGGCAACTATGTGGCTTGTTACTGAATGTCTTGCGGATCTCGCGGTTGTTGAACCTGACTTGCGGTATTAATGACAAGCCATAAATAAAGTCTCCAGCAGTTGTGTACTAGTCAGTAAAACTTCGAAGCAAGTCGAACGGAGGCTTGACTGATCAGTTCGGGATCTCAAGAGCAAGTGTCCAGTCCGAATATTTGAGAGTTTTTCTCTGGAGTAAAATTTGTAAACACCCCAGAAGAGCCGGCCGCCCTCATTGTTGCTCTATGTCCTAAGATGAGTCTGGGCTTTCGACACCACAGAAGGAGGGCGCGGTACCCCAGTAGTTAGCGCGCGAGAATTGCACTCGTGAGGTCAGATTTTGATTCCCGTTACTGCCAAAACTGCCGCCGTGTTCACGCGGAGTACGATCACGTTAAACATGTGGATCCGTAAGCCCTTTCGAGAGGTCGGTGGTAGGGGAAGGATGGTACAGTCCTTGTAGATGCCTCTCCCACTGCGTTCCGGTCTAAATCGTGTGGCACTTTCCGGCCATCCAAACAGTTACCTTACACCTTTCTGGTAGGTCGGACGGTCAGGGTCTCCAACACCCCAGAAGAAGACCCTTCTCGGCCGTCGAAATAGCTGCTCTATATCTTAGGATGAGTGAGACAGTCTGGGTCTTCGACACCCCAGAAGGAGAGACCGACCATCTCATGGGTCGTAATCCGTCATGCGGCAAATTTATGGGGATGTCATCCATGTACACCATGTGTTTATGAGTTGCACCATCATATTATTTTTTACAGATGCCGGTGCCAAAATTTATTGCTTTCAAGTGCCAACATACTGTCACCGACGTTAAAGTTATGTGAAAGACCCCATAAGCAGTCTTCAGAAGCCAGCCGTCCAAAACAGGAGACGGTATGCCGTTTCCACACCTATGCGATTCTTAGCGATACGCCGCTTTGAGTTGCTTTGGAGTAATTGGCAGAAATGACAATAGCTAGCCGCCACAGTCTTAAATGTGTGTCCTGTTAACTGAAAGTCCCCGTAGCTCGCGGACTTCGCAAATCACTCAATGTTTACCGGACAGTCGGTATAATTTTATTGAAAAAATTTAGTTGCTTACATAAGAAGAATGTATTTCATATACATTGAAAATGGTAACAGAGAGAACAAACACAATTATGGAAGCAAATAATAAAAAGTGCAATTCAGAGTAAGCCCAAAATAGTGAAAGTGAATTATAAGTAATTGCGTGTCTGTATATGCCGTTTGTAGAGGGAAAGCGAAGCTTCAGGTAGGGGCAAAATTCGAAACAGAAGTATTTCATTTGTCTGGATAATACTACTTGATGTTATTTACTTTTTTTTTTCAAATATGCTTTCGTTATTTTAAGGTATTTTGAAGCACGATTTTTAGAAATTAGCACACAAATCAGTTCCATAGCAATAAGGAAAAATTACCACATGCTTATCAATCTTAACATTATCGAAAATATCGAACAAGGATCTCTGAAGCGAATCCGGAGGGCATTTTCCACATATTTACTTATGTAACTTTTAAATTCATCGAAATATGCTTGATTTCGGTTATCTTATACAGATTCCGTCGAATTCCAAAAAAAGAATAATATCACAATTCCGTAATTTTGCAAAAATGCGGGTGTATATCTTCGTATTCTAACATGTTTTAAATTACTTAATGTTTTGATTATCTGTGAGATTTCAAACAAAATATTGAAATACAATGTAGGATCAAAAAGTTGGGAGACCGTGCTGATGTTTCCAAACCTGATTGGAAGAGAGGGGAACTATTTTACGTAGAGGCACATGTGACGCGAGTTGTAAAAAGGAAAAAGCAGATCCGAAGTGTGGGGGTTTTCCAGACAATGGGTGTCAGTAGACTGTAGTCATCCGCTTTTGTCGAAAACGGAAATGGTGTTTGAAGAACAACGTGGGAATA